>CM045745.1:7587781-7630281 GCA_024760905.1 Plotosus lineatus | reverse complement strand
TGATCCAATAAACCCAACCCCCGTGGTTTTTTTATCTTACGTCTCCCATGTGTACTGGGAGCAAAATCATAGATCAAACTTACCAATTTTATTCACTCAGTCTCTGTAACCTTAAAATGAGGCGTTCACTGCCTGTAAAAGCGAGTTTACACGGTATTTCAAGACCTCCTGCCACTGGGGAATGTCTATAATGTCCATCAGTAACAACACATTTGATCGTTCTACCGTGCATTATAAAACAGGAAAATATTTTGTTGTGTTCTCTTGGTAAATGTCTAACATCCAATGAACCATTAGAAACTGTTCCAGCAAAACTATGGGATGCGCTGAATGAATGGAGCGATGAGCCAGATATGGACCTATCAGAAAGGGATGATGAGTATTTTTCTATTTTTCACCCGATTCTTCTACTCACTAACTTCATAAATTAAAAGACGTTCCTGGCCATGTGCTTTTGTTTATGTTCGTGTTGATTGGTTCATTTTACTTGGGAAAATGTTTAAAGGAACAGCACCAGGAGGGAAAAGTAAGGGAAGGAAAAGTATATTTTTTAAAATTTGTTCTTTTTTCTGTTTATTTTCAGCTTTCATGGAAGTAGTTTGGTTGATACTATAAAATGAATAACACAAATACCAGTAAAAGTCTTTTATTGTTTTGTTATTATTCATATTTTCCACCTCGATGGGAATAAGCACTTACTGTTACACTCCGATGGTAACACTTTAATAAGTGCCCACCCACTCCAATTTTTTAAGCGCCTGGGCACTTATCACGTCAGATACGATATGATAAAGGGAAAAAGCCATTATAGCATTTGGCAGACACTCTTATCCAGAGTGACTTACAGCTAACTTTTTTTAATACAACTGAGCAATTGAGGGCTAAAGGCCTTGCTCATGGTCATGGGCTCAACAGCAGTGACATTGGGTTTAAACTGCTGACCTTCATGTTAGTAATCCATTGCCTTACCCATTAAGCCATCCCTGTCCTATAGGACATATAGGAAGGTCCACACTGCTTGGGCTGTATAGGATAGATTTAGGTTGTGGTTTTTTGAATCATGCTCAATAATTAATAAATAGCAAAAATCTCATAATTAAGCTTATGGTTATGAGCACAGAAATGATGTAATGAGTGGGTATGTAGTAGGACATGAATGGTCTTTAGAGAGTTACCTATAAATACTCTTTGGAAGGGAAAAGCACAGGAAGTACCAGTGCTATTGTGGCTCATTTCATTTACTGTGGTGTGTATTATCCAGTTAATTTACTTCGAAACAAACACCAGAACATTTTATCTACAGTTATTTCAGTTTTTAAAAGATTTTAGAGCAAATTATTTGACTTAGAGCACAATATTTTCTCGCGATCCTCAGTTAACACTAAAGTTAGGATTTCAGCACTCTAAATCCCATCAGCCCTTAAATGAGCACCAATTGTACATCGTTCCTGATCATACATTTTATATAATTTGAGTCACTTTGATTTCCTTTAATCCAGCAGTGCTTCCTGTTAGGCGTGTTTTTCCCATGTCACAAGGCTATTACTCTACTCGTGTTATTTCTCACGGTGTGTTTGCTGTGAGTTATTCATGTTCCTCTGTTTCTGTTTTGCCATGTGTCTTTGTTTAGGTTTGGGTCTGGGTCTTGTCTCTGTTCCATCGTGTCATCGACTCCTTAATTGTGTTCACCTGTTTGGTGTTGCCACGTGATTTACACTTTAGAACATGGATCAGCAACCTTCTTCAAACTGAGAGCTACTTCTTGGGTGCCAATTAATGCCAAGGGCTACCAGGTTGATACACGCTTCTGAATAAACAAATCTGCTCAATTTACCTTTAACTATATGTTATTCTTCTTCTTCTTTTCCTTTCGGCTGTTACCTTCAGGGGTCGCCACAGCAAATGATCTGCCTCCATCTCACCCTATCCTCTGCATCTTCTACTCTTACTCCAACTACCTTCATGTCCGCCTTCACCACATCCATAAATCTTCTCTTTGGTCTTCCTCTAGGCCTTCTGCCTGGTAGTTCCAACCTCAGCATCCTACTACCAATATACTCACTATCCCTCCTCTGTACATGTCCAAACCATCTCAATCTAGCCTCTCTGACTTTGTCTCCAAAGCATCTAACGTGTGCTGTCCCTCTGATGTACTCATTCCTGATCCTATCCATCCTCGTTACTCCCAAAGAGAACCTCAACATTTTCATCTCTGCTACCTCCAGCTCTGCCTCCTGTCTTTTCCTCAGCGCCACTGTTTCTAATCCATACAACATCGCTGAACTCAACACCGTCTTGTACACTTTTCCCTTCATTCTTGCCGATACTCTCCTATCACACATCACACCGGACACTTTTCTCCATCCATACCAACCTGCCTGCACACGCTTCTTCACCTCTTTTCCACACTCGCCATTGCTCTGGATTGTTGAGCCTAAGTACTTAAAATCCTCCACCTTCTTTATCTCTGCCCCTGTAACCTCACCGTTCCTCTTGGGTCCTTGTCATTCACACACGCATGTAGTTTAATTATATGTTATTAATAATAAATAATGATATTCATCTATGTGAAGTTATTGATTTGATTTTTTAAAATGATCAAACAAATTAGATGAAGGTCAATGGAGAGTGGCGTTATGGAGCCACGGGCCTGTTCTAAAAATAGCAGTGAACAGGCCCACGGGTGACTCATGTTGTCTTTGAGGACGAACTGGTGCCCGCAGGCACCATGTTGGTGACCCCTACCCTAGAAAGTCCAAGGCCGCTCAAGATATCTCATTTCTTCCTCTTTAAGGGTAGCACTGATGTACCCTCAATCCTAGTAATCATAAAATCTTGTGCAGTTGGAAAATAGAAAAGATGTCAGACCAGTGTTATGAATTTCGATACAGAAATAAAAACTTTATTTTATGCTTTGATTTTCGGAGGCTTTTATTTAATTTAGATTTTTTTACTTGAAATATTATAAACATTGTAATATCTCAAAACACTGCCAATGCAGTCAAATGAATTAGTTTGATATTATTTGTGAGATATCGTTTAGTCACCTAGCAAACATTTAGGTTACGTGACATGGTGGCATCACGCAATAATGTGAATACTAGCTTTGAAATTCATGTGAAACAAAAGTCATTCAAAGATTTTTTGGTTGAAACATGTGCCTGATAAAACAACTGAGAGTTACACGAGGGCAGTGGTGGCCTGGTGGTAAAGGTGCTGGATCACTGATCCTCAGTTTGGGGGTTCAAGTCCCATTCTCAAGTTCCAGTCCCTCCAGTGCCACTAACTGGGTTATCAAAGGCCGGCCATGTCCCTCACTCTCTACGGTGTAAGGTTCATTTAAAAGAACCATTTCTGACTTTCATCAAGAGGAGCTGCAAAGCCATTAGCATGTTTCCGCCCTGCGATGGCTTGGTGAGCTGTCCTGAGTGTACACCGCCCTCGCCCAGAGTCGGCTGGGACAGGCGCCAGCCTCTCCGCGACCCTAATTAGGATTAAGCGGTTCAGAAAATGAATGAATGATGAACAGTTACACGAGTGAGGCAACAAGGCACAGGAAACAAGGAAACCTTGAGTTTCCAATACAGTCGTCTTCTCGTTACAAGGCTTTGTTAGCTTTTTTTGATGCATTATGACCTTTAAATTTTCAAGCTTTCCTTCCATGTGCCAACTCTTGTCTGTACAATGGAACCTCAACTTACGAAATCCCCAGCAAACGAAAAATCCATGTTACGAAAAACATTTTCCTAAAATTTTTGTCTCTGAAAACGAAACAAATTCACGTTATGACAACGCCATCTCAAAAATTCAAACAATGCGCGGGTTGCTCTCCCAACATGCTTTCCCATGTTGATCTCCCAACATCCCGCCCCGCTTGTCTCCCATTGGCTATCTTCCAACATCCTGCCCCGCTCACCTCCAGTTGGCTAGAAGGGATGATGCAGCTCCCTCCCATTGACTATCTCCCAACATCCCGCCCCGCTGGTCTCCCAGTGGCTAGGAGGGATGATGCTGCTCCCTCCTATTGGCTATTATGGGGCAGCATCTCCATAATACCCATAAGGCTTTTTGTGTAAAGGACAGAGTTACTGTTGTTTCGTGAGTTTTTCGAGTGTGTTCATTGAAACTTTATTTTTTTGAACTCAGGCTTTTAACCTTCAATAAACATTTGTCAGATTATAACTCTGCTAAGAAGACATGGTCAACACATGCGCGCGCGCACACACATGTGCGCGCACACACACATACACATACACACACACACACACACACACACACACACACACACACACACACACACACACACACACACACACACACACACACGTGTTTCCCAGTGCGAGTGAAAAGAAGAAGTGGGCTCGTGGCATGCTGTTGCGTGATATCGCAAAGGAATATGGCCAAACCTGTCTACCCATTGGTACGATGTTGAAGCAAAAGGAGGCCTTAAAAGGTATACTTTTATAATTTTTAAAGGGTTCAGAGGTAGTATTGGGAGCCTTGGAACAAATCACACGTTTTACATGTAAAATGCGGTTCAACTTACGAAAAGTCCAGGTTACGAAACCACTTCCGGAACGGATAACTTTTGTACATTGAGGTACCACTGTATTATTGTTTACTGGTCCTCATCTGTGATTTGATTTTTGTGAAGGACACTGATTAAGACTGATGGATTTTTAACAATAAAACTGACCACCTGAATTTGTGACCTGTAATATTAAAATAGATGGTACAGACTAATCTATATAAAACTATGGATACTAGTTATAAACTAATCATGTGTGAGACTCTTAATTAGGATGATAATTCTTTTTACATTATTGTAGACACTGGATCAAAATGGTTCCATCTACTAAGTCGTTGAATTTTTAAACTTTCTAAATTTTCGGTTGGAGTGAGGCTTCATGTAGAAAGAATTTACATTTCATTGGCAGTATTCTTTAAAAAATAAAAAGGCAAGGGAAGCCCTTGGGATATACTGATCTTTGGGAGTCAGTGCAAAGTGTTACTGAGGCCTGTTGCTAGGTAACACCCTGCTTCACTTCGTGCCGTGTAAATTATATTCTAATCATGTTTATTCAGTGGTGATTTTTACATCCATCATCATTCTCACCAGTCACAAACCAGGCAAGAGAATCAGTTCTTTTTTCAGGCAGAAAAAAACTTTATGTCTGATAAGCTAAATGTACTTATTTTCATCATTAATATGGGATCGTTATGAAAGGGCAACTACTTCATGCAGAAGCCAAAGAAACAAACAAATAAAAAACTATTCAGTAAGTGATTAAATCAGGACCAAAAGGTAATTTAGATTAATGTCTCATTCACTCTTCACTAGAAAGGTTATATGTGTCATTTACGATTGATGGGCTAATGTGTGTCCCACAAACCTCCGGGTGTGATTAGTTATTGGGTTAAATCACAGGATTCAGGCTGGATGCATCCTTTAATTTGTTGTAGCTCAATGTTACACTAATGAATTAATTTTCTTATCTTACTGTGTGTATGTGTATCAGAAAACTAACCTGATTACAAGTGCCAATGTCCACACCACCCTTCAGGTACTCCAGAACCTTGTCAATGTTTCCAGCTCTTGCAGCTCGTAAGAAACTGGTGTTGCTGTCCGACTGAAAAATGAAAAAAAAAAAAAAAGGTGACATTAACAGTGAGGATTCTGCTGTATGAAACTGACCAAAGGATAATCTTCAGCATTATATAATCACAGTGTAATACTGAATATCTATCACAGTACTTTAATCCAGTGCTTCTAAACAGTGGGGCATGCCCCCCTTGGGGGGTGTGGTATGATGCCGGGGGAGAGTGTATTTTTCTGGAATAGTGTACAAGAATTAAGTGTAATTGCACCGCCACTCCACTAGTTGGCAACGGCGATCTCATTGTCGCGCAATGGTGTAGCGGTTTTTTTGCACGAGCAAACGATATGAAGTGCAGTAAACAACCTCTCAAGAAACAGCACAGAAAAATATCTGACAGGAACGAAGAGAAAGGTGGAGAGAGACGGAGATATTAAGGCATAAATAAGTTGAATGAGTTTAAATGAGGATGTATTTTTTTTTTATTTCAGGCACACTGGTGCACTTTAAATCTTTTCTGTTATAGATTAAAAACAATGTTAATGAAGTTTTCTTTATTGTAAGTTGAACTATATTTCTTTGTTTTTTTTTTTTGTTTGTTTTTAATGTTAATAAAGATACAATATTATGTATAAGTGTACTAATAAATTTTATAGACAAATAATACTATTTATAGTCACTTGCGGGGAAGTGGGGGGTGGGGCTGGAATTTTTTTCTTCCTAGAGGGGGCGCCACAGAAAATAATTGAGAAGCACTACTTTAATCACAATTATAAAGAACTCAACAATATTACTCAGATTTTTTAAATAAATTGCTGAGTGATTTGGAATGGTTTGCACACACACACACACACACACACACACACACACACACATACATCTCTGCTTCAAGTACCATCTTTACTGAAAATACTTCAATTCAATTTAATTAAATTCAATTGGTTTTGTATAGCACTTTTTTACCAAGAGGCAATGAAATACAGAGCAATGTGGAAAGGTAAGCTGAATCAAAATCAGAATACTTTATTGATCCTGGAGGAAATTGTGTAACTCATTACTTCCTTATTTTATGTCAACAATAACACACACCCCCACCCCCCGGTCTATTTTTTTATTTATTCTGTTTTCTGTTTATTTTCAGATTTCATGTAAGTAGTTTGGTTGATACCATAAAATTAATAACACAAATACCAGTAAAACTCTTTTATTGTTTTGTTATTATTCATATTTTCCACCTCGATGGGAATAAGCACTTACTGTTCCACTCCGATGGTAGCACTTTAATAAGTGCCCACCCACTCCACCCCCCCCCCCCCAAGTTTTGCGTTAGGAATAAAAATACATTAATTAAAATATTATCACATACTTCACTTCAGGGGCAGTGGTGGTCTAGTGGTATAGGGCGCTGGATCGCTGATCCAAAGGTTGGGGGTTCGAGTCCCACTCTCCACAAGGTTGTCACTGCCCAACCAGTGCAGCTAACTGAGTTATCAAAGGCGGGCCATGTCTCTCACTGTCTATGGTGTGAGGCATGTAATAGAACCATTGCTGACTTTCATTGCTGCGATGGCCTGGCGAGCTGTCCAGGGTGTCCTCTACCCTCGCCCTAAATTGGCTGGGATGGGCACCAGCCTCCCCGAGACCCAAATTAGGATTAAGCGGGTACAGAAAATGAACTGATGAACTTCACTTCAGGACATTACTGTAGCATTACAAATAACTTTTATTACTGCTTATTATAGCAGGACTTAGTTTACTGTATCAGCAGCTTCAAAAAACACAAGGTGACAAACGTGACTATGCAAATATCAATATGACAGTCAGCACATTAATACCTATTTCCTAAAGAGCAGCAAAATGAATGCCATGTAATGCTGCAGCATAAAAAACAGAAGGTCAGGACATTGTGAACAGGACAGTATATATAGAATCATGACTAATGTTAGGCGACTTCGAACAAAAGTGTGTTGAAACAAAAAAGCTTGTGTTAGCTGCTTTTTTATTTATTTATTTATTTTTACAAAATGTATGCAGTTAATCAAACTGGCAATCAAATTATCCCTATTTTATATCATCGTCTCTTTGATAGTGACACGAGATATCTAGTTAACACACTGACTTCTCCAACCAGTTCCTTTTTCTCATTTTACTAATGCAAATTTGACAGGTCATAGTGTACTGTTTACACCAACTGGCAGTATTATACATTTATAATGCTTTCTCAGGGAAAGGGTGTATTAGCTGATAATCTGGCAGGGTGTCCTCAGGCACCCCCTCCCAAAAAAAAAAAAAAAATTAACAGGCAGCATACGACAGCTTAAATAAAATAACATTATTCAAACTGTCATATCCTGCTTGTTCATATATTTGGGTTGGGGGGGGCGCTGAGGAACTACAGGCCACAACTCTCTTCTCAATACTCTGTAACTATCAGACTTGGGCTTTAACTATTGGACCAATGTTCTGTAACTATTGGACCAATGGACTGTTACAGTTAGACCAATGGGCTGTAACTGTCGAACCAGTGGGCTGTAACTGTTGGACCAATGCTGTAACTTTGTGACCGATGGGCTGTAACTGTTGGACCAATGAACTGTAACTGTTGAATCAATGGGCTGTAACTGTTGGACTAATGGCTCTAACTTTCAGACCAATGGGCTTTAACTATTGGACCAATGTTCTGTAACTGTTGGACCAATGGACTGTTACAGTTGGACCAATGGGCTGTAACTGTCGAACCAGTGGGCTGTAACTGTTGGACCAATGCTGTAACTTTGGGACCGATGGGCTGTAACTGTTGGACCAATGAACTGTAACTGTTGAATCAATGGGCTGTAACTGTTGGACGAATGGCTCTAACTTTCAGACCAATGGACTGTAACAGTTGGACCAATTACTTTAGTTGGACCGTGACCCTAATTAGGATTAAACAGTTACAGAAAATAAATGAATGAAATACACAAAATTGTCAAAGAAAAAGATTGACCATGATCAGCTGAAATAATTTAATATACACTGATCAGCCATAAAATTAAAATCATAATGACCAATGACAGGTCATGAGAATGCCATTATGTCATTGCAGTGGCACCTGACACAAGCAGAACGGGAACAGTCAGTTCTTGAAGTTGGTATTGCAAGTAAGAACAACTAATAAGTGTAAGGATCTGTGTGACTTTAACAAGCACCACACTGTGATGACTAAACATCTGGATCTATTCATGTCCAAAACCGAAGGTCTTCTGTGGTGTTTCTGGGATGCAGCAATACGTAACTGCCAAAGGTGGTCCAGGAAACAGAAACCAGTAAACTGGCAAAAATGTCATGGGTGCCCAAGGCCAGTGACAGACACTATGGTTGACAGCTGCTGAGGCAGTGACACTTTTAGTGTCAGACTTACGAATACAGTACAAACAAACATCATTTGATTGACAGCAGAGAATGTGTTGTGCTATATCTCTCGTTATCAGCCTTGTTTACACAAACATATGATGCATATTTCTCTTGAGGTTAAAACGTTATTCCAACTGCATTGGTCCTCCTTTAGTTATAACTTCTGGTTTTGATTGAAAGTCCAGATTTGTGAATTTTCTCAGCTTGGAAACCATTTTAATAAGGAAATGTAAAGAACAGATAACGAAGACGTGGGTTGCGCAAGAATCTGTGCTCACAAGTGCGAGCTACCATGAGCCAGCGGTACTGTTCACCTCACCAAGGAATTTTTTTTAATTAAGTTTTCGAGAGATTCATCTGCAGCCTAAACACCTTACAGGAATATATACTGTATTTTATACTTTATCCAGTTTACGAACAGGCAGAACCTATAACCAGAATGTTTGAAAGTTTAAGATATACAGTTTAAGATATACAGGGATCCCTCACTTTGCACGGTGAATGAGGACCGAACGTGTATGTATACGTATATGTGTATATATGTGTATATATATATGTGTATATAATATTAATAAATACATATTCAATGCTATAAATGCTTATAATAACAATTAAACATTCAAAAATAATGCATAAAATATAAATAACATATAAATACATACACATACAGACATAGACACACAGATGTGCACTGCACCTAAAAATGTAAGTAGTTTTGTTAGATTTTGGGATTTTGGGTTGTTTTTTTGTTTGTTTAGTTTATTTGGGTTTTATTTTTTTGCATAATTGGCCTTGTTTTGCTGTATTTTCTTTCATTTCCCCCCCCTATTTTTCCTTTTTTTAAATCTTTTGATAAATATTTTTGAAAAACACACGATGCACTGAAGCCGTAGAAACTGAAGCACGAAGTAGTGAGGGATCCTTGTATATAGGGATTAGACCATCCACTGAGTGGCACAGCAAAATGCGGCCTCACAGTGTATCTCCGACCTGCATTTGAATGGGACGTATGGAAATTGTGCTTTTCTTTATTGAAAAAATGTGGGGCCTGTGGTGTAGTGGTTAGGGTGCTGCGCTCATGATCGGGAGGTTGTGAGTTCAAATCCGAGTTAGACCACCACTGTGTTAAGACCCCTGGGCCAGGTCTCAACCACAAGTGTGCCTGTGTTCACCCAGCAGTATAAATGGGTACCAGTAAAAATATAGTGGGAAAGTAACCTGCGATGGACCAGCGTCCCATCCAGGAGGAGTTGAACTCCTAGTCGCTTTACACTACGGAAACCACGGATAAGCACCGGCCTGATGAGCCACTATGGCTCGGGTGTAAAAAGCCCAGAGGACTTTTGTTGAAAAAATAATAATTTAAATACTGCATTCAACTAGTTAAAGAGTTTGTAATAGCATACCAGCTGACAAATATTTTTAATAGTATAATAATAGTGAACATTTATTATATTTTATGATTAACTTTTTTTATTATTTGCAAGATTGACAGTGCTGGATCACTGATGCTGGGGGCTGAGGTTGGGGGTTCAAGTCCCACTCTCAACAGGTTGTCACTGCTGTCCCCCCTCAGTTGAGTTTACTGGGTTATCAAAGGCCGGCCGTGTCTCTCACTGTCTATGGTGTGAGGTTCATGTATAAGAACCATTGCTAACTTTCGACAAGAGTAGCTGCATAGCCGTCAGTGTGTTTCTGTGATGGCCTGGTGAGCTGGTTACAGAAAATGAAGGTATGAATGAAGATTGAGAAAGAAGGCTCTGCCTCCTCTGCCCAGGGCTCATGGTGCGCATGGGGTGTGAAGGCTAGTATGTCTGTTCTGATCTCACAGAAAAGCTACAAGAAGTAACACAAACTGAAAACTATTCATGCTGGCTGTGAAGGAAAGGTGTCAGAACACACAGTGCATTGCAGCCTGCTATGTATGGGGCTGCCGAGCAGACAGGCAGTGGTAATATTAGAGCTGATTGATGTATGGTATAACTAATCTGTGTCTACAGTATACATATTCCATTTTATCATACACATGTCAATGTAATTATGAAAAGGGCAATTTAAATGAGACCAAATGTCGAGGAAAACAGACATAACTGAAAACAGCAATGTGATTGAGAGAGAGAGAGAGAGAGAGAGAGAGAGAGAGACTCAGACAGCTTTAATGGTGCACTGCTTTTCACTGCTGCAAACCCCAATGCTAAATGCCTGTTACTTTAATGACTATATATTTTTTTACATACAAAAATGTTGCTTAAAACACATTTAAGATGTGTCTCTGTGTCTCTGAGATGATGCAACCTGTTTGTGTCAGTGGTGCCACTCCCTCAGACTGTGGCAACGGGTGCCAGAATCCAAGTGTCTTTGTCTCATACTAAGCACGGATACACCCTCCTGTGCCTGCGATATACAGAGGAGTGTCCCAGGATAACCCTCAGGGGTGATGGGTACAGTGTCTCAACAGGGAATAAGAAATGACTCCTAATATATATAGTGTTTGTCATGGTGAAGGAAAATATAATTTCTTCCTAATCCTGCATTATTGGATGTGCATATTGGTATTGCAAGTCTATCCGTATAACAGCACTACATACAAAGTACTTGTAAAACTGTAATCACAGATTTAGATCGACTTGTGAATGGCAACAATAGTTATTTTGTCACTTGATCTCTTTCAGGATGGAACAATCACCAAGGGATCTTTGAAGAGTTGTATGTTGTAGTTCTGTATGTAATGAATGGACTGCACCGTTAAAAGCATTGGTACAATTTAATTTTACTTCTTACTCTTGGGGGGGCAGCGTGGCGAAGTGGTTCACATTGTTAAACCTGGGGTGTATGCGTTGGACCCAGAGATGCAGGAGACCAAAAGAAGATTCAAAAAACGGTTTGTTTTAGCACTAGGATCACAGGGAAACTAAGTCGAGGGAACTGGTCGAGCACAAAGCAAGAACCAGGGGTAAAAGAGAAAGCTGAGGAGCAGAATCACGGGGAAAACAATCTTCTGACAGCGGAGGGGAGCGCGCCGCTCCCATTTATAACTGGCTGCTTGCTGATTGCAGATTGGGTGTAGGTGCGCTCTACTGGAACTCGCCTGCCGGCAACCGCCACGCCCCTCGCCAGCGCCTGCGATGACTAGAGAAGAGAATTAATGGCGACAGCCGGCACAGACCATAACAGTACCTCCCCCTTAAGGGGCGCCACCAGGCGCCCGACCAGGCTTTTCCGGGAACTGTCGATAGAATTCGTCTAATAAGTCCGGGTCCAGGATTAGGGAGCGGGGAATCCATGAACGCTCTTCGGGACCATACCCCTTCCAGTCCACTAAATACTGAAACCCTTGACCCCGCCTGCGTACATCAAGGATATGGTTGACTGTGTATGCGGGATGTCCATCAATCAGTCGGGGAGGAGGGGGTGGGGGGTCGGTGGGGGGGGGGGGTTTCTACCACGGGTTTAATTAGGGAAACATGAAATACTGGGTGCACCTTGAGTGAGGGTGGGAGTCTCAGTCGGACAGCGATGGTATTTATAATTTTCTCTATTACATAGGGCCCAATGTATCTGGGGGACAGTTTTTTGGAGTTGACTTGCAGGGGCAGGTCCCGGGAGGAGAGCCACATTTGTTGCCCGACCGTGTAGGGAGGTGCCGGGGTTCAGTGACGGTTGGCAATCCTCCGGTTTCGGGCCATTGTTTGTTCTAGGGCAGCCCGTGCTTCTTTCCAGACCCTGCGTGCTCTGTGGAACTGTGCCTGGACCGATGGGATGGCCACTTCGACCTCCTGGCTGGGAAACAGTGGGGGCTGGAACCCATTAATCACCATGAAGGGCGACATCCCGGTGGCGGTGCAGATCAGAGAATTGTGTGTGTATTCGACCCATGGGAGGTGTGTGGCCCAGGAGGCTGGGAGGTGGGAGGGGACGCAGTGCAGGGAGGATCCGAGTCTTTGATTTGCGCGTTCTACCTGCCCGTTCGACTGAGGATGGTAGCCAGAGGTCAAGCTGCAGGAGACTCCCAAGGTGTAAACCTGTGACAAAATCCACCGCAATATGCGACCAGTGGCGATGGGGAACAGGTAAGGGTTGGAGGAGGCCCGTGGGTGCATGATGGGAGGACTTGCTCCGGGCACAGGTGGCACAAGCTCCCACAAACTCCCTGGTGTCAGCTGCCATCGTTGGCCACCAGAAGCATTGTCGGAGCAGGAAGAGAGTTCGGTGGGCTCTGGGGTGGCAGGCTAATTTTGAGGAGTGAGCCCAATGGAGTGCTGGGGTTCTGGCTGGCGGGGGAACATATAGTCGACCTTGGGGGCACCCGACGGGCTCCGGTTCCCCCTGATGGGCGTCCCGAACTAGATGTTCTACCTCCCATTGGGCTGCGCCGAGTATAGTGAAGTGAACTCCTTGGATTAGCTGGACAGGATCACTGAACCCCATGTATCATCATGACACATTATTGGTCAGTGCCGTGCTGCATAGACAACAAACGACGAAATCATGGAAAACGTTTCTTTTGTGTTCCTAAAGCAACTGAAGACAGGAAAGCTGAGATGACGAAGAGTTAGCTGCATAAGCCATTTTGGATTTGCAATCACACTCATCTCTGGCAGCATTCTCATCCTCAGAGTCACTAGAATGCGACGTCTCACTGTCTCCACAACACTCTTCCCTCTCTGGTTTAAGTAGGCATCTATTTACACCAATTTCCTCAAAAATACTAGGCATAGTTCCTACTTGAGCACATTTTTATGAAGTAAAATGTTGTATGAAGAATAGATTGTTTACTTGCACTGGACAAAGCAGGCCAAGGAGTTCACGTTATTTCCGGGGAAAAACAACTGCGAACTATTGGTTCAACTTCCCTCAGCAATCCATGTAATAGAAGTAACCACGTTTTTTTCATTCTTTTTACGGTTATTTATGTTAAAATAAGCTCTGTGTCGCTTAAATATGTTAAACATGCACAAATTTGCATTAGGATGACCAATCCCGGGACTCTTTAAGGGGACCATTCACTTACCAGGTATATTAAATAAACATCAAATACAGTCTTATATCTTTGAAATAAAGTAGAATCGCTGTGTCTGGTCATGTACTGTAAATCCCTGTAGATATACCCTCAAAAAAAGATAATTTGAAGTGGTGGAATATAAGTACGAGGCCAGTCGAGGAAAACAATGCACAAATCTGCTCGGTCTGGAAATCTGGAAAGAAACCGACGGAGCGCAGGATTCTTGCTGAAGACAAGACACTGTGGATTAAAATGAGGAAGGATTGATTGCAACTGTAGGATGTTTCGGCTACTACAGTAGAAGAATGCAGTTGGCACACACAAAGTACAATCAGTCATAATGCATTTCTGAAATTATTTATTTACTCCTACATGCGGATATCAGTGACTCTTGCACCAGGTGCGATGATATTAATAAACGTTACCATCTTAAAGCCAACGAAAGTACAGAACACTCGATCTTATGACACATGTGCAAGATGGTTCCTCTGGTCATGTGGTCTTGTTTTTGTTATTATAAAGAGACAGAGACCTAAAACAGGTGGAACAAAAAGATGCTGAGTTTGTGAACTGTGGATGATTTGCTCGGAACTCTTCGTATTCAGCCAAAATTAATTGATAATAGAAGATAAAACATATATGCTCTTCACTACCAAATGTTCATCTTTACCCCAGTGCAGCTAACTGGGTTGTCAAAGGCCAGCCGTGTCTCTCACGGTCTATAGTGAGATGCGTGTAAAAGAACCATTGCCGACTTTCGAAAACAGGAGCTGCATAGCTTCAGCATGTTTGTACCCTGCGATGGTCTGGTGAGTTGTCCAGGGTGTACTCTGCCCTCACCCAGAGTTGGCTGAAATGGGCACCAGCCTCCCCATAACCCTAAATAGGATTAAGCGGTTCAGAAAATGAATGGATGAATGTTCATCTTTAGGTGTTAAGTACTTTACTCAAAGTATAATTGCAGTTTAATGCACCAAAGCCTGGGAGGAAAAGGTTGAGGTGTATCCATGTGGACATGTATACCATGAGACCACTCAATATATGGGGTAGCAGCATAAAGCAAACATTTCCTGTTAAGTTATTTTGGGAACTGATTCGCTGGAGTTTGTTCAGTTTGCTGACTTAGGACTCAGGGGATTCTGACAAGTGGTGTGGATTGAGATGTGTGTAGTGGGTGCACTTTCTGGTATGTTGTGTGACTCTGACCAGATGGAGTTGAGCAATGGGGTGCCACTTGGGGAGGGGCCAAAATGAAGGTGATACAGTGAGACTTGTTGAGGACGGGGGATGGGACTGTTCCAGTGCTGTACATTACCAGTGCCTTTACTCTGAGCTATTTCTTTTCACTCTTTATTCTTATCACAGTATCCTACAGTGGCTTTTATACATAAAGGATGCATAGCAAAGCGTATCACATTAGAAGCTTGTAATGCCATGCAAGATTTTAACTGTACAGTGGTCCACAATATGGAAGTGACACACCATCACCCACCACCACAAACAACCCATTCTTTTCCCTGGCCAGCATCACGTGTTAGAGCTATGTAACAGGCAATACACTGCAATCCACTGACCGTGAATCACGCATCAGCATGAACATAAAACCCTCATTTGCACTCTCATCTTCAGTCTGATCTGTTCTCGCAAAAAAGTGCAGTGGTACCTCAACTTACAAAATTAATCTGTTCCAGAGTCTTTTTCTTAACCTGGATTT
Source organism: Plotosus lineatus (assembly GCA_024760905.1). Lineage (NCBI taxonomy): Eukaryota > Metazoa > Chordata > Actinopteri > Siluriformes > Plotosidae > Plotosus > Plotosus lineatus. Next base: position 7,614,575 of record CM045745.1, on the reverse strand, counting down.
TTCATAAATTGAAGCGCGTTTTTACATGTAAAACGTGTGATTCGTTCCAAGGCTCTCAGTACTACCCCCTAAACCCTTTAAAAATTATAAAAGCCCGTTTCTTCTTCTCACTCGCACCGGAAATCACACGCGTGTATGTATGTGTGTGTGTGTGTGTGTGTGTGTGTGTGTGTGTGTGCGCATGTGTGTTGACCATGTCTTCTTAGCAGAGTTATAATCTTACAAATGTTTATCGAAGGTTATAAGCCTGAGTCAAGAAATAAAGCATGAAACAACAGTAACTCTGTCCTTTATACGAAAAGCATTATGGGAGATGCAGCTCCATGGGAGGGAGCTGCGCAATCCCTCCTAGCCAATGGGAGGCCAGTGGGGCGGGATGTTGCGAGATAGCCAATAAGAGGGAATGGCGTCATCCCTCCTAGCCAATGGGAGGCCAGCGGGGCAAGATGTTTGAACGTCATTGATGGGAGAGCAGCTAGTGCATTGTTTGAATGTTTGAATGGCGCGTTTGACGAGTTTCGTAAGGAGAACTTGTTTTGTATACAGAGACAAAAAATTTTGGAAAATGTTTTTCGTACCCTGGATTTTTCGTTTGCTGGGACTATCGTAAGGTGAGGTACCACTGTACTGTACTGCTGATATCTTACACATAATATCTACACTATGCGCTTGGAGGGTTTGTGAATGGTAAGCCTTACTTTTTTATAAACATCAGACAGAAAAGAAAATGAAATAGAAAATCATGTCCAACGTCCACTGAGAGACTAGTGTTGCATAAAACATTCATCCACCGAGAGTCTACCTGCTCTAATCAGTCCACTGATCAAAAGGAGTCGTGAATAATACAACATTTCTATATGAGAAACATTCCTGGAAACATCTGTAATGACCACAGACACCACTGTCTCAGAAACCTTGACAGAATAACATGTCATTGCGTGGATATGCCTTGAGAGCACTTTTAGGTTTTTTTATATTATATTTTTAGTATAATTTCAAGTTGTGTTGTTTCCTAAGGGACAGAACTCTAATTGACGTTTCGAAAACTGAAACGCAAGCATCATGGCTGACACGTGTCCCCAGTGCTGCTTTGTAGCATTCTCTGATCACATCATCAGAAATTAATGCAACATGTGTGCAAACTGCAGTCTCTACAACAGGAAGGCAGTATGTTCGAGTTTTTGGTACGGGACCTTTGCAACAGCAACAGAATTAAGGATGGGCATCACTAGGGACCACTCGATACGATATTATCATGATACTCATATGCTGAATGAATCTGTATTGCGATGCTTTAAGCATCACAATTTTATAAGTAACATGATTCGATATTGAAAGGTTTGTTTCATTTGTTAGTGACAATTTCAAAACTGACCATATAAAATAAAATGCAGGACCCACAATAACACTGAACTTAACCTTCTGAGATATTCCTATAATTGGAAAGAGAATTTAGAATAATAATCCTTCAAAATGAGATATAATACATGATTATAAATTAAAAAAATGACAGAGTTACATCACTTCATATGTTGATAATCAGGAACTGTTACTTTTGAGAAAACAGCGACTACAGTTATGGAACCGTTTACTAAATGTCTGCCTTTTAAACTCCCTAACAGCCATAAGCTAAATCAATCCAGCTTTTGACCAATCAGCACTGGCATCTTCCTAGCAGTAGATGAGTATTATTCTCACTGGTGTACAGTGGTACCTCACCTTACGATAGTCCCAGCAAACAAAAAATCCAGGTTCCGAAAAACATTTTCCAATTTTTTTTTTCTCTGTATACAAAACAAGTTCTTCTTACGAAACGCACCAAATGCGCCATTCAAACATTAAAACGTGCCATTCAAACATTCAAACAATGCACGAGCTGCTCTCCCATTGACTATCTTCCAACATCTCGACCTGCTGGCCTCCCATTGGCTAGGAGGGATGGCGCAGCTCCCTCCCATTGGTTATCTCCCAACATCCTGCCCCGCTGGCCTCCCGTTGGCTAGGAGGGATGACGCAGCTCTCTCCCATGGCTATTATAGAGCTGCATCTCCCATAATGCCTTTTGTGTAAAGGACAGAGTTACTGTTGTTTCATAAGTTTTTTGAGTGTGCTCATTGCAACTTTATTTTTTGACTCAGGCTTTTAACCTTCCATAAACATTTGTAAGATTACAACTCTGCTAAGAAGACATGGTCAACACACGCGCGCGCACACACAAGCACGCGCACACACACACACACACGCGCGCGCGCCCACACACACACACACACACACACACACACACACACACACACACACACACGCGCGCGCGAAGAAAGAGAAATGTATGGAGCCCGTCAAACAGTGACGATAATGAATAAGTCATACATACAAAGATGTCCTTGTGCTATCAACCCTCTCTGTGCCAACAAGATTGGCGGTCATCTTAAAATGGAGCCTGTGAGAGCCGAGTGGTCGTTCATTATCCATAGCAAGTGCATCCTACTTTGCCAAGTTTCTGATTAGATTACTTACATTTATTCAGCAAGATAAATCTCAAGAAAACACACACACACACACACACACACACACACACACACACACACACAAAGACAGACTGTGTGGCACATGCACATCATTAAAATCTATTTCTGGAAATCCTATCATCACGCTAAAGCATGTGTGTTTACACGCTACCCAGCAACTATCCGTATTTAATGTTGTGTTATGGTGCCTACAGTGTCTATAAACAAAATGCCAAACTCGAATAGCAACCGTGAAATCTTCATTTTAAGTAGAGCCTCAAGACCTAATCTACAAGATCAATAAAAGTGATAATGAATATGGTTAATGACAAACATCATCGTCAGTGATTAGTCAAACCTTGTTATAAAGCTCATGTAGCATCGCTTCATATACACAGTTGATTAAATTGGCGCTCACAGACCACGTAGCACAACCTTTTCTACAGTTCACGCCGCTGCTGCTTTCATGGCGTAATGTCAGTCTGAATGTAAGATTATATGTTTAATATGGAAGAACGTGAACAACAGTGGACGCATGATGGCCCTGTTTTAAACATTCGAGCTGACTACCATCTACCACCTTTCAGGACATTAGAAGGTTCTGTCTGCGTTTCACATTTTGTAGTTGCACATGTAACGGTTTCTGTTTAATCAGAAAAAAACCCCACCCTCTGCTACTTTGGTTAAATACTGAGTGCTTTGTATAGCAGCCTGCTCATCACTCATTAATCTTTCTAGGGTCATGGGGAGGCTGGAGCCTATCTCAGCTTACTCTGGGAAAAGACTGAGGACTATTTTTCATAGCTGGTGGTGGTAGATACATCATACGTTATGTGTTAAATCCGCAAGTCTTTCCTCGTGCTCTCGGTTCACACTGAAATCAATCGATATTCCAGATGATAAAATCTAAGACTGAACCTCAAAGCTTCATATTTCACATACAACATGATTCCCTGTATATACTAGTACACACACAGATGGCGGGCGAAATTAATATGAGAATTTATTTTTTTCAAAACAGGCATATTTATATTTTGCTTTTATTTAGATTAGATTTGATTTGATTGAATCTTGGCTACTGATGGAGTGGGCAGTGGTGGCCTGGTGGTAAGATGCTGGATCACTGATCCCAAGGTTGGGGGTTCAAGCCCTACTCTCAACTGATTGTCACTGTGTCCCCCCCCCCAGTGCATCTAACTGGGTTATCAAAGGCCGGCCGTGTCTCTCACTGTCTATAGTGTGAGGTTCATGTAAAAGAACCATTGCCGACTTTCGACAAGAGGAACTACATAGCTGTCGGCGTGTTTCCGCCCTGTGATGGTCTGGTGAGCCGTCCAGCGGTCCTCTATGCTCGCCCGGAGTCGGATGGGATGGGCGCCACCCTCCTCGCGACTCTAATTAGGATTAAGCAGTTACAGCAAATGAATGAATGTACAGTAAGCCCTTGACCATTCGCGGTTCAGCGTTCACGGCCCCGCATGCTCGTGGATTACTGGCAAACCTGGAAGATACTGGGACGTGATTCAAATTTAGCCAATGGCTGAGAGCTTTTGCTGATTGGTTAATGATGATGTATACACCTCTTTTTTTTCCCTCCTTCGCGCACATGTCATCAACGTGATTGCTTGAATTATGAATTAAATGCTTTCCGTGTGTTTTTAATGATTATTTAAGCGCTATGATGCCACTCAAACGACCTGCATCTTCTGGAGCTTCTGGGAAGGAGCCGAAATGCTTTATTTATTCATAAATATTATCACGGTACAAAATTAAAAAGTTTTTACTTAATCATAACTACATTTTATTACATTATTACTGCATTAATGAATAAGACTGAATATAGAATGTGTTTAATAAGCATATTTTAGCGCATGTAATATCATACATAGGATTTTAAAACTGCATGAATAATTCGAGGACTTCAGGATCCGCGGGAAGGGGCAGAACACAACCCTCACGAATTACGGGGGGTTAGTGCGCTGATGGAGTTTACATGTTCTTCCCCATGTTTCCTTTAGATACTCCAGTTTACTCCCACAGTCCAAGGACATGCACATTAGGTAAAATGGCCACTCTAATTATTCCCAGCTGATGTCTGAATGAAGACTTGAAATACTAATGAGATTTGTTGAAAAGTGTATCGGGTGATATGGTGGCGTAGTGGTTAGCACGTCCACCTCACAGGAAAACGTTCCCGGGTTCCAGTTCTCGGCTTGTGCGTTTCTGTGTGGAGTTTGCATGTCACCCCCAGACTTGCATGGATTTGTTCCAGGTGCTCTGGTTTCCTTCAACAATCCAAAGACATGCACATCAGATTAACTGGCTGTTCTAAACGGCCCCTTGATGTGGATGTGAGTGTGACTGGTTGCTCTGCGATGGTCTGGTAAGCCGTGTAGGGTATACCACATCTTCGGTTGGTGTTGGCTGAGATGCCGCCGCCTTCCAGCCTCCCTGTGACCCTAATACTGTAATAGGATTGAGCAGTTTGGCAAATGACTGAGTGTGTGAGTGAGTGAGTGAGTGAGTGAGTGAGTGAGTGAGCGAGTTAGTGAGTGAGTGACTGACTGACTGACTGACTGACTGAATGGGTGAGTGAGTGCGTGAGTGAGTGAGTGACTGAGTGAATGAGTGAGTGAGTGACTAAGTGAGTGAGTGAGTGAGTCAGTGAGTGAGTGAGTGAGTGAGTGAGTGAAAGGGTGAGTGAGTGAGCGATTGAGTGAGTGAGTGAGTGAGTTAGTGAGTGATTGAGTCAGTGAGTGACTAAGTGAGTGAGTGAGTGAGTGAGTGAGTGAGTCAGTGAGTGAGTGATTGAGTGAGTGAGTGAGTTAGTGATTAAGTGAGTGAGTGAGTCAGTGAGTGACTAAGTGAGTGAGTGAGTGAGTGAGTGAGTGAGTGAGTGAAAGGGTGAGTGAGTGAGCGATTGAGTGAGTGAGTGAGTGAGTGAGTGAGTTAGTGAGTGAGTGAGTGAGTGAATGGGTGAGTGAGTGAGCGAGTGAGTGAGTGAGTTAGTGAGTGAGTTAGTGAGTGAGTTAGTGAGTGAGTGAGTGAGTGAGTGAGTGAGTGAGTGAGTGAGTGAGTGAATGGGTGAGTGAGTGAGCGAGTGAGTGAGTGAGTGAGTGAGTGAGTTAGTGACTAAGTGAGTGAGTGAGTGAGTGAGTGAGTGAGTGAGTGAGTGAGTGAGTGAGTGAGTGAGTAAAAAGTATATAGAACACCAGCCCCTTGCATGAGTCTGTCATTTGTTAAAAGTGAGCACTTGACAGTATTCGCATGTTGTGAAATTATTTTTAAATTAATATATTTATTGAATTTTGCAAGTAATTGATTAATAAAATAAAAACTAAAGAACAGAGTAACAGGTTATCAAAATCGTTGTCAGTTGCAGTTCAAGTCCTTCGACTTACTGCTTCCGAATACAAAAAAAAAAAAAAAAATCAGTCTGCAAGAATCGCTGAATTATACTTGATTATGTATGATCAGATTTCCTTTCGGCCTTTTCCCTTCCTCAGGGGTGGCCACAGCGAATGATTCACACGTTTGCGTTGGTATCGGTTTTTACATCGGATGCCGTTCCTGACACAACCCTTTTTTTAGCAGGGGACAAAAACACGCTGACGGCTATGCAGCTCCTCTTTACGAAAGTCAGCAATGGTTCTTTTACATCAACCTCTCACCATAGACCGTGAGAGACGTGGGCCGCCTTTGATAACCCGGGCTGGCCATGTCTCTCACTGTCTATGATAAGAGGCATGTAAAAGAATCAGTATACAATGACCATAGCCATCAGCGTGTTTTTGCCCTGCAATAGCCTTGCTAGCTGTCCAGGGTGTACTCTGCCCTCACCCAGAGTAGGCTGTGTTGGGTGCCAACCTACCAGTGACCCTAATTAGGATCATGTGGTTCAGAGAATGGATAAATAAACCAATCGTCCGTCAGTATCTTATACTGGAATAACGTTTTGTATGCCAAACACGTACAGTACAACTACACGTCTGAAGCTGGAGAAATTTGGCTTCAGATCAATTGATTGTCACGGTTTCATTTATACCACTCAGCCATGAAACATGATTTGATTTCATCTCTTCAGCAACACCCCAACCTCAAGGACACGGGATGTGACGAGAGGGCAGTTTATCTGAGTCACAAACCATCAGAGCCAGAAGGCTGAAGTACAGTTTTCCTGTTGATACCAGCAGGGGGCCTAGAACTCACTGCACTCTGTGTATCTGTGGACAAGGTCTAAAAGAAAGGACAATAAAGGAAGAATAAAGGAAGTGATTCAAATACAAGGTGAATCAAGTGCAAGTCGGCCAGTGTGTTAGTACCGTGTTGGCATCGTGTTGGCATCGTTCTCCCTGACCCTGTGGGTTTTCTATCATCCCAATGAACTTGCATGGCATTTTTTCAGTGACAGTAACGCTCCATAATCTCAGACCCAAGGAGGTGGCGTGCTTTCTCTATATTCAGTTTATTTCAGTTTTGCACCACACTGTGTGCTGATGTGCCTCCCAGTGAACCCTGACTTTTCGCGGTTAATGGGGACCGAGACCCTCCGCGAACACCGAATTTCCGCGAAGTAAGACCCCCACCATGTACAGTATATGTGTAATATCAAAAAATACATATTCAAAGCTATAAATACTTATAATAACAATTAAACATTTAAAAAGAATGCATAAGATGTAAATAAAATCTAAACACACACACAAACGCGCACCAGACGCGCATATACATACAGACGCGTGCGTGCACACCCAGATGTGCAGATGTGCACCTCACATAAAAATGTACGTAGTTTTGTTGGGGGGGGTTTTGAGTTTTTTTTTTGTTTTGTTTTTGTTTTGTGTCATTTTCCTTAACTTTTCTCTATTTTCTTTAATTTCCATACTTTTTATTTTCCGATGAATATTTTTGAAAAACCCGCAACGCACTGAAGCCGCAGGAACTGAAGCAGGAAGTAGCGAGGGATCACTGTATACACTGAGATTCTTACTGGAATAAAGAAGGAGCCTAAGCGCTTTATTTATTCATAAATATTATCACGGTACAAAATTAGAAGTTTTTACTTAATCATTACTACATATTACATTTATTACTGTATTAATGAGTAAGACTGGCTATAGAATGCGTTTAAGAAGCAGATTTTAGTGCATGGAATATCATACGTAAGGTTTTAGAACCACTTCCATAATTCATGGATTGTCAGGATCCGCGGGAAGGGGCGGAACACAAGCCCCGCGAATAAAGGGGGTGGTTACTGTATGCTAAACCACTGGAACCTCACTAGAAATTTCAGCTGACTTTGGGTTAAGGCAGGGTACACCCTAAACAACTTGACAGTCCATCACAGGGCCAACAAACAAACCAACACACACACACACACACACACACACACACACACACACACACACACACACACACACACACTCACACTCACACCTAGGGGTGATTTGGAACAGACAGTTAGTCTCATGTGCATATTTTTGGACTGTGGGAAAAAACTGGAGAACCCAGAGGAACACCCAAGCATGGGTAGAACATGCAAACTCCACACAGAGACAACCTTGCCAACCTAGGCTTCAAACCCTGAACCTTCTTGATGTGATCTAGATGTGCTAAATACCATGCTGCAAAAAAATAGGCATTTGATGCATCTTTATATTAACACCACTCCACGACCGAGTACACAGTATAGTATACAGATGTTGTGAAACTGGCTATTCTGTCCATTATATATGTACTGGAGTACAAGAATATTCATTCATTCAATTTCTGAACCATTTAATCCTAATTAGGGTGGTGGGGAGGCTGGTACCCATCTCAGCCAACTCTGGGCGAGGGCAGATTACACCCTGGACAGCTCAAAAGGCTATGCAGCTTTACATGAACCTCACACCATGGACAGTGAGAGACATGGCCGGTCTTTGATAACCCAGCGAGCTGCACTGGGGTGGGAAAGCAGTGGCAACTGTTGACAGTGGGGCTTGAACCCCCAACCTTAGGATTGGTAATCCAGCACCTTACCACCGGTCCACCACTGCCCATGTGGTACAAGAATATTCAACTGATAAACTTCACATTTGTGAAAAAAATAAATAAATGATTATATAATCATTCATTTATTTATTCAGTTTTGTAAACCGTTAAATCCTAATTTGGGTCGCGGGGAGGCCTGCACCAATCTCAGCCGACTCTGGGCAAGAGCGGTGTACACCCTGGACCAGGGCCAACACTCACACAATCAATCACACCCACACTCACATCTAGGGGTTGATCTGGAAAAGCCAATTAGCCTAATGTGCATGTTTTTTGGTTGTGTTAGGAAACCGAAGTCTCCGGATGAAACCCACACTGGTACTGGAAGAACATGCAAACTCCACATGAAAAACCTCCGGGCTGGGAATCGAACCCAAGACCTTCTTGCTGTGAGGTGACTCTGTCTTATCGTATTTTTTTTTTTCTGTTTGTGTATTTGTATATTTTTATCATGGGATGCAGAGTCCATCATCCAGCTATGATGCGTACTGAAAAACAAAAACAAAGTAATTTGTAAACATTATCATGTGGCAGTGGTATAGTGGCACTGGATCGCTGATCCAAATGTTGGGGGTTCGAGTCCCACTCTCCACAAGGTTGTCACTGCCCCCCCCCCCAGTGCGGCTAACTGGGTTATCAAAGGCGGGCCATGTCTGTCACTGTCTATGGTGAGAGGTTCATGTAAAAGAACCATTGCTGACTTTTGTAAAGAGGAGCTGCAAAGTCGTCAGCGTGTTTCTGTCCCTTGCTAAAAAAGGGTTGTGACAGGAAGGACATCCGACGTAAAAACCTCTGCCAAATCAAACGTGCGAATCAGATGATTCGCTGTGGCGACTCCCGAGTAAAAGGGAAAAAGCCGAAAGGAAGACAGAATCATGTACCACAAAGTACTGACTACTAAATACTACCTACGGAATCTGCTGCCATTCTGAGAATCTCCAGCTAACATTCCGAATGTCCATGCAGACACCACTGTTGAGATTTTCAAGCAAAAACCCAAAAAAAAAAAAAAAAAAAAAAGGTGCAAATGGAGGCGGGTGTGTGAAGATACTGTAGACATTTCTGCAGCTGTTGGATGTGATCAGCTATTCCGTCACATAATCAATTCACAAAGTCTTTCCATGTAATCCAGATATATATATATATATATATATATATATATATATATATATATATATATAAAACATATCTCTAAAGATATACCCAACAAAGAGCCATGCAAAGATGTGTTACCCAATTAAATGTGAATATTATATGCATCTGGGTTATGGGTCCTGTTTAATTCCTGAAGTGGGTACCATAATAATGTGCGTCCATGTACAGATCCAATACAACAAGAAGTGAGATTATCATGCAAATCTTACCAATGGTTCGATGTTCCCATTGGTACCATCACCAGTGGAATCAGGGTTATTCCGTTCTGCATTGTCCTCTATTTCCTTTGGCATTTGATGCATTGCTGTGTTGCCCATGGCAACTGCAAATTAACTTCAGGACATCACAAGTAAATATTACCTAATGCTAAACTACTACTTCTCAAGCGCCAGACTCACTGGGGAGTGCCATGCAACTTTACTCACTTGTTTATTTGCTAGGGTGAGATCCAGCTTCTTCCATAAACAGAAACGGCCAGCGAGTGCTGGCTTCCTTTCTGTTCATTTGAGCCTCAGCTATTTTTACACCCAACAACTATGCATGTGAATGGAGGGTCAGTGGTATGTTAGGAACCGGAGAGTATACACAAGTATACAGGGGCTGGTGTACAGGCCTGGAGGTGGGAGCTACTCTAAATGTCCACAACAATGCCATGGCCGCATGTACAACTTTATTAGTATTTTAGTATAAGGGTTTTGTTGTTGTTGTTGTTTTGTTGTTGTTGTTTTGCCTGTCAGGTCAGGTTTTGCCCTGCTACTGGTAATATGTAAGGCAGTGCAACCTGTTGCATGGTCGAGTGGTCGGCGACTAAACCAGCTCCCCGACCAGGTTCCAAAATTTGGTGAGGAGGCTGGCTAGCAACCCAGTAGGAATAAAAACAAGACCCATCAAAGGGCGGATGAAATCTTTAGCGTCAACAGCCAGCTAGCTGGGGATGGTGTCTCAGTAAAAACACCCTGCAGAAAAACTTTGGGCCGCTACTGCTGATTTTTTTTGCTCTTCGTATACAGCCATGACGAAGCTGTTATGGCTGCTGCCTACGCCAGAATTCTGGAACGGCACCCAGATTGATTGCGTGATTGATACAGTCCTAATTGTAAAGTAAAAGCAGGACACACACAGAACAGCTCACCGGTCAAAGGTAGGCCCAACACACACACACACACACACACACACACACACACACACACACACACACGGGGACATGCAAGCATATGGAGTACATGCAAGTTCCACAAAGAAACACCTTTGCTGAGCCTGTGGCTCGACTTCAGGACCTTGGATGAGATGGACATTCTTACCACTACACCAGCACACCACCCCGAAAGTAAATTTAGCGAATGCAATTCACGGATTTAAAAAAAAAAATACTGTGTTGAAGACACATCTGATCATTTATTCGGTGATGCTCACCAAACGCTATAAGAGATAAAGCTCACAGTGAGCTGGAAATGACAAAATGATGACTAAACCATGAAAGAGCAGCTCCTGACTGCAGTTTGTGCTGAACTTATGCATGCATGTTTCTTTAAAATTGCACACGCAAACATCTTCGGAGCTTCGCTTTAATGCTCAACACAGAACAGACAATCAGTCTGCTGGCATGTTGATGGAAGATGGGAGGAACCCAATTCACTGAAAGGCTAAAAGTTTCTGTTCGAAATGTCATTAGGTTTAGGAAGAAGACCGTGCTTGATTGGCGCTTTCTTTCCAGCTAACAGCTCTACTCCAACTTTAATATTCTTTTATAAGCGTGATTATACACTGAGCTCATTATTGCAAGTGACAAATCAACAGCAACAGACAGCCGTTTATTTTCTATTCATTTGTATCTAAAAGACACAAAATCACAAATTCAGCAGCTGTATTAGGTAACTGAGAAACAACATGGCAACCAATCAAAATTCATAGTCAGATAAGAATACAACAAATATGAACAACTACACCAAACACCACCATGAACCAATCGGAGTGTGCGTGAAGTCCAGGAGTTCTACAATCCACCTGTTCTATTAAGCATCTTCACTTCCTACTTAGAATTACCAGGACCTCACTTTCCACGGTTAATCGGGACAGCGATCCCCCCCTCGCGAGCACCGATTTCCGCAAAGTAGGATCAACACCCCTCTCTCCCCAACGTATACATACAGGTATATGTGTATATAATATCAATAAATACATATTCGATGCTATAAATGCTTATAATAACAATTAAACATTAAAAATAACGCACGCAGATGCACACCTCACATAAAATTGTGACTAGTTTTGATGGGAGGTTTTGGGTTGTTTTTTGTTTTTGTTTTTGCATGATTTGCCTTGGTTTGCGGCATTTTCCTTAATTTTTACCCTATTCTTCCTTAATTTCCTTATTTTTTTAATTCCTTTCGGCTTTTTCCTTTTTTTTTTTTTTTCAGGAGTCGCCACAGCGAATGATTCACACGTTTGATTTGGCATAGGTTTTTTTTACGTCGGATGCCCTTCCTGTCACAACCCTTTTAGCAAGGGACAGAAACACGCTAACGACTTTGCAGCTACTCTTTACGAAAGTCAGCAATGGTTCTTTTACATGAACCTCTCACCATAGACAGTGACAGACATGGCCGGTCTTTGATAACCCAGTTAGCTGCACTGTGGGGGGACAGTGACAACCTTGTGGAGACTGGGACTTGAACCCCCAACCTTAGGATCAGCGATCCAGCACCCTATACCACCAGGTCACCACAGCCCCCATTTTTTAATTAGATGAATATTTAAAATTTAAAAAAAAAAACAAAAAAAAAAAAAACACAATGCACTGAAGCCACATGAATTGAAGCGTGAAGTAGCGAGGGATCCCTGTAGTTTACTCCTATTGTTAAAGACACAACTGGAGGAAACGTTTAGCAATGGTTGCTCATCCTGTCATTTATGAAATTTTCTTTAAATGTGTATAAAACAACTGATCGTTCGTGCTTCTGTCGATTGTACAAACTGTAGCTAGCTTGCGTTGCTAATCCATATGGGCTACAAGTAATTACCGCGAGGCTACAAGCCCCAGAGTGATCTACAAGTGACATAAGTAGTTGTTGCTGGGTGGTGTGAGCATAGAATAAGGTACTGAATCGGTCTACAAAACTACCTGATAGGATATTATACGATTTATATGAGATTGTGTCTTTCATTTGTTTTTCTTCCCTGAGAACGCGGCAGTAACTGCCAGTAACATTTCAATAGAGCAAGCATGCTATCGTATTACGTATACTGTTATGCTAGCACTTGGACACAAAACCAAACCAGAACAATCGAAAACATCAACCACTCACATGATTCCTCTTCACAAATGACCACAACGACCACTCCATGAATTCATCTGAGCACAACTTCATCCCGACAGTGGATTTTCTTTCAGTTTCACCCCACTACAACTAAATCACAGACTTTAATCCTTTGATAGGCGTAGAACACAAACATGTTTAATCTGTGGTAAACCACATATCAGGTTGGGTCGGGGTGAGGCACTGGGAAAAATGTACTCTTTTTCTGAAGGAAAAAAAAAAAACAAACAAACATCTGTGCTAATGATTCAATGGCTGAACTGTATAGCGTTTATTATAAGTTCATCAGAGGTGTGGTCTAACCATCAAACACGGTTCTAGTTCTGTTGATTAGTCTAAAAATGAATAATCTATATTACTCTGAAGCCACTCATGAGTAAATGGTATCTTTCAGCTGTGAATGAGTTCTCAGCAGCGTAGTTCTGTTTGTTGTTTGTGTGTTCTTTGATGCGACGTCAGTCATGTGACTCGCAGGTCTTGCCACGGCGTGCACAGAAAAAAGTCATCAGGTAGTACTGGTTCATTGGTGCCATGCTATAGCCTTTTGCTGAAAGCACTTGTTTTTCAAACTGGCTATTCATTCATTTCCTCTAACCGTTTAACCATAATTACGGTCACGGGGAGGCTCGCGCCCATCCCAGCCGACTCTGGGCGAGGGCAGAGTACACTGTGAACAGCTCGCCAGGCCATCGCAGGGCAGAAACACGCTGACGGCTATGTCTACTCTTGTCAAAAGCCAGCAATGGTTCTTTTATATGCCTCTAACCATAGAGAGTGAGAGACATGGCCGGCCTTTGATAACCCAGTCAGTGGCACGAGGGGGACAGTGACAACTGTTGAGAGTAGGACTTGAACCCCCAACCTTAGGATCAGTGATCCAGCACCTTTAAAACCAGGCCATCACTGCCCAGCTATGCAATTCTTTGCAGCTCTCTGATCTGCATCATGGCAGCTCTGGCACCAGTTGCTCTTGTGTTGGACAATCATTTCCCAGCCTTGTTCAAGGTGAGAGGGAGGTTCAGGATAAGCTTTGCTTGAGAGTGTCCGCTACCTCAGTTATAATCTGCCGACAATTTCCAGCTACTCAGTCCCCAATACATTAGGCCTGCTTTACCTGCCTATCCAAATGCATGCAAGTGCCTGATGCAGTTCATTCCAGCTGTTTATCCCCTCTCTGCTTGGTAGGCCATAATGAGCTCTGTATTGGTGATATTGTCCTGCAATCAGGTGTTACCTAATATACGACACATTTTTTTTTTGTCAATCAGGAGTGAGCAGGTATTCTGCATTTAATTGAGCTTAGTCTACATCTACTAAAGATTAGATTATATCTGTAACACTACTGTATATAATTCTAGTCTTTACCATTGCCTTGATTTCCTGAAACACCCCTAAAGAGTACCGCAGTCCTCAGCTAGAGAAATGCTCTGAGTAAGAATGAGAACGGAGTCAGAGGCTGTGTTGCCATAGCAACTCATACAGCTGGACTGCAAGAGTTGATGACGGAGTTTGTTGTGTGATTTTTTCCCCCCTGTTTTCAAAATATAATCTGTATTACACTGTATGTGGTGGTTAGTTGTGGCATGATGGAGGTTGACTAACTAAAGAGGACACATAATTTGCTCTTCCACATTTTAAATGAAATTCCACATTGAAAATCTTTTTAAAATGATGTTGATGACAGGCTGAAATAACAGCTTTCTACTGATTAGACATGAACGAGGACTCAAGTGACTGACAATTGGGGAGATATGGACAATAAACACCATCATAAAATACATAGGACATAATAATAATAATAATAATAATAATAATAATAATAATAATAATAATATGGTAATTCTACTACTACTACTACTACTAATAATAATAATAATAATAACATGGTAATGATGATAATAATAATAATAATAATAATAATAATAATAATAATAATAATAATAATCATAATAATAATAATAATAATAATGATAATAATAATAATAATAATGTGTATTAACAATAATAATAATAATAATAATAATAATAATGATATTATCATTATTATTATTATTATTATTATTATCATTATTATTATTATTATTATTATTATTATTATTATTATTATTATTATTACTATTATTATGATTATGGTTATTATTATTATTATTGTTATAAATTTGGGAGACATATTTATTCAAAGCCATAACTGAGCATAATACAATTCAAGTAGCTGATATTGTTATTGTAAATTTAAAATCTAATACAAAATGTATTAAAGGATAAATCATACTAATATAATAATGCAAAGTTAATTTTATATAGATTATTTCCAATGATTTTTTTTAAAAATAATGAAAGTTTGAAGGTTTCCTGACTCTGTACAGTAAATGTATATGAAAAAAGAAAGCACAAATTGTTCCTTTGCCTAATGCTCTGCAGGTTACCACCCAAAGCTCACATGGAAAAAACCCACAGCTGGATCATCAGCCCGGTCAACGGGGCCAGATGTGGAAGATTTAAATTTAGAGCACTTATAGCTTTTACCCTTCAAAAAAAAAAAAAAAAAACACAGGTTCCTGCTGAGCAGCAGACTGATCTAGTTACTCGTATCACAAAGCATGTTGTGCTTTTCGCTATATATGGACATGAGTGAGAAAAGGTCTTTCCCAACAAATCTTATAAATGCATCCGAACAACACTGAGCCATAATAGATGTTTAAGTTCAAATTGGACACATATTTACATACACACACACACACACACACACACACACACACACACACACACACACACACACACACACACACTTCCCTCCATAATTATTGGTAGTCCTGGTTAAGATGTATTAAAAGCCTTGAAATAGTTTTATTATTATTATTGTAGAAGCATACGCTCACACTGACAATTGTAGAAAAATGTAATCTTCAACTCAAATTGAAGTTTAAGTGAATAAAAAAATCGGTGACAAAAAAATACTGTAATTATTTCTCAGAAAATCCACTGATTAACAATTATTGGTAACCCAACAGTTCCGAAGAAATAAATGTAATGTAATGTATTTCTTTCATCTCTACAGGAGTTTACAGAGTTGATCAGGGTATCTAGGAACATTTGATTAGTAATTCATCATGTTTCTTGTTTCCCTAGGGAATAAATATGATGCAACACAGAGGCCATTTCTCTTATCCACTCTTCAACATGGGAAAGACAAAGGAACTCACCATTCACGTAAAGCACAAGTCAGACAATGGCTACAAGGAAATCAGCCCTCGCCTGCACCTGCCCCCATATCTACCATCAGAGGAATCATTACGAAGTTTAAAACAACCAGTACAGCTGTAAACAACCCTGGATGAGGACGCAAGGTTATTCTGTCACCATGCACTGTGAAGAAGATGGTAAGAGAAATAAAAAGTTCAAAAGTTCTCTAAAGCTCACTGTTAAAGAATCGCAACAAATTGTAGCATCTTGGGGTTAAAAAAAAAAAAAAGAAAAGAAAAAAAAAAAAATCAACCAGTCACGAGACATGCCAACAATCTGTTTGGGAGGCATGCAAGGAAAAAACTTTTCTCACTCACAATCATAAACGGCTGGAGTTTGCTAAGCAGTACTGGGACTTCAACTGAGACTGTGTGCTTTGGTCAGATGAGACCAAGATAGAGATTTTTGGCAACAAACACTCCAAATGGGTCTGACGGAACACAAAAGAAAAGCACTTCCTGCCCACTGAGAAGCTTTGGGGTGGATTGGTGATGCTGTGGCCCTGTTTCTCTTCTCAAGGCCATGGGAACCTTGTTCCGGTGTAAGGCATCATGAACGCCAGGAGATTTTAAATCAAAACCTGGTGGCCTCTGCCCCAAAGGCCGAAAATGGGTCATCATGGGTCTTGCAGCAAGATAATGACTTTAAACATGTCATGACAAATCTACACGGCTCACCAGAAGACAATCAAGCCCCTCCCATTGCCATCTCAGTTCTCAGACCTCAAGCCCATTGAAAACCTGTGGAATGAGTGGCAGAGGAGAGGACCAGGTCGCTGGATGATTTAGAAAAATTGTCCACAGAGGAAACGATCCAAGATCCTCTTTCTGTATTCTCATATCTTGTGAAGCATTATAGGAGAAGATTAGGAGTTGTGTTGGCAAAAGCGGGTTGTACAAAGTACTAACATCAGGGGTGCTGATAATTGTGGCACATGATTTGATCTTCAAAAAAAATTCTTAATGTTGGATTTTTTTTCCCCCACTCAATAAATGTACTTGAATTATAGGTTGTATTTCCCTCCTTTTTCATTGTGGTCCTTTTATGATTTAGAAAAAACTGATTTTATTAGAAGCTAAAGAACACATCTTAACCAGGGGTGCCTATAATTATGGAGGGCAGTGTATATTTATGTTTTCAATTTTTTATTTCATTTATCATTAAGTTATATTAGTGAATATAAATTGAAATATAAATATAAATTGATTACAACACCAACTATGGTGTGAACGCCAGGAATGAAAGTCTTGTCTGAGTTTCAAAGATGATGCATTATGGGTAAATCTGAGGGTAGATTCAGCCAATATCAGACTGCACAAAACCTCGGGATTCCTCTTGCCACAGTCAGAGTGATTTTACAGTTTACTAGAAAAAATGCAAGGAATCGGCAGCATCCTGTTCGGGTCGACTTGGGCTCTTTGACAGAAGTCTTTGGGACTGTCAAGGGCAATGTTAAAAATAGTTGTGAGGCAAGTGATGTTGTGAGTTGGATTAATGCTGTAAGGTATCTCCATCACTTTGCCTGCTAACTGGGTTTCAAGACCCCTATATATATATATATATATATATATATATATGTATGTATGTATATATGTGTATAAAAAGTTCTATATTTTTAACTGATGGCGTCTATTTACTTTTGGTATATTACTGTAGTCCAGAAAATATGTATTTCTTTTACTGTTCCTTCAAGGCCTAGTATGCAAATTTGCAAAAATAAAAAATATTATACAGCAGCAACAAGTGACTGATCACCGGCGCCAAAATGCGAGTCTACGTATACAAAACATCTCCATTGCTTGTAACCCACCACCAGTTTCATCCACAGCCAGTTGTGTTACTCTGTCTCATTCGTTCATTCATTCATTTTCTAATCCTAATTAGGGTCGCGGAGAGGCTAGCGCCCATGTCAGCCAACTGTGGGTGATGGTAGGGTACTCCCTGGACAGCTCACCAGGCCATCGCAGGGCCAACACTCATACAACCAATCACACCCACACTCACACCTAGGGGCGATCTGGAGCAGCCACTTACTTAATGTGCATGGTTTTGGGTTGTGTTAGGAAACCGGACTACACGGATGAAACCCACACATGTACCGGAAGAACATGCGAACTCCACACAAAAACGACTGAGCTGGGAATTGAACCCAGGGCCTTCTTGCTGTGATGTGACTCTGTCCTATTGTGTTTTTTTATTTGGAGGTTGTTTTTTTTTCCTAGAATGGAAAGAACCCTGAACTGTGATTCAGAAATCGACCCATGGTAACTGAAACGCCTTTAGAACGTGTGAAGTTCTGGCTTTCACGTGTGCACCAGCACTGAATGATGAAAGAAGGTATTATACTGAACCACCACAAACATAAACAATTCCACTTTTTCTCAGTCCTGCCCTTGTAAGATGAGTGTCACTAATAAATTCATTAAAATCAGGTTCCTATCCATCTTTGTCAGATATTCATCAGATTTATAAAAAATTATTATTAATAATAATAATAATAATAATAATAATAATAATAATAATAATAATGCTGTCGTTGTTGGACTTCTGTGCTCGTCATAGTTTGTCTATCACGAACACCATGTTCGAACATAAGGGTGTCCATAAGTGCACTTGGCACCAGGACACCCTAGGTCGCAGTTCGATGATTGACTTTGTAGTCGTGTCATCGGACTTGCGACCATATGTTCTGGACACTCGGGTGAAGAGAGGAGCTGAGCTGTCTACCGATCACTACCTGGTGGTGAGTTGGCTTCGGTGGTGTGGGAGGTTGCCTTCCAGACCTGGCAGGCCCAAGCGTGTAATCAGGGTCTGCTGGGAACGTTTGGCGGAGCCCCTGTCCGAGAGGCCTTTAACTCCCACCTCCGGCAGAGCTACAACCACGTTCGGAGGAGGCGGGGACATGGAATCTGAATGGGCCATGTTTCGTGCCTCCATTGCTGAGGCGGCAGCCCATAGCTGTGGCCGTAAGGTCGCCGGTGCTTGTCGTGGCGGTAATCCCGAACCGGTGGTGGACACCTGCGGTGAAGGGCCGTCCAGCTGAAGAAGGAGGCCTATCGGGTTTTATTAGCCTGTGGGACTCCTGAGGCAGCAAAGCGGGTACCGGCAGGCCAAGCGTGCTGCAGCCGAGGCTGTCGCAGATGCAAAATCTCGGGCGTGGGAGGAGTTCGGTGAGGGCCTGGAGAGTGATTATCGGTTGGCCTCAAAAAGGTTCTGGGCCACCATCCGACGCCTCAGGAGGGGAAGCAGTTCTTCACAAACACTGTTTACGGTGGAGGTGGGGAGCTGCTTACCTTGACTGGGGATGTTGTTGAGAGGTGGAGGGAATACTTTGAGGACCTTCTCAATCCCACCAACACGCCCTCCGTGGAAGAGGAAGACCCTGGGGGTTCGGGTGAGGGTCCGCCCATCACTGGAGTGGAGGTCACTGAGGTTGTCAAAAAGCTCCTCGGTGGTCGAGCTCCGGGTTGGACGAGATCCGCCCGGAATACCTCAGGACTCTGGATGTTGTAGGACTGTCTTGGTCGACACGTCTCTGCAACATCGGCGTGGTCATCGGGGCTGTACCTCTGGATTGGCAAACTGGGGTGGTGGTCCCAATTTTTAAGAAGGGGGACCGGAGGGTGTGTTCCAATTATCGGGGAATTACACTCCTCAGCCTACCTGGTAAAGTCTATGCAGGGGTACTAGAGAGGAGGATCCGACCGCTAGTCGAACCTCGGATTCAGGAGGAACAATGTGGTTTTCGTCCTGGCCGCAGCACTCTTGACCAACTCTATACGCTCCACAGGATTCTGGAGGGGGCATGGGAGTTTGTACAATCTGTCCACATGTGCTTTGTGGATTTGGAGAAGGCTTTCGACCGTGTCCCTCGAACGATCTTGTGGGGCGTGCTCCGAGAGTACGGCGTTCCGGATCCGTTGCTACGAGCTATTCGGTCGCTGTATCACCGGAGCCAGAGTTTGGTCCGTATTGGTAACAGCAGCTCGGATTCGTTTCCGGTGGGAGTTGGAGTCCGCCAAGGCTGTCCTTTGTCACCGATTCTGTTCATAATTTTTATGGACAGAATTTCTAGGCGCAGTCGAGGTGATGAGGGGTTCTGGTTCGGTGGCCATCGGATATCGTCTCTGCTTTTTGCGGATGATGTTGTCCTTTTGGCTTCATCAAGTCGGGCCCTCCAGCTCTCATTGGAGCGATTCGCAGCTGAGTGCGAAGCAGCCGGGATGAAGATCAGTACCTCCAAGTCCGAGGCCATGGTTCTCAGTCGGACAATGGTGGAATGCACCCTCTGGGTCGGGAATGAAGTCCTGCCCCAAGTGGAGGAGTTTAAGTATCTTGGGGTCTTGTTTACGAGTGAGGGAAGGATGGAGCGAGAGATCGACAGACGGATCGCTGCAGCCTCTGCTGTTAAGCGGTGCCTGTACCGGTCCGTCGTGGTGAAAAAGGAGCTGAGCCGCAAGGCGAAGCTCTCAATTTACCAGTCGATCTACGTTCCAACCCTCACCTATGGTCACGAGCTTTGGGTAATGACCGAAAGAACAAGATCACGGATACAAGCGGCTGAAATGAGCTTTCTTCGCCGGGTGGCGGGGTTCTCCCTTAGAGATAGGGTGAGAAGCTCCGCCATCCGGGGAGAGCTCGGAGTAGATCCGCTGCCCCTCCACATTGAGAGGGGCCAGTTGAGGTGGCTCGGGCATCTGGTTAGAATGCCCCCCGGACGCCTCCCTGGTGTGGTGTTTCGGGCATGTCCAACCGGGAAGAGACCCCGGGGTCGACCTAGAACACGCTGGAGGGACTATGTCTCTCGGCTTGTCTGGGACCGCCTCGGTGTCCCCCCCGGGAGAGTTGGAGGAAGTGGCTCGGGAGAGGGATGTCTGGACCTCTTTGCTAAGGTTGCTGCCCCCGCGACCCGACCCCGGACTAAGCGGAAGAAGATGAGATGAGATGAGATGAGATAATAATAACAGGAGAAAACTGAACTGAAGGATGTGGACTTTCTGACCAGCATGAAAATGTCTCCTCAGTTTGTAGTTTTCTTCCACAATGCCTGAGCTTCTTTCCACATATTCTAGCATCTCATGTGAAATTCATGAAGAATCTACAGCACTTCGGAGATGAAAAAACAAAACAAAAACTACAACAAAAAAAAAAAACAAACAAAAAATGAGTAGAAGGGAGGCGAGCACATATTTGACTATCGGAAAATTCTTCACAATAATAATATTAATACTTAATGATATTTAGGCTTGATACATGACAACCACATACAAAATTACATCGATTTAAAAAAATAAAAATTCAAAATTTTAAAATAAAAAAAAAAGACATTAAATCTATAAAAGTGTATTTTTGCAGTTTTTCTCTACTTACTTGAGAAAGTTTAAAATATAATCAGAATTGAAACGAGTTTTACAATAGTTAAAGGTCCACTGTGTCGGGTTTAAGGGGTTTCAGAACATCAGAAAAAAATTTTTCATTTGTACATTACGACCTTTCATTCATTCATTATCTGAACCACTTAATCCTAATCAAGTTTGTGGGGAGGCTGGCGCCCATCTCAGCCAATACTGGGCGCGGGCACCGAGGACAGATCGCCAGGACATTGCGGGGCAGAAACATACTGACTGCTATGCAGTCAACTCTTTTAGAACGTCAGCAGTGTGGTTCTTTTACATGCCTCTCACCACCGACGAGAGACACGGCTGGCCTCTGTTAGCCCAGTTAGCAGCATGGGGGGACCCAGCAGTGACAACGTAGTCACTGATAATGATAGCAGGGCTTGAACCCCCAGACTTTGGATCAGTAATCCAGCACCCTACCACCGGGCCATCACTTCCATTTACATTAATCAGTGGATTTTTGTGAGCTTAAAATGAGCTACAGAGAAAGCAGGTGATCTTCTATGGAGATACAAAATTGAACCACTACAGCAGCATAGAATGGACAAACTTCTAAAGAGGCCCTTGTACCTTTCGAATTTTTACTGCGTGATTATAGAAGAAAAAAAAACCCCAGAGGAATGCTAAAAAAATAAGGAATCCATGAGAAAAGGGTAAAAAAGAAAGAATCAGCATTGGTTGGTTCTGGAAAAAAGGTTTGTGAACCCACATTTTGGAAAAGGTAGGACGACACTTCCGTATAGCACTCCAGAAACCAAGGGGGCGTAAACCTAATTACAGTGGTACCTCACCTTACGGAATTAATCCGCTCCAGAGCCTTTTACTTAACCTGGATTTTTCGTAAATTGAATCGCATTCTACATGTAAAACGTGTGATTCGTTCCAAGGCTCCCAATACTACCCCCTAAACCCTTTAAAAATGATAAAAGTACACCTTTTAAAACCTCCTTCTGCTTCAATATCGTACCGATGGTAGACGGGTTTGGCCGTATTCCTTTGCGATATCACTCAACCGCATGCCACAAGCCCGCTTCTTCTTTTCATTCACACCGGAAATCACATGCGCGCACGTGTGTGTGTGTGTGTGTGTGTGTGTTTGTGTGTGTGTGTGTGTGTGTGTGTGTGCGCATGTTGACCATGTCTTCTTAGCAGAGCTATAATCTTACAAATGTTTATGGACGGTTAAAAGCCTGAGTCAAAAAAAGCAGATTGTGTCAAAAAAGTTTCAATCACTCAAAAAACTCATGAAGCAACAGTAACTCTGTCCTTTACACGAAAAGCATTATGAGAGATGCAGCTCAGTAATAGCCAATGGGAGGGAGCTGCGTCATCCCTCCTAACCAATGGGAGGCCAGTGGGGCGGGATTTTGGGAGATAGCCAATGGGAGACAGCTGCGTCATCCCTCC
Source organism: Plotosus lineatus (assembly GCA_024760905.1). NCBI lineage: Eukaryota > Metazoa > Chordata > Actinopteri > Siluriformes > Plotosidae > Plotosus > Plotosus lineatus. Next base: position 7,591,517 of record CM045745.1, on the reverse strand, counting down.
TAGCCAATGGCAGGCCAGCAGGGTGAGATGTTGGAAGATAGTCAATGGGAGAGCAGCTCGTGCATTGTTTGAATGTTTGAATGGCGCATTTTAATGTTGGAATGGGGCGTTTGAATGTTTGAACAGAGCGTTTGGCACGTTTCGTAAGGAGAACTTGTTTCGTATACAGAGACAAAACATTTTGGGAAACGTTTTTCGGAACCTGGATTTTTCATTTGCTGCGACTATCATAAGGTGAGGTACCACTGTACTTGGAGTATACAGATAGAGCCCATACATTCTGATACATGCCTGGAAGGAGAAGGGAGAGAAGAAGGGCTAGAATCTATTGAATTATATTGTCGCTGTCCAAGATCCGGTTTATTCGGATATTCAGGTGCACAACCTACTAATGACTGTATGTTTACTGGCATTGTGTAAGTGTGGCATTAGTATTTGTATTAATGCTCAGCTGAATAATGCTATTTTGAACTAATCTGTATTGACCGCCGCCTGCACTTACGATGAAAGTTGATAAATTAGCAAGAAAAATTAAACCGTGCATCTCTTCAGGGTTCTGGTTAACCCTCCCGTGCCTTTGAAGGTCCTTTTTAAGCCATGCCCCGCTCCACATGAACTCGCTCTGCTCTGCCTTCTGGTTTGTGCATGGTAAGGTCACACATGATCAGGGAGACACAGCAGCATTTGACTGGATGTGGACAGCTCGACAGTCCATCGCAGGGCAGAAACACCGTCAGGACAACACAATGGCTTAGTCTTTATGAACAGTGAGAGACATGGCTGGCCTTTGATAACCTGGTCAGCTTCACAGGGGTAGGGGGGGTGAGGCGTGCAGCGGTAACAACTCGGTGATACTGGGGCTTGAACCCTCTCCACCTTGAACTTCAACATCTGGACCACTACTGCTCCTGGTTAAAGAATACTGCCTCCGAATGTTAATTATACGTGTCCTTGATCACGAGTTCTCCACATCAGTACAGAAAAAGGGCAGTGGTGGCCTAGTGGTATACGGTGCTGGATCACTGATCCCAAGGTTGGGGGTTCGAGTCCCACTCACCACAGATTGTCACTGTCCTTCCAGTGCAGCTAACTGGCTTATTAAAGGCCGGCCATGTCTCATTGTCTATGGTAAGAGGTTCATGTAAACGAACCATTGATGACTTTTGACAAGAGTAGATGCAAAGCCGTCGGCGTGTTTCCGCCCTGCGATGGCCTGGCGAGCTGTCCAGGGTGTACTCTTCCCTCACCCGGAGTCGACTAGGATGGGCGGCAGCCTCCCCGCGACTCTTAATTAAGATTAAACGGTTACAGTGCAGAAAAAAAGTATTAGCCACTCCCTAATTTTATCAGATACAAACCAACAACAATCAGACAAAACAACAACAATAACAACAATATGATATCTGTATGACACATCACCCATCATGCTGGTGGACTGTTCGGGGTACCCTGCCTGTAGAGTCAGCTGAGATAGGCTCCAGCTTCCCTGCAGACCTAGCAGGATCAAGTGCTTTGGGAAATAATGGATGGATAGATGGATGGATGGATGGATGGACGGACGGATGGGTGGGTGGGTGTATATCACCCAGCAGTCACTCCGCTTGTAAAATAAAACAACGCTACTTGTGAATGACAAGTAAAAAACGGGTGTAAAAACCCAACAGACTTTACCTACCGACCCACGTGTGAATGTCACTTTTTCGTCTGGTAGGTTTAATTTATTCATAATCATCAATTAATCTACAACCATTTACGCTGCACAAAAGTTACAAAGCTTAGCAGAGTGCATGTTTTTCTTTACTCTGTACTGACATGGCGAGAATAAGTAAAAAGTTTGTTGGGTTTTTTCACCTGAGCCATAGTGGCTCATCAGGTCGGTGCCTATCCCCGGTTTCCGTAGCGTGAAGCGACCAGCAGTTCAACTCCTCCTGGATGGGACGCTAGTCCATCGCAGGTCACCTTCCCAGTATATTTTACTGGTACCCATTTATACTGCTGGGTGAACAGAGGCACACTTGTGGTTGAGACGTTGCCCAGGGGTCTCAGCACAGTGAGGGTCTAACTGGGATTTGAACTCACAACCTCCTGATGATGAGCGCAGCACCATAACCACGACACTACACCACCGGCTCCACTCAGGAATAAATACTGGGCAGGAATTAGTGACACAAACTGCAGCTCTTTACAGTCACAATCATTTGCAAAGCTTTTGATGTGATATGTTTCCCCACCAGTGAATGTGTGGTTTACTGTCTGTCCACCTGCGGCATGGTATTGATGTTACATAATCATGCATGTCTGTGTCGAGCAAAATGACGCTTCCACAGCTCGTTCTCTGATTGAGACTACAAACTGGAGATTCGGTTGTTTTTTTTTTTTTTTACAAAGCTGTCCTCAGTAGTTCATGATTACACTCATTTAAGTAAGAAGCGCCTCAGCAAAAACAAATAGCCTGCAATAAAACTCTCGAAATGTCCCATAAAGCAAATCCTGAGATTTTTTTTATTTATTTATTTTTTTTCCTTGCCTAATATTACTGCTGATTGAAAATCAGCACAACTTTGGACTGTTTTTCTTCAGAGATTCTCTTCTGCATCATGAAGCAAAGGCAATTTTGAACGCCGTTCAATCTCCACGGAAACAACACATGACGTGATCTTATGGGAAGCACTGGGACTCACATGCCTTTGCACATATCATGAAGATATCTATATACAGTACTCCACCGAGCTTTAAAGGGTTATTCATGCAGCACCCAACTGCTTCTCTAGGATATACAGTATTACTCTTGATCTGATGTCCCTGTGGACAATCGCCGGGTTCCCAAAGGCACAGTCGCATAGCAGCAAACGTACTGCACGTGTATGTGATGCTGCAGCAGGATTCAAACCAGGCTAATACCAGGCATCACATTGTGAAGAGATTCATGAAGAGAGACGAGATGGAGATGTTGACAAAATGCTGAAAGTCGTTGAGTGCAGAAAGGGTGCTTTGCTACAGTGTGAGCCAGAAGAGCACAATATATATATATATATATATATATATATATATATATATATATATATATATATATATATATATATATATATATATATATATATATATATGTATATATATATATATATATATATGTATATATATATATATATGTATATATATATATGATATATGTATATATATATATATATATATATATATATGAACAGAAACTGGCAAAGGCTGGATATTAATAGATTAATAAATAATAAATAAAAAAGGACGAACCAAATAATTGCTTGAGGAAGATATATATGTATATATATATATATATATATGTATGTATGTATATATAAATATATATATACATATATATATATATACATATATACATATATCATATATATATATATACATATACACATATATCATATATATATATATACATATACACATATATATAAATATATATATATATATATATATATATATATATATGAACAGAAACTGGCAAAGGCTGGATATTAATAGATTAATAAATAATAAATAAAAAAGGACGAACCAAATAATTGCTTGAGGAAGATATCTATTCTCTACATTGGGCTCAATTCAAATCTTCTGCTGCATCAAAAAATCTGATTCATCCGAGAGAAGATGTTTCATTATGACAACCAAGCATAAAATTGTGAACATGCAGAAGAGCTGCATGAAGAGGTGTCCATGACTGAAGACTGAGAAAATGCTTAGTGGGAAGATGAAA
>CM045745.1:7517781-7572781 GCA_024760905.1 Plotosus lineatus | reverse complement strand
TTTATTTAGACTGGTACAGCACAATAACGCCCTGTATATATAACAGTGTAGTATATGCAATTATGAATAGATTGCTTTTAATTGGGTCATGACTACAGTTCACTCAAGAAAGCATATGTTTACAACTGTATAACAAACAGATTTAGATGTTCATTTATCCTGGATTAAAGTCTTAATTCTCAATAGTGAGTCTTAAATCCCTCATTTCAATTCATTTAATAACTATAGTGCTCCTAATATGTAACAACAACAAAAATTTTATATATATATATATATATATATATATATATATATATATATATATATATATATATATATATATATATACACACACACACTCTAACAAGGAGAGAAATAGAGAGGCAGACATATTAGATTCCTAGATTTCTTCGTAGCATACCATTACAAAACAGTAAACACAGAATCACATCTAGATTTAGAGTGACTATGGTTTGTCTGTAAAAATGGTGCAGTTTCAGAAGGAAAGGTTATTTCAAGCATCATGAAGAACCTTCCACAATACTTCTGGATGCTTTTGCTGTCTCTTATTTCTGCCTTATATGGTTAGAAATATTATATTACGTTTATTACAGCCGTAAAAAAGTGACACAAAAACTGTCTTTGCTGATGCGTTAGGAAGAAAATGCCTGAGAATCTAAATTTGCTTCTTTCTACTGGCACAATAATGCAAAAATATACCAAAAATAGTAATAGTGATGATGATGATGATTTTTTAAAATTCTGTATAATTATGTTTACATTATTAGACAGATGGACGGACAGACAGACAGACAGACAGATAGATAGACAGATGATAAATGCTTCATTATCCCCTAAAGGTGACCAATCAGAATTAATTTTTACCGATTTGAAACAATGGGGAAGATGTCACTGATGTCACATGTACAGACGTTCCCCGACTTACGTTTTTAATTGGTTCCAGACGGCTGAACGTAAGTTGAACGTGAACTTAAGTTGTTATAGTGACGTATGACGTATGACGTGTGACGTATGACGCTCATACTGTACTATACATCCATAAATACCATTACCGTATCTCATAAAACCTCCCTAAATCAATTATTATGAACATAACATTGCAAAATAATACCATATATATCCAATAATATCAACATTAATTTCAAATAAGTCACTTTTTTATACTGAGTTACTTTACATGAAGCTTAAAACAGTCAATCAACTCTTACAATATGTGAAGCGCTCAATACCGAAAGTAGTGTACTTGCAAAAGTAGTGTACTTGCTGTGGGTTATACAGACTTCCGGTCTTTCAAGTGCACAATGGTGTCGTTGAACTCATTTAGAACACAGCCTGCACTGATGCAGTCTCCCAGCAAAGCGGAGAGTTCTTTCTTTTGTGTAAGTAAGTAAGTCAACTTTATTCAAGAGATGCATACAAAGAACAAGTACAAATCCTAATGAATATTAATATAAAAATAACTATACGCTCTTAGGATTCTGCTAAAAGATAATAAACATAAAGATTGTGCAGATCTGAGCAGATAGTTAATTCATCTCTGTGTATGAGACTTGCACCCATGCTAGTAGGCTTACGCGTCTGACCAACCAGATTTGCTTAGAGTTACAACAGTCCACAAAACAGTGTAAACACAAAGATCACAGAGACAACATCCTAACACAAGGGTAACACACTATATAACTGATATATATATATATATATATATATATATATATATATATATATATATATATATATATATATATATATATATGTGTGTGTGTGTGTGTGTGTGTGTGTGTGTGTATACACTCGGTCTGTAGTTTGTAAACAATGAATGCAGCGTCATTGCGTCATTAAGTTAGCATACTACGTAGGTACGTCTAAACTCAAAATTTGAATTTTTTTTTTTTTTTAAAAACCCGTAAAATCGAAAAAACGTAAAACGGATGAATGTAAGTCGGGGAGTGCTTGTATACTAAAACTCATCCAAAAGTTCAGTGTATATATATATATATATATATATATATATATATATGTAGGCTGCAAAGCCGTCAGCGTGTTTCTGTCCCTTGCTAAAAAAGGGTTGTGACAGGAAGGGCATCCGACGTAAAAACCTCTGCCAAATTAAATGTGTGAATCAGATGATTCGCTGTGGCGACTCCCGAGTAAAAGGGAAAAAGCCGAAAGGAAGACAGACAGACATATATATATATATATATATATATATATATATATATATATATATATATATATATATATATATATATATATATATATATAAGTGAACTCAAACTTGATGTTTTTCCATTTGAAACAGTGATAAAGAACATACTGCCTTCCACAAGTAACTGTAATAAACCACGAGTGTCTGTTGTTATTAATTCAAGTATTATCCACTCAGAATAATATTTTGTAGTCTCAGAACGCATCAGATTGCATATGTAATTCATTAATTCCTGGTATCTAGGCTTAATAAACTCAAGGAGAAGGCAAGGACAGGTTCGCTTCACCAAAAAAAAAAAAAGCTTAATCAATGAAGCCTATCATTATGCGTCTAATAGGAACACGTGTATTTTACAGAATAAAACTGAGCGGGACACCTGGGACCTAAAAGTAAAAAGTAAGCATGTCAAACCACAGCTAATCTGCTAGCTCCACGTGAATAAACTTGATAAGAAAAGTTAATGTCATGGTAGTCTTGGCAGATTGGAAGGACGGCCGTGAGTGGGAGGTGCTATTTAAAAGCTCTAGTGGCGGTTGCCAAACTGACACCAAAATGCAAGTACTGTACTATTAATTGTTCATTTATAGCTTGGACTAATTACGCCCATAAAGCTAACATAAGCTAACATCTGATACTAAAATATCATGATGGGTCTGTAGTTTCTCAAAAGGGGAAGAAAAACTGAATAAAATAAAGCATAGGAGAGAGAGCAGAGAGAAACTGGCAAATTTCAAGATAGCAACAACGTGCTGGACAATTCTCACAATTAAATGTTGAGGAAGAGAGAGAGAGAGAGAGAGAGAGAGAGAGAGAGAGAGAGAGAGAGAGAGAGATTTGTTTAAAGTATGCAAATTAAAATTTCCAAACTACAATTTCTTTATAAATGATCACTCTTGACAAGCCATCACTCAAAGTAAACAGTTCATACCATGTCACTCTCTTTTTCTTCAGTTCTTCGGTTTTTATGGGAGCATAAGGGTTAAAAATAAACCTTGAGAAGAATCTGCGAGAATCGGGACCTGTGTATTGTGTTATGTCAGTGTCTGAAAGTGGTCACTTGTCTCTGAGCATAAGTATTTACGTCTTTTTGGAGTTGCAGTCAACGTGGTGACATTTGCTTAAGTGTCTCAGTCCCAATTTCCTGTCCTCTTTGTGAGACAGAAGCTGCACCCCACAATCCCTGTGACCTAAATGAATAATGCATCAATGGATTGGGGGCAGTAGACAGACAGGATTCAAGATGGCCTGAGGCTTTCCAGAAGTGCCAGCATGTGGCGATGCTCATTAAGCTTGAATTCTATTTCCATACTTTCAATTCGAGGGGTTTGACTTCATTCAGTCCGATCCATACATGAACTCAGGCAGAGAAAACACAAATCGAGCAAATCTCACACCAGACGATATACAGGGATATACCATGTGATAGCATGTGATACCATGTGATACCATGAGATATACCATAATACTATGTGGCTTCTACCTGATCGTACAAAGATAAAATTGTGTACTTCAGTGTAACGGCTGAGGGGCGGGACTTTAGTGTAGTGGTTAGCCTCACACCTCACAGCAAGAAGGTCCTAGGTTCGAGTCGTAGGATTGGCGAGGGTGATTCTGTGTGGAGTTTACTTGTTCTCCCTTTGCTTGCATGGGTTTCCTCCGCGTACTTTGGTTTCCTCTCACATCCCCAAAACATCCCCCAGCTAACTGGGCTATCAAAGGCCGGCCATGTCTCTCACTGCCTGCGCGGTGTGAGGTTCATGTCCCACGATGGCCTGGCGAGCTGTCCAGGGTGTACTCTGCTCTCACCCGGAATCAACTGGGATGAACGCCAGCCTCCCCGCGACCCTAATTAGGATTAAGCAGTTACAGAAAATGAATGAATGAATAAATAACTTTTCCAATGATGGGTTTATTAAAACAAATCAGTAGCTTTAATTATAACGATCACCGAATGTGACATCCTCTCAACTTAATGTAAACGTTACTGTCTTCTACCTCACCAAAATCTATGGTCAAGAGACGCTGATGTTGATGTTACAGATGAACAGTCCATCAATCCGTCTATTTATCTGTACCACTTACTCATCGGGGTTGCGGGCGAAGCTGGAGCCAATCCCAGCTGTCTTTGGTTGAGAGGCGGGGTGCACACTGAACAGGTCATCAGTCTACTGCAGGACTCAGACGGGAAGTCTTGCGAACAAACTCCATTAAAGCAATATGGCAAAGTTGAACTAAAGTGAACGGGACAGTGTCGCATTGTGTGACATACAATACACGAAGAGACTGTGAGGCCTGGACAGAGGTAGTGAAGCCTCAGAATGATGTTCCATCAGTATCAAAAGAACATTGATAGCATCTCAACAAAGCTTTTCAGATGGGAAGCGACACAGTGTCCAGTGTTTCGGCTCTCTGACATTTTCAGAAAGAGGCACCAGGCTTCATTTCATAGTTGGATCATTATACACTCTGAACCGTACACTCAATGGCTTTCTTGTTCATCTGGAAATGTCGGAGAATTCCGCACATTTATCTCACACTCCCTTCCCATGTATGTGTCATGCACAGCTAGGAAAAATCGAACAACTGGAAATGTCCTCAATCAAAAATGCATAGAATGCCAATGGAATCTAATACAGCATCAGAAATAAACAATACATGCAAATGGTCTAAATGTTCTATATTATAAATTGGTGTGAAAGTAGATGTATTCCATGTAAAAGCCCACAGATCCTCCATTACATAAGTATTCCCATGATAGCCCATGCATGCCATCCTAATACATCCAGTAAAAGAAAATCTGATAACAAAGGTTGCTTCGGGGCTATTCTTGCTGTTAGTTGGATTCTAGATAAGAAACCAAGCTGTCGCAGGGCTCTGTAGTCATTAATCACAATTAGCAAACAATACGCCGCTGTGATAAGACCAGTGCGCACAAATGCAGTTTTCTCTGTAGCAAATGCTCCGTGCACAGTCCTGAAATAAAGCGAGACTCGTTACATACTATGGCATCATTAAGACTTATTTGAATCGATTGTTATGACATACACACGGACGAAAGAGTGATGATGGGTTCAAATCAGTAGGGACCACTTAAAAAGTCCAAATGGGAAAGAATGGCAGAAAAAGGTACACTGTTCCCAATTTTAAAAAGTGTAATTAGTTAATTTATTTGATTTAGTTTAGATGACAAGCATGACAATGACGATGATGATTGTGATGAAGATAAAGATGATTATAGGAAACGTATGATGTACTTGTGAACTTATGATGGACTATTATGTGGATGTGAGGTTAACCCCATCAGGAGCGCACCAAGGCCAGTGATGTGGCTCATAGGATTGATGATGATGATGATGATGATGATGATGATGATGATGATGATTATTATTATTATTGTTATTATTACTATTAATTTGATTATTTAAATTGTCAGTTCAGAGTGGCATGGTGTCGGAGTCGTTAGAACATCCGCCTCACAGTGAGCAAACCTGGGTTCAAATTCTGCGTGGATTTTGTATGTATACTTCCTGTGCGTGTGCAGGTCTCCACTTAAAGTTCAAAAACACACAGTAGGCTAATTGGATGTTTCAAATTGCACATAAGTGTGAGTGTGAATGATTTTCTCTCTTTCTCTGTGTGTGTGTGTGTGTGTGTGTGTGTGTGTGTATGTGTGTGTGTGTTGGCCCCGCGATGGCCTGGAGAGCTGTTTGTGGTGTACCCCACCTTCACCCAGAGTCAGCTGAGATGGGTGCAATCATCCCTCGACACTGACTAGGATTAAGTGCTGCGCTCATGATCGGGAGGTTGTGTGTTTGAATCCCAGTTAGACGCCCACTGTGCTAAGACCCCTGGGCTGAACAGAGGCACACTTGTGGTTAAGACCTTGCCCAGGGGTCTTAGCACAGTGAGGGTCTAACTGGGATTTGAACACATTACCTCCGGATCATGAGCCCAGCACCCTAACCACTACACCACCGGCCCCACTTTTACTTATATTATTGCATCATTACTATTAACTACCAGGCACTGGAAAAAATAATGTGTTTTTAAAAGTGAAAAGCATATTGAGTTGGGGGGGGCAGTGGTGGTCTAGTGGTATAAGGCGCCAGATTGCTGATCCAAAGGTTGGGGGTTCGAGTCCCACTCTCCACAAGGTTGTCACTGTCCTCCCCAGTGCAGCTAACTGGGTTATCAAAGGCCGGCCATGTCTCTCACTGTCTATGGTGGGAGGTTCATGTAAAAGAACCATTGCTGACTTTCGACAAGAGTAGGCTGCAAAGCCGTTGGCGTGTTTCCGCCCTGCGATGGCCTGGCGAGCTGTCCAGGGTGTACTCTGCCCTCGCCCTGAGTTGGCTGGGATGGGCACCAGCCTCCCCGCGACCCTAATTAGGATGAAGCGGTTACAGAAAATGAACTGATATTGAGTTGGAATCTTATTAACTGCAGTGGGTTGGGTTTCATGGTCCAACCCTGAAGTTAAAATCAAACACTGTCCCACTTCTGTAAAACAGGTTGTGTTCAGAGTGTAAGCTCTGTTCTTGTCTCAGAATTGAGAACAGAACTGAGAAAATTGTGGAGCAAATCAGATCTCTGGAACAAATGGCTTTTTTACTGCTGCACTGTAACTGGATTACATCGAAAACGGTGAAAATGCCGCGTGCTATCAAAGCGGTGTCGGTCTATCTGTATAGAAATTATGTATATAATTAAGCCTTCATGATCACAATCTAAATGCTGGGGAGTGGGGGGGGGGGGGACCGTGGGTGAAAATGAGTTCTGTAAGAGCGGTGACCTGTATGAAGAACACAGAAATAAGTCTGAGGGAGAAAGACAGGGAATGAAATGATATGATTAAAGGGTAACAGTTGAAATAAAAGCAACGGCTGATGAAAAGAATAATATGAGAGAGTAGGCTTGGTAGGGGATGTGTGAAAGAGCCCAAGTAATTCAACTTTAGATGGAATCGAGTTTTACTGATTTGTCATCGTCGCCATTCGTCTGAGCTCCTTTGTGAGATGGAATACTGTACACGTGTGTGTCGGTGAAGGAAGTAATACCTAATTACTCGCACTTTACCCGAGACAGCAACCCGGCAGATTCTCCAGTGAAACAGGTGTGTGTGTGTGTGTGTGTGTGTGTGTGTGTGTGTGTGTGTGTGTGTGTGTGTGTGTGTGTATGTGTCTGTGTGTGTGTGTGTGTGTGTGTGTGTGTGTGTGTGTGTGTGTGTGTGTGTGTATGTGTCTGTGTGTGTGTGTGTGTGTGTATGTGTGTGTGTGTGTGTGTGTGTGTGTGTGTGTGTGTGTGTGTGTATGTGTCTGTGTGTGTGTGTGTGTGTGTGTGTGTGTGTGTGTGTGTGTGTGTGTGTGTGTGTGTGTGTGTGTGTGTGTGTGTGTCTGTGTGTGTGTGTGTGTGTGTGTGTGTGTGTGTGTGTGTGTATGTGTGTGTGTGTGTGTGTGTGTGTGTGTGTGTGTGTGTGTGTGTGCTGTTTGACAGGATATGGGAGGTGACAATTTATGGTTGCTTGTTTCACACAGGCCTAAATATAACGCCTTGTGATTGGTGGATAAGGAAATGCGTGTAATTGGGACTGTCACTATCGATCCTGTCAGAGATGGGGAAAGATTAAATAAATCTGATTCCTATAGACACAGATGCCAGATTTTATTTATTAATTTTTTTTTTAATATATTTTGCTTAGACTTGGTGACATTTTAATAAACTGTGAACTAATAACATGATTTTAAACCACGAAAAGGATAAATCCAGACAGTGAGTCTCAGTATTAATTACTAATGTGCATTTCATGCAAATATAGTCATCCCTCGCCACTTCACGATTTGAGCATCGCGGTCTTGGTACATCACGGTATTTTAATAAAAGATACAATAAAATAAAAATATTCATAAAAAATTCAAAATTCGTGCTGAAATTCACATGTAAGTAAGCAGAAGGCAGGGATCCAAGGCAGGCTGCGTCCATTGTTTCCAAACAAACTGCCGATCCTCCCCAGTTCAGTCAGGGACCGCCCACTCAACTCAATCTCGCAAGCTGATTGGCTTAGACGCATGACGCTGTTGCCTCCCGCCCACTCAATTCAATCTCGCAAGCTGATTGGCTTAGACGCGTGATGCTGTTGCCTCCTGCCCATTCAGCTCAATCTCACAATCTGATTGGCTTAAACACGTGACGCTGTTGCCTCGCACATTCCCACGGGATTTTTGTGTGATTTTGTGATCTTACTGTATCGTGTTTGTGAATGCCCTGCACCACGGAGAGGAGCTATTGTCAGAGGTGAGTACAGTACTTAAAGTATTTATATAAAAATTCTATTTAAATATTAATACATTGCAGTATTTACATATGCATATAACTGTGTAACGTTTAATATACACTTCTTGATATTGTATAGACGAAAAAACATATAGAAATGAGACAACGTGGTAGAAATGGGGGGGGTCATTCCCACTTCGCGGTTTTTCGAATATCGCGGCCGGGTCTGATCTACATTATCCGCGATATTCAAGGGATGGCTGTAAAATGCTCTATACAAAGGTATCGGAGAGCAGTGGTGGCCTGGTGGTAAGGTGCTGGATTATTGATCCAAAGGTTGGGCGTTCAAGGATTATCACTGCTGTCCGCCAACCCCCCACCCCCAGTGCAGCTAACTGGGTTATCAAAGACCGGCCATGTCCCTCACTGTCCCTGGTGAGAGGTGTAAAAGTACCATTACTGACATTCAACAAGAGTACGCTGCATAGCCGTCACCATGTGTCTGAATTGTGATGGCCTTGCTGGTGTCCAAGGTGTACTCCGCCCTCGCGCAGAGTCATGTGAGATGGGAATCAGCCTCCCCGCAACGCTAAGTAGGATGAAGCGGTTCAGAAAATGAAGACATAGGAAGAGACTCATTACTGATCTTTTAACCGTAGCAGTGTGCTCATCTACAGAGAACGATGGCTCACTGTAAGGTTTGTTGCATTACAGTAATATTAAACACAATGATATATCATTATCGTACAAGCGCTACATACAAAGTAAGGCGTTCATTGGCTCTCACATTCCTCCTCCAAGGCACATGAAGGCAACTGTGCTTAAAGTGCTTTTTTTATAGTGGTGCTCAGTCGTTTATAAAGGGGTGTTCCTGCTGCATCACATGGCAGTGTAAGACTCCAGGGAATCCAGCTCTGCATATACAAGCTCACTGATTTGCTGGTGTTACTTTGATTGACAAGAGAGAGAGAGAGAGAGAGAGAGAGAGAGAGAGAGAGAGAGAGCGAGGGAGGGAGAGTATGTGCCGTCCCTCCCACCCCCATAGTACAGCCAATTTTGCTTCCTAGGACCTTGGTCGCATGTCCAGCTTTAGGCGTGTACTTATCTCCGCCAAACATGATGGAATTCAGGTACACGTCGTTATTTTGTCATTCACTTATTAACAGAAAATTCATTTAATCTATGTTAGTACCAATTGAATGATGAATGCTTTACTATACATTGAAGGGACACTTTATATTATATGTAGTATATATTCTTAAAGGGCCAGGTAAGAATTGCAGACTAAAAAAAATTTTAAAAATTAAAAAACAGCCATTGATTTTTCAAAAAAATAAAAAAATAAAATAAAAAAGTGTACATCCAAAATTACATTCTATAAAAATGCATTGATAAAATGGGATAAATAAAAAATGATAAACAATAAAATGTGTATGTCATCATGAATAGAGTGCAGTGGTATAGGGCACTGGATCGTTGATCCAAAGGTTGGGGGTTCGAGTCCCACTCTCAACAAGGTTGTCACTGTCCTCCCCAGTGCAGCTTACTGGGTTATCAAAGGCCGGCCATGTCTCTCACTGTCTATGGTGCGAGGCATGTAAAAGAACCATTGCTGACTTTCGACAAGAGTAGGCTGCAAAGCCGTCGACGTCTTTCCGCCCTGCGATGGCCTGGCGAGCTGTCCAGGGTGTACTCTGCCCCACGCCCGAAATTGGCTGGGATGGGCGCAGGCCTCCCCGCGACCCTAATTAGGATTAAGCGGTTACAGAAAATGAACTGAACTGAACTGAGCCATTGATTTAAAAGCCTTCAGTGTAGCAGTGCTCTTCAAACACTGGCCTCTCACCGTGCCAATTCATTAATTCATTCATAAGCAGTTTGAATTGGTTAAAAGAGATAAAAGACAAACAGTGAACACATCCATAATGTCTGTAGAGAAAAGGACCCCGGACATTTCAGAGGATCAAATAATCACAGCCCGAAAGACATGAAGATCAATCATCTTTACCGGGCATTCAGCTCACTTTATAAATATGGCGCTTCCTCTTTTATTGCTCTAATTCTTTGGCCTGGGAACCGTAGTATAAATACAAACTGCATATTTAAATAATAAAAACCAATATAATATAATATAGAATTGAACTATTGGTGGTAAGGTGCTGGATCACTGATCCGACGGTTGCGGGTTCGCCGCACTCTCAGTGGGTTCTCACTACCCCCCCCATCCCTCAGTGCACTAACTGGGTTATCAAAGGCCGTCCATGTCTCTCACTGTCTGTGGTGAGAGGTTCATGTAAAATAACATTGTTGACTTCCATCAAGATGAGCTGCATAGCCGTCAGCGTGTTTTTGCCCTGCGATGGCCTGGCGAGCTGTCCAGGGTGTACTCTGCCCTCACCCAGATTCTGCTGAGATGGGTGCCAGCCTCCATGCGACACTAATTAGGATTAAATGGTTCAGAAAATGAATGAATGAATGATTTCACGATAGCGGTACAGTGGTAGCGTAGTTAGCATGACTGCCTCACAGCAAGAAGGTTCCAGGTTCGACTCCTGGGCTCAGGGGATTTCTGTATGGAGTTGCAGTATACATGTTCTTTTACGGGGTTTCATGCGATTATTCCAGTTTCCTTCCGCAGTCCATAAACATGCACAAAAAGGCTGATTGGCAGTTACAAATCTCCCCTAGGTGTGAGAAAGCGTGTCTAATGATTGTATGTTTTTTGGCCTTACTATGGCCTGGCGAGCTGTTCACGGTGTACCCCACCTTCACCACGTCTGAGATGGGCGCCAGCCTCCCTAATTAGGATAAATGTATGAATTCATGGACAAAAGTGAAGACCGAAAATAAGTCTGGGGTGTTAAAATCCACAGACAATAAGAGTAAATAAGAAAAGAAATAAAACAGATCTGCACTTGAAGTCTGGACATTCATATTGCTTCACTGTTGATCAGTTCGTGCTGTGAAATGTAGCCACAGAATGGCTGATACAGGTACCATGGCAACAAGACAGGGCTAAACAAAAAAGAAAGTGAGAGAGGAAAAAGAGAGCGCAAGAAAGAGAGAGAAAGAGAGAGAGAGAGAGAGAGAGAGAGAGAGAGAGAGAGAGAGAGAGAGTACATTCATTCATTTATTAATTTCTTGCCAATCAGTTGAGGTCTACTTGCTGGGTTGTATCACAGCTGAGTCTGAGGAAAGGCAGGGTACACCCTGAACAGTTCACCACACCATTGCAATGCGAACACACAACCATTCACACTCTCACTCACTCCCGGTGACAATTGGTAATATCCAATTATATTATTGTGGATGTTCTTTTACGACTGTGGCAGGAAACCTAATTACCCGGAGGAAACCCACACAAGCACACTGCTATATCCAGTACCATTAGAATCTTATTTTTACAGACATCACTAACACAGTACATTTAGTAAAAATATATTTGATTTAAAAAGTATTGCAACATTTTATAATACAGTAGACCCTCATTATTCGCGGAGGTTTGGTTCCGGCCCCTCCCGCGAATGAAGATAATCCACAAGTTCTGTACCCCATGGGGAAGTAAAACCCCATGTATCATATTACATGTGCGAATGATCAACCAGACGGAAAATACTGTGTACAGGCATCCCTTGCCACTTCGCGATTTGAGCATCGCGGTCTTGGTACATCGCGGTATTTTAATAAAAAATAAATTGAAAAAAAATATTCATAAAAAATTCAAAATTCGTGCTGAAACTCGCATATAAGCAAGCGTCCATTGTTTCCAAACGACGGACTGAAGTGCCCCTCCTCCCCAGTTCAGGCAGGGACCGCCCATTCAACTCAATCTCGCAAGCTGATTGGCTTAGACGCGTGACGCTGTTGCCTCGCACATTCCTGCAGGATTTTTCGTGATTTTGTGATCTTATAGTGTTGGTGAACATCCTGCACCGCGGAGAAGAGCTATTGTCAGAGGTGAGTACAGTACTTAAAGTATTTATATATAAATTCTATTTAAATATTAATACATTACGGTATTTACATATGCATATAACTGTATAACTTTTAATATACACTTCTTGATATTGTATAGACGCGAAAACATATAGAAATGAGACAACATGGTAGAAATGAGAGGGGCGTTCCTACTTCGCGGTTATTCATATATCGCAGCCAGGTCTGGTCTACATTATCCGCGATATTCAAGGAATGACTGTATCTATTACATGCGCTAAAATATGCTTCTTAAACACATTCTATAGACAGTCTTACTCATTATTACAGTATTAATGTAGTAAAATATAGCAAAGATTAAGGAAAACTTAACTTTTTACTGTGATATTTATTGATAATAAAATATAAACATTATACAGCATATGTATTTATATATATATGTATATATATAGTAGTAGGCCTCCGTCGGTCCCGAAGGACTATGGCTGCACTCTGGCTGGTATCCCGGCTGGTGATACTCTCCAGTGCGCAGAGCCAGGGTAGAGAGTAAGGGAGGGCATGCTGTTACCCAAGCAGCAAGTCCCTCCTCTTGGCACCACCGGAAGGATCCAATGGAAGGGCAAGTGCCGATACGACTGGGTTCCAGTGCCGCTGCAGGAGTTACCAGAACGTTACTGTGAACGAATGGCTTTGCAGCCTACTCTTGTCAAAAGTCAGTTGAGAATACGTTAATCTCTTACTGTTACCTAACAGTTACGTTTAGTTACCCAGTAACGTTGTGAGAGCGCCACTGCCATCTAGTGTAGAGGATGCGCAATCACACTTATAAAGCTGGTCCCCCAGTTTATTGACTTATTGTTTATTCTTGTTTTATTATTATTTATCTTTAATTACAGTATTATTAATGTGAGTGTACATGTGTTATTATTGTGAAAATGTTTATTGTTACATGTTTATCTTAAATATATTATGTAAAAAATACATGTTTGTGTCAGGTTATATGAGTTTGGGAGGGGACTGGAACGGATTAACTGGTTTTCTATTTTTTCCGATGGGAATTTTTGTTTCATGTAACGAACGTTTCCACTCACGAGCTTGCCCTCGCAATGGATTAATTTCGTAAGTAGAAGTACCACTGTATATATGTGTGTGTGTGTGTGTGGGGGGGGGGGGGTCCCACAATAACGAAAGGGTTAGTACTTCCACCTCACATCAAGAAGGTCCTGGGTTCAAGATCTGTCACTGAGAAGGGCAATTCCATGTGGAGTGTCATGTTCTCGATGTTTCCTCAAGGTACTCTGGTTTCCTCCCACAAGCCAAAGACATGAACATTAGGCTAACTGGCTGTTCCAGATTGCCCCTAGATGCAAGTTTGAATGTTTTGTATGTGTGTGTGTGTGTGTGTGTGTGTGTGTGTGTGTGTGTGTGTGTGTGTGTGTGTGTTTGTTGGCCCTGTGATGGACAGATCAGCACCCAGAAGTGATAGAGATAGGCTCCAGCCTCGTTGCGACCGTAGTGATTGGATTGGAATATGACAAAATGAACAATGCCCAAGCTGTTGTGATCAGCAGCAGAGACCCTTGAAATGCTTCATCACCAATACGGCAATGAATCAGTGCGCCTGGCAAGATGTAGTGAGTGACATTTGTGCTTCATGTGGGACAGAATGTCACTGGAATACAACATTCTGCCTTTCATGACTCCCTCTGGGTTTGATCATTGTTCTTACTGAAGGTTTTCATTCACAAGTCTGGAGATGAAGGATTGCAACTGATGAGGAAATTTAAAGTACAGTGGTACCTCGACTTACGAAATTAATCCGTTCCGAGGGCGAGCTCGTGAGTGGCAACGTTCGTTAGATGAAACAAAAATTGCCATTGGAAACAATAGAAAACTAATTAATCCATTCCAACCGCCTCGCAAACTCATATAACCTGACACAAACATGTAGTTTGATGTAATATATTTATGATAAACATGTAAAAACAATAAAAACAGGGATCCCTCGCTACTTCACGCTTCAATTCATGTGGATTCAGTGCATCGTGGTTTTTTTTTTTTTTTTTTTTTTTTTTTTTAATATTCATCGAATTAAAAAAATAAGGAAATTAAGGAAGAATAGGTGAAAAAGTTAAGGAAAACGCCCCCAAAACAAGGTCAACTATGAAATGACATCTGAGTGTGTGCACGCGCATGTGCGTGTGTGCGCATGCGCATGTCTGGATGTGTGTGTGTATTTATATTGTGTTTACAGTACATCTTATGCATTATTTTTTTAATGTTTACTTGTTATTATAAGCATTTATAGCATTGAATATGTATTTATTGATATTATATTCACAGATAGGGGGGTGGGGTGATCCTGCTTCACAGAATTCAGTGGTCACAGGGGGGATCTTGGTCCCAATTAACCACGGAAAGTGACAAATCCCTGTATATACAGAAATCCTTCTCTACTTTGTGCTTCAATTCATGTGGCTTCAGTGCATTGTCTGTTTTTTAAAAAATATTAATCGAACTAAAAAATAAGAAAATTAAGGAAGAATCGGGGAAAAGCTGCCCAGTGCTTATTCCTGAGTGGGGCCGGTGGTGTAGTGGTTAGGGTGCTGCGCTCATGATCGGGAGGTTGTGAGTTCAAATTCTACTGAGACCCTCAATGTGCTAAGACCCCTGGGCAAGGTCTTAACCACAAGTGTGCCTCTGTTCACACCCAGCAGTATAAATGGGTACCAGTAAAAATATACTGGGAAGGTAACCTGCGACGGACTAGCGTCCCATCCAGGAGAAGTTGAACTCCTAGTTGCTTCACGCTACAGAAACTGGGATAAGCACCGGCCTGATGAGCCGCTATGGCTTAGGTGTAAAAAGCCACAAAAACAAGGCCAATTATGCAAAAAAACAAAAAAAACAAAAAACAAACACAAAACAGAAATCAACCCAAAACCTCCCATCAAAAGTACTTACTGTACATAGTTGCATCTGTGTGTGCGCGCGCATCTGCGTGCACACGTGCATATGTATGTGTGTCGTCTTCTTCTCATGCAATACCATCTGTATGTGTGTGTATTTATATTTTATTTACATCTTTTGTTATTTTTTTAATGTTTAATTGTTATTATAAGTATTTATAGCATTGAATATGTATGTATTGATATTATATACACATATACATGTACATATATGTCAGTCGGCGGGGGGTGGAGGGTGGGGGTTGTGACCCTACTTTGCAGATTTTGATGGTCGCGTGGGGATCTCGAGCCCAATTAACCACGTAAAGTGAGGGATCCCTGTATATATATATATATATATATATATATATATATATATATATATATATATATATATATATATATATATATATATATATATATATATATATATATGTCTGTCTTCCTTTCGGCTTTTTCCCTTTTTTACTCGGGAGTCGCCACAGCGAATCATCTGATTCGCACGTTTGATTTGGCAGAGGTTTTTACGTCGGATGCCCTTCCTGTCACAACCCTTTTAGCAAGGGACAGAAACACGCTGACGGCTTTGCAGCTACTCTTTACGAAAGTCAGCAATGGTTCTTTTACATGCCTCACACCATAGACAGTGAGAGACATGGCCCGCCTTTGATAACCCAGTTAGCCGCACTGGGGGATATATATATATATATATATATATATATATATATATGTGTGTGTGTGTATAGAGGATTTTCTGAGTAGATCCTTTCGTAGGAGAGTGCTCAATACTTTTTGGTAGAGCAAATAACACTAAAAAAAAAAAATATATATATATATATATATATATATATATATATATATATATATATATATATATATATATATATATATATATTAAGGATCTACTCAGAAAATCCTCTATATACACACACATATATATATGTGTGTGTGTGTGTGTGTGTGTGTGTATATATATATATATATATATATATATATATATATATCCAGTTTGGGCTACAAATACAATCAGCCCAAGCTTTAATTCTTTGTAATATTGTGTACAGCTTTCCATAGATGCTGCTGTTTTGGATTTTGAATCAACAATAGATGAGAATAATTTGCCTGAAGACATTTATTAACAGCAAAGATATATGACATAAACGTCTTAAACGGACTTGATATCTTCTTACCTATAAACAGGGAAAGGGGTTCATTGCTGTCGGCCGTTTCTATCAGCAGCATCTGCTTGATGCCCATTATCATTTATTATTCATTTGTACTAATGAAATGACATAAATGCATTACACTGCCAAAAATTTACACACCCCTGTCATAAAATCACTTAAAACAACAGAGTCTGTGATCATTTAAACAATTAATAATGATCCGACTGACACACAGCTATACACATGAATAAACAAAAACAAAAAGGAGATGCTACTGGGCGTGAACATTGGCCTCCATGTGACGCTTGTCATTAAGAGCTATTAAATATGCTTCTCTATAAAAGCACTGCTGGCCTATTTTGTATCAGCTGGTCAGACTGCAGGTTCTAATCCCTCGCTGCTTTCTGGGGTGCTGCGAGATTGATAGTGATACATTGAGTGACTTTCGAGAGACACAAAATGAGGCTTACAAACAGGTAAACAGTGCTGATTCACCCAGTCTGTGTTTTTCTAATTCAAAAATCTCCCACTCTCATTCTGTTTCTCTACTTTCAGACAAAGAGATCATTCATAAACATGGGTGGGGTCTCTCTCTCTCTCTCTCTTTCTCTCTCTCTCTCTCTCTCTCTCTTTTCATCTCTCGGAGATTTGGCATGAATTCAGAATTAGACCAATCTCTGGCCAGAGTGCACACGATCATGTCAACAATGATCAATATCTCTTCCACATGCCTCCTCCTCTTTAACTATCGCACTCCATCTTCCACCCCCATTGCTCTTTAAGGGGCCTTGTTACAGACCAATCCTCACGGAGCATGACTGCTGTCTAGGTTACGGGCCCCACCCTGTCTAATGCATCCGGACATCTCTATAATTCCTGAGGCAGGAAAAGCACACAGAAAACTCCACATAGCTTTTTCTTGGGTATTTTAATATCTGATCGTTATTTTGATGTGCTACTTTGTTGCCATGGAAACAGATGAGCTTCACGGGTATTTCCCATCTGTGTTGCTATTTGCCTTCCAGAAGATGCTTCAGGAAGACGACATGGTGAGATGGTCAAGAGAGCATTGCTGGGAAATAAGCACAGACACACTCACAAGCCAGGTCTTTCATGCAGCGTGCATATCACATGACCTTATGACCAAGCCCAACCAACTGGTGCTCCCAGGTCTTAATATAATTCTGGATCTAGCTTACTGACAAAGAAAGAGGTAGTGGATTAGTGAAGCTTGTTCAGTTAGCTGGTTTCACACATCTGTATCCACAAGAGCAAACACACACACACACACACACACACACACACACACACACACACACACACACACACACGTAATGTACTAATATATATTATGACATAAAGACAGCAGAAAACTAATCAGCTGCTCAACCACAGCAGAAACCCTGGCCCCAGAAGAGACTAGACGCTTCCATGATGATTACTGCTTTGCAACACTTCTCGCTAACAAAACACTTGTTGTAGTGAAGCAATCAATAAACAAAAACACCTTATGTTGAATAAAGTTTCACAGCGGGTACAGACCAAAATAACAGTCCACATACATAGCAACAGCTTCAGGAACCGCATGACTCCCTTCAAGGCCTGTGTTCCTGTTGCAAGTCTGAGTCAGAAATCACCATCACCTGCAGCTGCAAACAGTACCGGGACAGGCTTTGATAGGACAGAGTCCATTTCCTGTTCCAACTGGATGTGGCTCAGCTGTACAACTATAACAACTGCAGACATCAACGTCAGGGTAAAGCACAACTACACTTTTTTAAAGCACTTTTTCATTTCATTCATCATTTCATCTTCTGAACTGCTTTAAACTGCAGGGCGTCTGAAGCCTATCTTAACCTACTCCAGGACAGGCAGGGTACACAAACAGAACAGTTTTTAAATTACTAATTTAAGTTCTCTTGTTCCTGATTGCTGGGAAGCCTTTAAATAATTCTTGGTGTTACACCATTACTGCATTATTGTACTGCGGCCATCGGATAAGTTGAATGATTATTACGCCATTGGCACCGTGCAGAGTAACATTGACTTTGAAAATATTCCGACTGAATAATTAAACAATTACCCAATTCAGATTTTGTATATAAGAGAATTAATTCCGCTCGGTGTCTAACAGTCCATCGACTGAGTAACTCCCTACAGGGATCCCTCGCTACTTCGTGCTTCAATTCATGCAGCTTCAGTGCATTGTGTGTTTTTTTTTTTTAAATATTCATCAAATGAAAAAATAAGGAAATTAAGGAAGAATCGGGGGGAAAGTTAAGGAAAATTACACAAAACAAGGCCAATTATGCAAAAAAAAAAAACACAACAAAACAAACAAAAACAAAAAACAACCCAAAACCCCCCGACAAAACTACTTACATTTTTATGTGAGCTGCGCATCTGAGTGCGTTTGTGCGCGGCTGTGCGTTTGTACGCGGCTGTATGTGTATGTATTTATATTTTATTTGCATCTTATGCATTATTTTTGAATGTTTAATTGTTATTATAAGCATTTATAGCGTTGAATATGTATTTATTGATATTATATACACATATGCCCTGCAATGGCCTGGCGAGCTGTCCAGGGTGTGCTCTGCCCTCGCCCGAAGTTGGCTGGGATGGGCGCCAGCCTCCCCGTGACCCTAATTAGGATTAAGCGGTTACAGAAAATGAACTGATGATATACACATATACATGTACAGTAAGAGGGCAGTGGTGGTCTAGTGGTATAGGGCGCTGGATCACTGATCCAAAGGTTGGGGGTTCGAGTCCCACTCTCCACAAGGTTGTCACTGTCCCCCCCCAGTGCAGCTAACTGGGTTATCAAAGGCCGGCCATGTCTCTCACTGTCTATGGTGTGAGGCATGTAAAAGAACTATTGCTGACTTTCGACAAGAGTAGCTGCAAAGCCGTCGACGTGTTTCCGCCCTGCGATGGCCTGGCGAGCTGTCCAGGGTGTACTCTGCCCTCGCCCGAAGTTGGCTGGGATGGGCGCCAGCCTCCCCGCGACCCTAATTCGGATTAAGCGGTTACAGAAAACGAAATGAACATGTACAGTATGTATACGTACGTCAGTCAGGGGGGGCTGATCGTACTTCGGTCAAAATTCGGTGGTCAAATCAGGGGGCTCGGTCCCAATTAACCACGGGAAGTGACGGATCCCTGGATATTATACTTTACCTCTTTCAATAATTTATATATTTATATTATTAATTCAACAATCGCCTCTTATCATAAATACAATAGTTTAATAAAAGTCTTGATGCAGTGATGGCCCGGTGGTAAGGTGCTGGATCACTGATTCTAAGGTTGGGGGTTCGAGTCCCACTCTCAACAGGTTGTCACTGTCCACCCAGTGCAGATAACTGGGTTATCAAAGGCCGGCCGTGTCTCTCACTGTCTATGGTGTGAGGTTCATGTAAAAGAACCATTGCTGACTTTTGACAAGAGGAGCTGCATAGCCGTCAGCGTGTTTCTGCCCTGCGATGGTCCGGCGAGCTGTCCAGGGTGTACTCTGCGCTCGCCCGGAGTCGGCTGGGATGGGCGCCAACCTCCCCACGGCCCTAATTAGGATTCATTGATCACAGAAAATGAACAATATGTAACTACTTTAAGTCTTATCCTAATAATAAAAAGTAAACCCTGGCCTGTATTTATAAAGCCGACATTCGAAGCTTTAATATTGCGCATTCGACGCTGTGACTTCCTGTAACTGCACTGTAAGTTTGAAGAACGAGGATGAATAACTTACACAAATTAAATCACCCCTGTATGTGGCCCAGTAATTCTACAGCGCCAATCGATACCTTTTCTCCAATTAGGATTGACTTATGCCATCGGTGTAGCCCACCAATATTCAGTGCACCCGCTCTCCCAACCTTGGTCTCAGATACTCAGTTCTGGAATCGAATCACGGCCCTGTGGCTTGTTCTTTTGAATCTTTATAAATGTTAATAAATATACAGCATTATTTCAATTATATAAGCCACAATTTTTGAGGAAAAACAGCAGATTTATTCGTCGTGTGCATTAAAGTAAGTCAAGTATCAGTCTAAAGTCAGAGCTTATTATTTAATGATTTATTTATACTGCCATTACTAATTAATCAGTAATCCAATTTTACACTTATTTTATACGTTGTGCACAAATCCCAACCTGGCATCTGGATCTGTGTTAAAGATACGTTCTCTTGGGATCTCTGCTGTGTTCGCCAGTTCGTCAGCAAGTGGTTCGTCAGCCTTTAAACCTACTGCAGAGCGTACACTGCTTTGAGTGCGATACGCTACATCACTAAGCGGCCCCCAGTGAATATGATGCTGTAAGAGGTGATGAATGCCAAGAAAATCATCTATACTTCACCCCTTAATTATGCATGCCTTTCAGAAGAGTGCGGAAAGCACTTTCCAGCTGTTCTGAAAGTGTTGCACTCAGTTACGACTGAAAGACTGGAAGTGGTGGATGCAAAAAAACCCATGACCAGGCCAAAATAACATGCTGTTACATCGCCATTAACACATCCTAGCATGAATGCTTTACGGTATTGCTAGCCGTGTTCACATTGGAACTACAACTTAAATCATTGCACATATGAGGGCGGGACCGTTCACCAATTCTTAGCCAACAGAATGAGTTCATTCGGTTCATTTTCTATAACCGTTTAATCCTAATTAGGGTCGCAGGGAGGCTGGCTGGCACCCATCCCAGCTGACTCCGGGCAAGGCCAGAGTACACCCTGGACAGCTCACCAGGCCATCGCAGGGCGGAAACACGCTAACGGCTATGCAGCTCATCTTGACTAAAGTCAGCAATGGTTCTTTTACATGAACCTCTCACCATAGACAGTGAGAGACGTTGCCAGCCTTTGATAACCCAGTTAGCTGCACTGGGGGGGGGGGGCAGTGACAACCTTGTGGAGAGTGGGACTCGAACCCCCAACCTTAGGATCAGCGATCCAGCACCCAATACCGCTCTACCCTTCAACAGAATTAACTTGTTTTTACAATAAAGAATTGAGAAGCATTTATAAGGTTTCATCATCATCATCATCATCATCATCATCATCATCATCTTCTTCCGCTTAGTCCAGGGTCGGGTCGCGGGGGCAGCAACCTTAGCAAAGAGGTCCAGACGTCCCTCTCCCGAGCCACTTCCTCCAACTCTCCCGGGGGGGGACACCGAGGCGGTCCCAGACAAGCCGAGAGGCATAGTCCCTCCAACGTGTTCTCGGTCGACCCCGGGGTCTCTTCCTGGTTGGACATGCCTGAAACACCACACCAGGGAGGCGTCCGGGGGGCATTCTGACCAGATGCCCGAGCCACCTCAACTGGCCCCTCTCAATGCGGAGGAGCAGCGGATCTGCTCCGAGCTCTCCCCGGATGGTGGAGCTTCTCACCCTATCTCTAAGGGAGAACCCCGCCACCCGGCGAAGGAAGCTCATTTCAGCCGCTTGTTTCCGTGATCTTGTTCTTTCGGTCATTACCCAAAGCTCGTGACCAGAGGTGAGGGTTGGAACGTAGATCGACTGGTAAATTCTTCACCACGACGGACTGGTACAGGCTCCGTTTAACAGCAGAGGCTGCAGCGATCCGTCTGTCGAAGGTTTCCTAATTGTTTTATTGTTTTCTTCTGGTTTGGACTGACACACTGCCAACACGAACACACATCCCATGAAATGAGAACGAGACCAAATTTGCTGCTTTACAACTTGTAAAACATTTTGCAAAGGACTTAAAGCTGAATGTAAGAAACTGACTCGAATTTGAGTTTCTTCACCATTTACCATGAAGTCTGGTTGGCGTTCACTAATATTCTAGAATGCAAAAAAAAATCGGCAGCACCGTCACACATTGGTTAGCACGTCCGCCTCACAGGATTCGCGATTAGGGGCCTGCGTTCGAGTGCCAGGCTTGTCAGAGTGTTTCTATGTCTTCTTTTCTTTTCGGCTTTTTCCCGTTCTTGAGAGTCGCCACAGCGAATCATCTGATTCGCGCATTTGATTTGGCATGAGTTTTTGCGTCGGATGCCCTTCCTATCACAACCCTTTTAGCAAGGGACAGAAACACGCTGACGGGTTTGCAGCTCCTCTTTACAAAAGTCAGCAATGGTTCTTTTACATGAACCTCTCACCATAGACAGTGACAGACATGGCCCGCCTTTGATAAACCAGTTAGCTGCACTGGGGGGGGGGGGGGGGGTGACAACCCTGTGGGGACTCGAACCCCCAACCTTAGGATCAGCGATCCTGCACCCTATCCATTAGACCATCACTGCCCCATTGTGAGAGTGTTTCTATGTGGAGTTTATATATTCTCCCCATTTTATTATGAGTTTCCTCTACATACTCTGGTTTCCTCACACAGTCAAAAGACGTGCACATTGGGCTCATTGGCGATTCCAGGTTGCCCTTAGGTGTGAATCAGGAAGTGAATCAGTGACGTGCAGTGACGTGGAGTGACGTGCAGCTTTGGAAAGTGACACTGGCTCTACCTCCCCTGTCTCCCTGAATCCCCTGATTGCACATCACTGGTGTGACTGGATGTGTGCGTGCATGTGTGCGTGCGTGCGTACGTGCGTGCGTGCGTGCGTGCGTGCGTGCGTGCGTGCGTGCGTGCGTGCGTGCGTGCGTGCGTGCGTGCGTGCGTGCGTGCGTGCGTGCGTGCGTGCGTGCGTGCGTGCGTACGTGCGTGCGTGCGTGCGTGCGTGCGTGCGGTAACATTGTGATGGTACCCCATTTTCACCTGGTATGGGTTTCAGCCTCCCCATGACAAAAATGGCAGTAGTTCAGAGAATTACTTGACAAGTACCTAGTGTAACCCTACAGGTATTTCGCCCAGGATGGAACCGGGTGTACTGTACGGGTTCAATGGAGCTTTAAGGAGGTGTCACTACCTGTTCTGCTAATGTGCCGCACATCATTGATTCAACTGTGGAATCCACTGAACATACTGTATGCCAGCGTTCATGTATATTATCTGACATGTTAAAGAGCTGACGTAAACCTTTACTCTATGAATGGTATTTTAGAACCGGATATGCTTAGGATGGTTCAAATGGGCCGCTCCTGAACCGTAATGTGCAAATACATGCCACTTAAATCTGACGGAATTGTGTTGTTGTCCGTAACCCTGTCCCTCCTTCCCTAATTAGTGCTACACACAGAGAAACACTACTCCACCCAACACATCTGCACTGATTGAAGGCCAGTCGCTTTGCTTCCCAGGATTGGAACGGTTCAGTGGGGGAGGGCATATCAATAATTCAAATGCTGGTCCCTGTTTGGCCTCGGCACGAAGAAAGAGATTCAGGATAAATCCGGGTGTGCTCATTCAGCTCGAAGCCATTGTTTGTGCATTGCAGCTGTAGCAATCGCCGTACCATAAACCAGATCAGCAAACTGGAAACTAGCAAGCTCAGCCCAGCATCATAGGGTACAGTCTTATATTTTACCATCCCACGCCATGTCCGAGGACGGAAGAGCAAAATCTAAAATAAATGGTCTCTTGGGAATTTTTTTTCTCCCTTGTATGAAGCTGCAATTATGAGAACTTATTATTAGCTGAAAATGTCATAACCTTAATTTAACGCTTCCAGAACAATTCCGAGCAAAACTCAATGTTATTATTATATTTAATATGCAGTAAAGTGTATTAAGCCAGGAATGTCCCCAATTTCCTTTCGGACTTTATAATACGGGACTGTGTCTTACAATATTTCAGTTCACAATTAAGACCATGTGATGAATCACCAGGACCGTAACCAATCCAATAAGAATAAGTGTAGTTCGATTGGTCGGTGAGATCGACTGGATGAGCTATTGTTAATGAGATCATAGACAGAAAAACAAAAATCATGCATCATGTTTACCAATATACAGGCAAAATTAAACTACAGTGACAATCTGAATGATCTCCCAGCAGTTATGATCTATTAATGTCCTGGTACAAGAGACAATTAGGTACAGCATTCTTTTACAAATATGTCCACCTGAACAAAACACCCACACCCAGAACACACAAGTATTCCAGAATCGCACAACATTCTTTATTCTTTCTGAAATCTTAGATTGGAGGTGATATGTGTGAGACCAACACAAAGAGATGGGGACCCGCCCCATATTCAGCACTGATGAGAAACAAAGGTGCTTCACGACATTCCATAATACAAGAGTTATAACACAAGCATGCATATATTTATATCTATATGTCTATAAAACCATAGATAGAGGGAGAAGATGCTGGGGGATATGCAGCAATAAACACAGGGCAAAAGAACAACATGATTAACACACACACACACACACACACACACACACACACACACGCACACACACACACACACACACACACAAGTATATATACTGTATATATATTTTTTCTTTTTTAATCTAAACAAACGTCTCATTAACACAAGCACACTGGAAATAATGACATCTGGGCAACAAGCCACACACACACACACACACACACACACACACACACACACACACACACACACACACACACACCTACACTCACACCCAAATACACACACACACACACACACACACACACACACACACACACACCTACACTCACACCCAAATACACACACACACACACACACACACACACACACACACACACACCTACACTCACACACACCACACACACACACACACACACACACACACACACACACCTACACTCACACCCAAATACACACACACACACACACACACACACACACACACACACCTACACTGACACACACCACACACACACACACACACACACAGCATGGCACCTGCCTACCAGTCAGCCTCATGGGATAGCATCAGGCAGTGCCCACAAATGACTCTCTCAGCAGTGAACACAAACAACCCCACATCCCCAAGTTCCCTCAGACCTGCTGCTCCAAGATTGTCCTTAATTTATTTATAAGCACCATGCCATGCCACTATATCAAGTATAAAACATTTATAAAAGATTCCTCGGAACATAACAGGTGCTGATCAACAGCACCAAAATTAATTTATCGTTTCATTCAAGGAAACACTATTCATAATTTCTCAGCTACTTTCAGATGCGCAGACATCTCAAATTCCACATCCCTTTTGCTCTGTGTTCAGAAGTCTGTGTTTACCTTTTTGGGTTTCCTCCTTCTTCCTCCAAGCCCATTTAGTCTGTCTGTAGGATCCATCCTGAGATGGGACTGGGTGTCTTCATTCATTCCACAAAACTCTAGCTTTTTGGGTTTTTTTTGTTTGTTTTTTTTAAGTTATTCTGACTTTTTTAAGTCACTTGGTGGTTCATTCGTTCATTCATTGAACACAGCTCCTTCTCCACACGCTCCACTTTATTACTCACTACTGACACAGGCACTCAGTGGAGCGCAAAGCACTGGAAAAAGGGGGTGTGGCTCAAGAATGGGGGGGAGAGAGAGAGAGATAGAGACAGAGAGAGAGAGAGAGAGAGAGAGAGAGAGAGAGAGAGAAGGGGGAGGGAGGGGATCAGCCAAACTGAAAAGCACAATGGTGTTGCCATGGCAGCAGCTGCCACGAATGTTTATCTGGAAATTTAAGCGAAGCAGCTCGATACTACATGGTACATATGTGCTTGTGCACACCCAGTGTATGAAAATACATAAGTATAACCATTATATATGTGCACACATATACACACACAAACAAATATGAGATATCTTGTTTTGGAAAAATAAAACGTTCCGCCACTAATTACCAATTCTGCACTGAAGGAGAGGTACATGTCTCCGAATATTCGTTTTAGAAACATTCACCGGTCTTGAGGTGCATAATTCTTTAAGTGCATACTATAAAATATAAGCACATTAAAATGAGATTATTATGATTTATGTGATTTTTATGGTTCGCCATTTATGGTTTACTTTTTTTTTTCTTTTTAACATCACAACAGATGCAGATGAGCTCCCAGAACAGACAGGTGCAGAGCCCAAGGCCAGTATAATGCTGTCTTTTTACATCATTTACAGAGTTGCTGTAGTACGATGTGAAAACAACATGAAAAACAAATTACAATGAGATTTTTTAAGTTTATACTTACATACTACAGCCCTGACCAAGACTGTGTGGTTTGAGTAATAAGTGCCACTCAATTATTACTACTTACTGTTCAGACAGATTTAAGTCGAAACTACAAGGACATTTTTAAAAAGCCTAAGACATGAGAAATATACAGTGGTACCTCGATTTACGAAATTAATCCGTTCTGAGGGCGAGCTCGCAAGTGGAAACGTTCGTTAGATGAAACAAAAATTCCCATTGGAAACAATAGAAAACCGCCTCCCAAACTCATATAATCTGACACAAACACGTATTTTTGACATAATATATTTAAAATAAACATGCAGCAAACATTTCACTATGTACAGTACCATTGATAATACTGTAATTAAAAATAAATAATAACAAAGAATAAACAATAAGTTAATAAACAATACAGTAAGTGTGCCTTAACTTAAGAATAGCACTTAACAATAACTTACACTATTTTTTTAACATTTTATTTATTTATTTAATGTTTTGATTTTTTTTTAACTGTTTTAAAGAGGCTAGTTGGCACGTATGACACTGGGGAACATGCTTTTTTAACATACTGTACCAGCCTTAAGTGTGATTGCACATCCTCTACACCAGGTGGCAGTGGCACCCTCACTGTGTTTCCTATGGCTGCACAAGCGGACGATATTTGTAATTAATAAGCGCAGAGGAATACACGCAGAAGAATACAAGGATAATCGGCCAGGAAAAGTCAGTTCCCCAGCAGAGCTTGTAAGTTAAAAATTTGCTCTGTGGATGGGGCAGATTTTTGTTGGGATCGAAGCTCGTATCATGGAAAATTCGTTTTAAGGGACACTCGTAATTCGAGGTAACTACCACTGTAGTTTCATTTACATATCTTAACCATGACAAAGACTGTTCAGGTGAGTTCTCCTTTTTGAGACGAGCTAACATAGGTGATTTTAGCAGTCCAATTTAAAGATTAGTGAAAACATAAACAAAGAAGAAAACTGACTCCATAAAGGTGTGTTTGCACACTAATTAAGGTTTTGTGTCGATACTCCATGGAAATACACGAAAAACAAAGTAATACAAGATTTTAATTGTTCATTTCTATTTTAAACATGATAATGATGACACTGCCTGCCTGAGTGCTCGTGACACACCATGTATATGATTTGATTGAAGCATTATACACTCAGAATAAATATGTGTGTATTCTGATCTGACCTAATCACGAAACTGACACATTTTCCAACTACCCAACTTCGAATTTGAATAAATATTTCCATGTCCTAGTTTGTTTGTGAAACAATGCTTCAAAATCTTTAGTGCATGCCTGGGACATAATATAATATCAAAATATGTACATATTTTGCTTCAATATATGCATAATTTTTCGTTGGCTGTTTGTCATAATAAAATTGAACCCTTCCAGTTTGTGATCAGATAATGGCTGTGCCTGTGATGTGCCGGTGATGCTCTGGCACAATATTACAGGCTACGAGACAGAGATTTGTATGAATAATACTGATAATCAATGAAAACCCAAGTCTCCAGAGAAATGTATATGCATTACACATGGGGCAGTGGTGGGCTGGTGCTAAAGGTACTGGATCACTGATCCCAAAGTGGGGGGGGGGGGTTCAAACCCCACTCACCACAATGTCGTCACTGTCCCCACAGTGTAGCTAACTGGGTCATCAAAGGCTGGCCATGTCTCTCACTGTCTATGGTGAGAGGTTCATGTGAAAGAACCATTGCTGACTTTCGTCACGAGTAGCTGCATAGCCGTCGCTAAAGGGTTGTGTCAGGAAGAGTATCCCACATAAAAACCTATGCCAAATCAAAACATGCTAATCATTAATATGGCTTCTATGAAGATGGAGGCAGATGATTCGCTGTGGCGACTCCTGAACGGAACAGCTGAAAGGAAAAGAAGATGAGGCGTGTTCTGTTTTCATGTAATAAGACAACGTCAACACTCCCTCCTTGTGGACACATTTTTCCTACATCTTCGACATCAATATATTCAGACCTTTGTGGATATGACCTAAAAAACATGTTCTGGTATTATTCGTTCTTGTTATGTGTATGATGGATACCAGTTTTGCTGTCTACTAAAATATGTATATTATTATTGCAGTAATTTAAAAAAATAAAACTAGTTATAATTTATCTACTTCAAGTTCTCATTTTATAGTTCATAATATTAATTGTGAGTGTGTTCATAATCTACAGGAAATAAAAAGATGTCAGTCACACACCCTTACAGTTCATTCATTCATTTCTGCAGTTTCTTAACCCTAATTAGGGTCGCACGGAGGCTGATGCCCATCCCAGCTGACTCCGGGCGAGGGAAGAGTACACCCTGGACAGCTCGCCAGGCCATCGCACGGCAGAAACACGCTGACGGCTTTGCAGCTACTCTTGTCAAAAGTCAGCAATGGTTCTTTTACAAGAACCTCCCACCACAGACAGTGAGAGACATGGCCGGCCTTTAATAACCCAGTTAGTGCACTGGGAGGGGCTGTGACAACCCGTTGAGAGTGGAGCTTGAACCCTCAACCTTAGGATCAGTGAGCCAGCACCATTACCACGAGGCCACCACTGTCTTCTATGGCTGCCTATTAGTTAAGCAAGGTTATTTAAAAAGAATGATTGATTTGAACTATTTGAAATAAGTACTGCAATTTACGGACTATAAGCCACTACTTTTTCACATGCTTTGAAACCTGCCGCTTAAACAGTGGTACGGCTAATCTATAGATTTTTATGGGCCAGGGCCTCCAGGGGGTGATCTAGCAGGAAGTGAGACAGACGCCTGTGGCTTATAAAGAGGTGCGGCCTGTATATGTACACATTCTATTTTTCTTTTGGAATTTCGTTGGTGCGGCTTATATTCAGGTGTGCCCAATAGTCCGGAAATTCCGGTAATGCCCCTATAACTAAAATCATCTACATGTGACATGGACTTTAAATGACTGCCAGTCTACCCAAGACCTGCATCCCCAGCAAATTCGGCCAGAGAGCAGAATTGACATAGCCTGGCCAAGAAAATAATTTTTTTTTGTTAATTCCTGGTTGATTATTTATTTCCATCCAGTGTTGGGTTCATTTTTCACCAAAGTATTTTCATCTCATCAGCTGACTTCATTTAATTGCCACGTTATTGTTGCTGAGCCTCAACCTGACCACCCGGAGTAGCAATGTCATCAAGATTACATGCTGTGATCAAGGCTATATGTACTCCATGAAAATATTTGAGCATGTGATTTTTTTTTTTTTTTTTGGGGGGGGCTGGGCAGGGAGTACTGTAGGGTAAACGCTTAAGGAACCTCAAAAATTCATAATAGGATCCTGCAGCTCTTGGTGTGAAAGTGCACGTGTCTGCAGGTTTAAGAATACATTAGATACAGATGGGAAAAGGGGTGGTGTGATTTCAGGATCCCCAATTTATGCTCACAAATATCTTAGTTCCCAATAAGGCCACTGAATCTCTTTCAGATTAATTTCTTCATTATCACCAATGCAAGACCCCAAGCCTGACGACAGTGAGTGGATTTAGGTTGGTCCAGCTTTGTGGTTGAGGACAATAATAGCTTAAGCCCCCAGTCACCAAAAGGACACACTGAGGAGCTCCACCAAACTTACTGACATCCCAGAATAGGAGTTCAGGCTGTCCAGCTTTGAGTCTCCTAGACCTAGCAGAGAGGGCTACGTAAGACAAAAAAAGGCCTCCAGTCAATCTCATGCCAGAAGACAATGGGAGAGCCTTCAATGCAACGTTCCAGCCTGGGGCTAAAAAGGAAGCCTCCCAAGCCAAGCTTCCATCTGAGAGTGAAGGGGTAGCCTTCCAAGCCAAGGTCACACCAGAGGCCAAAGACAAGCGTTCCTAGATAAGCTCATACCACACCAGATTTGGGGAGGATAGCGATACTCCCTCATGAGACACACAGAAAGAATGTCATTGGTCTGCTATGAGACTCCAGCAAGGGCATCATCGATCTGCCACCAAACTCCAGTGATGACTGTCTTCTTTGTTACAGCATCTGCCCATTATCTACTTCACTGCTTTCCCAAGAATGCTACAAACATTCTCATCTTAACTCATTCGTTCATTTTCTGAACCGCTTAATCCTAATTAGGATCAGAGGGCGACTGGTGCCCATCTCAGCCAACTCCGGGTAAGGGCTTGGTACACCTTGGACAGCTCACCAGACCATCGCAGAGCCAACACTCACACAACCATTCATTAGGGTGGAGTGAAACATATAGTTTTTTTACAATCAATTCAGAATAGTTGTAGAAAAGACGCAACAATAGCAGTTATAATCTATCTCTATCTTCCTTTCGACTTTTTCCCTTTTACTCGGGAGTCGCCACAGCGAATCATCTGATTCACACGTTTGATTTGGCAGAGGTTTTAATGTCGGATGCCCTTCCTGTCACAACCCTTTTTAAGCAAGGGACAGAAACACGCTGACGACTTTGCAGCTACTCTTTACGAAAGTCAGCAATGGTTCTTTTACATGCCTCTCACCATAGACAGTGAGAGACATGGCCGGCCTTTGATAACCCAGTTAGCTGCACTGGGGGGGGCAGTGACAACCTTGTGGAGAGTGGGACTCGAACCCCCAACCTTTGGATCAGCGATCCAGCGCCCTATACCACTAGACCATCACTGCTCCTAACAATAGCAGTTATAAACGTATGTTATAAATGTATGCAAAATATTAAAAATCTGTAAAAAATTTCTAGGTTCCACCAACTCACTCGAAGTAAGGCATGTCAAGTAGATTTTGAGACCACGCGAGCACGCGATTGTCAACAAAGGGAATAACTCTAAATAATTAGAACATTCACAGTTCACAGATTTGGTATGACTGGAAAGGTCAGAACTCAGTAGTTTAGTAGAGGAAACTATCGCCAGGTGGCGACAGCATCATACCGGAAAGAAGATTGAACTCTCTTTTCCGTTTCTGGTGAAATTAGGTAAAATCTGCCTTTTTTTAGCCCTACATAGTTGGTTTATGGTTTTGAAATTGTGTCACAAGTACTGTAGGCCTAATGTACTAGTAACACTTGCGGACCATATCTTGATAACCGTGATGTTATTTTATCTAATATTTTCTTGTTTTGGTTTTATATCAGATATGGCTCAAGATACGAGCGAGAAAAGCAGTCCACCGGTCTGCCCGGTATTCGGCGCTCCAATAAAACTTCCAGCCAATGTTCTTCCTACGTACAGCGATGTTATGAAGTTTTACCTCCTGTCTGCACATACACTCACAGAGAACAAAAGAAGTATCGGGCATCATTCAGTGATGTTGCCGATATTGTGATCACTGATGTCATCAACATTTAGAGTAAAGCCTCGATACCAACTGTGTCGTACAAATGAGCCGTCCAGTTATTGAAGGTGTACCACACAAAATTCACGAATCTTCTCAAGCCGTACAAGAGTAGAAAGGACAGCGACAGCTACATCAGCTGAATTGACACATTTCGATGTCAAGCAGACCATTTGTTTGACATTTGTAGCTGCAAGTGACCTAACAAATGTACTTGTGACAAATCACGGAAAGTTCCAGCCAAGGAGGTACCATTTTTACTGGATCAGAGAGGTGAAAGAAAAATGAGCATAGTTGGAGTAGTTATGAAAGAGACAAAAAGAATACTCAAGCATCAGAAGCACAAGGCCGCTGAAAGGGAATCACTCAGAGTACGTACCGAAAAAAATGAGAAACGTTGCTGATAACATTGCCAATGATATAATGATTGTTGATGACGATGATGATGGAGACAACCCAGGTGGCATATCGTTTACCTTTCCTCCCTCACCAAAAAACCCATGAAGAAAACCCAGATGAGAGTGAAGATACCAGCCGCAGCGATGGCTTGAGACAGGTATAGATTGTCCGATCGAGCAGTAGCCTCCATCACGACCGCAGTACTGCACGATTTAGACATTGTGTTATCTGATGACTCATCAATGATCATTGACCAAAGCAAAGTGCGGCGATCAAGAAAACTTCAGCAAGTTGAGTCTGATGCAAGCCTCCCTGGGTTATATTTTGATGGCCGCAAAGACAAGACTTTAGTTAACATTAAAGCTGACACAGGAAAATATCACCGTGCCGAAATAACCCAGGAACACGTCATTATCGTTCGAGAGCCAGGATCAATGTACTATTGCCATGTAACGCCAGAGGGTGGCTCCAGCAAGAGCATCGCTGAAGCGATGACAACTGCACTACTTGGCAAGACGGACCTCAAGGAGCTCACCGTCGTCAGTTGTGATGGCACAGCCATGAATAGCGGCCGAACAGGTAGCGTGATACACCTGCTTGAATTCAAAATGAAACGCCCCTTGCAATGGCTGGTGTGCTTACTTCATGCAAACGAGCTGCCACTTCGACATCTGTTCCAGTCTCTTGATGCTGCAACGATGGGACCGTGTGGATTTTCAGGAACACTAGGCAAAGTGCAAACGAAGCAAGTGCAACGAGACTGTCGTCGAATACCGACCGGTCGAGACTTACCTGCCACACGTTGACCCTCGCAACCTCAGTCCGGATCAGAGATATCTGTACGAAATCACTCAAGCAGTTTCCAGTGGTGACTGTTCAAGAGATCTGTCATTAAGAAACCCAGGCGTTCTCAATCACTCAAGATGACTGACCACAGCTAGTCGCTTGCTGCAATTGTACGTGGGATGCAAAAATCTGTCTGACACTTTGGTCACCATTGTCACGTTCATCATTCACGTGTATGCTCCGACATGGTCCAACATCAAGCAAAGGCCATCATGCAAGAATGGAGCAAGACATTTGTTCATGATAATCAAGAACTGAAGGCCATCGTGGACCCTGTCATGCAGCGCAACAGCTACTTTGCTCACTCCAAAAACTTGCTGCTGTCCATGATGACTGACGATCAACCACACATTCGTGAACTCGCCCTCCGTCAAATTCGGAAGGCACGAGACCAGCCAAAAAGGAAGGGCATTCGGGAGTTTAGAGTACCACCAATTAAATTTGACTGCACAGATTATACCACAATGATCGACTGGTCGATGGTGCCATAATGAGTATCAGCGATGATGACCTCCGAGAATTCATACGGGAACCAACTACGCCCGTTGTCACATTCAACAGATACCCTTGCCTCA
Source organism: Plotosus lineatus (assembly GCA_024760905.1). Classification (NCBI taxonomy): domain Eukaryota; kingdom Metazoa; phylum Chordata; class Actinopteri; order Siluriformes; family Plotosidae; genus Plotosus; species Plotosus lineatus. Next base: position 7,539,063 of record CM045745.1, on the reverse strand, counting down.
CACATGCTGTGGAGAGGTGGTAACTAAGGCATCACTGTCTGTATGTGGCAACAATCGACAGCTTCATCTGTACAATACTGGAGTCGAGGGCAAAAATGCCAGTTTTCGAGACAAAACGAGACTTCAATATGTGACAGTCATATCGACTCATCTGAATATGTGTTTTTTTGAGGGGACAATATATGTTAACACATTGGATCACTATATCAGAATTAAACATTTTCAGGGAAAATGCCCAAATATGGTCATTTTTATCGCTCTTGGGGGAGCCTAAGATACTGGAACAGCCAGTTAACCTACTGTACATGTTTTTGGACTGTAGGAGGAAACCAGAGTACCCGGAGGACACCCTCACAAGTACAGGGAGAACTTGCAAACTCCACACAGAAATCGAGCTCGGAATCGAACCCAGGACCTTCTTGCTGTAAGATGGATGTGCTAACCACGACGCCACTGTGGTGCCTTCATCTTAACTCTTTATCTTAAAACAGAAGGTAGCACTTGCTTAAAGTTGGTGTCAGACAAAACAATACTAAGAGCAACGGTTGCTATTGTAATGAGTTTATCGTGGTTATTTGAAAACTAAATCTCAGAATGATGATGTCACCAATGACCAATTTAAGATGGGGTAGTACAGTAGGCCCTCGACATTCGCGGGGGTTCAGTTCCAAGCCCTCCCGCGAATCGACATAATCCGCGAGTTCTGTACCTGGAAGTAAAACCCCATGTAACACGTCACATGGGCGAATGAGCAGCCAGAAGTAAAATACTATGTATCTATTACATGCGTTAAAATATGCTTCTTAAACACATTCTATAGACAGTCTTACTCATTAATACAGTATTAATGTAGTAAAATATAGTCATGATTAAGAAAAACTTCTCAATTTTTCCTCTTATTTTTATTGATGATAAAATATAAACATTATACAGCATGTACTGTTGTAAATCACTCGTTTTAAAGTCTTTTTCAATTATTATTCCAGTACAGTACCTAAGTTAATTCTGAGAATGTTTGTACGTGAGATTTTATGTTCTATAGCATGTTTAACAAATAATACCAAAAGGAGAAACTTTATTACGTTTCATATCCTTTCACATTGAACTTGGAGTGACGTCTTGAAGTGACGTCTCCAAGATGGTGCTGCCTAGAGGGCAACGTCGTGGAGTTCTCAAATTGTTTCTTTGTTCGTTTTAACTTGTTATATTTGTTTGCTCATGTTTTGCACTATGCTCATCTATGATCGGTCGACCCTACTACAGCTATGAGCAGTTTCAGCTTTGGGCAACTAAGCACGTAACAACTTCTATTGTGAGCTGCTATGCTATGGGAGCTCAATGCTAACAGTAAGCCCAGGCGGAGTTCTCAGTTTCTCCAACGCTTGGTTAGCACTTCCGGCCATACTGCTTGAAAATGTTCAGATGGACGAGCTTCATGCTCAGATTGCAACGCAGAGGGATCTACAGGACTGTGTTTCTGTGAAACATGGCTCGAGGAGAGTACACCCGATAAGGCGATTATACCAAACGGCTACACAGCCTTCATCCCCTGCAATCCCAAGCGCCGGAGTCGTCGACCCTGCCTGGGCTTATTGCTAGCTGGGATGCGGCTCACATTGAGCTGCCTACCATAGCATATTAGCTCTGCTAATAGCATGTTAGCTCTAGCATGTTAGCTCTGCTAATAGCATGTTAGCTCTGCTAGTTATACAGGCACGAAGATACTCCGATCTTATAGCTGTAGTAGAGTCGACCGGTCGTAGACGAGCACAGTGCAAAACATGAACAAACAAAACAACAAATAAAACAAATTAAAATGAACAAAGAAACAATTTGACTCGTAGAACTCCGCAACGTCGCCCTCTGGGCAGCGCCATCTTGGAGACGTCACTCCAACTTCAATGGAAAAAAACATGAAGAGTACTGTAATAAAGTTTATCCTTTTGGTATCATTTGTTAAACATGCTACAGAACATAAAATCTCACGCATAAACATGAACTTAGGTACTGCACTGGAATAATAATTGAAAAAGATTCTAATACAACAGTGCAGAGAAAACCGTCAATGCAGCCATGAGAAGGGGGGGGGGGGGGGGGGGGGTAACCAGTGTCTCTCCCCCTTATGCCGGTCCCAAGCCCGGATAAATGCAGAGGGTTGCGACAGGAAGGGCATCCGGCGTAAAACTTCTGCCTCATTAAAAATGCAAATGGTCAAAACAAAATATACCGGAACGGTCGAGGCCCGGGTTAACAACGACCACCATCAGTGTTGTCAACCAACAGGGTGCTGATGGAAACTGGACTACTGTTGGTCGAAGACGTCGAAGAAGGAGAGGGGGAGGCGTGTCCGTAGGCAGAGAGAGAAGAGGAAAGGCGTGAGCCTAGGACTGAGAGTAGGGACTTTGAATGTTGGAACTATGCAAGAAAAAGGTAGAGAGTTGGCTGAAATGATGCAGAGGAGGAAGGTGGACATACTGTGTGTTCAGGCGACCAGGTGGAAAGGTAGCAAAGCTAAAAGCTTAGGATCAGGGTTTAAGCTGTTTTATCATGGTGTGGATGGGAAGAGAAATGGAGTTGGAGTCATCTTGAAGGAGGGGTTTGTCAGGAATGTTCTAGAAGTGAAAAGAGTGTCAGACAGAGTGATTAGTCTCAAGTTAGAAATTGAAGGCGTGATGGTCAACGTTGTTAGTGCTTATGCCCCACAGGCAGGATGTGAGCGAGAAAAGAAGGAGAGATTCTGGAGTGAGTTAGATGAAGTGATGCAGAGTACCTCCAGAGGTGAAAGAGTCTTCAATGGACATGTTGGTGCAGGCAACAGAGGGGACGAGGAAGTGATGGGCAGGTTTGGTATCCAGGACAGGAACACAGAAGGACAGATGTTGATTGATTTTGCAAAAAGGATGGAAATGGCTGTGGTGAATACTTTCTTCCAGAAGAAACAGGAGCATAGGGTGACTTATGAAAGCGGAGGGAAGAGCACACAGGTAGACTACATCTTGTGTAGGCGATGTAATTTGAAGGAAGTCAGTGACTGCAAAGTAGTAGTGGGTGAGAGAGAGTGTTGCCAAACAGCATAAGATGGTGTGCAGGATGACGCTGATGGTGAGAAAGGTGAAAAAGGCAAAGGCAGAGCAGAAGAGAAAATGGTGGAAGCTGAAAAAGGAAGAGTGTCGTGTTGTCTTCAAGGAGGAGTTGAAACAGGCTTTGGGTAGTCAGGAAGTGCATCCAGATGACTGGACAACCACAGCCAATGTGATCAGGGAGACCGGTAGGAGAGTACTTGGTGTGTCCTCTGGAAGGAAAGTAGATAAGGAAACTTGGTGGTGGAATGAAGAAGTGCAGGAGTGTGTACAAAAGAAGAGGTTAGTTAAAAAGAAGTGGGACACAGAGAGGACCGAAGAGAGTAAACAGGAGTACAGGGAGACACAGCGTAAGGCGAAGGTAGCGGTGTCAAAGGCCAAACAGAGGGCGTATGATGACTTGTATGATAGGTTGGACAGTAAGGAGGGAGAAAATGATTTATACAGGTTAGCACAGCAGAGAAATAGCGATGGGAAAGACGTGCAGCAAGTTAGAGTGATACAGGACAGAGACGGAAATGTATTGACTGATGACAGAAGTGTGCTGGGAAGATGGAAAGAGTACTTTGAAGAGCTGATGAATGAGGAAAATGAGAGAGAAAAAAGAGTAGAAGGGGTGACCGTTGAGGAGCAGGAAGTAGCAAAGATTAGTAAAGGAGAAGTGAGGAGGGCATTGAAGAGGATGAAGAGTGGAAAGGCAGTTGGCCCTGATGACATACCAGTTGAGGTATGGAAGTGTCTAGGGGAGGTAGCAGTAGATTTTCTGACAAGAATATTCAACAAGGTCTTAGAAAGTGAGCTGATGCCGGAGGAGTGGAGGAGAAGTGTGCTTGTGCCCATTTTTAAGAACAAGGGAGATGTACAGAGTTGTGGCAACTACAGAGGGATAAAGTTGATGAGCCATACAATGAAGTTATGGGAAAGAATAGTGGAAGCTAGACTAAGGGCAGAGGTCAGCATTTGTGAACAATAGTTTGGTTTCATGCCAAGAAAGAGCACCACAGATGCAGTGTTTGCTTTGAGGATGTTAATAGAGAAGTACAGAGAAGGTCAGAAGGAGCTGCATTGTGCCTTTGTGGATCTGGAGAAAGCATATGACAGGATGCCGAGAGAAGAACTGTGGTATTGTATGAGGAAGTCTGGAGTGGCAGAGAAGTATGTTAGAGTGGTGCAGGACATGTATGAGAGATGTAAGACAGTGGTGAGGTGTGCTGTCGGTGTGACAGAAGAGTTCAAGGTGGAGGTGGGACTGCATCAAGGGTCAGCTCTCAGCCCCTTCTTGTTTGCTATGGTGATGGACAGGCTGACAGACGAGGTTAAACAAGAATCTCCATGGACTATGATGTTTGCAGATGACATCGTGATCTGTAGTGAGAGCAGAGAACACATGGAGGAAAATCTAGAGAGGTGGAGGTATGCCCTGAAAAGGAGGGGAATGAAGGTTAGTCTCAGTAAGACAGAATACATGTGTGTGAACGAGAAGGACCCAAGAGGAACGGTGAGGTTACAGGGGGCAGAGATAATGAAGATGGAGGATTTTAAGTACTCAGGCTCAACAATCCAGAGCAATGGAGAGTGTGGAAAAGAGGTGAAGAAGCGCGTGCAGGCAGGTTGGAATGGATGGAGAAAAGTGTCCGGTGTGATGTGTGATAGGAGAGTATCGGCAAGAATGAAGGGAAAAGTGTACAAGACGGTGATGAGGCCAGCGATGTTGTATGGATTAGAGACAGTGGCCCTGGGGAAAAGACAGGAGTCAGAGTTGGAGGTAGCAGAGATGAAAATGTTGAGGTTCTCTTTGGGAGTAACGAGGATGGATAGGATCAGAAACGAATACATCAGAGGGACAGCACATGTTAGATGTTTTGGAGACAAAGTCAGAGAGGCTAGATTGAGATGGTTTGGACATGTACAGAGGAGGGATAGTGAGTATATTGGTAGTAGGATGCTGAGGTTGGAACTACCAGGCAAAAGGCCCAGAGGAAGACCAAAGAGAAGATTTATGGATGTGGTGAAGGCGGACATGAAGGTCGTTGGAGTCAGAGTAGGAGATGCAGAGGATAGGGAGAGACGGAGGCAGATCATTTGCTGTGGCGACCCCTGAAGGGAGCAGCCAAAAGAAAAAGAAGAAGAAGAGTGCAGAGAAAACCGTCGTGTCTCAGGAGAAAGTCTTATTTCTTATTTCTTCAGAAGAGACATTCAGCGTTTTCTATCGCTTAGCCAGAGAAGACGCAGAGCGTTTGAGTGGTATCATAAAACTTAACTGGTAATTAAAACACACACAAAAAAAAGAGGCTGATTGACAACTTGTGCGCGGATGAGGAAAAAGGGGCGGGACATCAGCTAAACCAATCAGGAGAAAGGAGGACAGCCATTGGCTGAATTTGAATCACGTGCCGGTTGCTCGGCAGTCAGCGAATACGCAAACTGTGGGTGCAAAACCGCGAATAGTCAAGGGCATACTGTATGACTCTAACATCATTTCTTTTCGTATTTCAGGTATTTTTATTTAAATATATGAACCCTGCTGCAGTTACAGGGTCCCACTTATTATAATCCAAGACTTTTGACACCTCAAACACAAATCTCTCAATAAAGACCATAAAAGTATTAAAATCCTATGCTTGTATATGGTAGTTTATGGACATTATTTTGAGATGCAGTCTTCAAGGGAATGCCCCTAAAATTGTTACTGACCGGTTCTCCTGCAATAGATTCATTAGCATTTATTTTATGGAGCACATTGATATAAGGCTTATTTAATGTAATATATATGTATAAGGGTAATCGTTGATAACATGTATCATTTGACCAGCAGCGAAATAATTTCCTTTCATGTATGTGGACAATATATCCGTACCAAAATGTAGGTGTTGTCAAGGCAACAGGGCTCTCTCCAAAAAGATTCAAACCTCTTGACAGGTCTTCGCCAATATACTAAACCACACACTTGACTCAGTCTTGTGTTATACGTGAATTAAGGATCTCTCCAACAATCAAGTAATTGTTCATCTTCCTCGCATTATTACATGTTACAGCATCACTGTGCGTGCGCTATATAGATAAACACTTTACAAAATACAGCCGGCCTGTGATTCCAACATTAATTATTTATTCCTCGAAACACAGACATGTCAGAATGCTAAGGCTAATATTTAGATAAGATAAGATAAGATACAGCTTTATTAATCTCACAATGGAGAAATTCACTGTTACAGGCTCTTGAGGTACTATCAGTAGGGGGTGCAAAAATAGATACAAGTACAAACATACACACATACATATATTATATAAGTAAATAAATAAATAGATACATAAATAGTATAAATTACTAAACAATAAAAGAAAAGAATGGAGCAACTTTATAGACTGGCCTATATTAAAGTGTAATGTATCTGAGTGCAGAGTAGATGGGTTGATGTGGTTCACAGTGGGGTAGATGTGGTTGATTAAAGTGCGCGGGGGGGTTTTATTGCACATAACCGGTATTTTCACAGACAGTTACAAAGTGGCGCTGTACAGTCTGATAGCGGTGGGAATGAACGACCTGCGGTAGCGCTCCTTCCTGCACTGAGGATGCCTCAGTCGTCCACTGAAGGAGCTGCTTAGCTCCTCGACAGTCTGGTGCAGTGGGTGAGAGCTGTTGAACAGGATGGATGTGAGCTTTGCTACCATCCTCCTCTCACTCACCTCCTCCACAGAGTCCAGTGGGCAGCCGAGGACAGAGCTGGCCCTCCTGACCAGCTTGTTCAGTCTCTTCCTGTCCCGCTCTGTGCTGCCCGGGGCCCAGCAGATGGCAGCGTAGAGGATTGCAGAGGCTACCACAGAGTCATAAAATGTCCTGAGCAGAGGTCTGCATATGCCGAAGGACCTGAGTCTCCTCAGAAGGTGGAGGCGACTCTGGCCCTTCTTGTACAGGGCGTTGGTGTTGTGGGACCAGTCCAGTTTATTGTTAAGGTGAACACCCAGGTACTTGAAACTATTTATTCATATTAATATCCACTCACTCGCTCACTCACTCAGTCACTTTTGCCAAACCGCTTAATTTCTTCAAGGTCATGGGGAGACATAAGCCTATCTCAGCTAACACTAGCTGAAGGCGAGATACACCCTGAATGCCTCGCCGAACCATTGCAGGGCCAACACACACATGACCATTCGCACTCACACCAAGGGGGAATTTGGAATAAGCACTTGATGTGCAAGTTTTTGAACTGTAGGAGGAAACTGGAGTATCAGGAGAAAACCCCTACACACAGGGAAAGCATCTGACCGCCAGCATAAACGAACCATTGCTGACTTCTGTCAAAAGTAGGCTGCATAGCCATCAGCGCGTTTCTGCCCTGTGACGTCTTGGAAAACCGTCCAGTATGTACTCTGCCCTTACCCAGAGTTGGCTGAGATGGGCACCAGCCTCCTTGCTATCCCAATTAATATTTTGTATTATTATATAATAATATACATTTTATATGAGTATTATTATGGGATTTATGATTATATATATATATATATATATATATATATATATATATATATATATATATATATATATATATATATAAATATATATATATACAGACGCTCCCCAACTTGCGAACATTCGTTTTCGTTTTCCGAACGTCCAGAGATACGAACAGGGCTGTCCGATGTCAAAATTAAATTGAAGAACAACTAGAAATAGAAATGGAATAAAATCTATTGAAAGATATATCATAAGTATAAGTATGAAATATGATTAAACATTATCCTGAGGTAAACTTAATACTAGGCTCTGGTAGAGGGGTGTAGCTGAGACGTGCTTTACACCGAAGGTGCGAGAAGAGAAGCAGAACCGATACATTTTTAAACTCCTGCCAAAACTTTCAAAGAAGAAACAAACTGACTCCAGTATTATAATGAACTGGATAAGAGTGAAACTCTCTGCAAATCTGATCAGATCCGCTAATGTAGAGGATGTGCAATTACACTTTCCTTTCCTTTCATTCGTAGCGTGAACATGCACAAAATTCTTCTCCTCTTCCTCTGTTACGCACAACCTCATGCCTGCCCACGTGACATCGTGCCGCAGTCGATGATCGGAAGGGTTAGTTGACTTATTTTATTCTGTGTTATTATTACTTATTAACTATTATTAATTTTAATGTACATCTATTATTATGAAATATTTATTGTTTGCATATGTTTGTCTTTAATATATTCGGTCAAATATATGTGTTTGTGTCAGGTTATATGAGTTTGGGAGGGGGTTGGAACGGATTAATTGGTTTTCTGTTATTTTCGATGGGAATAATTGTAGGGGGGGGGGTGTGAACTGTTTTTTTTTTTTTTCCTTATTGGTGGAATCACAGAAAATAATTGAGAAGCACTGCACAAGGAATACACATGGAAGAAAATGAGGCTAATCAGCCTAGAAAAGGCATTTCCCCAACAGAGCTCATAAATCATAAGGCAAAATATTTTCCTGTTTTGCCGGGGCAGTGGTGGTCTAGTGGTATAGGGCGCTGGATCGCTGATCCAAAGGTTGGGGGTTTGATTATTCGATTGAAACCATTGCTGACTTTCGACAAGAGTAGGCTGCAAAGCCGTCAGCGTGTTTCCGCCCTGCGATGGCCTGGCAGTATTCCAGTTCTCCGGGCTTGGGACCGGCATAAGGGGGAGAGACACTGGTTAGTGCCCCCCCCCCCCCGCCTCATGGCTGCATTAAAAAAAAATGGTGCTTCCGCTCGGAAGTATGGGTAACGTCAGCTGCGTCATCCCTCCTAGCCAATGGGAGGCCAGTGGGGTGGGATGTTGGGAGACAGCCAATGAGAGAGCAACTTGCACATCGTGTGAAATCTTGATTGGCACCTTTAAATTTTGAATGGCGCATTTGGCACTTTTCGTAAGAGGAGGTTGTTTTCGTTTCCTAAGTTTTCGTCCCCGGGATACGAAAACAAGGGGGCCGACTGTATTTAAGTTATATGAAGCGCTATATACAGTCTGTCTGTCTTCCTTTCGGCTTTTTCCCTTTTACTCGGGAGTCGCCACAGCGAATCATCTGATTCGCACGTTTGATTTGGCAGAGGGTTTTACGTCGGATGCCCTTCCTGTCACAACCCTTTTTAGCAAGGGACAGAAACACGCTGACGACTTTGCAGCCTACTCTTTACGAAAGTCAGCAATGGTTCTTTTACATGCCTCTCACCAAAAGTGATTCAGAAAATGAATGAATGAAGTCACATCATTATTGTAATCTAGTAACAGCAAGTGCAAGCAATATTTGGGTGCAATTAGGATAGAGGGAGAGAAAAAATACAGGTGATATTAACTGAGTCTCAGAATCCCGACAGAGCAAGAAGAAAGCAGGAAACAGTGTGTGTAGTGTGTGTGTGTGTGTGTGTGTGTGTGTGTGTGTGTGTGTGTGTGTGTGTGTTGAGCTTTGCTGTGGGGGAAGGGTGTGCCGCTGAGTCAATGACTGTACCCCTTTTTCAATGTGGGCCTGGAGTTCACTCCCTCTCTATTGACTACATGCTTTCACACAGCAAGAGCACTCAAAGCCTGTTCACCTCCTACTACAGGCAGATGATTGTGAAACATTAATAAGGGTGAGATGACAGCAAAGAAATGCTCAAAGAATGAGGGGGGAGAGTAGGCATGTCCGTGTTTCACACATATAGGTGTTAAAAAAATTGCATGTGTAATAACAACATGTGTACAATATGTGTTACAGACTTCTGAGGAGGGGCTCAGTGCACAGAGTTATTCTGCATGTTCCAATCCATGGCTTTGGAACAGTTTTATGTGTGTGTGTGTGTGTGTGTGTGTGTGTGTGTGTGTGTGTGTGTGTGTGTGTGTGTGTGTGTGTGTGTGTGTGTGTGTGTGTGTGTGTGTGTGTGTGTTTTTAACATTAAACAGGACCTCAATCTTGTAAGGAGCATCGTTCATTTTCTGTAACTGCTTAGTCCTAATTTGGGTTGCAAGGAGGCTGGTTCCCATCCCAGCTGACTTCGGGTGAGGGCAGACTACACCCTGGACAGCTCGCCAGGCCACCACAGGGGGGAAACACGCTGAGGACTTTGCAGCTACTCTTGTCGAAAGTCAGCAATGGTTCTTTTACATGAACCTCACACCATAGACAGTGAGAGACATGGCCGGCCTTTGATAACCCAGTTATCTGCACTGGGAGGACAGTGACAACCAGTGGGGAGTGGAGCTTGAACCTTCGGATCAGTGATCCAGCACCTTTACCACCAAGCCACCACTGCCCTCTGCAAGGAACATGTGTATATTTAATAATCATTTGATGAGCTCAAGTTGGGTATGTGCTGAGAGCCTCATGACAATATAGTCACATCCAATGAAATTGAGTAGAATAGCAAAGGATTAAAAAAAAAAAATAGCAAAGGATTGTTAGAAATAAAGAATTTAAAAATTTTTATGGGGGCAGTGATGGTCTAGCAATATAGGGTGCTGGATCGCTGATCCAAAGGTTGGGGGTTCGAGTCCCACTCTCCACAAGGTTGTTACTGGGTCCCCCCCCCCCCAGTGCAGCTACATGGGTTATCAAAGGCCAGCCATGTCTCCCACTGTCTATGGTGTGAGGCATGTAAAAGAACCATTGCTGACTTTCGGCAAGAATAGGCTGCAAAGCCGTCAGCGTGTTTCTTCCCTGTGATGGCCTGGCAAGCTGTCCAGGGCGTACTTTGCCCTCGCCCTAAGTTGGCTGGGATGGGCACCAGCATCCCCGCGACCCAAACTAGGATTAAGCGGATACAGAAAATGAACTGAGATGGACATGTTGCATCACCATAGCAAACAAGAAGGGGCTGAGAGCTGACCCTTGATGCAGTCCCACCTCCACCTTGAACTCTTCTGTCACACCGACAGCACACCTCACCACTGTCTTACATCTCTCATACATGTCCTGCACCACTCTAACATACTTCTCTGTCACTCCAGACTTCCTCATACAATACCACAGTTCTTCTCTCGGCACCCTGTCATATGCTTTCTCCAGATCCACAAAGGCACAATGCAGCTCCTTCTGACCTTCTCTGTACTTCTCTATTAACATCCTCAAAGCAAACACTGCATCTGTGGTGCTCTTTCTTGGCATGAAACCAAACTGTTGTTCACAAATGCTGACCTCTGCCCTTAGTCTAGCTTCCACTATTCTTTCCCATAGCTTCATTGTATGGCTCATCAACTTTATCCCTCTGTAGTTGCCACAACTCTGCACATCTCCATTGTTCTTAAAAATGGGCACCAGCACACTTCTCCTCCACTCCTCCGGCATCTGCTCACTCCCTAAGACCTTGTTGAATGTTCTTGTCAGAAAATCTACTGCTACCTCTCCTAGACACTTCCATACCGCCACAGGTATATCATCAGGGCCAACTGCCTTTCCACTCTTCATCCTATTCAATGCCCTCCTCACTTCTCCTTTATTAATCTTTGCTACTTCCTGCTCCTCAATGGTCACCTCTTCTACTCTATTTTTCTCTCTCATTTTCCTCATTCATCAGCTCTTCAAAGTACTCTTTCCATCTTCCCAGCACACTTCTGTCATCAGTCAATACATTTCCCTCCCTGTCCTTTATCAATATAACTTGCTGCACGCCCTTCCCATCTCTATCTCTCTGCTGTGCCAACCTGTATAGATCATTTTCTCCCTCCTTACTGTCCAACCTATCATACAAGTCATCATACGCCCTCTGTTTGGCCTTCGCCACTGCTACTTTCGCCTTACGCTGTGACTCCCTGTACTCCTGTTTACTCTCTTCGGTCCTCTCAATGTCCCCCTTCTTCTGAGCTAACCTCTTCTTTTGTACACAGTCCTGCACTTCCTCATTCCACCACCAAGTTTCCTTATCGACTTTCCTTCCAGAGGACACACCAAGTGCTCTCCTACCGGTCTCCCTGATCACATTGGCTGTGGTTGTCCAGTCCTCTGTAAGCACTTCCTGACTACCCAAAGCCTGTTTCAACTCCTCCTTGAAGACAACACGACACTCTTCCTTTTTCAGCTTCCACCACTTTGTCTTCTGCTCTGCCTTTGCCTTTTTCACCTTTCTCACCATCAGTGTCATCCTGCACACCACCATCCTATGCTGTTTGGCAACACTCTCACCCACTACTACTTTGCAGTCACTGACTTCATTCAAGTTACATCGCCTACACAAGATGTAGTCTACCTGTGTGCTCTTACCTCCGCTTTCATAAGTCACCCTATGCTTCTGTTTCTTCTTGAAGAAAGTATTCACCACAGCCATTTCCATCCTTTTTGCAAAATCGATCAACATATGTCCTTCTGTGTTCCTGTCCTAGATACCAAACCTGCCCATCACTTCCTCGTCCCCTCTGTTGCCTGCACCAACATGTCCATTGAAGTCTGCTCCAATGACCACTCTTTCACCTCTGGAGGTACTCTGCATCACTTCATCTAACTCACTCCAGAATCTCTCCTTCTCTTCTAGCTTACATCCTGCCTGTGGGGCATAAGCACTAACAACATTGACCATCACGCCTTCAATTTCTAACTTGAGACTCATCACTCTGTCTGACACTCTTTTCACTTCTAGAACATTCCTGACAAACCCCTCCTTCAAGATGACTCCTACTCCATTTCTCTTTCCATTATAAAACAGTTTAAACCCTGCTCCTAAGCTTCTAGCCTTGCTACCTTTCCACCTTGTCTCCTGAACACACAGTATGTCCGCCTTCCTCCTCTGCATCATGTCAGCCAGCTCCCTATCTTTTCCTTGCATAGTTCCAACATTCAAAGTCCCTTCTCTCAGTCCTAGGCTCACGCATTTTCTCTTCTCTCTCTGCCTACGGACAAGCCTCCCGCCTCTCCTTCTTCGACGTCTTCGACCAACAGTAGTCCAATTTCCATCAGCACCCTGTTGGTTGACAGCACTGATGGCTGTATATAGGCTGTATATGTATATAGGCTGTGTATATATATAGGGGCAGTGGTGATCTAGTGGTATAGGGCGCTGGATCGCTGATCCAAAGGTTGGGGGTTCGAGTCCCACTCTCCACAAGGTTGTCACTGTCCCCCCAGTGCGGCTAACTGGGTTATCAAAGGCAGGCCATGTCTCTCACTGTCTATGGTGAGAGGCATGTAAAAGAACCATTGCTGACTTTCGTAAAGAGTAGGCTGCAAAGTCATCAGCGTGTTTCTGTCCCTTGCTAAAAAGGGTTGTGACAGGAAGGGCATCCGACGTAAAAACCTCTGCCAAATCAAAACGTGCGAATCAGATGATTCGCTGTGGCGACTCCTGAGTAAAAGGGGAAAAGCCGAAAGGAAGACAGACAGACATATATGTATATATATATATATATATATATATATATATATATATATATATATATATATATATATATATATATATATATAAGTCAGGTCAGGGTTAAACACTCTGCTATAGTATGACAGTATACTGTACTACCTGCATCTGTCTCCGCTGCCTTGTGGATACCCCTTGTTTGGGGAAAGGCTATGGGAGTTAACCCAGACAGAAAATCCTGCAGTCGCATACTGCAGCAAGGGTGTCTTTACAGTGCACTGCCTGTGGTTTTGGCCATATGCTGCGACCTGCTATCTGCTATCCAGTTGTCTATGTCTTTTCGAGTACAGTTGTCTTACTTCGGTTTGCCCCGGATCTGTGGTTGCAGATGGAGAGAGTTGCTGCTGCTCCGTGCAAACAACAGTAACTTAATATTGCGCATGGCACCTAAGCGCCAAAAACTTTCATGACAAAGTCATATCCACAACGGCCCTCAGTCCCCAGCGGCTCTGGACCCACTGCTTAAGGTAGCGAGCAGATAGAGAAAGGAGCAGAGGGTGCAAAGAATCTCTGGGTTGGGACAGGCTACCGTCAACAGAAACGGACCGGAAAACCTCTAACACTTGCCGCTTGGAATGTACGCACACTTTTGGATAGAAAGGAAGCCAACAGACCAGAGAAAAGGTCCACCTTAGTCACAAGGGAGCTCAAACAATACAATGTGGACATTGCTGCTCTCAGCGAAACAAGGTTATTGGACAAAGGAGAATTAAGCAAAATTGGTTCTGGTTATACAATTTTTTGGTCAGGTCACAATAGTGCAAGGAAAGCAGGTGTTGGCTTCGCTGTAAGGACTTCTCTTGTTTTGCAACTTGAATCGCAGCCAAAAAGTATCAATAGACAGAATAGTGACAATGAGAATTCCCTTACAAGACAACACAAATGCTACTTTGATAAGTGTTTATGCACCCACCATGACAAATCCAGATGAAAACAAGGAATTGTTCGATCAACAGCTGGATGAGGTTGTATACAGCGTACCCACAGCCGACAAATTAGTCATACTGGGCGATTTCAATGCAAGAATTGGGTCAAATCACATTGCTTGGACAGGAATCATTGGTCACCATGGCATTGGACAAGAGAACACCAATGGTAGACTCCTGTAGTCTCTCTGCTCCCAGCATAGTCTCTCGGTCACAAACACCTTCTTCAAACTCAAAGATGCATACAAGACCACATGGATGCACCCAAGATCTAAGCATTGGCATCAGCTTGACTTCATCATATGCAGGCAACGTGACATTCGTGACTTTCATATCACAAGAGCCATGAGAGGTGCTGAATGCACAACAGACCATCTACTCCTTAGGTCCAAAGTGTGCTTTCAGATTCAATGAAAAAGAAGGCCACAGGGCAAGAAACCACCAATGAAACTGGACGTCAGACAAACTAAACATCCGGATGTTGTATTAGCCTTACAAGGTGAACTTACATATCACATATTTTCTTCTTCTTTTCCTTTCGGCTTTTCCCTTCAGGGGTCGCCACAGCGAATCATCTGCCTCCATCTCACCCTATCCTTTGCATCTTCTTCTCTTACACCAACGACCTTCATGTCCTCCTTCACCACATCCATGAATCGTCTCTTTGGTCTTCCTCTAGGCTTTCTGCCTGGTAGTTCCAACCTCAGAATCCTACTTTCCAATGTACTCACGAGCGATCCTGCGCCTTATCCACTAGACCACCACTGCCCCATATTTATATATATATATAGAGGATTTTCTGAGTAGATCCTTCCGTAGGAGAGTGCTCAATACTTTTTGGTAGAGCAAATAACAAAAGGACAGGACAAAGACTTTCTATTGAAACTCCATTTATCACTACAGATCTGTTTCGAGGGGTGGTGAAACCATCCTCTCTCTTCAGGTGATTATAGAAGATATAATCAATATATATAATCACCTTCTATATCATCTATAATCACCTGAAGAGAGAGGATGGTTTCACCACCCCTCGAAACAGATCTGTAGTGATAAATGGAGTTTCAATAGAAAGTCTTTGTCCTGTCCTTTTGTATATATATATATATATATATATATATATATATATATATATATATATATATATATTTATTTTTTTTTTTTTTTTTTTTTTCAAAAAAATAATTATGATTTTTAACATCTTCTAATCAGAGTTTGTTGGTCCATCTTCCCCAGCTCTCACCTGTGATTGGGAGTTTGTGAAATCATGCTCCTTCAAGACCTACTGAGGCACTCCTGCCTCACAAGCTTCTACCCCCTTCCTCAACCTGTCCAACTCATCCCCCGGCCTATTAATTAGAATTTTCCTAAATTATATAGTGGGTAAAATTAAAATCAGTGCTGGTGTGAATTTGCATGATAATATATATTTTTTAAATCTACAGAAGTGTTCAACTGGTTTCTTTTGTAATTAATGAGCAGTTGGAAACTTTTCATTGTAATGTCCCTCTCTTTCCATTGAATGGCTTGTAATAGAAAACTCTTTACAGTCAGTAGCTGTACGTGAGCAGTGGTGGCCTAGTGGTCAACGTGCTAGATCACTGATCCTAAGGTCGGGGTTCAAGATTCACTCTCAATAGGTTGGCACTGCTGTCCCTCCAGTGCAGCAAACTGGGTCAGGAGAGTAAGGAAAGTAAACTAAATCAAGTAAATCATTTTCTGGAATGTCTATGAGTAATATGAGATTTTCTCATTTCTGATTAATGAAAATGCCATTGAATAATTCTTGGTATTGCATTGTTGCAATGGGATAACTGAATTATTGCATTGTTGCCACATGATTTCTACCCCACTGGCACACGCAACATAGTAATGTGACTGTCTACTGTGAATATATATGGAATGAAAAAAGAATAATAAATAAAGTAATTATTCCATCTCGAAGGTTTATAACAAACCCTGGAAAAATAATTCTTTATATCACTTGAAAGCCAAATTAAAAAAATTGTTTCTTATCCTGATTGAAAATTTTTTAAATTAAAACTGCTCATTCAAGGTTTGTCACAGTGACCTGGATCAGGCAGTGTGTTGTCTTGGTGTGTGTGTGTGTGTGTGTGTGTGTGTGTGTGCATGTGTGTGTGTGTGTGTGTGTGTGTGTGTGCATGTGTGTGTGTTTCAGTAATCACATATAAAACTATGCTGAAATCTTGATATAATAGTAATAATCCAAAATTTAAATATCTAGATATTAAGATATAAGATAAGTTAAGATATGATGTTGTGCTGTATGTCATCTTTAACTGTGTGTTTGTGAGTCTTCCACTAGATAGCAGCATTGCTATCTAATACATATACTGTACAGTACTGTATGTATAATGTGCACATTGCTCATGTCTGTGGACTCATTTACGTATCTCATCAGCATTTGTGCATTGGACAGCTTCAGATTCCCCCCCACAGCCTTTGATGAAGATACCATCTGGCAAGTGAAGCCAATCATTTTGAAGGATTGCCTCATAACTGTTCACCAGCTAGCTGAAGACCAGTGTAGAGGCTGTTAAAAAACACAATTTATGGCTATTTGCCAATGCGGATGTATTCCTCTCTTGCTCACACCTTTCCAGAAGGAGGAAGAAACACACATGCACCATTGAAATCCTTTAGTTCTTTTGAAAAGAGCAATCATGCCGGACAAACTATCACTATGCTCCAGAGACTAAAGACCTGTCAAAGCCATTGATGTAAAAGTTAAATCAGAGGAATCAACGCCCAGGTTTCTGTAGGCTAAAGTGGCACACACACACACACACACACACACACACACACACACACACACACACACACACACACAGGAAGTGATGAAGTCAATGAAAGTCAGTGAAATGAGCAATGACAGGTGACATTTTCTCAAGCAATACGATTGAACTCTTTCCTTCACAGTCGAGGAAGTACGATGTGTTATACGATTCAATAGGAAAAGATGTTAGCAAAACCACGTGCTCGAGGTACTATTCAACCCACACCCAATGAATATTTCATGTAGCTTTAAATAAAGGTATACACAGTATATCGTAGATCGTGTAATGCATTGTGGAAGACAGGGTGGCAAAACACATTATATGAGGGAAATAGTTCATCATCTACCTATCTGAGCTTAAAGAGACCACTGATTATCATTCATTCATTTTCTGCAAACACTTAATCCTAATTAGGGTCGCAAGGAGGCTGGTGCCCATCACAGCCGACTCTGGATGAGGGCAGAGTACACCATGAACAGCTTGCCAGGTCCCCCCAGTGCAGCTAACTGGGTAATCAAAGGCAGGCCATGTCTCTTACTGTCCATGGTGTGAGGTTCATGTAAAAGAACCATTGCTGACTTTCAACAAGAGAAGCTGCAAAGCCGTCAGCGTGTTTCTGCCCAGTGATGGCCTGGCAAGCTGTCCAGAGTGTACTCTGCCCTCGCCCGGAGTCGGCTGGGATGGGTGCCAGCCTCCCTGCAACCCTATTCAGGATTAAGCGGTAACAGAAAATGAACTTATAGAAAATGAACTTATACATATATATATATATATATATATATATATATATATATATATATATATATATATATATATATATATACATATGAGAGCAGAGAACAAGTGGAGGAAAATCTAGAGAGGTGGAGGTATGCCCTGGAAAAGAGAAGAATGAATGTTAGCCTCAGAAAATCAGAACATGTGTGTGAATGACAAGGACCCAGGAGGAACGGTGAGGTTACAGGGAGCAGAGATAAGGAAGGTGGAGGATTTTAAGTACTTCGGGTCAACAATCCAGAGTAATGGAGAGTGTGGAAAAGAGGTGAAGAAGTGTGTGCAGGCAGGTTGGAATGGTTGGAGAAAAGTGTCCGGTGTGATGTGTGATAGGAGGGTATCGGCAAGAATGAAAGGAAAAGTGTACAAGACGGTGTTGAGGCCAACAATGTTGTATGGTTTAGAGACAGTGGCCCTGGGGAAAAGACAGGAGGCAGAGCTGGAGGTAGCAGAGATGAAAATGTTGAGGTTCTCTTTGGGAATAACGAGGATGGATAGGATCAGGAATGAGTACATCACAGGGGACAGCACATGTAAGACGTTTTGGAGACAAAGTCAGAGAGGCTAGATTGAGATGGTTTGGACATGTACAGAGGAGGGATAGTGAGTATATTGGCAGTAGGATGCTGAGGTTGGAACTACTAGGCAGAAGGTCTAGAGGAAGACCAAAGAAGAGATGTGGTGAAGGAGGACATGAAGGTCG
The DNA here is from genome assembly GCA_024760905.1 of Plotosus lineatus. Classification (NCBI taxonomy): domain Eukaryota; kingdom Metazoa; phylum Chordata; class Actinopteri; order Siluriformes; family Plotosidae; genus Plotosus; species Plotosus lineatus. The sequence continues at coordinate 7,520,457 of CM045745.1, read as the reverse complement.
TTGGAGTCAGAGAAGAAGATGCAGAAGATAGGGTGAGATGGAGGCGGATGATTTGCTGTGGCGACCCCTGAAGGGAACAGCCGAAAGGAAAAGAAGAAGATATGTGATATGTATATATATATATATATATATATATATATATATATTATCATCACAAGAATGGCTACGATAACTTTGAAAATCATCATTGCAAGAAATAACATCAGCTGTTCCTGCCTTATTGGCATGGAAATTAGGAAATTATCACCAAGGTGACTGTTGGCAAGGAAGCCCAAACCTCCCCAGGTGACGTGTGTCATGTCAACCTGAACCACCCCAAGTGACATCATCAAAACAACCCCCTCCCTGTAAAAGTCCTACCTTCCCCTTTCTAGGGCCTCATTAGTTTGAGGAATATAGAACCATTGGAAACATGCAAGGACAACAGAGACATCAGGATAAAGAGTTTGTCAAACTGTCGAAAGGATAATCGCCTTCCTTTGAAGAGTTCAGTTATTAGCAGACAGTTTCTGCAGTGTTGTTTCTGTAATGAGTGTTCCTTATTCCAGCAGATAAAAAGATCCATATCAAACATGGGCTGAATTCTGTTACTGTACCCAACTATCTTTTTTTTTTTTTTTTTTGCTGCAGTGCACTGTAGAGAAGTATTTCTTCTTTTTACAAACTCCATATACTAATTAAAGAGAATAAAAGATGGAATGTGGTAAACAGGAAGTCTTGATAAACGCTAAAAAAATCTGGTCCAGATCTTTTATTGAAATACGATAAGTCTCTATGAACTTTGTCACACCCTCATACAAGGCAGTGTTTCATCAATAAAAAAGGCAAGAATAATGTTGGTGTTGTGGTGCAATTTGAACTTATTTGCTTAAAGTATAAGTGGTTATATGAGGAAGAGTATTATATTAATTATTAAAATGCAGAACATTTCAACAAAGCTATGGTAATGGATGCTGTGTGATACCCAGCGTGAAGAGTTTGTGTATTGCTCGGTTTATATCTGGTCATACGCCATTGTTTCTAGTCCTTCCGTCATCCTGTGCTTGGTTGATTGCCCGACTTTTCTTGTATTCCATCCATCATCCATTTATTTTCTGAACCGCTTGATCCAAATTATGGTCACTGGGAGGCTGGTGCCCATCTCAGCCAACTCTGGGCAAGGGTGGGGTACACCCTGGACAGTTCGCCAGGTTATCGCAGGGCAGAAAAACACTTATGGCTATGCAGCCAATCTTAACGAAAGTCAGCAATGGTTCTTTTACATGCCTCACCACAGATAGTGAGAGACACAGCCGGCCTATAATAACCAAGTTAGCTACACTTGGGGGACAGCAGTGAGAACTCAGTGACCGAGGAGCTTGAACACAAGACCTTCAGATCAGTGGGGCCAGCACCCAACGACTGGGCCACCACTGCCATAATTGATTGAGTGTAAATTGCTTACACATGTGTATTCCTTGTTGTGTATGAATATGTTAAAGTACAGTGATACCTCAAACGTGAGAATCATTCGCTGTGGCGACCGCTGATAAAGGGAAAAAAACGAAAGGAAATCTCTCAGTGGTACCTCGACTTACAAAATTAATCCGTTCCGAGGGCGAGCTGGTCAGTTAGAAATGCTGGTTAGATAAAACAAAAGTTCCCATCGGAAATAACAGAAAACCAATTAATCCATTCCAACCCCCTCCCAAACTCATATAACCTGACACAAACACATATATTTCACCTAATATATTACAGATAAACATGTAAAAACAATACATGTACATTAACATTATGTAATAATAATTAATAATAAATAATAATAAAACAAGAATAAACAAGAGAACCTGAATTCATATTTAATCATATTCACGCTGATAAGCCAACATATGTATACACACACACACACACACACACACACACACACACACACACACACACACACACACACAGTACAGAGATGAGTCAAGCGCACACACACACACACACACACACACACACACACACACACACACACACACACGGTACAGAGATGAGTCACGCGCACACACACACACACACACACACACACATGGAAAAGAGGTGAGGGGCGCACACACACACACACACACACACACACACACACACACACACGGTACAGAGATGAGTCAAGCGCGCACACACACACACACACACACAGACACACACACACACACACACACACACACACACACACACACACACACACACACACGGTACAGAGACGAGCCGCGTGCACACGCACACACACACACACACACACACACACACACACACACACACACACACACACACACACACATGGAAAAGAGGTGAGGCGCACACACACACACACACACACACACACACACACACACACACACAAACTGTACAGAGGCAGGCCATGCACACACACACACACACACACACACACACACACACACACACACACACACACACACACACACAGTACAAAGACAAGCCACGCGTGCACACACACACACACACACACACACACACACACACACACACACACACACACACAATCTGGAACAGCCACTTTACTTACTGTGCATGTTTTCGAACTGTGGGAGGAAACTAGAGTACCAGGAGGAAATCCATGCAAGCACCGTGAGAGCATACAAACTCCACACAGAAACGAATGGCCAAGCTGGGAATCGAAGCTCGGCCTTCTTG
>CM045745.1:7500281-7505281 GCA_024760905.1 Plotosus lineatus | reverse complement strand
AGGATTTTACCCGTTTACTGGTGTGTTTGGGTTTGTTGTCTCACAGTGATCACCAACCAATCATGGGGGTCTGTGAGCTCATTCGTACTACGGTGCAGATAGCGCTTCCCCTTCGAGTGTGTCAGACTGTCCACAAATACACATGTGCAGCAGTTTGAAAAGAGGCGGGTTGCTAGTATCACATGGAGGGAGTGGGCACATGCTTTTGCTCCTCCATGGTCAGTAGTGATTGAGTGATTGGAAGGCAATACCTAATGGGTGGGAATTGGGTACGACTAAATTAGGGAGAATATGGGGGCGGCCTTTAAAGAATATAAATGTCATCATTTACACATCATGCAGGAGCAAAGGGAGTTCTTTGATGATGAAAAGCAATAAATAATATGACTCAAAATAAAACAAAAAAAATTTATATATATTTATATGTATATTCACACACACACACACATACATACACACACATATATATATATATATATATATATATATATATATATATATATATATATATATATATATATATATATATATATATATAAAGAAAAATATATTTATATTATATTATATTTATATATAAAAGAGGCAGTGGTGGTCTAGTGGTATAGGGTGCTGGATCGCTGATTGGGGGTTCGTGTCCCACTCTCCACAAGGTTGTCATTGTCCCCCCCAGTGAAGTTAACTGGGTTATCAAAGGCGGGCCATGTCTCTCACTGTCTATGGTGAGAGGCATGTAAAAGAACCATTGCTGACTTTCATAAAGAGTAGCTGCAAAGTCGTCAGCGTGTTTCTGTCCCTTGCTAAAAAGGGTTGTGACAGGAAGGGCATCCGACGTAAAAACCTGTGCCAAAACAAACGTGCGAATCAGATGATTCGCTGTGGCGACTCCCGAGTAAAAGGGAAAGAGCCAAAAGGAAGACAGATATATATATATATATATATATATATATATATATATATATATATATATATATATATATATAAAGAAAAGAGAATTGAGGGGCAGCAAATAATGAGTTATGAAGTAAGTGAAAATCAGGACTCAAAAATGTACTATTTTTTGAAATGTTAATTGAAAGTATGATGCTGCGATGATGATGATGATGCATGCATTACAGTGGTTGTGATGTTAAGTCAGCATGACATGCACGCCGGCTGTGTTGGCTGTCGGCTATGAGGTATATGCTAACTGTGATGTGAACGAGGATATAAAAGAGAAGAGTGCTCTGCGCTTCGTCAGCCTGTATGTGACAGACCGCATGAACCCTGGATCAGACACGAACTGAAACTACACACATTCCGAGCCACTGCCAACCTTCGTTCACTCCCTCCCTCTCTCTGCTTCAATAAAATGTTATGTTGGCTGACACGGCCTGACTTGGATTATTCTAGCTATTTCTGCAACACCCACCAGCCGTCACATAAATTGGGGGCTGGTCTGGGATTATTCTATTTGGAGGATTATTGAAGACCATCGATCTTCAGAGATCATAGCAGACTGAGCACTGACTGAGGCTGATCAAGCCTGATCAAAATTGATCCCGGAGCGATCGACAACGTAACATAATGTCCGAGGTTACAGACTTCTTGAAGAGCCCTTCCCTAGATTTCCTAGACTCTAGGGCCTACAGTCATTTTGAGCCGAGGCATCTGAAACACATCGCTAGAACTCTCGGTAGTCAAACAAAAGCATTGTGGAAACAAAAAGTTGTTCAGGAAGCAATACAAAAGTCCTTGGTCGAAAGAAGCTTGCCGCCAAGGGGAAAATCTCAGGAACTCGACAACCTCCAAGGCAGCTCAGAGGAACAAAGCAAAGATGGAAAAGATAAATCGACTCAAGACAATAACAGGCCCCAAGGCACTTTGAAAACAACAAAGTATAGCGATAGAGGAATTCAACTCATGCAGCTAAAGATTTGCCAAATGGAGGTCGAAATCAAAAAGCACAAAGTAGAGGCAGCGGCCAAAAGTGACCGAATGGAGGCTGAAACCTGCTGAATGGAGGCTGAAAATGAAAAACGTTGATTGGACATGGACGCAGAAAGCATTAAAGATGAGAAGAATGGAGCATGGAGCAGTTGTATAGCCACTGTTTCTGAGAACTGCTGCACATCTGTGTTGCATGGAGTCGACCAACATCTGGCACCTGTGAGCAGGTTTTCAAGCCCAGGATGATTGGATTACATTCCACAGATCTTCGGTATTTCTTGGTTTTGCCTCAGAAGCTGCATTTTTTATGTCACCCCACAAGTTTTCTACTGGATTAAGGTCCAGGATCGGGCTTCATCACCCTTGTTTATGTGACGGACCACGCAGAACCCTGGACCGAGACACTACGGAAACTACACACTCCGAGCCACTGCCGACCGCCGTCCTCTCGCTCTCGCTCTCTCTCTCTCTCTCTCTCTCTCTCTCTCTCTCTCTCTCTCTCTCTCTCCCTCTCTCTCTCTCTCTGGTTCAATAAATTGTTCTGCTGACTGACCCTCTCTGACTTTGATTATTCTAGATTTTTCCGTGACATTCACCACTCCGTCACAAAAATTCCAACTCATAAAATATGCTTGCCATTTGGGGGACGAGCTGATCTCAGTCCTGTATGACCAACACCTTTTAGTGACTAAATGTGTACAGTCAGCACTCACACTTGATAATATGGACTTGATGTGCTTCTTGTACTATAAAAGGGAAAGAATGAAGGTGAAAGGGGCAGTGGTGGCCTAGTGATATAGGGCACTGGATTGCTGATCCAAAGGTTGGGGGTTCGAGTCCCACTCTCCACAAGGTTGTAACTAAGCCCCCCCCAGTGCAGCGAACTGGGTTATCAAAGGTCGGCCATGTTTCTCACTATGGTGAGAGGTTCATGTAAAAGAACCATTGCTGACTTTCAACAAGAGTAGCTGGATAGCCATCAGCGTCTTTCTGCCCTGCGATGGCCTGGTGACTGTCCAGGGTGTACTCTGCCCTCACCCGGATTCGGCTGGGATGGATGCCAGCCTCCCCGTGACCCTAATTAGGATTAAGCGATTACAGAAAATGAACTGAACTGAGCTGAAGGTGAAAGGGATAAAGCATCTCATATAAATAATAAGACATCAAAAGGAATGGAACTTGCACTGGAGTTAAGCAGTCATAATGAGTCATGAATTGATAGGTATGGGGTGGGATTAAAGAAGATTATTCTTGACTACCCTTTCAAATATGGCATAGTTAACAATTTCATTTGATTTACTTCATACATTTCAGTGCTTATTTTATGAGTATATTACGATCATTACTTTCATTATTCCTCATGTTGTTATTGTTGCAATTATTATTATTATTATTATTATTATTATTATTATTATTATTATTATTATTATTACTATTATTGTCTAAGTAATTTATAATTTCGTATATACATATACAAATATAGGGCAGTGGCGGCCCAGTGGTAATAGATTTCCAATCCCAAGGTTGGGGGTTCAAGCCCCACTCTCAATTTATTGTCATTGTCTCAGTGCAGCTAACTGGGTTATCAAAGTCCAGTCATGTCTCCCACAGTTTATGGGGAGAGGTTCATGTAAAAGAACCATTGATGACTTTCGTCAAGACTAGCTGCAAAGCCGTCAGCATTTTTCTGCCCAGCAATGGAATGGCAAGTTGTCCATGGTGTACTCTGCCCTCGCCAGCCTCCCTTTGACCCTAATTAGAATTAAGCGGTTCAGAAAATGAATGAATGAATTAATGAATGAAAAAAAATATATATATATATGTATATATATATATATATATATATATATATACAGTGGTACCTTGACTTACGAATTTAATTCGTTCCGAGGGCGAGCTCGTAAGCCAAAAAAGTTTGTTAGACAAACAATTATTCCCATAAGAAATAACAGAAAACAAATGAATCCATTACAATCCCCTGCCAAACTCATATAACCTGACACAAACACGTATATTTGACGTAATATATTAAAGATAAACATGTAAAAACAATAAATATTTCATAATAAAAACACATGTACATTAACATGAATAATAATTAATAATAATAATAAATCAAGAATAAGTAATAAGTCAACTAACCCTTCCAATCATCGACTGCAATGTCACGTGGACAGGCATGAGGTGGTGCGTAACAGAGGAGGAAGCGGAGGAGAATTTTGTGCATGTGCACGCTATGAATGCCAGCAAGGAAAGGCTCGTGGAGAGCTCCCACAAGGCCAGTGCTTTTCAAATAGTGGGGCCTTTAGGGGGTGCGGTGTGATTCCAGGAGAGGCGCGTATGACCCTGGGGAAAATGCTTTTTGGCCATACTGTACTAGAATTAAGTGTAATTGCACATCCTACAGTAGGTGGCAGTGGTGCTCGCACGATGTTCCCTATGGTGTAGGGAAAAAGAACCAAGCAAATGATATGAAGTGCAGTAAACATTATTTATAAATGTGTGTGGGGCACGTGGGGGGGGGTTCCTATAGGGGCATCACAGAAAATAATTGAGAAGCACTGCACATGGCGTTCTTGAAGCGCAGAGGAATACACATGGAAGAATATGAGGCTAATCAGCATGGAAAAGCCATTTCCCCAGCAGAGCTTGTAAATAAATATTTGGCTTGTTGTATGGGGCAGACTTTTGGTGGGATAGAAGCTCGTATCATGGAAAATTCGTTATAAAAGACACTCATAAATCAAGGTACCACTGTAATATATATATATATATATATATATATATATATATATATATATATATATATATATATATATATATATATATATATATATATATGTATACATACATATAGTGGTACCTTGGTTCTCGAACTTAATCCGTTGCAGACGGCTGTTCGAATTCCGATTTGTTCAAATTCCAATTCTGCTTTTCCCATTACAAATAATGTTAATAGTCTTAATCTGTTCTGTTGTCTTTTGAAAACAAAACTTAACCGTACCATAATTCATACCATAGGTCCGTAAATTAAGTGAAAAAATTATTGACTACAGTACACTATGTTATGGTCT
>CM045745.1:7447781-7495281 GCA_024760905.1 Plotosus lineatus | reverse complement strand
CTTCATACATTTAAAGACATTCCAGGCCATATGCTTTTGTTTATGTTTGTGTTGATTGGTTCAATGTACCATGTGCTAAAGTTGACATTCGTGTTGATTGGCTCGATTTTACTTCTGGGAAAACGTGTAAAGGAACAGCACTGGGAGGGAAAAGTAGAGGGTGTTTTATTTTTTAATTTCTAATGTTTTCTGTTTATTTTCAGCTTTCATGTAAGTAGTTTGGTTGATACCACAAAATGAATAACACAAATACCAGTAAAACTGTTTTATTGTTCTGTTATTATTCATGTTCTCCACCTCGATGGAAATAAGCACTTACTGTTCCACTCCGCTGGTAATGATTTTAATAAGCGCCCACCCGCTCCAATTTTTTAGCGTCCTTGGCACTTACCACGTCAAATACGGTATTTGAATTTTTCAGTTTTCTGCTTCACAATACTGTACACCTGAGATGAGCAGAGGGAGCGCTCTCTCTCTCTCTCTCTCTCTCTCTCTCTCTCTCTCTCTCTCTCTCTCTATCTGTGTGTGTGTGTGTGTGTGTGTGTGTGTGTGTGTGTGTGTGTGTGTGTGTGTGTGTGTGGGTGTGTGGGTGTGTGTGGGTGTGTGTGAGAGACGCATGCCTACACACACACTGTCTCCTCACGAGCACAGTTTCACATATATGTTCAAGTCTGTATTTGAAAGATACGTATGAACAAAGTGCATGAACAGATAACAGATATTGATGTGTTAGAGGTTTTAATCAGAAGTTTTTAATAAGATTTAAACAATGAACAACATGTCAGTAATATTTTGTAATTATTATATGCTAAAGAGGTTGGAACACACTTTGTAATTTTTTATGCTGGGCCTCCCTGTTTATTTTCAGCAGCCAAGTATTTGGTGATGACAACTGTTTAGTCTCAGCTTCCTGGTGTTTCATCACCTTTGGAACATCAGAATAGTGGCTCTTTTTCTTCAGGATTGGCAAAGGTTTGTACAGCTGCATAACACGCACATCAATTGTGCGAGGTGTATGACATCATCAGAAAGCCGTCGATGGAACAGCGGCTTGTTCGAAAAATGTTGAGAAAACAGAACTATTTCAAACAGGACCTGATCTTAAAATCACAATCACAGCATCTCACGTGGAATCACATTCTGTGTCATTTTAACGTTGCTGTGATAGAGAAACAGAGATAACGCTGATGCGTGTCGGGTCACATCACACCACAGACACAAAGTCTGCACCAAACATTAACTACATTAGCTAAGAGCCAGTACGACATGATGAATTTGTCTTGTATTGATCTACTGCTGCGGTGTATCCAGTACTTCAGGGTGATGATGGCTCTGAATGTTGAATGTGGCGGTAGAGGTGGGTGAGAGTGGCTTTAATAGTATTCTCCACAGAACCAAAGAAAAAGTACAAATGTTTCCCAACGATAATTCGATCATTACTACGAATTTAACTGCATAGGATCTCATTTATTTATTCATTTTCTGAAACGTTTAATCCTAATTAGGGTTGGAGAGAGGCTGGGCGCCATCTCAGCCGACCTTGGACGAGGGCAGAGTACACCCTGGATAGCTTGCCAGGCCATCACAGGGTAGAAACAGGTTGGTGGCTATGCAGCTCCTCTTGTCGAAAGTCAGCAATGGTTTTTACATGAAGCTCTCACCATAGACAGTGAGAGACACTGCCGCCTTGGATAACCCAGTTCGCTGCACTGGGGGGGAGACAGTGACGACCTGACGAAAGTGGGGCTTGAACCCCAACCTTGGGATCAGTGATCCAGCACCTCACCACTAGGCCACCACCAGGCCACCACTGCCCCATCCCCCAACCTTGGGATCAGTAATCGAGCATCATACCACTGACTCCACCGCCCACATTGGGTCTCATCTTATCAGTAAAACAGTGTTCCACATCCAGAATTAACCTTCATTAATGAGTACTTAATGAATTGTGCAGGACTTATTTCGATTAAGCTGAAAGCTATACTAATGAGTCAGCTAAATCCTGCAGCTCACTGAAATCAAGTTCTTTTTCACAAGATTATTTTTTCTTGATACTGTATTTATTTTGCATGGCGTAATGCTTTCAGAACTTCTCCTGGCCGTAAGCCTAGAAACATCAGCGCATGTGTGTGATAAAATCTTCTTGACCAAATTAGTGTCATGAAACATATTACTCCCTGAAAATCAATCTATACCCCCCAAGAATTTACAAGATTAAACTCATAAATTTACATGAAAAATTTGGAAAACACAGTGTAACTGTTTATTATGTATTTATTGATTAAGTTAGTTCTTCTTCTTTTCATTTCGGCTGTTCCCTTCAGGGGTCACCACAGCGAATCATCTACATTCATCTCACTCTATCCTCTGCATCTTCTTCTCTTACACCAACTACCTTCATGTCCTCCTTCACCACATCCACGAATCGTCTCTTTGGTCTTCCTCTAGACCTTCTGCCTGGTAGTTCCAACCTCAGCATCCTACTACCAATATACTCACTATCCCTCCTCTGTACATGTCCAAACCATCTCAATCTAGCTTCTCTGACTTTGTCTCCAAAACGTCTTACATGTGCTGTCCCTCTGATGTACTCATTCCTGATCCTATCCATCCTCGTTACTCCCAAAGAGAACCTCAACATTTTCATCTCTGCTACCTCCAGCTCTGCCTCCTGTCTTTTCCTCAGCGCCGCTGTTTCTAAAACAATTTATTAAGTTAGTTAATTAGTTATAGTAAAGAACCCACATCATTTCACATTGCAAGGTTGGATCAACATCACCACATTGTCAACAGAGTACTAACAAGGTCTGTCTGCCATATGAATGTAATGGCATTTAGATCTTGTTAGTTCTCGGTTGACGACATCACAGATGTCACGGCTGAGCCTAATTATTGACGTCTTAGGAGTAATGCAGTCTTTCCCCTCAATTACTCAAAATAAAAGAATAAAGCATTCAAATACATTTCCCAAAATGCAGTGTAACTGACGAACTGGGAAGCATTTATTCATTCGCTTTCTGAACCGTTTAATCTTAATTAAGGCCACGGGGAGGCTGCACCCTGGACAGCTCACCAGGCCATCGCAGGGCAGAAACACGCTGACGGCTATGCAAGTCCTTTTGTTGAAAGTCAGCAAAGTTCTTTTACATGAACATCTCACCACAGACAGTGAGAGACATGGCCGGCCTCTGATAACCCAGTTAGCTGTACTGGGGGGACAGCAGTGACAACCCGTGGATAGTGAGGCTTGAATCCCCAACCACCAGGCCACCAATGCAATAATAGTTAAAATTACTTTTTCATTTTATTTATTTTTTTTTTTTTTTCTTTACAATTTACAACGTTTCTACATTGGTAATTAATTGCTGCTGTAAATCCACACCCCCGCCCCTACCCAAAAAAAAAGAAAAAACTGTATAAATCACAAATAAAATACAAAATGTAAATACAAAAATCTTAAAACCACAAAATAAAATGATAGCTGGTTGAATAGATGGTAGATGTAAGTTAGATCCCACCATGGGTCATCATTCTGAGCCGAGCTGCACCAAACTGCTCAGACCTCAGTGTCAAACTTGGATATATGACAACTTGGTAGGTCACAGGCCTTCAGCATGATGTAGCCAGCAAAAATAACCTCCTTATTTTAGACAGCAGTGAGCTGAAACTACGCTGTTCTACATTCTGCTGCAAAGTGCACGAGTACAAAGGCAGGAATGTACAGTATATTGTTCAAATTTTTACAGACACATCAGATAAGTGACCGGGATTAAACAGTCTATATGTTATCAGCCAATCAGAACATCAAAAGAACAATTGTGCAGCCCATGTGACATCGACCGGACTCATTATCCATGATGTGCACTGTGCCACTCTTGTCTTTTCTACGTATTCAGGTCATTTCTAAGAGCAGGGATGTCTGATCTTATCCTCAAACGGCCAGTGTGGGAGCATGTTTGCAGGTTACATGTGCTGTGTAGGTTAGTTTCCAGAGAGAAAGAAATTTGTTTGGTATTGGTTCTGAAATATAAGACGTACTCACTGCATTTGGTTAAAATTAATAATTGTTTCCATCTGAAACGTATTACAGGATTCTGTAAATCATTGCCATGATTATCCAGCACAAGGCAGCAGTGGTGTATTAAATTAAATACATAATTTAAAGAGAACCTGCACAAAAAAAGGAAGGGATACGGTGATCTATAAGACATTAACTATTTATATCACCAGCACGGGCTGCATGAGCATAGATACAGTTTTCTTTGGAAAAAAAATGCTCGTCTCATCCTTGTTCTCTTAGGAATAAAATGTATGTGGATGACTTCACATTTGACGAATCAAAGGGCTTCAAAGAGCACTTAATAATAATAATAATAATAATAATAATAATAATTATTATTATTATTATTATTATTATTATTATTGGCAAAACAATCCATTCATTCATTTTCTGAAACACTTCATCCTAATTAGGGTCGTGGGGAGGCTGGTGCCCAACTCAGCTGACTCCGAGCAAGGGCAGAGTACACCCTGGACAGCTCACCAGGCCATCGCAGGGCAGAAACATGCTGATGGCTATGGAACTACCCTTCACAAAAATCAGCAATTGTTCTTTTACATGAACCTCACACTATAGACAGTGAGAGACATGGCCGGCCTTTGATAACCCAGTTAGCTGCACTGGGGGGGCAGCAGTGACAACCTGTTGACAGTGGGGCTTGAACCCCCAACTTTAGGATTGGTAATCCAGCACCTTACCAACAGGCTATCACTGCCCAGACAATGATTAAGCTCTGACCAAAAATTAGCAGAAGGTGTTAGGTTTTCTTTTAAGCAAAACAATCTTTAAAAATGAAGATACTGATGCACTAGAAGCTGGGACAGATTAGCTGTTCAAAACCCATCTGCTCATCTGATCACTTTCCACATGCACATAAAAACAATAATGTTTTTTATGGAACTGTCTTGCAAATAAAACTTGAACGGGTCTTTCTTTATCACAAACAACCTGGCATGCACGTGGCTTCTACATCCTCACACACTCACTCATTTGCCAAACCGCTTAATCCTACTGTTAGGGTGACTATCTCAGCCTACACTGAACGAATGAAGTAAACACCCTGAACACAGTTCAAAACACACACAACCATTCACACTCCCGTACAAACATTAGGGCGGTTTGCAAATGCCAATCAGCCTAATGTGCGTGTTTTTGGCCTGTAGGACGAAACTTGAGTGCCTAAAGGAACCCCATGCAAGCACAGGGAGAGCATGTCAACTCTCCACACAAAAACACCCAAACCCAGGACTCAAACTAGAACCTTGATGTGAGGCGGACGTGCTGACCCCTACATCACTGCGCCATCTGCTTTTACATCCTGAAAAGCTCATTATGGGCAGTATTCTGCGGGGATGGTACGATGCAACAGCCTGCAGCAAATCAAATTTTAGTGATGATGCGGTTACAGTCTGTCTCTTTAGTGTCACTGTCCTGACTCATCTATAGTATCAAACTATACAGTTAGAGGAAAGAAAACAAAAGCTGAGCTTCTGATTTTAAAAATAAGAATCAAGTTAAATAATATCAGAATGGCTTTAAGTACAGGAATACAGTAATCCCCCACCACATCGCGTTTCCTACTTCGCGTCCCCGCAATATCGCAGGATTTCCCATCGGAAAATTAAAAAAATTAAAGATTATTGAAAATTCACGCACACTACATTTAACTATGCTACCCAACATGCTCTGTTGTCCTGCTTGACTTGAGTGTTCTCTGATCGGCTGTGAATCCAGCAAGCTGATTGGCCGTGATTATATTTCCCAGCATTCAACACACCTTTCCTCCCTCATGAAACAATAACTTTTATTGAGCTCAGGGGAAGCACTGGGTTCCGGGAACAATCATGTTCACTGTAGTGGTGATGGAAAAACAAAACAAACAAAAAAAATCACTGGGAGAATATCAACACGGAAACTGGTCAAGCACGGAGCCATTTATAGCGCGCTGATGGCTGAGTGGCTTCTCTGGATTTCGCCTGCGGGTAACAGCCACGCCCCTCCCCAACGCATGCAGTGTATGTGGAGAGAGAGAGAGTTAAATGCCGCCAACTAGTACAGACCATAACAGTTGTGAACATGGAAAATGCCTTATCGTTGTGGATTACAGAGTGCCGTAAAAATAATGAGAGTTTGGACACTAACATGATACATTCTAAAGCAAAGGCTCTGGAGGCGCTGACGAGCCCCAACCAAGCACCAGTGCCACCAGTGATTCTCCTCCTCAACGTGGCCGTGGATTTGTTATTAATAATGTTATACAGTATTGATATATGTTTATTGTCATTATAATGTGTATAATTTATTTATATATTAATGAACGTTGCCTGTATGACATTAACATGCATAGAACACTTTAAAATTAACTGAAATATAAATTTTATATAATATATAGGTGGGTGGGTGTCTTTAAGAAGTGGCAGAAGTCATTTCGCGGTTTTTCGCCTTTCGCGGGTGGCTTGGGGGGCCGATACCCATTAACAGCGAAATAAGGGGGATTGCTGTATAACAGATGGTTTGGAAAAAGCAGCACGTAATCATCACAGTAAGCTTATTCAGAGGTTTGTCTATCTATGACCAACAGAAAGGAAAAATTTCAGCAAATAGAGGTCGTGAATTGGGCAGCGTGGTAATTAGGTATTCACACTACATATTTACAGGTTGCTGTGTGTCTATGCTGCTTATGATGCTTTGCATTTGTGGGCCATTCTGCTCGGCCCTAGATATTTCTCGTTAGTTTATGGTTGTTTTATGTCCCACTGCTTCATTATTTCTGAAATTATATATTCATTGTTTGTATGTACAGGAGGCCCTTGACTATTCATGGTTTTGCACCCACGGTTTGAGTATTAGCTGACTGCCGAGCAACCGGCACGTGATTCAAATTCAGCCAATGGCTGTCTTCCTTTCTCCTGATTGGTTGAGCTGATGTCCCGCCCCTTTTTCCTCATTCGCGCACAAGTTGTCAATGAGCCTCTTTTTTTAGTGTGTTTTAATTACCAGTTAAGCTCTATGATACCACTCAAATGCTATGCATCTTCTCTGGCAAAGCGATAGAAAACGCTGGATATCTCTTCGGAAGAAATAAGACTTTCTTCTGAGAAATGACGGTTTTCTCTGAACTGTTGTATTAAAATCTTTTCAATTATTATTCCAGTACAGTACCTAAGTTCATGTTTATGCGTGAGATTTTATGTTCTGTAGCATGTTTAACAAACGATACCAAAAGGATAACAAATTAAAATGAACAAAGAAACAATTTGACTCTGAGAACTCCGCAACGTTGCCCTCTAGGCAGTGCCATCTTGGAGACGTCACTCCAAGACGTCACTCCAAGTTCAATGTAAAAGGACATGAAGCGTAATAAAGTTTATCCTTTTGGTATCATTTGTTAAACATGCTGCAGAACATAAAATCTCACGCACAAACATTCTCAGAATTAACTTAGGTACTGTACTGGAATAATAATTGAAAAAGACTTTAAAACGAGTGCTTTACAACAGTATATGCTGTATAATGTTTATATTTTATCATCAATAAAAATATGAGTAAAAATTGAAAAGTTTTTCTTAATCATTACTATATTTTACTACATTAATACTGTATTAATGAGTACGACTGTCTATAGAATGTGTTTAAGAAGCAGATTTTAGCGCATGTAATAGATACATAGTATTTTACTTACGGCTGCTCATTCGCGCATGTGACGTGATACATGGGGTTTTACTTCCGGGTACAGAATTCGCGGATTATCTCGATTCGCGGGAGGGCTCAGAACCGAACCCCTGCGAATTTCAAAGGCCTACTGTATTGTATCACTTTGTGGTGGTGTAGTGGTATAGGGCGCTGGATCACTGATCCAAAGGTTGGGGGTTTGAGTCCCACTCTCCACAGAGTTGTCACTGTCCCCCCAGTGCAGCTAACTGGGTTATCAAAGGCGGGCCATGTCTCTCACGGTCTCTGGTGAGAGGCATGTAAAAGAACCATTGCTGACTTTTGTAAAGAGTAAGCTGCAAAGTCGTCAGCGTGTTTCTGTCCCTTGCTAAAAGGGTTGTGACAGGAAGGGCATCTGAAGTAAAAACATCTGCCAAATCAAAACGTGTGAATCAGATGATTCGCTGTGGCAACTCCAGAGTAAAAAGGGAAAAAGCTGAAAGGAAGACAGACTGTATTGTATTACTTTGCTGGGCAGTATTGGGTGGGGATGGGTGATATATATCAATAACTTATCATATCATAGGATGACCAGTATTTTCATTTACAGCATTTGGCAGACACTCTTATCTAGAGTAGTGTACAATTACCATTTTTACACAGCTGTGCACTTGAAGGTTAAGAGCCTTGCTCAAGGGCCCAAGAGTGGTGATAATGGGAAATGATCTTCAGATCAGTAATGCATCGCATAACCACTAAGCCACCACTGATCAGTAATACAGCCAGATAACTGAGTACCTATTTTGTGGACTATAAGGCACACCGGATTATAAGGCGCGCCAATCAATCAAACTTGATATGTCAGATATGTCAAACTTAATTCAAATCATTCACAATAGATCCCAACAATGTTCAATAAACTCACTTTTTCAGTTCATTCCTCTTCCACAAACCCATCAAATTCTTCATCCTCATTGTCTGAGTTTACCAGTTGCGAGAGTTGGACATAAAGCCCGGATGCCTCTAACTTATGATTTGTTGACAACAATATCTAGCGGTTGGAGTCCTTTGGTTAATCCACCCGGAATGATGGTAAGCTCTGAATTAGCTTGCTTCAGTTGGGTTTTGACAGAGAGCAGTGGTGGCCTGGTGGTAAAGGTGCTGGATTACTGATCCCAAGGTTGGGGGTTCAAGCCCCACTCTCCACGGGTTGTCAATGTCCCTCCAGTGCAACTGGGTCATCAAAGGCTGGCCAAGTCTCTCACTGTCTATGGTGTGAGGTTCATGTAAAAGAACCATTGCTGACTTTCAACAAGAGTTGCTGCATAGCTGTCAGCATGTTTCTGTCCTGCGATAGCCTGGCGAGCCCTTCAGGGTGTACTCTGCCCTCGCCCCAAGTCGGCTGAGATGGGCGTCAGCCTCCCTGTGACTCCAATTAGGATTGAGCGTTTCAGAAAATGAGTGAATGAGGATTCATAGTCATACTAACGAGAACACAAGCTTGACATTTCCCATGTCTTTTGAAAATGCTAATCTAATTTTTGTGTAGCTTTCATTGCATTACTAGTGTATCCCATGAGACTGACAGAGGGAAGGAGAGGGAGTGAGAAGTGTGTGTGGGGGGGTTCATTCCTCAAAATCCAGAAAGAAAAGGTTGTTCGAGTTTGTGTTTAATGTAATACAGTCAGGAAAAATATAAGTGGAAGGACAAGTCCACAGACTGAGCAAGACAAATTGTGTATAGTAAGAGCATACACCCTGAACTCTTAAACAAAACCTATCAGTTATCATCTTCAATCGAACAAATACTGCACCCAAAAACATTTTTTTCTTGGACGTATATTTATAATTATTATACCTTCATCACTCCTAGCTGACCCCATCATACATTTATGATGCTACTCACAATTCAGGAGTGAAAGCAGCATGAAATAGAGCTGAAGCCATTTCCAGCTGACTCTTGGCAAGAAGCAACGTATACCCTGAACAGCTCTCCACCCATTGCAGGGTTAACACCCACAACAACTCACACACATCATTCACACACATCATACTCACATCTAGGGAATATCCAGAATAGCCAACTAGCCTGATGTACATGTCTTTGGTCTGTAGGAGGAAACCAGAGTCTCCGGAGGAACATCACAGAAGTACATGGAGAACATGCCAACCCCATACAAAAACCACAGGTATCAAACCCAGGACCTTCTTGCTGTGAGAATAGACTGCTTTAATCCACTGCTTTAGTAGAAAATTACATTATTCAAGAGTAGTGACACTACGCTAGTGTAAACTGCCCATAGAAGTGAATCTGAATGGTTGATTCTGTCCGTGTTATCCTTGTAACAGCTTAACAATCTAATCATATAGTACTTCACCTCTTGCCAGTCAGCTGGAGTTGGCTCCAGATTCCCCAATACCCTAATAGGAGGTATAGATAGTGGATTGATGGCGAATCTCAGTGAAATTGACAGTTTCTGCTAGACTGGCTAGTGTAAATATTTTCGAATGTATTGCTCAACGAGTTTGCACAGTCTGGTGCAAAAAACAAAAAACATCCAGTGATGGGTAAATTTGTGAGCATCTAGCAGTGGATACATGGTCAGAGCAGCCTGACCAGCTTTGAGTGATAACGGAAAGAACATGAGGCTACGGTTTTAATTAAAGTACACAATTCTAGGTTGGACCCCAGTGCAGCCAACTGGGTTATCAAAGGCTGGCCATGTCTCTCACTGTCTATGGTGTGAGGTTCATGTAAAAGAACAATTGCTGACTTTCGACAAGAGTAGGCTGCAAAGCCGTTGGCGTGTTTCCGCCCTGCGATGGCCTGGCGAGCTGTCCAGGGTGTACTCTGCCCTCGCCCGAAGTTGGCTGGGATGGGCGCCAGCCTCCCCGTGACCCTAATTAGGATTAAGCAGTGACAGAAAATGAACTGAACTGAAATCTAGGTTGGAAAAAAGCCAGGTAATGTTTTTTTCAATGTTAAAGTATTTAGTTATATTCAAGAAAGAACACAAAATACATGTTGCACAGTACGGCCATAGATGTTCGCTATATACCAATCAAAATCAAGATCAAGTGTATTTTCTCAGTTTTATCTATTCGATCACAGCCCAGACTACGCTCTGGGTGGCACAATGTCAGAATCGTTAGCATGTGCATCTCACACCAAGAAGGCTCCGGTTTTGATTTCCGAGTTCTGGCATTTCTATGTGGATTTTGCATGTTATCGCCATGCTTGTGGATTTCCTTCCACCATTCAGAGTACATGCACATTATTAGGCTGACTGTTCCAAACTGACCCTAGGTTTGAGTGTGAATCTTTGTGCAGGTTGCCTTGTAATGGTCTGTGGTGAGCTGTTCAGGGTGTAGGATGCCTTTGCCACGTGTTGGCTGATATAGCATCAGCCACCCAGTGACCCGAGTAGGGTTACACAGCTTGGCAAATGAGTGACTGAGTGATGAGTGGCTATGATGGACGTTTGGTAGAGGTGGAATGAAATGCACTGTGCATCAATATTTAATATTACGTATTAATAGAGAGATTTACAGACTGAGTCAAACATTGATGGACATTTTAAAAATGGTTGACATAGTTTCCATTATACAAACACTCAGAGCCGTCAGGTATCGGGTGTAAACGTATCTGTTGAATTGTGTGTACAATGGGAAGTACCACACTGAAAAGGATAGTGCAAAGAGCATCGGGCTGTAGGACAGTACATAGTGCAATCTAATAAAATTGCCATTGACTTAATTTGTGTAATTATACAGCATGCTTTATCCATTCTGGGATTTAATGCAATGCAAGCCTACTGTCACCAATGACAATTATCAATGGATCACAACAGACAAACAAAGGAGGCCAAAATGCATTCTGGCCGTGTGTGACAGAGTGAATGATGGTGGCTGGTGGAATTTCTGGAGGGCACAAGATAAGAGCTTCCAAATTTAGCTACTGACCAGAAAGACTCTTCAGAAACATAGCGCCTGACTCGATGGACACTCAAAGAGCACTGACATCCATGATATGTAAATCTGCAGCCACAACCACTGTATATGTCTCAGTGCCTGATAAAGTCTGACAAATGTCTTCTTTGAATGTCAGATAGAAACGTAACAGGTTCAAAAGCTGAAGCTCGTAGCTTGTATTGTTTGGTATTACATATATAATGTATGGAATTGTTGAGTACTGGATGTGTATAGCACAAGTGAAGCTAAAATTGCGGACCTGCCACATAATTTGAATCTAATGGATTCTTCTGTGGGCAGTGGTGGCCTGCTGGTAAAGGTGCTGGATCACTGATCCCAAGGTTGGGGAGCCAAGCCCCACTCTCAATGGGTTGTCACTGTCGTCATGTGTCGTTCTCCCCCCAGTGCAGCTAACTGGATTATCAAAGGTCATTGTCTATGGTGCGAGGAATGCAAAAGAACCATTTCTGACTGTTTTCAAGAGTAGGCTGCATAGCCATCAGCATGTTTCTGCCATGCGATGGCCTGGACCAGGGTGCTGGTCCAGGGTGTACTCTGCCCTCACCTAGGGTCAGCTGAGATGGGCACCAGCCTCCCTGCAACCCTAATTAGCCAATTGTGCTTGGTTTTTGGCTGTGTGAAGAAACCAGCACAAGGAAACCTGCACAAGAACAGGAAGAACATGCAAACTTCACACAAAAACACCCGAGCCCTGGAATCAAACCCAGGACCTTCTTGCTGTGAGGCGGGTGTGTTAACCACTGTGCCATTGAGCTGCCCAAAAAATAAAATGTTACAGAAAAAATTTTGTATGTCAATGAAGAAAACAAGAAGAAGGAAATTACATAAGAGAGCACTTTCCAAACAAAAACATCACACAGGCTGCTGGGGTTTGCATGCAAATAAGGAAGCAAGTGTGACAATCAAAAATCTCCAGGAGAGGACGGTTGATGGTTCTGTAAGATGCTCAGTAGAAGTTATCAAGAGCTTATCACCTTGTAAAACTGCACAACCTTTCCCTGAGATTTTTACCTTTTGAAAGCAGAGAGCCACCAAAACAAAACTTTGTTTCATTTATTACTGTTTTCTGAGCTTTATAAAATTCCGTATGTGGAAACATTTCATTATTTACATGTAACTATAAGCCACCTTTACTCGACAGCATTTCTATCCATGTGCCTAAGACTTTTGCACAGTACTGTACTGTATAATTGCCCAAAATTTAAATAAGAATGTTCATTCATTCATTCATTTTCTGAACCGCTTAATCCTAATTAGGGTTGCGGGCCGACTCTGGGCGAGGACAGAGTACACCCTGGACAGTTCGCCAGGTCATCGCAGGGCAGAAACACTCTGACGGCAATGCAGCTATTTTTGTCAAAGTCAGCAATGGTTCTTTTACATGAACCACACTCTACAGACAGTGAGAGACATGGTCGGCCTTTGATAAACCAGTTAGCTGCACTGGGAGGGGACAGTGACAACCCTTTGAAAGTGGGGCTTGAACCCCCAACCTTGGAACCACTGCCCTATCATCATAATCATAATAATAATAATAATAATAATAATAATAATAAAAATAATAATAATAATAATAATAATAATAATAATAATAATAATAATAATATACAGGTAACTGATGTATCAAGACTAAGACCGAGTACATGTCGAGTCCAGACAAGGCAAAGCGTTCCGGATTTTTACAGCATAAGAAAAAAAAAGATAACTATCAGAGCAAAAAATATTGTGGGCCTAGGACCCATTGTGAGTCTCAAGTCAGTCTCAGTCCAGCATGTGGGATGCAACACAGTGTTTTCTTTCACAAAGTGAATGGAATGTGCCATGCTGGTGGCAAACTAGATCTGTACTGGGGTCAGACACGGCGTGAAAGAATGTCCTCACGGATTAAAGGAATATTGAATATAGAATTGGGTTTGCTATGCTGCGCCTCTCACTGAGCAGGACAAGCTGCTATTTTACACTTGGGATTGAAAGGAATCCATTCAAACACACACACACACACACACACACACACACACACACACACACACACACACAAACTTATGCAACGACAGGTCATCTGGTTATACTCGAATGGTATTACTGTGCTGTTTGTCTGCTTTCTTAGATTGAATTGTCCACAGGGACTTGACATCCCAATCATGTCAAGCTAAATAAAAGCTGTATGAATAATTTCACAGATTCCTTTGAGAAATACAGTGTGTGTGGGGGGGGGGGGTTGTAGCTTATAATATCATTATATAATACCAATACCTTATAAATAATATGATGGACATTAAGCATAAAAAATGCACAAGTATACAGAAATAAATAAGCTCAGTGGAACCCCCTGTTCAACATCTTACATGTTAACCGTAAATTTATTATGTTGTAATATACCGGTAGCATTAGGGCGACACAGTGGCATAGAGCTTATCAACTCCGCCTCACAACAAGAAGGTCTTGGGTTATAGTCTGGTTCCTGGCAAAGCCATGCGCTCCCTGTGCTTGTGTGGGTTTCCTCTGGGTGCTCTCGTTTCCTCCCACAATCCAAAGACATGCACATTAGGCTAACTGGCTGTTTCGAATCACCCCTGAATGTGAGTGCGAATGGTTGTGTGTGAATGTGCTGGCCTGATAATGGTTGTGTGTGAATGTGCTGGCCCGATAATGGTTTGGCGAGCTGTTGAGGATGTACACTGATTTTGCCCATTGTTGACTGAGATAGGCCCAGGCTCCCACGACTCTATTAGTAGTAAGTAGTACAGGAAAAGCGTAGTTATAATCAAGCATGTATATGATAATAATATCAGTGTCTGCATTTCTCCTGTACAAACTCAAACATTCAGTGTATAAACTGAAAAATGTAAGATTTTGTTTTCCTTTGAACTCTGAACTAATATTTATTTGTATAAACACTGTTTCTGAGACCTGCTGCACATCTGTGTTGTGGAGTCGACCAACTTCTGGCACCTGTGAGCAGGTGTTCCAGCCGAGGATGATCGGACTACATTCCTCAGATCTTCTGTATTTCTTGGTTTCCCCTCAGAAGTTGCATTTTTGATGTCACCCCACAAGTTTTCTATTGGATGAAGGTCCTGGTTCAGGCAGCCGCTCCATAACGTCAATCTTGTTGGACTGGAACCAAGATGTTGCCTGTTTACTGGTGTGTTTGGGGTCGTTGTCTTCTTGGAACCCATTTGAAGGGTATTTCCTCTTCAGCATAAGGCAACACGACATCTTCATGTGTTCTGATGGATTCAAACTGATCCATGATCCCTGGGATGCGATAAATATGCATGACACCATAGTATGAGTAACATCTCCATATCATGATGCTGATATCATGAACATATATATTTCATACAAAATTGAACTTTTATCATTTTTAAAGGGTTTATGGGGTAGTCTTGCGAACCTTGGAACGAATCAGGTGTTTAACATGTAAAATGTGCCCCCAACTTACGAAAATCCCGCGTTACGAACAATGCTCTGGAACGGATTAATTTCATAAGTAGGGAGCCGACTGTATATTTTGTCCTGATATAACCTCGCGTGATTTAACTTTTTGCTGAGATACTGTTCTCTATACAGGAGAGCAAGAATGACAGTTAAGCTACAAACCAAGTAGCATAGCTACATTTCCAATTATCATTCATCCATCATTTAATCCACTTGTCATTTATTTAATGTAGATTGAAGTGATAAGAGCTTTTTATTAATAAATGTTATCATTCTTATTATAAGGTAGTCTGTTGGGCATTTTACACCCGAGCCTAGTGGCTCATTGGACCAGTGCTTATCTCCGATTTCCATAGCGTGAAGTGACCATGAGTTCAACTCCTCCTGGATGGAACGCTAGTCCATTGCAGGTGACCTTCCCAGTATATTTTTACTGGTAGCCATTTATACTGCTGGGTGAACAGAGGCACACTTGAGGTTAAGACCTTGCCCAGGGGTCTTGGCACAGTGGGGGTCTAACTGGGATTTGATCACACAACCTCCTGATCATGCGCCCAGCATCCTAACCACTACACCACCAGCCCCACCACTCTTATTACGCTTCTGTTTTAATTCATAGCAATGTGATATTAACCTACAGGACAATCAAATCGAAAATTAAATTATGGTTTGTTAAAAAAAAAAAAAAAAAACTGAAGGAAATGGAACTGCAGAAGACAGCATGACTGGGCAAAATGTGCACTAGTTGGGAGGAGGGAGAAGAAGAGAGTCAGGATAAGAATCACCAAGTAACTGCAGTACATAAACACTCACTGTGATGAGAATAAACCAGCGTATATCATTTTAAGTGAAATGTAACACCCATGGCTTCACAACACATGATAGATAATAACTTTAGGGAGTGTAGCTGGCTCTAGTGTGTATGTGGAATCTTTATATTCAGAAACATGAAGCTGTGGCAAGCACACCTGACGCAAGCAGCACACATTGAGTCCCTTTCATAGTAAGGTAGGTAAGTCTGTCGGATTTTTACACCCGAGCCTAGTGGCTCAAGTGTGGAAAAGAGGTGAAGAAGTGTGTGCAGGCAGGTTGGAATGGTTGGAGAAAAGTGTCCATTGTGATGTGTGATAGGAAGGTATCGGCAAGAATGAAAGGAAAAGTGTAAAGACCTTGTTGAGGCCAGCGATGTTGTATGGTTTAGAAACAGTGGCCCTGGGAAAAAGACAGGAGGCAGAGCTGGAGGTAGCAGAGATGAAAATGTTGAGGTTCTCTTTGCGAGTAACGAGGATGGATAGGATCAGGAATGAGCACATCAGAGGGACAGCACATGTAAGAAGTTTTGGAGACAAAGTCAGAGAGGCTAGATTGAGATGGTTTGGGCATGTACAGAGGAGGGATAGTGAGTATATTGGTAGTAGGATGCTGAGGTTGGAACTACCAGGCAGAAGGCCTAGAGGAAGACCAAAGAGACGATTCATGGACGTGGTGAAGGAGGACATGAAGGCAGTTGGTGTAAGAGAAGAAAATGCAGAGGATAGGGTGAGATGAAGGCAGATCATTTACTGTGATGACCCCTGAAGGGAACAGCCGAAATGAAAAGAAGAAGACACCTGAGCCTAGTGGCTGATCGGGCCAGTGCTTATTCCCGGTTTCCATAGCATGAAGCTCCCAGGAGTTCAACTCCTCCTGGATGGGACACTAGTCCATCGCAGGTTACCTTCCCAGTATATTTTTACTGGTACCCATTTATACTGCTGGGTGAACAGAGGCACACTTATGGTTAAGACCTTGCCTGCACACACTTCTTCACCTCTTTCCCACACTCTCCATTGCTCTGGATTGTTGAGCCTAAGTACTTAAAATCCTCCACTTTCCTTATCTCTGCTCCCTGTAACCTCATTGTTCCTGTTGGGTCCTTGACATTCAGACAAGTGCATTCTGTCTTACTGAGGCTAACCTTCTTTCCCCTCCATTCCAGGGCATACCTCCATCTCTGTATTTTCCTGCACGTGTTCTCTGCTCTCACTGCAGATCACAATGTCTGCAAACATCATAATCCATGGGGAATCTTGTCTGACCTCGTCTGTCAGCCTGTCCATCACCATAGCAAACATGAAGAGGCTCAGAGCTGACCCTTGATGCAGTCCCACCTCCACCTTGAACTCTTCTGTCACACCGACAGCACACCTCACCACTGTCTTACATCTCTCATACATGTCCTGCACCACTCTAACATACTTCTCTGCCACTCCAGACTTCCTCATGCAATACCACAGTTCCTCTCTCGGCACCCTGTCATATGTTTTCCTCCAGATCCACAAAGGCACAATGCAGCTCCTTCTGACCTTCTCTGTACTTCTCTATTAACATCCTCAAAGCAAACACTGCATCTGTGATTTTCTTGGCATGAAACCAAACTGTTGTTCACAAATGCTGACCTCTGCCCTTAGTCTAGCTTTCACTATTCTTTCCCATAACTTCACCGTATGGCTCATCAACTTTATCCCTCTGTAGTTGCCACAACTCTGCATGTCTCCCTTGTTCTTAAAAATGGGCACTAGCACACTTCTCCTCCATTCCTCTGGCATCCTCTCACTCTCTAAGACCTTGTTGAATGTTCTTGTCAGGAAATCTACTGCTACCTCTTCTAGACACTTCCATACCTCTACCGTCTGTCACTGTATGTCATTAGGACCAACTGCCTTTCCACTCTTCATCCTCTTCAATGCCCTCCTCACTTCACCCTTACTAATCTTTGCTACTTCCTGGTCCTTCTCTTCCTCAGTCACCTCTTCTACTCTTTTTTCTCTCACATTTTCCTCATTCATCAGCTCTTCAAAGTACTCTTTCCATCTTCCCAGCACACTTCTGTCATCAGTCAATACATTTGCCTCTCTGTCCTTAATCACTCTAACTTGCTGCACGTCCTTCCTATCTCTATTTCTCTGCTGTGCCAACCTGTATAAATCATTTTCTCCCTCTTTACTTTTCAATCGCGCGTACAAGTCATCATACGCCCTCTGTTTGGCCTTTGAAACCGCTACCTTCGCCTTACGCTGTGCCTCCCTGTACTCCCATTTACTCTCTTCGGTCCTCTCAATGTCTCACTTCTTCTTAGCTAACCTCTTCTTTTGTGCACACTCCTGCATTTCCTCATTCCACCACCAAGTCTCCTTATCTACTCTCCTTCCAGATGACACACCAAGTATTCTCCTACCACTAGGCTCGGGTGTAAAAAGCCCAAAGGACTTATATAGTATATATTAACAAAATTAAGCAAAAAAGAAGACAGAGGGGGTAATGGTTACAGTTCTGGACTCATGAGCAAGGGGTTGTGGGTCTCTATCCCCATTAAACCGTGCTAAGACCCCTGGGCCGAGTCTCAACCACAAATGTGGCACTGTGCACCCAGATGGTTAGCACATCTTCCTCACAGCAAGAAAGTCCTGGGTTGGGGCTCGGCAAGAGTGTTTCTATGTGGAGTTTGCGTGTTCACCCCATGTTTGCTGTGGATTTCCTCTGACAGTAATAAAATGACGTTCCTCCGTCGGTAATAAAATCACACACATTAGGCTAACCAGCTGGTCAAATCTGACTCCAGATGTGGATGAGAGTGTGAATGACTGTGTGTTGTGTGGGCAATGGTCTGCAGAGCTGTTCACGGTGTTCCCCATCTTCACCCATTGTCGGCTGAGATAGGCTTTGCGCCCCTAATAGGATTAAGCTCTTTGGCAAATAAGTAAGTGAATCTTGATATGGAGCAGATCCTCTTCTATGAAACCGGTATGTTGGCACTGCTACAGAACCCCAGAAGTGGCAAACCTTCAAAAGCACAGTTTGCGTTTTGCATATTGACAGTACATGAATAAGAATGACTGTGGATGGAAACACCACAAGGAGGATGGAGAAGAAGAAGAAGATGAGAAAGATAAAAATCCGAAATTATTATAAATAAATCAAGAATGTGTTTGCAAATGGTGATGCCAACAAGATTGTGAATCTAAATTCACTCATTCATTCATTTTAATCTTAATTAAGGTAGCAGGGAGACTGACGCCCATCTCAGCTGACTCTGGGTGAGGGCAGAGTACACCCTGGACATTTCCCCAGGCCATCAGTGGGCAGAGAATCTAAATTTAGAAACATAACTGAATTTTTTTTTCTGAAATAACAGATGTAAAATTGCACATTCATGCTGGTGCACGGCATCTCTTTAACTCTCTTTATTGGTTATAGTATATACTGCATAAAGAAACATAAAGAAAAATAAACTACAACAAGATTCTTATAGTTTATTTTCACACATTCCAACCATTAGCTCTGCATGCTCCACGCAGAGGTAAACGTGTAGCAAGCCAACTACTTATTCAGGGTTTAGACATACAACAATTTACATGGAAATGTAAGGAAACCATGCTTCGTAAATGTATGTTTACATCATAATGTAGACTACCTCTATATCACAGGACAGTCAACTTTAGTATAGAGGGGGCAGTGGTGGTCTAGTGCACTGGATCGCTGATCCAAAGGTTGGGGGTTCGAGTCCCACTCTCCACAAGGTTGTCACTGTCCTCCCCAGTGCAGCGAACTGGGTTATCAAAGGCGGGCCATGTCTCTCACTGTCTATGGTGAGAGGCATGTAAAAGAACCATTGCTGACTTTTGTAAAGAGTAGGCTGCAAAGTCGTCAGCAGATCATTTATTGAAATGAGCACTACCTTTAAACCTGACTTATATTATTTTGTTACTCTACCTTGTCATTGCTTTAATTCATCTCTAACAAGGGTTGATGTTGATGGTCCTCTTATATCCTGATCTGACTGCACTACCACTATGGCATATTTACCATGAAGGCTACACAACACGTGTGTAAATACATGTAAAAACATGTAGATGCAAGAGATTACCAAATAATTTAAATGTAATTTTAATGCCCCTTGTCAGCAGGATTTGGCTTGTAGTAAAATAGAAAGCCTAAACAAGGAGCCTAAACATCTAAAATCCTTAATTATAGGCATTACTTAAAACAAAACATGGGGAAATGGCATAAATGTTCCAAACTTCTCTCTTGATACAAAAAAAAATCTTGTTCATCCATCCATCCATTAATCTATCAAACCGTTATCTCTATCCATCAGTTGTAGGAGAAACTGGAGCCAAAGCAAGAAGGCCTTGGGCAATAGACAATGTACACCCTGAACAGGTTGCCAAGGGATCAGAGGGCTGTTCTTCTGCATATGCTTCTTAAAAGTACAGTGTAAAACATCTGAAGATCTATTAACACAAATTAAGTATTTCATCAACAAATTAGTTTTGATGTGGAGGCAGCCATAGCCTAATGGTTAGAGAGCGACTTTTGGGACTTTAAGGTCACTGATTTGATTCCCGAACCAGCAGGAAAAATGTGTGGTAGTTTGGGAGTGAGCTGCACTTTCCTGTCTCCAACTTCATAGCTGAAGTGCACTTGAGCAAGGTAGCAAACCCACAACTGCTCTCCAGGCACCTCAAACATGTGTCAGCCCACTGTGTGTGTGTGTGTGTGTGTGTGTGTGTGTGTGTGTGTGTGTGTGTGTGTACTCAGTTTGGATGGGTTAAATGCAGAGATAATAAATACAGTATAGCAAAAGTAAAATGTCTTTTAATCATTATTCATATAATTATTAAAATAGTTGTTTAGAGAATCTTGGGACTAGCAGATTATAGCTACATTGGGAGCAGATCATTTCTCATGGAGGTCACCCTGTCACTGTCACGTCATCCAGTACCAAACAGGCTTCGAATGGGGAGGAGTCAGGAATGAAATTCCAGTTGGTTACAATCTGGATCATCAACAGTAAGTGCCACTAGATAGCGCTAAATCTTATATACTGTACCTTTAATTGAAATTGGTCACTTTCACTTTTCCTGAGTGAACAACAAATCCTTTAGCTGGCATCATTACAGGAGCGAAGTACCTACGTAAACCTCCCTAGATTCTGCAGAAATTGCACATTGCACATGTATAGTACCCCAAGTAACAAGGTTAGGCCCCCTTCCATATAGGGTTAATGACTGTAACACATTAAAAAAAAAATTTTCCTTATGGGACAAACATATATATCGTTGATGTGCAAGCATTAAAGCAGCCAAACCTTTGAAAAACATTCAAGGTACTCTTTTCATTCAATTTGTTAATTGAATTGACAGATTTTTTTTTTTTACTTTCACAAAAAAAAGTCTAAAGTTTCCTTTCTATAGAAAAAGGGATGATTAAAACAAGACTCTATGGAACTATACAGCACTCTCTCACTTTTATACACACACTTTCATCCATCCACTTCCATCTCATGCTTTATTGATTTATTCTCCATCTCGCCTCCTGTTGCATCTGTTTCTATCATGGACATGACCACACTGAGCAGAATATCAAATTTACCATTCAAGCCAGGTCATCCATCTCTCAGCCTCTTATTTTGACCGAATGCATCACGTCATGTGCTTTTTATGACTCCTCCCTTGCCGGTTTTCTCTTTTCCCACAGCATTAACCTCCTCCATCCATCTCACAATCGTTCTCATCTTTACAATGATGACCAACTCTATTATAAGTCAGCCGGAAAGAGGGGCAGATGTCCACTACATGAACAGATTTGGCGACAAAATGTCATCTATCATGTCTACGCGTCACACGTGCATAAAATATATGCAAACCTGTCAGCACACACCTAAAATCCTTTAATTAAAAATATACACATAATTCCTTCTCATAGCCACATTAAAATTGTGTGTTTTAATACACATGACTGAGCATGATGTCATTGGCATATTCTCGACAGACAGTTCTGCCAAACAATCTGCTGCCATGGAGTTGAGGAGCCATGCCTCCTCCTTGGTGATCCGGCCTGGCAGCTTTCACCTGCTGTGCTCTACAGTTCTCACCTCTAATCTCTGAAGACATCAGATTATGTCCTCTCTGTAAGCATCTATGATTTTTTTTTTTTTTTTTTTTTAGGCTCTGGGGTACAATTTCAGAAGTCACATTTCGATCAGAACGTATTTATTTCAAACATAAACATGTAATGATAAACTGTTTTACATGTAATATGGGGAAAAAATTTCATCTAAGTAATTTCTACACCTTTAATTTTCAACCTGATGCTTGTGTTGAAGCTGGAATACACATTGATGTCTATGCTGGAACCTGCTAAAGGTTCTAAGAACCAAATGAAACTTTGGCATTAGCAAAATATGACTTCATGAAATCCAGATACCATATGGTCTCATTATACCAATAACATCTCAAGCCTCGGCAACTGATGTGACCCGACGGTCGATCTTGCGACCGGCCCAGCGGTCTTTCAAAACCCACGAACAACGAAACGGTTGCATACATATTTCACTTGTGTAATGCAGTGCGTGATACCGCGCACTGCCGAAAATGGGTTAATATGTCGTAAACAAAATAAAAATGGCCGACAGGTACACGCCAAAACGTTTAGAAAATATTCGTTTAAAGACGACATTGAAATACTAAACATCACTGATGATGGCTATGTTACCAAAATAAGATGTAAGATTGGCTACAAGTCTGTCTGTCTTCCTTTCGGCATTTTCCCTTTTACTCAGGAGTCGCCACAGCGAATCATCTGATTCGCACGTTTGTTTTTGGCAGAGGTTTTTACGTCGGATGCCCTTCCTGTCACAACCCTTTTTAGCAAGGGACAGAAACACGCTGACGACTTTGCGGCCTACTCTTTACGAAAGTCAGCAATGGTTCTTTTACATGACCCTCTCACCATAGACAGTGAGAAACATGGCCCGCCTTTGATAACCCAGTTAGCTGCACTGGGGGGGGGGTAAGATTGGGGGGGGTAAGATTGGCTACAAGTATATCTTACAAATTATAGAAGAAGCTGTTCTACATTTATTAATTAATATGTTATTGCAACACAATGGCCTCGCAGGTATTAATGTTAGCGATTAGTGAATGTCCCAGTTCAGTTTTGTGCGATCTGTGGCTCACGAAACTCATTTTCAGTTGAACCAACTTTGGGTTACCGGAGTCATTCACCCGTGAACCATAAACTGGTTCCCAAAATTTTTTTGAAATGTCGAGGCCTAATATCTGCAACAATAATATTAATATAATAATTACTATAACCTGATCCTGCCCTGCGATGGTCTGGTGAGCTGTCCAGAGTTTAACCTGCCCTCATTTAGAGACAACTGAGATGGGCACCGGCCTCCCTGTGACCCTAATTAAGCTTAAGCGGCTTAGAAAATGAATGAATGAATAATAATTCATATAACCTAATCCTGCCCTGTGATCATCTGAAGAGCTGTCCAGGGTGTACTATTGTCCAGGGTGTGACCCTAATTAAGATTATGCGGTTCAGAGAATAAATGAACGATGACCTGATAACCTGATCCTGGTGACCTAATAGAACTGTGGGGCTTTTGAATATCCTGAAAACAAAAGACAATCTTGGTAGTATTCCAACACACTTTACAAGAAATACATTGCATGTCATGAAAAAGCAAAACTGGGGCTGATCTCTTTCTAGCCCAGACAGTAGATATCAGTTACAGCCATGACTGCACGGAGTGAAAGGGTTCCAAGAGTAAAGAATGGCAGGAATCCTTGAGAGCAGTGGTCACCAACCTCGTTCCTTGAGATCCAGAAATTCTTGATCAAGTAAAAGTGGTGTGTTAGATTTTGCATGGAGATGAGATCTTCAATTATTTGAGCTGAAAGATGGGTATCAGGCCCTGGAACATAAGTTATTTGGTTTTATGTAACCAAGGACCGGACCAGGTAAGCTAAAGAGACATCTCAAGTTTTACCTGATGGCTCAACTACAACTATATGTATCTGTAAAACTGGTAGGCTTACAGTAATAATCTTTCGTCTCTGGTATGCTATGACATCATTTTTACTACAATGTTAATTGTAATGATGTGGGTGGAAGAGTGGCGTAGCAGTTAGTCATCTACCTTACAGCAAGGAGGCCCTGGGTTCAAGCCACATGCCAAGAGTCAGGCATTTGTGTGTGCTGTGAGGTTTGCATGTTCTCCCTCTGCTTGTGTGGGTTTCCTCCAGGTGTTCAGGTTTCCTCCAACAATCCAAAGACATGAATATTAGGCTAACTGAATATTCACGAGTACCCCGAGGTGTGTGTGTGTGTGTGTGTGTGTGACCCTGTGATGGTCTGGAGAGTAGTTTAGGGCAGGAGTGCTCAATCCTGCTCCTGGAGATCGACCTTCCAGAAGACATTCACTCCAACCGAAATCATGCCCACCTAACCATCCAATCATCTAATCAAGACCTGACTGGATCTTACATGTCCCATGGGCCACATTAGGGTTGGAGATAAAGTCATCTGGAAGGTAGATCTCCAGGAGCAGGATTGAGCACCCCTGATTTAGGGTGTACCCTGCTGTTGTTGCCCAAATTTGTCTGGAATAAATAGGGTTTTCTTGACTGTTGAATGCTGAAATTTTCATTTTGAAATTAAAGAAGTTGTATTTTCTAGATTACTGATCTAGCTGTAGAAGAGATCACGTACCGTATTTTCCGGACTATACATCGCTTTGGAGTACAAGTTGCATTGGCCAAAACATGCATAATAAATAAGTAAAAACATATATAAGTCGCACTGGACTATAAGTCGCAAACTCATGGAAACTGTCTACCTTGGCTTGGAAATCTGCTGATAGTTTATGTGACGTTGTTGTGGTCATTGCTCTGATGGAGAGGAGTGTTGCGTTGCATGAAGTGGTAACACCAAGAAAGTCCTCACGTAGTCATTTCTATTCATCTCCTTGACAACTACCTGGAGGTGTAGACACAACTGCACTGGTGACAAGTCTCTCCCTGCAGGACATTGCTCAAACC
Source organism: Plotosus lineatus (assembly GCA_024760905.1). Taxonomy (NCBI): domain Eukaryota; kingdom Metazoa; phylum Chordata; class Actinopteri; order Siluriformes; family Plotosidae; genus Plotosus; species Plotosus lineatus. Next base: position 7,470,264 of record CM045745.1, on the reverse strand, counting down.
CCCATGTGCGAGCTCGTTCTTCTAGCTGTGGCCATCTATCTTTTAGCCTGCGATTGGCTTTTAGCATTTTAGCGATTAGCTTTTTTTTGTTTTCTTCATCGCAGTAATAATAATCTCCACTTTTCTCTGTCCCTCATAAGTTTCTCATTCACTCCAAACTTTCTTTCTGCTGCTTGATTACCATCTTCTGCTGCATATTTCATTACTTGCAGCTTGTAATCCGCAGAATAGGATTTTCTTTTTGGGGACATTTCTTCAGTGGTGGATGAGCAGATACTCGTACCCAAGACTAGAGTGCCCTCTTGTGGCTGTGAGTGTAAAAATAACAACCATGTGAAATTATGTTTATGATGACGAATAGAATTATGTGTAATAAGTTCACATATAAGTCGCTCTGGAGTATTAGTCGCACCGTCAGCCAAAGTATGAAAAGGGCTGCGACTTATAGTCCGGAAAATATAGTAAATTTGGATCCAGATAGAAACAAAAAATCAGAGTAGTCGCATACTAACGTCTTAGGATTCAGGTCTAGATTAATAAATATCTCAAATAAATTTTATAAGAAAATGAGCTGCATTGATCCACCTCCCGCTAACAAAGTGAGAAAAACAAACACAGACATTCTGTATGGTGCTCCATGATAATCTTCAAGTCCTTTTCCAGAGTGTACTAACCACTGTTATCATTATCTTGAGCCTGTCAACTTCAAGGGTAATGTGCTTACTGATAAATTAATGAATGCAATAATTCATTCATTCATTCATTCATTCATTTTCTGAACCCTTTAATCCTAATTAGGGTCGTGGGGAGGCTGGCGCCCATCTCAGCCGACTCTGGGTGAGAGCAGAGTCCATCTGGACAGCTCGCTAGGCCATCATAGGCCAGAAACACGCTAACGGCGATGTAGCTACTCTTGTTGAAAGTCAGTAATGGTTTATTTACATGAACCTCTCACCATAGACAGTGAGAGACATGGCCGGACTTTGATAGCCCAGCTGCACTGGGGCAATGAATGAATTAATTCATTGTAATCCTGAAGGGGCAGTTATTATTATAAACCAAAGATTTATACTTCAGAGATTTAAAAAAGTTCAAAAGATAACCAGAAGCAAGGTGAGATGGTGGCGTTGTGGTTAGTGCGTCTGCCTCACGACTAGACGGTAAGGTAAGTCTGTTAGGTTTTTACACCCGAGCCTCGTGGCTCATCAAGCTGGTGCTTATCCCTGGTTTCCATAGCGTGAAGCGACCAGGAGTTCAACTCCCCCTGGATGGGACACTAGTCCATCACAGGTTACCTTCCCAGTATATTTTAGCGGTACCCATTTATACTGCTGGGTGAACAGAGGCACACTTGTGTTGAGACCTTGCCCAGGGGTCTTAGCACAGTGAGGGTATCAGTGGGATTCGAACTCACAACCTCCGGCTCATGAGCACAGCACCCTAACCACTACACCACCGGCCCCACTCATGACTAGAAGGTTTTGGGTTATAGCCCCTGGCTCAACTAGGGTGTGTCTGTGTAGCGTTTGCATGTACTCCTCATGCTTTTATGGATTTCCTCTGGCTACTCGAGCTTCCTCCCACCGTCCAAAGATGTGGACAGTTCTGTAACTAACTGTTCAAAATTGCTCCTCAGTGTTGTGAGCCTTTTGACTCTGTGATGGACTGTTCAGGATGTACCCCGCCTTTGTCTAGAGTCGGCTGAGAATGGCTCCAGCCTCCCTGCAACTCTATTAAAAAGTAAAGCTGTTCAGAAAATGAAAGTAATGCCTTGCAGACTGTGATGTTTCTGAGGGTACAGCAGGTTCATCCAGGTGCAATACTGTTTAGATGTGGTATTTAACAACACCAGCCCTGTGACACTGTTTACACACACACACACACACACACACACACACACACACACACACACACACACACACAGTGTCAGTATAACTACACAACCAGACTCTTTCAAGTGTCTGTCTCATGAAGTGCAGATCTCAACTTCCTTTTGCACTTCAGAAAAGATGCCAAGCCATTTGGTTACCATGGAGACGCTGTTTCCCTCGCGCCTTCCAACACGGGACAGAGCACTGAGTTTCCTACAACCGCCATCATCATCATCATCATCACCACCATAACAAACCCGGCTGTTCCCCATCACCGACCTTGGCGTTGCCCTTCCTCTTTTATCTGTTATAAAGCCGCCATGGCTCGCTGGTCTCCTACCTGACGGAGTTTATCCTCGCCGGCGGTGGTCGGAGACGGACTTTCAGCCTCGGGAGACGCCATCTGAGAGCCACACCGGCCGCTGCAGCGTCCCGGCGACAGGAAGTGTTTATCCGCGCGAGAATAACACGCTGACAACGCGGTGCACACAACACATGTGTCTCTGGGACTGTCTCTCTCTCTCACTGTGTCCTCCAAGTGGGACAGAGGAGAAAACAACAGCGACAGAGAGTGCAGAGAGGCAGCCGCGCGCACATTCTCTCTCTCTCTCTCTCTCTCTCTCTCTCTCATACACACACACACACACTCCCCCCCCCCTCTCTCTCTCATATACACACATACACACACACACTCTCTGTCTCTCTCTTACACACAATCTCTCTCTCTCTCCCCCTCTCTCTCTTACACACACACACACACACTCTCTCTCCCCCTCTCTCTCTCTCTCTCTCATACACACAATCTCTCTCTCCCTCTCTCTCTCTCATATACACACATACACACACACACTCTCTCTCTCTCTCTTACACACAATCTCTCTCTCTCTCCCCTCTCTCTCTTACACACACACACACACACTCTCTCTCCCCTCTCTCTCTCTCTCTCTCATACACACAATCTCTCTCTCCCTCTCTCTCTCTCATACACACACACTCTCTCTCTCTCTCTCTCTCATACACACACTCTCTCTTTCTCTCTCTCTCTCTCTCTCTCTCTCTCTCTCATACACACTCTCTCTCTCTTTCTATCTCTCTCTCTCTCTCTCTCTCTCTCTCATACACACTCTCTCTCCCTCTCCCTCTCCCTCTCTCTCTCCTACACACACACTCTCTCTCTCTCCTCTCTCTCTCTCATACACACTCTCTCTCTCTCTCCCTCTCGCTCTCTCTCTCTCTCATACACACACGCTCTCTCTCTCCCTCTCTCTCTCATACACACTCTCTCTCTCTCTCCCTCTCTCTCTCTCTCTCTCTCTCTCTCTCTCTTTCATACACACACACTCTCTCCATCTCTCTCTCTCTCATACACACTCTCTCTCTCTCTCTCTCTCTCTCTCTCTCTCTCTCTCTCTCACTCTCTCTCTTCTCTCATACACACTCTCTCACTCAGTGTCTCTCTCTCTCTCCCTCTCTCTCTCTCGCTCTCTCATACACACACTCTCTCTCACGCAGTGTCTCTGTCTCTCACTCTCTCTCGCTCTGTCTCTCATACACACTCTCTCTCATACACACACTCTCTCTCTCGCTCTCTCTCGCTCTCATACACACTCTCTCTCACTCAGTGTCTCTCTCTCACTCTCTCTCACTCTCTCTGTCATACACACTCTCTCTCTCTCTCTCTCTCTCTCTCTCTCACACACACACACACACACACTCTCTCTCTCTCTCTCTCTTCCTCTCTCTCCCTCTCTTTCTCTCTCTCTCTCTCTCTCTCTCTCTCTCTCACACACACACACACACACACTCTCTCTCTCTCTCTCTTCCTCTCTCTCCCTCTCTTTCTCTCTCTCTCTCTCTCTCTCTCTCTCTCTCTCTCTCTCTCTCATTTCGTTCTTGCCTTATATGTCAGGCAGTATTAGCGCATTTCAGAACTTCAGCTACTAAAGTCCACAGGCACAAGTTGTTCATTTTGAAAAGTCAGGAAGAAAAGCACATACAGTTTTTCCAAAAATTTATGAAGCGCTCCGAGACCGTAACGCTTGCATTGTATCAACTGGCTTGGAACATTGCGAGGGCCAGAACGCCACAGAGTGACGGAGAGTTCATTCTAAAATCCCTCAGTGATGTTGAAATCTTGTTTCCTGAAAACGACAAACTAAAAGGCGTGAATTTATAATAAATCTGACTGAGCAGAGGTGTGTGTGTGTGTGTGTGTGTGTGCGTGCTTGTGTGTGTGCGTGTGTGTGTGTGTGTGTGTGTGTGTGTGTGTGTGTGTGTGTGTGTGTGTGTGTCTGATAAAGGGATGGGTGATGTTCATGTGTGCCCATGTGTATGATGTGGCTCTTTGTGGTAACACTGTGGAAAATGTCGCTCTTGGTCTCTGACTGGTTGGCCAGTCCTGTCCTGTCTTTCTGAACAGTCAGAGTAGGAGGACTTGCAGGAACAAATCATAATGTCCCCAAAATGGAAATCATTAGATTTTAAGGAGAAGACATCTTTAATATTTTGAAAAGGTTGCTGAAAAGTTTTATGACACACACACACACACACACACACACACACACACATATATATATATATATATATACATATATTAGTGTGTGTATGCACAGTTGTTATCAAAATGATAGCAATGTGTTTGAAAAAGTGAATAAAGTTTAAAATCTTTATGTTTTATTTCCAGACACACAAATGCATTGGGAACACGACGCCCTCTAATCCAAATCAAAACACAAAGAAAAATACATCACATTCGTGTTATTCCTTGAAGAAATTGAAAAGTGCATATTAGACTTTCAAAAAAAATCAGTGTCTTTCATTATTCTGTATAAACTCAAACATTCTGTGTATAAACTGAAAAATGTAAGATTTTGTTTTTCTTTGAATCTCTGAACTAATATTTATTTTCATAAACACTGTTTCTGAGACCTGCTGCACATCTGTGTTACATGCAGTCGACCACTTTCTGTTACCTGTGAGCAGGTGTTCCAGCCCAGGATGACTGGACTACATTCCACAGATCTTCTGTACTTCTTGGTTTTGTCTCAGAAACTATCTGCTTCTTCTGCACTTGTTTGTTTTCCTCTATGTTTATGTTTTCCAATCAACTTGTTAATCAAGGTCCGCTGTTCTACCTGTGTGCTCCTACCTCCATTTTTATAAGTCACCATATGCTCCTGTCTCTTCTGGAAGAAAGTATTCACCACAGCCATTTCCATCCTTTTTGCAAAATCGATCAACATCTGTCCTTCTGTGTTCCTGTCCTGGATACCAAACCTGCCCATCACTTCCTCGTCCCCTCCGTTTCCTGCACCAACATGTCCATTGAAGTCTGCACCAATGACCAGTCTTTCACTTCTGGCGGTACTCTGCATCACTTCATCTAACTCACTCCAGAATCTCTCCTTCTCTTCTCGCTCACATCCTGTCTGTGGGACATAAGCACTAACAACATTGACCATCACACCTTCAATTTCTAACTTGAGACTCATCACTCTGTCTGACACTCTTTTCACTTCTAGAACATTCCGTGACAAACTCCTCCTTCAAGATGACTCCGACTCCATTTCTCTTCCCATCCACACCATGATAAAACAGCTTAAACCCTGATCCTAAGCTTCTAGCCTTGCTACCTTTCCACCTGGTCTCCTGAACACACAGTATGTCCACCTTCCTCCTCTGCATCATGTCCGCCAGCTCTCTACCTTTTCCTGTCATAGTTCCAACATTCAAAGTCCCTACTCTCAGTCCTAGACTCATACCTTTCCTCTTCTATCTTCTCCTAGGGACACGCCTCCCGCCTCTCCTTCTTCGACTAACAGTAGCCCAGTTCCCATCCTGTTGGTTAACACCACTGATAGCAGTCGTTGTTCAACCGGTCCTCGACCGATCTGGTATGGAATTCTTATTTGTGACTCGCATGAAAATTTGGCATGCTGAGGTTGGAACTACCAGGCAGAAGGCCCAGAGGAAGACCAAAGAGAAGATTTATGGATGTGGTGGTGAAGGCGGACATGAAGGTCGTTGGAGTAAGAGTAGAAGATGCAGAGGATAGGGACAGATGGAGGCGGATGGTTTGCTGTGGTGACCCCTGAAGGGAACAGCCGAAAGAAAAAGAAGAAGAAGAAGAAGAAGAAGAAGATGAAAATTTGGCATTGGTTTTACGTCGGATGCCCTTCCTGACACAACCCTCTGCAGTTATCCGGGCTTGGGACTGGTGTGAGGAAGAACACTGGCTTGTCCCCTCCCTCACAGCTGTATTATACACACACACACACACACACACACACACACACACACACACACACACACACACACACACACACGCACAATCAACAATGAGCACACACATTTGAGCCAGTGGGTTGTCACACCCTGCGATGCCTGGAGAGCAGTGGGGGGGTTAGGTGCTCAAGGGCACTTCAGTCCTGAAGGTTATCAGATCCGTTTATTCAGTGTTTTGTGGCCTTAAGGCCTATTGTACAATTAAAGTCTACATATGAGTGAATGGGCGTGAATGGAACTACCAGGCAGAAGGCCTCGAGGAAGACCAAAGAAGAGATTTATGGATGTGGTGAAGGAAGACATGAAGGTCGTTGGAGTCAGAAAAGAAGATGCGGAGGACAGGGTGAGGTGGAGGCGGATGATTTGCTGTGGCGACCCCTGAAGGGAGCAGCCGAAAGTAAAAGAAGAAGAAGAAGAAGAAGAATATGAGTGAATGGGCGTGGTTACAATTTTCTTACAGATCTTTCATTAAATACATGTTTAAGATGGGTTGCAATCCATCGTAAGACATATTTTTAGAGTTTAACAGATCGGACAATATATGTTTATCTCTCACAGGTAACAATGTCTGTCTGTCTTCCGTTCGGCTTTTTCCCTTTTTTACTCGGGAGTCGCCACAGTGAATCATCTGATTCGCACGTTTGATTTGGCAGAGGTTTTTACGTCGGATGCCCTTCCTGTCACAACCCTTTTTTAGCAAGGGACAGAAACACGCTGACGACTTTGCAGCTACTCTTTACCAAAGTCAGCAATGGTTCTTTTACATGCCTCTCACCATAGACAGTGACAGACATGGCCCGCCTTTGATAACCCAGTTAGCCGCACTGGGGGGGGGACGGGACAGTGACAACCCTGTGGAGAGTGGGACTCGAACCCCCAACCTTTGGATCAGTGATCCAGCGCCCTATACCACTAGACCACCACTGCCCCCGTTATATAACTTTATATAAATATTACTCAGTTATTCAACAAAGTCCTTGACCTGAATGTATGTGATCGTACAGTCATGAAGGTGGAGGAAGGGAAGGTGCAGTTCGCTCCCACTGCCACCACACATTTCTCCTGCTGGTTCAGAAATCAAACCATCGACCTTCAGGTCTCAAATCTGCTTCTTTAACCATTAGGCTACAACTGCCCGAGTAGAGTTCGGGTAATGGAAACAGATTGATAGGATAGAACGCGTTAACCAGCATGCAGCCTGTTGCAGTTGCTCCTGCCTTTCTCGTACCTTTAACTCTCTTTCTATCACTTTTTTCTTTAGAATTATTATTATCATCATTTTTACTTTTTATCGTGAGTATATTGGTAATAGGATGCTGAGGCTGGAACTACCAGGCAGAAGGCCTAGAGGAAGACCAAAGAGACGATTCATGGATGTGGTGAGGTGGAGGCAGATGATTCGCTGTGGCGACCCCTGAAGGGAAAAGCCGAAAGGAAAAGAAGAAGAAGATCATTTTTACTTTTTATCGTGGGTGGGCAGTGGTGGCCTGGTGGTAAAGGTACCGGATCACTGATCCTAAGGTTGGGGGTTGAAGCCCCATTCTCGACAGGTTATCACTGTCTCCCCCAGTGCCGCTAACTGGACTATCGAAGGCCGACCATGTCTGTCACTGTCTATGGTGAGAGCTTCATGTAAAAGAACTATTGCTGACTTTTGACAAGAGGAGCTGCATAGCCGTCAGCATATTTCTGCCCTGCGATGGCTTGGCGAGCTGTCTGGGGTGTACTCTGCCCTCGCCTGGAGTCGGCTGGGATGGGCCTAGACTCCCCGCAACCCTAATTAAGATGAAATGGTACAAAAAAATGAATGATGAACTTACTTTTTATTAGTGTGATTTTTTTTTTTTTTTACACAATTTCCTCTGGGATCAATAAAGTATTCTGATTCTGATTATAAGGTTAGGTTATGAATAGCAGGGGTCCCCAACCTTTTTATCACCACGGACCGGTCAACACTTGACAATTTTACCATGGACCAGGGGGGTGTGGGGGGGGGGGTGTCATAGATTGTTTATATTGTAAATATAATTTATTTAGATAAAATATTTAAAATATTATTATTATTAATACAGTAAAACCTCGGCTGACGAACGCTTAAGCTCACGAACTTTTCGCCTCAAGAACATTAAATTTGCGAGCATATAGTCTCTGCTGACGAACTAGTTTTCGGCGGACGAATCAAACCACGCGGTCGAACAGCGCCACGGTGGCGGCCACAAGAAGCTGACGCACGCTCACGGCGTCACAGTTCGTCACCCCCTTTCTTTGAGTGCGGAAGTGGTTTGTGTTTGATCGACATTTTGGACCATATTGAGTGTACTTTTGCTATTATGGGACCGAAAAAGACCCACCACAGGCGGAGATCATTGAAAAACACGAACGAGGTGTGCGTTTGTGTGACTCAGCGTCCCAGTACCAGTACGCTAAGTCTACCATTGCTCCCATCCTTAAGAACAAGGAAGCTATTAAGGGTGCGTGTGTGGCTAAGGGTGTTTCCAAACAGTAGGCGTTTCCAAACTCTCCTTCCAAACAGTAAGTCCCTCCCTCCCTCCTCCTCCCACTCCATTCCATCAAGCCATCAACTACCATCACAAAGGTAAATAAAACCACTTTATTATACAGTACAGTTTATTTCTTTAATTACATTACAATAGCACATTTATTATACATAAAATAAAGTATATTTTTGTGTAGTTTTAAGGCTTATTTAGTAGAAAATTATGTTTTATGGGGACCTGGGAACGGATTATTCTCATTTTAATGGTTTCTTATGGGAAATAAATGTTCGGAAGACGAACTTTTCGCCTCACACACACTTTCTGGGAACCAATTATGTTCGTGAGCTGAGGTATCACTGTACTACTACTACTACTAGTACTAGTAATAATAATAATCACTCCATGAATGTTATTTTTCAACAGCTAAAATAAAGTTGGTTGGGTAGTAGAACTTGAACTTTTCTAAAAAAAAAAAAAAAACCACACAGGTGATGGTGCACCAGCTGGGAGAATGAAGACTCAGGCTCAGTCTCAAAATCCCCGCTATTGTTTGAAACATGTCCAACTCGCCTCTGTTCATGTGTTTACATTGTAGTGTGCAAATGACCGACATTTAACCTCGAGAATCCGGTCATTTTTCAAAATAAAAGATTTTTCAAAAATAAAGATTGTTCAGACTCAGACAGGGGGCAGTGGTGGTCTAGTGGTATAGGGCGCTGGATCGCCGATCCAAAGGTTGGGGGTTCGAGTCCCACTCTCCACAAGGTTGTCACTGTGCCTCCCAGTGCAGCTAACTGGGTTATCAAAGGCGGGCCATGTCTCTCACTGTCTATGGTGTGAGGCATGTAAAAGAACCATTGCTGACTTTCGTAAAGAGTAGGCTGCAAAGCCGTTGGCGTGTTTCCGCCCTGCGATGGCCTGGCGAGCTGTCCAGGGTGTACTCTGCCCTCGCCCGAAGTTGGCTGGGATGGGCACCAGCCTCCCCGCAACCCAAATTAGGATTAAGCGGTTACAGAAAATGAACAGACTCAGACAATAAATAAAACGGAAATAATGGATTATTTCTTCTACGGACCGGTACCGGTCCACGGACCAGTGGTTGGGGAACCCTGATGTATTTGGTCGGATTTAGGTTAAGGTTAGGTTAATATTATAGTTAGGTTAAGGTTATCGTAAGGGTCCGGGTTGGGGGATTGGTGATTATCTGTTCGAGATAAAGTAAATGTCTCCAGGAAATTCACGGAATTCAATGCATTGTACCCTGAATTTGTACAAACAAGACATGTGTGTGGTTACTTGTACTTGCTATATACTTAGGACTGGGATGTATTTTTAACCAACAGAGTGAGGACATTTTTGGGTAGTGAGGACATTTTGTCACTTTGCCAAACAGCTGTTTGAAGGTTAATATATGGTTTGGTTTCAGGGTCGGGGGCAGAATTAATTTCATTGTGGGGTGTAAGTAAAGGTTGGGGTTTGGCATTTAGTCGTGTTGGTTAAGGTTAGGTTATGGTCCGATAACTTCCACATTAGTGCTTCTCTGACTCACTCAACTGTTGCTGACTATAATGCATGGCTGACTGCGTGTTGAAAACATCCCTCCGTCCATTATCGAAACGCTTAATGGTCAGAATCACATTCAAGGCTCGATCCAATCCCAGCTGACTTCAGGCGAGAGGTGTAGTTCATCCACAACCACCGATCTGTGGTAAGTCTAACACAGAGACAGACAAACAACTACGCCCACTGATGGTCAATTTTGAGCCAATTAACTTTATCTGTAGTTCTCTGGACCATTGGAGGAAACCAGAATGCCTGGAGGTTTTTGCTGTGTGGTCCGGACTGCATGATAATAGGCCACTTTAGGTATTTTATGCTATAAAAACGTCAGTTATGTTAAGATATTGTTACCCTAATGCAAGGTGTAGTCACTTACCGAGCTTAGAAATGACCTGCAGTAAGATAGGACACAAGGTTTCTGTAGTCATAAGGACTGTCTCTGCATGACATAATTCAACATGATCTCTACTCCCTAAAGTGAGAAGACACATCAAAGCCTGGAGTTGTTTTTCACGTGTGTTTCGATTTTCTTGCCATGTTGTATTCTGAAATGCTGGGACTCGTTCAGCCAGACTAGAAACTATAAGACGCTTGAACCCCGTTATGTTATCAGAGACAGTAAGTCAATATTAAACAACAGGTCCAATTATATGAAGTAACTGTAGCCTGCAAGATGGCTCGGATGTGATATTCTGTAACAGGAAGAGCACAGTTTCTGCTCTAGAACGTCAGTCTTTGCCAGGAAAATCTTGCGTGAAGTCGGGGAATATGCATTAAGGTCACTACAGACTCTCGGTAATGCAATGCACTATAACCCTTTCTCAGCACTCTCAAAGCCTGTAAACATTTCTAGAAGACGAACGTGAAATTCTCAGTTCTGAAAGTAGCGCCTCATTCATGGATAGCAAACTATGGAATCATTTCATTATGCAGTCCTGAAAATCTCGGCCCACACGATGCTATTTCTTCTTGTTATAGCCACGATGTTTCCCAGTGACAGCATTTTGCACGACAGTGTTTGCATTACTGAAGAAAATCTCATGTTGTTTGTCTGTGTTGTCTTTGTGTAGCCATGCATGTAAACAAAACAAAGCCAACGTCTAGTCATAATGTCATTGTCATATTCGATCATTGCATTGCATAATTCATTATAATCTACTTCCTGCAACTTGGCCCTCCTCTAATGGCCTCATCCTGGCTGTAAAGCCTGGCTAAATTCATTACTGTTGTCGAGACATCATAATGTTCTGATATAATGTCCACTACACTCTTACTGTAAAACATCCCTCTGTCCCTGCTGTCACTTTGTATTTTCTCAAGCACACTTTAAGAAAGTACAGCTGTCACAATACGTATAAGCCTGTACAGAACCAGAGTATTTGAAATATTTTTCCAATTTAATCTTGTTATAGCCCTGCGATGGCCTGGCGAGCTGTCCAGGGTGTACTCTGCCCTCGCCCTGAGTTGGCTGGGATGGGCACCAGCCTCCCCGCGACCCTAATTAGGATGAAGCAGTTACAGAAAATGAACTGAACTGAATCTTGTTATAGCTTATGTAGTGCATTAACAGAGCTATACTTGCAACAACCACACACAGAACATTGGTAAATGTTGTTATATGATGTCATGGTACAATTTATTTTCATGCCAGCCTGGGAAAACCAATCAAAGAGTGAAATTTGGTCATTAAATTCTGGTCACTATAAACACTCAAAAAGGAGGAAAATGCATTTATAAATTGTACCTTAACAAGTCTATCACAGACATACACACACACACACACACACACACACACACACACACCCATATATATATATATATATATATATATATATATATATATATATATATATATATATATATATATACACACACACACACACACACACACACACACACACACCGTATTCGACGTAATAAGCGCCCTACTCCAATAAGGCCCCTCATCCCGTGTTTTTAGCTTAGGTGTAATAACCGCACATATGTACTGATAGCAAAATCGTAGATCAAGCTTACCAATTTTATTCAATCATTCTCTGTAACGGTAAAATGAGGTGTTCACTGCATGTAAAAGTGAGTTTACACGGTATTTCAAGACCCCCTGCCACTGGGGAATGTCTATAATGTTCATCAGTGACAACACATTTGATTGTTCTTCCGTGTTTTAAAAAACAAGATTATTTTGCTGTTCTCTTGGTAAATGTCCAACAACCGATGAACCATTCGAAACTGCTACAGTAAAACTATGGGTTCTGTATGAATTGCTCTGAATGAATGGAGCGATGAGCCAGATATGGACCTATCAGAAAGTGATGACAAGTATTTTTCACCCGATTCTCCTGCTCACTGACTTCATACATTTAAAAGACATTCATGGAAATTTGCTTTTGTTTATGTTCATGTTGATTGGTTCAATGTGCCATGTGCTAATATTGACAGTATTGATTGGCTTGATTTTACTTCTCGGAAATTGTTTAAATGAAATGTTTAAAGGGAAGGAAAAGTAAGAGGTCTTTTTTTAATTATACTGTTTTCTGTTTATTTTCAGTTTTCATAAGTACTTTGGTTGATACTACAAAATGAATAATACAAATACTGTACCAGTAAAACTCTTTTATTGTTCTGTTATTATTCATGGTTTCCACCTCAATGGTAATAAGCACTTATTAGCTAATAATTCCCCCCACCCACACATACACACACACACACACACACACACACACACACACACACACAAACACACACACACACACACTTCAATTTTTTAAGTGCCCTGGGCACTTATCACGTCAAATATGGTATATACAAACCGGATTCCAAAAAAGTGGGACACTATACAAATTGTGAATAAAAACTGAATGCAACGATGTAGAAGTGCCAAATTTCAATATTTTATTCTGAATAGAACATAGATGACCGAGTCAAATGTTTAAACTGAGAAAATGTATCATTTTAAGGGAAAACATATGTTGATTTTAAATTTCATGGTGTCAAATTCATGGTATTGAAATTTGGCACTGCCACATCATTGCAGTGAGTTTTTATTCACAATTTGTATAGTATCCCAACTTTTTTTGTAATCCACTTTGTGTGTGTGGTTGTGTGTGTGTGTATATATATATACAAACTGTATATATACTGTATAAAAACATTTCCTGATGTTATCAACCAGTGAACAGTCCAGGAAGCCATGCAGCTCCAGCAAAAATCCAGAATATTATTATGCACTCTGAATAATGATCCTGATATTTAAACTGTCAGAGTTCATTATAGACACCAGTACCTATTTCAGCCAAAAACACTAATTCAAGGGCTGGTTTTTTTTGGCTATTTCAAATTTGGCCCATGTGACAGTTGGCATGTTTTCCCAGACATACATATACAGTATTTAATATCGCTTTATTTGATTTATAGATGTAGCCGCGGAATGAAGGTAGAATTTCCAACAGATATCTTGAGTGATCAGTGTCCAAGGCTTGTATTATAAGAGTAGCACGACTTTTTTAAGGGCCGAATCAACCTCAGCCCTGGAGGACATAAATAAATGAGTAAATCTCGCCTGAGTTTTCCCAACTACAAATCTGGAGCAAAAATACGAAATGATAACCCGAACTTTTTTTTTTTTTTTACTGCCTTTTGTATCACCTGATTTGTTTGTTTAATTATCCATTGAATGAGTTCATGTTCAATGTTTCTGTTCATGTTTGTTGTTTTGCTTGGTGAAAGTTTTATCTTCCTGCCTAAGTTAGGTTGTGTGTCTTTTATTCTGTGCCAGTCTGAGTGGTGGTTTATGAGCCTTTATTTTTTATTTTCACCTATGTTATTAATAAGTCTTGTTTTCTTTTTTAATTGCTGCCTGCCATCACTTGTACATAATAACCAATCAGTATCAGTTCAGCAACACAGCATCCTTATTGGGTTTATTATGGTACAGACAGGGACAACCATCCCTTGTGTCCCATGCCAATGGGGCTCTGCTATAGGTTAACTGAATTAAGCATTTAATGCCACACAAATGACAGAGTTTATCTTTGATTTTAAAAAGTCTTCCTTTTATTTCATTATTTTTTTCTGACATCCCAGACCTTTATAAGAGTGTTTGTGGTGTGTATATATGCACTGGTATGTGTTCAATAGTTCAATTCTGTTCTGTTCGATTCTGTTCTGATCTGAAAAAACAAACAAAAAAAAAAAAAAAACAGTTTTTTCTCTGGCCTCAGAATCTTCAAGGTGACTTGATGTGGCTTTTCTTCATTCATTCATTTATTTATTAATGACCACACAACCAAGTTGGTGGAATTTGTCTTGAGAAATGACTATTTTATTGCACCCCTCGATGCAAGCTACATTTGTTGAGCATTTGTAATATAGTTATCACGTGCACAGAATGTTCCCAGTCAAAAATTCCTGGGACTGCTCCAAAGCCACTGTAGGCATCTTGGTAGACTCTCTGACCTGTGTCCTCCTCACTCTTCCTAACTGTTTAGATGGATAGCCTCATCCGAGAGGGATCCTAGTACAGTGGTACCTCGACTTGCGAGTGTCCCTTATAATGAATTTTCCATGATACGAGCTTCAATCCCACCAAAAATCTGCCCCATCCAATGAGCAAATTTTTGACTTACGAGCTCTGCTGGAGAAATGTTTTTTCCAGGCCGTATCACCTTTATTTCTGCTGCATGTATTCCTCTGCAACCCGAGAACCCCTTGTGCAGTGCTTCTCAAGTATTTTCTGTGCTGCCTCCTATAGGAAGGAAAAAAAACATTTTACGCTCTCCCCCAGCACCCCGCGCGACTATAAATAGTATTTACTGCACTTCATATCATTTGGTCGGTGCTTTTTCCCTACACCACAGGGAACACAGTGAGAGCGCCACTGCCACCTAGTATAGAGGATGCGCAATCACAGTTAAAGCTGTCCCAGTATGTTAAAAAAGAATGTTCCCCAGGGTCATATGCACCAATCAACCTCGTTAAAACGGTTAAAAATAAAAAAAAAATAATAATTAAATAAATAAATCAATCAAAGTGAAAACATTTAGTAGTGTAAGTTAATGTTAATTATTAATATATTCTTAAGTTCAGATGTACTTACTGTATTGTTTATTGACTTATTGTTTATTCTTGTTATATTATGATTTATTGTTAATTCCAGTATTATTAATGTTACTGTACATGCGTTATTATTATGAAATGTTTATTTTCACATGTTTATCTAAAATATGTTTGTGTCAGGTTTCATGAGTTTGACAGGGGGTTGGAACGGATTAATTGGTTTTCTATTGTTTCCGATAGGAATTTTTGTTTCATCGAACGAATGTTTCGACTTAAGAGCTCGCCTTCAGAAAGGATTAATTTTGTTAGTCGAGGTACCACTGTACTACAAAATATTTTTATTTTGATTAATTTTATCCTGCTCCTAAAGATTGATAAAGTATCTTAATTTTTTGCTATCCAGCTCCTGACTTGCGGCTGTCCACAACTTTATCGCTGTGATCTTTTGACAGTGCCTTGCCACCTATAGCTGATTGTTTAATTGGAAACTAATCAGAATGAATACATTTGATCAGAGGCAGACTAAGGTTGGCATGCAGTGAAAAAGGTGATTCATTAGAACTGATTGATTTAGTTCTGGGAGTTTTTTAACCACCTCAATGATTTCTTGGGCATGCGCGTGGGGGGGGGGGGGTGTTTGTTTGTTTTTACTCTTCTTATTCTAACTTTTCTATTCTATTTCTAACTTCTGGAGTTGCTCCTATTATGTCTTTCACTCGGCTGTTATAAGTTGCATTAAGTATTTTTGTATGTGTCTTCATTTCAGGCTGAAAATCAACAGAATGTGAATGTTTTGAAGGGATGATTATTTTCAGCACCCAGTGTACATACAGTACTATCATAAACTACTTTACACATACACATTAACTGACATCGCATGAACACTTTACCGCTCACATTCAGACAAAATGGCAGACTATAATATACATACCGTATCATACACATAAATAATACATACATAACCATATGTATGACACTAATGCTATCATATAAACACTTTACCTCACAGAAATAAAAATGCCATCACACAAATATTGTTTTCACACATTTATACAATGTGACATTGTTAACATAACACTCACACATATTCCGTTATGCACACTTGCCACTCAGGTTTATGTAAAATGCTGTCACAAACACATTTGCCCTAACACATAGGCATACTAGTCCTTCTAAAAAAATTAGCATATTATGATAAAGTTCATTATTTTCTGTAATGTACTGATAAAAATTAAACTTTCATATATTTTAGATTCATTGCACACCAACTGAAATATTTCAGGTCTTTTATTGTTTAATTCTGATGATTTTGGCATACAGATCATGAAAACCCAAAATTCCTATCTCAAAAAATTAGCATATTTCATCCGACCAATAAAAAAAAGTGTTTTTAATACAAAAAAGTCAACCTTCAAATAATCATGTTCAGTTATGCACTCAATACTTGATCGGGAATCCTTTTGCAGAAATGACTGCTTCAATGCGGCGTGGCATGGAGGCAATCAGCCTGTGGCACTGCTGAGGTGTTACGGAGGCCCAGGATGCTTCTATAGCAGCCATAAGTTCATCCAGTGTTTGGTCTGGTGTCTCTCAACTTTCTCTTCACAATATCCCACAGATTCTCTATGGGCTTCAGGTCAGGAGAGTTGGCAGGCCAATTGAGCACAGTAATACCATGGTCAGTAAACCATTTA
The DNA here is from genome assembly GCA_024760905.1 of Plotosus lineatus. Classification (NCBI taxonomy): domain Eukaryota; kingdom Metazoa; phylum Chordata; class Actinopteri; order Siluriformes; family Plotosidae; genus Plotosus; species Plotosus lineatus. The sequence goes on along the minus strand of CM045745.1, from coordinate 7,453,302 downwards.
GCAGTGGTTTTGGCACTGTGAGCAGGTGCCAGGTCGTGCTGAAAAATGAAATCTTCATCTCCATAAAGCTTTTCAGCAGATGGAAGCATGAAGTGCTCCAAAATCTCCTGATAGCTAGCTGCATTGTCCCTGCCCTTGTCTCCAAACACTTTCCACAAAGCTAGAAGCCCAAAGAGACTGTCTATGAATTACCGTAATTTCCAGACTATTGAGCGCACCTGAATATAAGCCGCACCAACTAAATTTTTAAAGAATCTGTACTGTTACATATGGACTTTAGAACATGGAAATTGCCCCATGAAACCAGCAAAGCACGACAGACCACGACATAAACTATATACAATTTAATAATATGAACAAAGTAAGGCAAAATAATACTTATAGCTTAAAGCTAAACAAAATACAAATTAAACAAGGGTCCTAAAACAAAGATAGTCACCAAGCACCTGCAGCATGGTAAATTTAGAGACGGTGCACGTGCTGGCGGGGAAAGGCTTGAAATCCCATGTATCGAAAGAAACAAATGATGAAAACCCTCGCGTTGGCTGTGGTTGAGCGCGTAAGATGGGTGATGGAGTCTTGAACGACGAAACTTGGTTGAAACGCATTCCATGATCCACCTTGGATGAGATGATCCGCCGTGACGAGTTTCCTTAGATGATCTGTGCACCAAAGAGACCCGAAGAAACTCCTGAGGTGATCTGCCCCAAAAAGACCCGAAGAGACTGGAGCCAGTTGGCAACAGGTCCTTAATATAGATTCCCTAAAGTTCAGGAAAGTTCCATTCTGGAAAATTCCAAATCACCAGACGCGCCACCAGGGCGCATGCATAACTAGATCCCCTAATGGAAAACTCCAGACCCAAACAGCTGAGTCATACCATGTGTCACAATTTACAGTACACTAACTGAATCTAATTATACACAACGTTGATACAGTCATATTTATATTTACACTTATTCACATGGCCATCACAGTACATATATAGGCCGCACCTCTTTATAAGCCGCAGGTGTCTGTCTCGCTTTTGCGCTTTCTGCTAGAGCACCCCCTAGAGGCCGGTAGCCCATAAAAAAATCTATAGATTAGCCGCATCGTTGTTTAAGCCGCAGGGTTCATAGCGTGTGTTGAAAGTAGCGTCTTATAGTTATGGTATGTAAAATTAAAGAGCATTTTGAGTGGAAATTGGAATTTTTATATTCTTTGGTCTTTTTTAAATTAAATGAAGTGGTGGCAGCAGGTCTGCTTCACGGCAAGAAAGTCCTGGTTTTAAGTCCCAGGCTGGGCACAGGTGTTTCTGTGGGGTTTGCATGTTCTTCCCGTGCTTGTATGAATTTCCTCTGGCTTCACCAGTTTCCTCCCACAATTCCACAGCATGCAATTAACATTAGGCCAAGTGGCTACCTCAAATTGACCCTAGATGTGACGGTGAGTGTGAATGGTTGTGTGTGTTGGCTTTGTGATGGTCTTTCGAGCTATTTAAGATGCCTTAAGGATTTAAGGGTGCCTACCCTCGCCAAGTGTCGGCTGAGATAGGTTCCAGCCACCCTACTACCTTAATTAAGTAGTTTTTCAATTAAGTGAATGTTTTCATAAGGTCAACCTTTATTAAAATTGACCTGAGGTGAAAATAGAGCCGACCATTTTTCTTCTGAAAAAAAAAAAAATCAGACTTTTTTTTAAAGACCTCTTCCAGGCCCAATCTAAATACAGTAAAACCTCCGCTGACGAACGCTTAAGTTCACGAACCTTTCGCCTCAAGAACATTAAATTTGCGAGCATATAGTCTCTGCTGATGACGAACTAGTTTTCGGTGGACGAATCAAACCACGCGGTCGAACAGCGCCACGGTGGCGGCCACGAGAAGCTGACGCACGCTCATGGCGTCACAGTTCGTCACCCCCTTTCTTTGAGTGCGGACGTGGTTTGTGTTTGATAGACATTTTGGACCATATCGAGTGTACTTTTGCTATTATGGGACCGAAAAAGACGCCACCACAGGCGGAGATCATTGAAAAACACGAACGAGGTGTGCGTTTATGTGACTCAGCGTCCCAGTACCAGTACGCTAAGTCTACCATTGCTCCCATCCTTAAGAACAAGGAAGCTATTAAGGGTGCGTGTGTGGCTAAGGGCGTTTCCAAACAGTAGGCGTTTCCAAACACTCCTTCCAAATAGTAAGTCCCTCCCTCCCTCCTCCTACCACTCCATTCCATCAAGCCGTCAGCTACCATCACAAAGGTAAATAAAACCACTTTATTATACAGTACAGTTTATTTCTTTAATTACAATACAATAGACATTTATTATACATAAAATAAGGTATATTTTTGTGTAGTTTTAAGGCTTATTTAGTAGAAAATTATGTTTTATGGGGACCTGGGAACGGATTATTCTCATTTTAATGGTTTCTTATGGGAAATAAATGTTCGGAAGACGAACTTTTCGCCTTACACACACTTTCTGGGAACCAATTATGTTCGTGAGCAGAGGTATCACTGTATGCTTCATTGTTTTCTGCAGATTTTTTTGTTGACTGCACCGATGGTTTGTTTTGGAGTGATCTCTTAATAACAGAGGCTCCTCTTGACCACAATATGTTGAGGATGTGCCACAGATTTTCCGTGTACTTTCAGATTTATCACTCCAGATTACTCACTTGATCTGAAAACGGAAGAGTGAACAAAGCCCACTCATTGTACATGTCTGGATTCCCTCTGTGTACACGAAGCAGTGATGTGTATACAGAATTATGGGACTGCTCAGACAGGAACAATGCTGTGGGCTGCATGTGCACTGAACGACTATAAGAGAGGAAAGAGATTCCATTCATATGTCCTTTCTCCTGGAGGCAGTGGTGGCCGGGCATTAAGTAAAGGTGCCGAATCACTGATCCCAAGGTTGCGGCTTCTTCAAGCTCCACTCTCAACGGGTTGTCACTGTTCGGCCAGTGCAGCTACCTGGGTTATCAAAGGCCGTCCATGTCTCTCACTCTCTATGGTGTGAGGTTCATGTAAAAGAACCATTGCCGACTTCCGTCAAGGGTCACTGCATAGCCATCAGTGTGTTTATGTCATGTGATGGCATGGCGAACTGTCCAGGGTGTACTCTTCCATCGCCCAGAGTCGGCTGAGATGGGTGCCAGCCAACCCGGGACCCTAATTAGGATTAAGCGGCTCAGAAAATGAATGAATGAATCCTTTCATCTGTCTGCTAATAAATTTGCGTAGTGAGTTCTGTTTGAGTTCTGGTGGTCGCGAGTTTGAATCCTCACTGTATTGAATTCCCTGAGCAAGGCCTTAACCAAGGCATGTTCTCCCTGTGCTCATGTGGGTTTCCTCTGGTTTCCTCTGATAGGCCACGGACATCCACATTAGGCTAATTGGGTGTTCCAAGTTGACCCTAGGTGTGAATGATCTGTTGGCAAGCTGCTCCCTCGAGCGACCTTTGACCTTAGTAGAATAAATAAGTTCAGCAAACGGATGAATAAATGATGTTTGATAAAAACACGCCTTTCAGATTTCCATCCACTTGTAAATAAGACACCAAAGCCTTCCCAACATGACAATGTCCTTGTGTCCATAGCGAAGTCCATCAAGACATGACTTATGTTGGAGTGGAAGAGCTTGAATGTCCTGCATAGACCTCTGACTTTCAACCCACTCAACACCTTTGGGATGAAACCGAATGCAGAACGCACCCCAGACCTCCTCAGCTGACATCGATGTCGAGGCCTGGTTAAATGTTCTTGTGAATGAAAGACCACAAATACCCACAGCCTTGAATCAAAACCAGAAGAGTGCCAGTTATTATATTAGCCAAAGAGGAGTAAATAAAAATCAATTTCAACAAGCGTTCAAGCATTATAGGAAGGTGTCCACAAACCTTTGACCTTTGATGTAAATCACAATTTTATTCTTTTTTTTTTTTTTTTACCCCTTTATTAAATACACGAGAGAGATTTATACAGCTGTGATTCTCACTTCCACAGCTTCCTCACTAACATTTTTAAATAGACCAAAAGGTCCTTCAACGCTGCAGTGCATTACACATTCCTGTAATGCATGAGAAGTTTCCAAAGAGTAAAAATAGTCTCAAGGACAAAATGATTGTCTTTTTTTGCTTTACTGCTCCATCCGGACCTGAAGTGAACCACAACCAGAATACTAAATATTAACACTCCCAAAATAACCTGGATATAATTTTGTGAATAGCGAAAATAAATGATGTTCATCATCTTTAAGACTTATTTATCAGGACCACAGGGGGAAACTGGAGCAAGTCCCAGCTGACAGGCCACACCCTGAAAAGGTCTTCAGGGCCAGCACGTATACTAACAACCTTCACACTCTCGTTCACATATCACCTTATCAGAAATTTAGAGTAACTGGCTGACCTAACGTACATATCTTTGGAATGCAGGTAGAAACCAAATCACCCAGAGGACACCAGTGCAGCACAGGGAGCACCCCGAAGCTTTCCGCCACGAGAACACACTGCCAACCACTCAGGCACAGTGCAAATACAAATGAAGTTTATCAAAGCAAATCTATCAGTGAAGTATCGCACTACTAACAACGAATACCCAGTCATTCATTTTCTGTAGCCACTTAATCCTAACTAGGGTCACGGGGAGGTTGGCGCCCATCTCAGCCGACTCTGGGAAACGGCTGACGACTGGTCTTCGATAATCCAGTTAGCGGCGTTTTACTCCCTCACGATTTGAGCACCAATTTTAGATTTGTCTCATCAGGAAAGAAAATGTCTATTGATAGACCATTTGGAGAACCTGGTCATTCAGATCATGAGCGGAGTTCAGTTTATTGCAACATGATGTTGCTGAGTCTCAATCCGACCAATCGACGCGAACAATCCAACAGAATATTTTACAGTATGGGACTGTTTTTTTTTTTTTTTTTTTATGGCCAATGTTTACAACTGTACTGTAATCTAAAATTCCTCCATTAAGCAGCGCACGGATAAAAACTACATGAAAAGTACATCACAGGTATCTGACAAAACAAACACACACACACACACACGAATGATGAAATAAATGGTATCCTGGTCTTTAACAGTCCCTCACACAGTGTTGGGTGACGGATAGCATGATCACATGATATTTCGTTCTTTGTACTGTATGCGGTGGCTAGTTAGCGGTTATGTTCATGTCACAGGTGCATAAGTGTTCCACGAGCTGTTTGAGCTAAAGAATGCATTAGCTTAACATCACACGAGCAGGCTGAGCTGTCAATCAAATGCCAGTCACCTTCAGTTCAGCTGGTACTTGCTGATAGATGAGGGTGAATTGAAGGTGTGATTAAATGTATGGAATTTTACAGACAAAAAAAAGCTATAGCAAAGTTTACATTTGCTAATATATTGTACATGAGTAGAAACAGACACATCCTTCACAGCCGTTTCTTAATCCTAGCAGTGTCAAAGCCAAAAAAAAAAAAATCGACTTTATGACACATGCTAATTCATTGCACTCAGCATTAGTAAATACTGCACTCTCACA
>CM045745.1:7302781-7445281 GCA_024760905.1 Plotosus lineatus | reverse complement strand
CCTCAATCTCACCCTATCCTCTGCATCTTCTCTTACACCAACTACCTTCATGTCCTCCTTTACCAAATCCATAAAATCTTCTCTTTGGTCTTCCTGTAGACCTACTGCCTGGTAGTTCCAGCCTCAGCATCCTACTACCAATATATTTACTTATCATATACACACACACATATACACATATAGACATACATACACACACACACACACACACACACATATATATATTATTTATATTATGTGTGTGTACATATGTGAGTTCACGGGCATGTAAAAATGTATGCACATATATGCATGAATCGATACCAATATTTAAGAGAACCCGCCCCCAAGTACATAATGAACACCACCCCATCTAGAGGACGCCATGTTTATCGACATAGTACCGCCCCCAGCACTTTGTAATCATTCTTCTATAATCACCTGAAGAGAGAGGATGGTTTCACCGCCCCTCGAAACAGATGTGTAGTGATAAATGGAGTTTCAATAGAAAGTCTTTGTCCTGTCCTTTTATTTCTATTGTTATTTGCTCTACCAAAAAGTATTGAGCACTCTCCTACGGAAGGATCTACTCAGAAAATCCTCTCTCTCTCATATACACACACACACTATATTATATATATATATATATATATACACACACACACATACATACATACATACATACATACACACAGATACACACATACATACAGTGGCGCCCTGCCATGGCCTGGTGAACTGTCCAGGGTGTACTCTGCCCTCTGCTGAGAATGTACGCAGTATACACTACACATAATTTTTCTCAGCAGTAAAGCCTACATATTGTCATTATCAATATAGCGCCATCTATCGGCAGTGTGTACATTTTGCAGGTGTAAATTTCCAGCTGTTCATTCAAACCAACTTCAGAGGTGAAGCTCGAGAAACACAACATTCATTTATTAAAAGCACAAAAAGTAGACAAGTTAAATGTTTCGTACAAAATGATCGGTCACTACCCAAAAACAAAACAAAAAACCCTCTGCTAGAAACCAATGAAACTGTTAAATGAAAACAAATTTAATGAAAGTTGAAAAAAGAAAAAACGTTGTTGTTAAAAAAAAAAACATGACACTGTGGGGTTTAAATTGCATATTTATAGTTGTAAAGCTCATACAAATTTCATATTAGTCTTGACTCTTTTATTTATAGCATTATTGCACAGTACTGATGTTTAATTTTACACATATTGCTGCTTTATATATTTACTAGCTTAAATAAAAATTTAAATCAAGATTTTGTGAATATATAAACATAAACTGAAGATCAGTGTGTGTATGTGTGAATGTACGTATACACACACACACACACACACACACACACACACACACACACAGAAGGTGCTTCATTGGTTGCATAAGCTATTGCTGAGCATTGTGTATTTCTCTACATGCCTCCATATTAATAAGATTTTTACATAATAAATATGGACATTTAAAGGCGGAGCTTTTTGCTTGCATATGGGTGCATACAGATCCCAAAAGTCCTGCAAACGTCAGTGGTGCAACCTGATAAATTTGTGATGTGCAAAACAAACTGCATGTTTCACTGCAGTGCAGACAAGTTACTTCACCTTATCTATTAAAACTGCATGAGCAGAACACAAAACTCGTTGTGTCGTACATGACCAATTTAGTCCAATTTAAAATGACCTCAGATTGAAATAAATTTAAGGTAAGGTGGTCTGGTGGGCTTTTCTTTTTAAAACTCGAGCCTAGGGTTCTTCAGGCCCGTGCTTGTTCCCGGTTTCCGTAGCGTGAAGCTACCAGGAGTTCAACTCCTCCTGGATGGGACGCTAGTCCAGTGTAGGTTACATTCCCAGTATATTTTTTACCGGCACCTATTTATACTGCTGGGTGAACAGAGGCACACTGGGAGGTTAAGACCTAACTGGGATTCGAACACACAACCTCATGATCATAACTAGTACGACACCGGCTCCTCTTGAAATAAATTTAAATAAAAAAGTAACAGCAGTAACACAAACCCTGATGTGCACAACATGAACACTGTTCAATGTCGGCATGGTTACAGCAATTTGGAATCATATAGACTAAAACATATCCTGTAGTTTAATACATAAAATATACTTTCATTTTCTTCCTTGTGTGGCACTATTTATAACCTGGTAATTATATCAGAAGCACAAATTACATTGGTATTTATTTCATTTATATTTAAATTCTGTCCTATTCATTAAAAAGGTCAAGATAGTTATTGTACACATTTCCAATATACTTTTTATTGTGAGCATAAATATAACCTAAACCCAATAATTTTATTTAATCGATGGTAAATAAAGAAAAAAAACACAACAGCAAAAACAAGCATTTATTTGACAATCGTAATCCTTTTGAGAATTCCACAGAAGGACGGCATGATAGTTTTTATAATAAAAAAAAAAAAAAAATGAAGGTCATAAAACGATCATATATAAAAGCATAAAAAGGCCTCACCAACATGGTAAACTTTAAATGTAAAGCAAACCATCACTGTTATAAGAGCGTGGGTAAAATGTACTGGATTTCTGATTCCGTCTGTGCAACTGCACTCGGATCAGAACCGAACGATCTGTTCGGGATCATATTTATGCTCACAGGCCTGTCGAGTCTGTGGATACAAAATGTACCTCAGGATTCAAACTGAATACGTGTGTCCAGCACATTTGGTCCTGGGAATGTGGGTGTGTGAGCGGAGTGTGTCAATACTGGAGTTTCCAGAATATGATCTGTTTGTCTTCTCCTCCCGTAATGACAGTGCTGCACTGCTCATTCATCCAAATGCAAGACACAGGACCTAAAAAAAAAGAAATTTAAAAAAATTATAAATAAAAAGACCTAATCAAAAGTGTACACAGTACCACATGTAGCCGGGAATATATTGACAATTATTACCTTTTGCGTGAGCGGAATGTTTCCGCATCAAATTGTGTGTGCGTGTAATAGTGTAATTAGCATGCTACCTTTGCAATGACCTATACTTTGTTCATGTTATTATTTCTGGAGCTACAGTGGTACCTCACCTTACGAAATTAATCCGTTCCAGAGGCGGTTTCGTTAACCTGGATTTTTGTAAGTAGAACCGCATTCTACATGAAAAACGCATGATTTGTGCCAAGTCCCCCAAAACTACCCTTTAAAAATGATAAAAGCATACCTTTTAAGGTACTTACTTCATGTTGACCAAGTCTTCTGAGCAGAGTTATAATCTTACAAATGTTTATGCAAGGTTAAAAGCCTGAGCCGAAAAATAAAGTTGCAATGAGCACACTCGAAAAACTCATGAAACAAGCTGCTGCTCAAAGAAGCTGTGTTATCCCTCCTAGCCAATGGGAGGCCAGCGTGGCGGGATGTTGGAAGATAGCCAATGGGAGGGAGCTGTGTCATCCCTCTTAGCCAATGGGAGGCCAGCGGGGCGGGATGTTGGGAGATAGTCAATGGAGAGCAACTCATGCATTGTTTGAATGGTGTGTTTGGCCTGTTTCGTATGCAGAGACAAAAAATGTTGGAAAATGTTTTTCGTGACCTGGATTTTTCGTTTGCTGGGACTATCGTAAGGTTCGGTACCACTGTACCTATTATCCTAAGTGGACAATGCTGAAATCAAAATGATGGACCAGCCAACATCATGAGGTCTTAAAATAAATATAAATTTAATTTACGATGATTATATATCCTGTATTCGACATAATAAGCGCCCTGCTCCATTAAGCCCCCCCAATGTTTTTTTTTTTTTGTTTTTCTTCCGTCTAATAACCGCCCATGTGTACTGGTCGCAAAATGGTCGATCAGTCTCTGTAACAGTTAAACGAGGCGTTCACTGCCTGTAAAAGTGAGTTTACACGGTATTTCAAGACCCCCTGCAACTGGGGAATGTCTATAATGTTCATCAGTAACAACAAATTTGATTGTTCCGCCGTGCTTTAAAAAACAGGAAAATATTTTGCTGTGTTTTCTTGGTAAATGTCCAACAATCAATGAACCATTAGAAACCGATTAGCCTCATATTCATCCGCATGTATTTCTCAGCACTCCGAGAATGCCTTGTGCAGTGCTTCTCAATTATTTTCTGTGATGCCCCTTTAGGAAGGAAAAAACATTTCATGTCCTCCCCCAGCGCCCCACACGTGCGACCATAAAGAGTGTTTACTGTACGTCATATCGTTTGCTCGGTGCTTTTCCCCACACCATAGCATGACAATGAGAGCACCAAAGCCAACTATTGTTTTGGATGCACAATTACACTTAATTCTACTACAGTATGGCAAAAAAGTATGTTCCCCAGGATCAAACACCCCCCGGCATCACGCCCCACTATTTGAGAAGCACTGGCCTTGTGGGAGCTCATTATGAGCCTTTCCTCGCTGATATTCGTAGCATGCACATGCACAAAATTCTCCTCCTCCTCTGTTACGCACCAGCTCCTGCCGGCCCACGTGACATCTTTGCCACAGTCGATGATCAGAAGAGTTAGTCGACTTATTGTTTATTCTTGTATTATTATTATTTATTATTAATTATTATTAATGCTAAAGTACATGTATTATTATTATTCTGAAATATTTATTGTATTTACATGTTTATCTTTAATATATTAGGTGAAATATACGTGTTTATGGCAGGTTATATGAGATTGGGAGGGGGTTGGAATGGATTAATTGGTTTTCTGTTATTTCTTATGGGAATAATTGTTTCATCTAACAAACGTTTTGGCTTATGACCTCGCCCTCGGAACGGATTAAATTCATAAGTCAAGGTACCACCAGTCGATCTACATTCCAATCCTCACCTACGGTCATGAGCTTTGGGTAGTGACCAAAAGAACAGGATTGCAGATACAAGTGGCCGAAATGGGCTTCCTTCGCCAGGTGGCGGGGCTCTCCATTAGAGATAAGGAGAGAAGCTCAAGCATCCGAGGAGAGCTCGGAGTAGAACCGCTGCTCCTCCGCATTGAGAGGAGCCAGTTGAGGTGGCTCGGGCATCTGGTTAGAATGTCTCCCGAACGCCTCCATGGTGTGGTGTTTTGGGCATGTCCGACCGGGAAGAGACCACGGGGTCAACCCAGAACACACTGGAGGGACTTGTATCTCTTGTCTGCACACGCCTCGGTGTCTCCTTGGACGAGCTGGAGGAAGTGGCTGGGGTGAAAACATCTGGACCTCATTGTTTAGGCTGCTGCCCCGTGACCCGACTCCGGATTAAGTGGAAAATGATGATGATGAAAATAAACTTTAAAAAATAATAATGTAGTCTGCTTTTCATGCTCATGTGTTTGCGGTAAACAATGATTCAGACCAGGGTTTGTAAATATTGCTGAAGAGCCTTCAGGAAGTAATGATTAACTGTAAACGATGCACTTCTTTCAACAATCATTGTGTCTCTAAGTGTGTGTGTGCATGTGTGTGTGTGTGTGTGTGTGTGTATATATTATATATATATATATATATATATATATATACCAGAGTGAGCAGGGATCCGGTGAGTAATTCGCCTAGTAAGAAGATCCCAAATGATCAGATTCCCTGATTCACCTCCAGATAACACGATGCTGCCGTCCCAACAAAAACACCTACACACACAAAAACAGACACAGATGAGCAACCGGATATAGAACTGAATCTCTGGATAGAGACAGACAGACCGACAGATTGTATGAACTCATTACTATCACAGTTATACTCTGAAATGTACCAAGTGTTTGTGTTACATGATTTTCATGAATGTAAAATAAAAATCTATTAAATACTAAGCGCAAGTAGAGAGAACCACTGAAACACTACAAGGGAAAGAAACTCAATGAAAAGACAAATTTGCTGTTTGTTGAAGCAAAGTGTGTGTGTGTGTGTGTGTGTGTGTGTGTGTGTGAGAGAGAGAGAGAAATGAACTCGAGTTAAAAAAAATCAGTATTTTGCTGAAGAAGGATATAAAAATTAGGCTTGTAACAAGCGCTAAAACTATCGAGCAAACGCTCGACTGGACCCGTCTCAGCTCCGATCGATAAAGAAATCTGATCTGCCGATAATTTCTGATGGCCATTTCAGTAAATGTGCTTTTATAGATTTGTTACAGCGCTAGGCCAGTGGTGGCCTGGTGGTAAAGGTGATGGATCGCTGATCCTAATATTGGGGGTTCAAGCCCCACTCTCAGTGGGTTGTGTGTGTGTGTGTGTGTGTGTGTGTGTCCAGTGCAGCTAACTGGGTCATCAAAGGCCGGCCATGTCTCTCACTGTCTATGGTGGGAGGTTCATGTAAAAGAACCATTGCTGACTTTCGACAAGACTAGCTGCAAAGCCTTCAGCGTGTTTCTGCCCTGCGATGGCCTGGTGAGCTGTCAAAAGCCCTCGCCTGGACTTGGCTGGGATGGATACTGGCCTCCCCGCGACCGTAATTAGGATTAAGCGGTTACAGAAAAGGAATGAATGAATGTTACAGTGCTATTTTGTTTTAAATGAGATCCTGCACATGCTCGAAGATGGGCGTGGTGGCATGACCTCATTAAGGGAGGAGTTTGTAATTATATGTGAATGTTTTGCAGTTGACACCGGCGCTCCAGCTGTCGAAAATTAGAGAAATAAACTTGTGCAACATGAATAAAAAAAAATTCTCCCATTAATGCAATGAAGGATGCAGCCAGCAAAGGTGATGGTTTGTGTTCACATTTTGTTTAAAACTGTTATTTCGCTCGATAATCGCGTGTACATCCTCGTCCGAGGCTCCAGCGCCGTTTCGACGGCCGACTCACGTGTCCATCAGATTCATCCTCCATTTGTATGCTTGGCTTGATGCATGTTATGTGTTGTGCTATTAACTCCTGGATAGGTTGATTAGATCATGTCATGATCGAGTGGGTACAGATGCTGCTACTAAAAACCAGCTGCGGTGAGATGTTAAGCACCTTCCCATCATCACCTTCGACAAATTTTGCAGCATCTGATTTATTTCTTAAATTTGATGGCACGGGAAATTAACACATTAAACTATTGTCTGCATAATAGAACAAGTGAACAAATAAATAAAAGGCTGTAAAGTGTAGTTGAGGCGTTACCTCTGTTCTTTCTCTGCACAAATTGCAGAGAGTATTGTGCCGGTCTGTACATCTGTAACCTTCAAGTAGAAATCCTCACCCAGACTCAGAATATTTCGACTGTCTGAAGGACACACAAAATTGAAAGACAATTAGAAATTTTAATACAGTACGCCCTTGACTACTCACGGTTTTGCACCCACGGTTTGAGTATTCGCTGACTGCCGAGCAACCGGCACATGATTCAAATTCAGCCAATGGCTGTCCTCCTTTCTCCTGATTGGTTGAGCTGATGTCCCACCCCTTTTTCCCTCATTCGCGCACAAGTTGTCAATGAGCCTCTTTTTTTGTGTGTTTTTTAATTACCAGTTAAGCTCTATGATACCACTCAATCTCTGTGCGTCTTCTCTGGCTAAGCGATAGAAAGTGCTGGATGTCTCTTCTGAAGGAAATAAGACTTTCTCCTGAGAAACGACGGTTTTCTCTGAACTGTTGTATTAAAATCTTTTTCAATTATTATTCCAGTACAGTACCTAAGTTAAGTTCATGTTTATGCATGAGACTTTATGTTCTGTAGCATGTTTAACAAACGATACCAAAAGGATAAACTTTATTACAGTACTCTTCATGTCCTTTTACTTTGAACTTGGAGTGACGTCTCCAAGATGGCGCTGCCCAGAGGGCGACGTTGCGGAGTTCTCAGAGTCAAATTGTTTCTTTGTTTGTTTTAATTTGTTTTGTTTGTTCATGTTTTGCACTATGCTTGGCTACGACCGGTCGACTCTACTACAGCTATAAGATCAGAGTATCGTCGGCGTGTATAACTAAGTACGCTCAACTGGGCTGGTTAGCCGGGCTGCGGCTAGCAGAGCTAATATGCTACGGTAGGCAGCTCAATGCGAGCCGCACCCCAGCGGACAAGAAGCCCAGGCGCGAAGGGGCTCAATGAAGACTCCGGCGCTTGGGATTGCAGGGGATAAAACCTGTGTAGCCGGCTGATGCAATCACCTCGAGCCATGTTTCATAGAAACACAGTCCTGTAGATCCCTCTGCGCTGCAATCTGAGCATGAAGCTCGTCCATCTTGTTTCGCAGGGACTGAACATTTTCAAGCAGTATGGCCGGAAGTTGCTAACCAAGCGCCGGAGAATCTGAGAACTCCGCCTGGGCTTATTGCTATACGGAGTGCGGTTAGCATTGAGCTCCCATGTGAGCAAATCAGCTCATGATACAAGTTGTTGCGTGCTTAGTTGCCCGAAGCTGAAGCTGCTCATAACTGTACAGTAGGCCCTTGACATTCGCGGGGGTTCAGTTCTGAGCCCTCCCGTGAAATCGAGATAATCCGTGAGTTCTGTACCCGGAAGTAAAACCCCATGTAACACGTCACATGCATTACATGCGCTAAAATATGCTTCTTAAACACATTCTACAGACAGGCTTACTCATTAATACAGTATTAATGGAGTAAAATATAGTAATGATTCAGAAATACTTTTCAATTTTTACTCATATTTTTACTGATGATAAAATATAAACATTATACAGCATATACTGTTGTAAAGCACTCGTTTTAAAGTCTTTTTCAATTATTATTCCAGTACAGTACCGAAGTTAATTCTGAGAATGTTTGTGCGTGAGATTTTATGTTCTGTAGCACGTTTAACAAATAATACCAAAAGGATAAACTTTATTACGCTTCATGTCCTTTTACATTGTTTCTTTTAATTTGTTTGTTCATGTTTTGCACTATGCTCTTCTATGACCCTACTACAGCTATGGGCAGCTTCAGCTTCGGGCAACTAAGCACACGACAACTTCTAACTTGAGCTTACTGTATATGCTATGGCAGCTCAATGCTAGCGGTTTGCTAGCGGTTACCGGCTAAGCCCAGGCGGAGTTCTCGGAGGCTTGGTTAGCACTTCCGGCTATACTACTTGAAAATGTTCAGTCCCTGCGAAACTAGATGGACGAGCTTCATTCGCAGATTGCAGCGCATAGAGATCTACAGGACTTGGCTCGAGGAGAGTACACCCGAAGAGGCGATTGCTCCAGCCGGCTACACGGCCTTCATCCCCTGCAATCCCAAGCGCCGGATTCGTCGTTTGGCCCCTTCCCGCCTGGGCTTATTGCTAGCTGGGATGAGGCTCACATTGAGCTGCCTACCATAGCATGTTAGCTCTGCTTAGTTATATGCGCCCGAAGATACTACGATCTTATAGCTGTAGTAGAGTCGACCGGTCGTAGACGAGCATAGTGCAAAACATGAACAAACAAAACAACAAATAAAACAAATTAAAACGAACAAAGAAACAATTTGACTCCGAGAACTCCGTGACGTCGCCCTCTGGGCAGCGCCATCTTGGAGACGTCACTCCAAGATGTCCCTCCAAGTTCAAAGTAAAAGGACATGAAGAGTACTGTAATAAAGTTTATCCTTTTGGTATCGTTTGTTAAACATGCTACAGAACATAAAGTCTTACGCATAAACATGAACTTGGGTACTGTACTGGAATAATAATTGAAAAAGATTTTAATACAACAGTTCAGAGAAAACCGTCGTTTCTCAGGAGAAAGTCTTATTTCTTCAGAAGTTTTCTATCCAGCGTTTTCTATCGCATAGAGTTTGAGTGATATCATAGCGCTTAACTGGTAATTAAAACACACACAAAAAAAAGAGGCTCATTGACAACTTGTGCATGAATGAGGAAAAGGGGGCGGGACATCAGCTCAACCAATCAGGAGAAAGGAGGACAGCCATTGGCTGAATTTGAATCACGTGCCGGTTGCTTGGCAGTCAGCGAATACTCAAACCGTGGGTGCAAAACCGCGAATAGTCAAGGGCCTACTGTAGTAGGGTCGACCGATCATAGACGAGCATAGTGCAAAACAGGAACAAACAAATAAAACAAATTAAAACGAACAAAGAAACAATTTGACTCGGAGAACTCCATGACGTTGCCCTCTAGGCAACGCCATCTTGGAAATGTCACTCCGAGTTCAATGTAAAAGGACATGAAGTGTAATAAAGTTTATCCTTTTGGTATCATTTGTTAAACATGCTACAGAACATAAAATCTCACACACAAACATTCTCAGAATTAACTTAGGTACTGTACTGGAATAATTGAAAAAGACTTTAAAACGAGTGCTTTACAACAGTATATGCTGTATAATGTCTATATTTTATCATCAATAAAAATAAGAGTAAAAATTGAAGTTTTTCTGAATCATTACTATATTTTACGACATTAATACTGTATTAAAGGGGCCAGTGGTGGTCTAGTGGTATAGGGTGCTGGATTGCTGATCCAAAGGTTGGGGGTTCGAGTCCCACTCTCCACAAGGTTGTCATTGCCCCCCCCCCCAGTGCGGCTAACTGGGTTATCAAAGGCGGGCCATGTCTCTCACTGTCTATGGTGTGAGGCATGTAAAAGAACCATTGCTGACTTTCGTAAAGAGGAGCTGCAAAGTCGTCAGCGTGTTTCTGTCCCTTGCTAAAAAGGGTTGTGACAGGAAGGGCATCCGACGTAAAAACCTCTGCCAAAATCAAATGTGCGAATCAGATGATTCGCTGTGGCGACTCCTGAGTAAAAGGGAAAAAGCCGAAAGGAAGACAGACAGACTGTCTATAGAATGTGTTTAAGAAGCAGATTTTAGCGCAGATTATAGTATTTTACTTACGGTTGCTCATTCGCGCATGTGACGTGATACATGGGGTTTTACTTCCAGGTACAGAACGTATGGATCATCTCAATTCGCAGGAGGGCTCGGAACCGAACCCCCGCGAATGTCAAGGGCCTACTGTATAAGTATAGCTTCAGGTTGTTTATCACACACACACACATACAAACACGCGCACACAGACACACACACGTGTACGTGTATATATATATATATATATATATATATATATATATATATATATATATATATATATATATATATATATATATACACGCACACACACACACACACACACTCACATGTGTGTGCACACACATGCATACACACACGCATACACACACATACACACCAGGACTAAAGGCCACTTGGTGAATCTTTCCAGAATGACAGGTGATCTGGTGCAGGAGGGAGAAGCTGGCGAGATCCCAAACACTAAGGGTGCCCTCTTTTGTGCCTGATGCCAAGAGTGTACCAGCTGGGTTTAAAGCAATAGTGTTAACCTGTACAAACATACAGACATCCCAAAATTTCATTCAGATAATCCTCTCCAATCTATTCATTTATATTAATGCTGCAATAACACACAGTACAGTGATACCATAAAAATGTATAATTGTTCAATACATTTTTTTAACCATGCAGCAATAATATTACTATGGCCAAAAATTATAATTGGATTCATGAAAGAAAAAAAAAAAGATTGATCCAATTATATAAACAAATATGTGGATCCTTAGCAGTGACATGGGTTCACCTTACAAAATTAGTTCGTGGTAAAATGCGTAAGGTTTCCTTACCCCGGCCTCATGCTCCAACTCCGCCAGCAACTCAAACTGGATCCTCTTATTACTGCAAAGATCTGCAGGTCTACACTTCCACACCTGCCACACATGCAAACAGGGGCAATCAGCTCAGCAACAAGAACTTATAAAATAGGTAAGTAGCCTTGCATTGCCTTCTATATTTGCTTTACTAATATGTTGAGTCATAATAAACAAATATTCACTGACTCCCAAATGGCACAGACAAAATGCGCGACTATCAGAACGCAGTTCACAAGTTTGAAACCAAGTTAATGCCACAGTCATCCGTGACCGGGAGTCCATAGGAGCTAATTGGCCGAGCTCTCACAATCGGGAGGAATGGCATTCCCTGTCACTCACAGCAATCACCAGCCAATCATGGCCATTCGTGAGCTCATTTGTACAAGGGGGGGGGGGGGTAGCGCTTTCCCTCTGAACGTGTTAGACCGTCAACAAATACACATGTGCTGCCGCTCGAACAGAGGTAGATGGCAGCATTGCATGTCATTGGGAAGGCGTGTGCATGATAGATTACCGTACATTTATTATACACATTTTATTCAAAATTCTGAACAGTCAGAACAATCTCAATATGCATAAAATAATCTTTTTTTTGCCTTCACTCTGAAAAAGACAATACAGTTGGCCCTATACTTACAAAAACCTCTGAGTACGAAAAATCCAAAAACATTTTCCTAAATTTCCGTCCTCTTTTTACAAAAACATTACAACATGTGCGTTAATAAAAAAATGTTTGATAAGGTTTAATAAATGTTAATAAAATGTTTACATGGTTTAATAAGTAATTTTCTTTTATTTTTAACACATATTTCATTAAAAAAAAAAAAATGGTGTACTTTTATCATTTTTAAAGGGTTTATGGGGTAGTTTTGGGAGCCTTGGAACGAATCAGGCGTTTTACATGTAAAATGCACCTCTACTTACGAAAACTCCAGGCTACGAAAAAGGCTCTGGAACGGATTCATTTCGTAAGTACAAGGCCGACTGTATTTCTACTATGCTGTTCGTATGGGTCATAAAAATAAACATTCGAATAATATTCCCATTTAAATGTAGAGGTGTTTACTGAATTGTTGTCTAGTTGGTTTAAAGGCAGAATGCAGACATGCTGAACCCAATGCCCAAACCCCGACAGGATTTCCCGTATGTCAAATTTGGAAAAAGGTCAAATTCAGGACATTTAAATTGAATGTGATGTATACATGTCACATTAATTTCAATATCTGGAATCGTGGAATATTGGTGTGTATGTAAATGTACTGCATGACATCCAGTACTCCTTCAAAGAATGTACTTGTCCATCAGACCGATAATCTTCCCAAAGTTGGTACCACAAAAATGTACAGAATTTCTTCATCTGCTGTTGGGTTACAAGTTCCCTTCACTGGAACAAAGAGGTTCAAATCCCTTCTCGCATAACAGTCATCGTGCACATGAAGAAATACTTGCCAAGAATGGAGGGGGGCAGCATGAGTTGATTGCACAGATCCCTGACCTTAACCCCATTGAACTAGAATGCCAGCTTTCCCAGGTGCCCCCACCTGACACCGGTGTCTGATCTTAAGAACTCTCCTGTGTATGAATGATCACAAATCTCACAATCACACTCCAACAATTAATGGAGAGCATTCGCAGAAGAAGGAAATTTGTAATAACAGCAAAGAAGCATGGAACCTGGAGTCTAACCACCAGGAAACACCTATGAGTGTTATGGTCAAGTGTCTGTACACTCTTGTCCATATAATGTATGTCCAAAGAATGAAACTAAACCCTGCCTAATAACAGCAGATCCATTTTCTGAGCTACTAAATAATAATTAGCGTCGAGGGGAGACTAGCGCCCACCTCAGCCAACTGTGGGCAAGGCCAGTGTAAACCTGCGACAGCTTGCCAGGCCATCGCAGGCCCTACACTCACACCTGGGGTGATTTGGAACACAACAGATCCCACTTTGTCAGATTTAAAATAAGGTCATATGCAGAACATCCAAATTTAAATGTACTGCTCACATGGTACCAACAGTGGAACATTGGTGTGTATGTAAATTTGCTGCGTGACATCCAGTACTCCCTGAAAGAACAGACACAACTTAATTTTTTTGTAGTATGTTAGACGATACATCTAATACAGTACAGTGGCACCTTGTCTTACGAATTTAATCCGTTCCGAGGGTGAGCTCATGAGCCAAAAAGTTTGTTAGATGAAACAAAAATTCCCATTGAAAATAACAGAAAACCAATTAATCCGTTCCAACCCCCTTCCAAACTCCTGAGACAAACACATATATTTCACCCAATATATTAAAGATAAACATGTGAAAACAATAAATATTTCATAATAATACATGTACATTAACATTAATAATAATAATTAATAAATAGTAATAAAACAAGAATAAATAATAAGTCAACTAACCCTTCCGATCATCGACTACGGCGAAGATGTCATGTGGGCAGGCAAGAGGTGGTGCACAACAGAGAAGGAAGAAGTGGAGGAGAATTTTGTGCATGTGCACGCTACAGATGCCAGCGAGGAAAGGCTCATGGTGAGCTCCCAAAAGGCCAGTGCAGTGCTTCTCAAGGGGGACACGATGTGATGCCAGGGTGGGTGTGTATGCCCCTGGGGAACATGCTTTTTTGCTCTACTGTACTAGAATTAAGTGTAATTGCGCAGCCTCTACAGTAGTTGGCAGTGGTGCTCATTGTCACGCTATGGTGTAGGGAAAAAGCTCCGAGCAAATGTTATGAAGTGCAGTGAACACTATTTATAGCCATGTGCGGGGTGCGAAATGTCTTTTTTTCCTTCCTAGAGGGGGCTTCACAGAAAATAATTGAGAAGAACTGCACAAGGCGTTCTTGGAGTGCGGAGAAATACACGCGGAAGAATACCAGGGTAATCAGCCTGGAAAAGCCATTTCCCCAGCAGAGATTGGAAATCAAAATTTTGCTCGTTGGATAGGGCAGATTTTTGGTGGGATCGAAGCTCGTATCATGATACGAGTTATAACCCAGTTATCTGCACTGGGGGGGAACACAATATAAAATTATGAAATACTATAAAAAGAAATGTTGACGTTTTGTCTGGTTAACTTTCTTTTGATTAAGCAACTACAGATAAAAACTTCCTGAATAACACTGATAGGAAAAGCACTTCTCCTGCGGACTGGGGATACTGGTATATCCACCGCTGCTTTAAAACTGGCAATGTGAAAAGGGACGCAAGGTTACCTTGAACACGTCTATGGAAACACGACCCTATGCAATCTAATATGGTTTTGGAAATGCAGAACGGAGATCTGCGGGAATTCAAATCTCTGACCTTTACAGTAGAGTCCCATGATGCCGTGTAAAGCTGGTCTTCTCTCCAGCAGACCTGACTCACAGCATCATCATGACCCATGAGTGTCTCTTGCCTCCTGCAGTATGCTACTGAATAAAAGTACCTAGTGCCAGTAAAGGAAAGCGACACAGAAGAAAATGGAAGAGCATGAAAAAAGTGAAAAGAGGATGGATGGATATAAGATGATGGCTTGGAGAAAAGTAATCAGGTAAGCTGGACCATTAGGGTGAATACTCACACATTATTATCCCATGAAGAACAAACCACAGTTTTATCTTCAGGCAGTATCACACAAGAGGATAACGCCTAAGTGCACAGAGAAATCATCACTGAGAAAGCGGGTAGGATGATATTTTAAAGGATTTAACAAGCCTCATTAAATAAAAAATAATCCAACAAATAAATAAAGAAATAGGATCAAGAACAGGTTGGAGGTGTTTACTATTTTTAGAATCACAGGATTAAACTATTTATTATTCATGCAAAACAGTGAGTGGGAGGCTAGGTAAATAAAGCAAGTTTTGAGAGACTTATTATTATTACTGTTCAAAATAGCAGAGCAACATAAATAAGGAAAATAAAAGTGCCATCGAGTTGCTTTTGAAATGTCAAGGAAAGCATATAATATATTTCCATTGGTCCCTCCGTTCAATTAATTTTTTTTTTTAATCTGAAGAAAGGAACTACAAGAAAATTATTCTGGGAGAGCATAATATGGAATACAGGAAGCATATAATTACTTGCTTCACATGACTTGTCCTTATCAACATAGATTGCATGCTTGGTTACCTCATTTCATTCCCTTTTATAAGCAAGTTGTTGAAATTAATCAACACTGATGCAGGATACGTGTAGCTGGGGTTTGAGAGATCCAGCAAGGGAATCATACAGGAGCTCCATTCATTCATTTTCTGAACCCTAATTAGAGTCGTGGGGAGGCTGGCGCCCATCTCAGCTGACTCTGGGTGAGGCACAGTACACCCTAGACAGCTCACCGGGCAATTGCAGGACGGAAACACCCTGACGGCTATGCAGCTACTCTTGTCGAAAGTCAGCAATGGTTCTTTTACATGAACCCCTCCCCATAGAACCGTGAGAGACATGGCCGGCCTTTGATTACTCAGTTAGCTGCACTGGGGGGGGGGGGGGGGGGGGCGCAGGGACAACCCGTTGAGAGTGGGGCTTGAACCCACAATCTTGGGATCAGTGCCAATATATTTATTAATATAATTATAATAAATTATATTAATATAAGAATTAACAATAATAGCGACAATAATAATACCTATACACTGTAAGAGGTAATGTTTTTATAGAGAATAGAAAAAAAGGTTCCCCCTCAAGTTCTGAAATACACCAAACAGCCACAACATAAGCATTTTGCGCACCAACAAGTGAGGCAAATATCTTGTTACAGTGAAATGTATTCAGCAGAAAGTAAACATTCAGTTGACGTTTTGGAAAATGAACAGAGGTAACGATCTGAGTGACTTTTACCAGGGAAACACTGTGATAATTAAACAACTCTGTGTAATCATGTCCTAAAAATATGAAGGGGTAGAGAAGGTAGTACATTTGCTCTGAAACAGAACAGCCACTTTTATACAAATTGCTAAAACTGATAATGGTGGTTATGATAAAGGTATCAGAAAACACTGTCGAGTATGGGGCTTCCTCACCAGGGACTAGCCAGGTGGTGTTAATGTTACGGTTGATCGGTGTAAAATTCTTAGAAGGACATTTGAGAAGAAAAGTGATGTCCAGTGGCTCCTTTTGGGAAACTAACTTCAGGAAGACCACCATTACATTTTATATAGTGCAGTAAGGAAGAATAAAAAAAAAAATTCCCATTTTCTCATCAGTGCCTCAAGCCAGAAAATTTAATTTAATACATTTTAAATGTCCATGTTAAAGATTGCACATATTGGATGCATTGTATAGCTTCAGTCATGTTACCTTCATTTAGCTTTAAACGTATTGGGATTTGAAAATAACTTCAGTTCTCTTACAAAATAAATAAATCAATCAAAAGGCTGTGGGCCACAACTTCAGACAGGATGTCAAAAAGTTCTGATGAGAAACTAGGAGTGTTTTTTCATTTATTTTCCTTGGCCTGCAGTAAGCACAGTAATCGTTTGAATTATGAAAGTTAAAAAGCACAACTTCATTACCATGTTGGAAAAGGAAACACTCCTTTGCAATGCAGTCGTTTCTTGAGAAAACATCTTTAAAGTTGAGTCTGTAACAAGCAGAATTGATACGTATATAAAGAAGCTATTTAAAAAAAATTATTCAGTGTTTGTACTGCTGAGCCTGTACCTTGTGATGTTGTGAAAACGGACACGCCATTCCGAGTCACTGCTATTCCAGATACTGGCCTGAAAGTGAGCAATTAAATAGTGAATTCAAAATGTAAAACACAAATGCACACACATACACAAACACACACACACACTGGCTGGGGGGATGACACAGCTCAATCCCACTGGTTATCTCCCAACATACCACCCCACTGGCCTCCCATTGGCTAGGAGGGATGACGCGGTCATTCCAACTTTGTTCATGTTTGTGTGTCATTCCAACTGTATTTTATGGCTCGGGCTTTTAACCTTGCATAAACATTTGTAAGATTATAACTCTGCTAAGAAGACATGGCCAACACACGCGCACACACACGCGCACACACACGCGCGCGTGATTCACAGTGAAAGTGAATCCCGGTGCCATGGTCATTGTAAGATTATAACTCCGCTAAGAAGACATGGTCAACACGAAGAGGGCCGACTGAGTATATATATATATATATATATATATATATATATATATATAGACGTTCCCCGACTTACGTTCTTCCGTTTTTACGTTTTTTCGCTTTTACAGTCAATCCTTGCCACTTTGCACTTTGTGGTCTTGGTGCATCAGGGTATTTTAATAAAAAAATAAAATAAAATAAAAATATTCATAAAAAATTCAAAATTCACACTGAAACTCGCATGTATGCAAGCAGAAGGCAGGGACCCAAGGCAGGCTGCATCCATTGTTTACAAATAACAGACTGAAGTGCCCCTCGTTCCCAGTTCAGGCAGGGACCGCCCACTCAACTAAATCTCACAAGCTGATTGGCTTAGATGTGTGACGCTGTTGCCTCGCACATTCCCGTGGGAATTTTTGTGATTTTGTGATCTTATAGTGTTTGTGAATGTCCTCTACCATCAAAGGCATCAAATGAGCCCAAGAAAAAGCGAAATATGATGACAGTGACCCAAAAAGTGAAGTTGCTAGATATGCTGACGGCGGGCAATACACGTATGCCCATGTAGCACGCCATTACGGCATAAATGAATCTACCGTGCGTTACATCAAAAAAGACGAAGATTAAGATCAAGCGGAGAAGCGGTATTGTCAGAGGTAGTATTTATATAGAAATTCTATTTAAAAATTAATACATTACAGTATTTACATATGCATATAACTGTGTAACGTTTAATATACACTTCTTGATATTGTATAGACGCTAAAAACATAGAAATGAGACAACATGGTAGAAATGAGAGGGGTGATCCTACTTTGCGGCTTTTCGAATATCGCAGCCAGGTCTGGTCTACATTATCCGCGATATTCAAGGGATGACTGAATGTATTTTTTGTTTCAAACAAAAAAAAAATAATAATCAAATTTCAAGTTTAGACATACCTACGTAGTATGCTGACGTAATGACGCTGCGTCCATTGTTTACAAACGTGCCCCTCCTTCTTCCCAGTTCAGTTTTATACACATATACACACACACACATACATATACACACACACAGATGAATTAACTATCTGCTCAGATCGGCACAATCTACCATGCATACTCAGTTAAGCAAAGAGAGTTGTAAAATGAATGAAAACACAAGAAATAGAACTCTCTGCTCTGCCGATTCACATCAGTGATTCATATCAGTGCAGGCTGAGTACTAAACGAGTTCAACAGCACCCATGTGCACTTAAAAGACCAGAAGTCCGTATAACCTGCGCTTTGTTTCAAGCAAGTAAACTACTTTCAGCAAGTGCACTATTTTCGGTATTGACTGCCTCGCATATTGTAAGCTTTGATTGGCTGTTTTAAGCTTCATGTGAAGTGAGTCGGCTCAGCTTCATGTCATGTGACCATTCGTCGACCATCGGAACCATTTACAAGCAGAAAAATCGCATCATGGAGAATGTTAAAGGTTATATTTGATACTGTATTTGATAAATTTTAATCAAATTCATTCATCAAATATCAATTTGAAATTATTTTGCCTGAATATAATTTATTTGAAATTAATGTTGATAGTATTTGATATATTTGATATTATTTTACAATGTTATGTTTATAATAATTGATTTAGGGGTGTTTTATGAGATACGGTAATGGTATTTACGGATGTATAGTACAGTATGAGTGGCATATGTCACTGGAACATACAGTAATAACTTACATTTTTTTTCACCTTATGTTCGGCCGTCCGGAACCAAACTAAAACGTAAGTTGAGGATCATCTGTTAGGATGGGATCCTCATCACTGTGCTTGCATCATGATTTAAAGGAAGGCTTCACTTTAAGCCACAGAAAATAAAAGCGCATCTATGTATACACACACACACACACACACACACACACATATATACACACGCACACACACATACTCTTTGTGTATTTTGTGACTGGACTGCAGTGTGAGTTTGTTCATGTTGCTCCAGGCGAGTGTCTTACTTTCCTCCGTCAGATCCTCAAATGACTCCATACTCGGAGAACCTGAATAAAAACATACATGTTAACATTCGCTTGACTGAACCGAACAGAAACCAGGGGTGCCTTAGAAGCTCGGTACGGAAACCTGGAGAAAGGTCATTAGGTGATGAGCTGAGGCTCGAGCCTGACGACACGTTATGGAATCGGGGAGTGATGCGTTGCGGATGAGGTTTGGTGAAAAGCTGTCGGGGAGTCTGACCAAACTCCAGAATCTGTGTTAGCATTGCTATCTTCTGATCTGGGTCCTCGATACTACACACACACACACAAAAAAGACAGAAAAAGATGTACAGTTATAGATAACAATGTTATAGAGTTAATAAAGTTATAGAGTATATAAAGTTATAGATAGCAATAGAAGGGCGAATGTCCATGTAGTGTTTTTTCCTGAGCATTTTCAATTCTTCCATATCTGCCAACTTTTGATACCTGAAAAGCCTAGTAGCGAATAACCTCACATTTCTTTAACAATCATGTTTCCATTTTGCTCAAACTGTCAAAGCAGAAATGCTGATGGAAAAGATCAGGGACAAACTTTCTGGTCCATATCCTTTCAGAATTTTTGGGGCATAATCATGCATTTGACAAATGTTGACAAACCTATGGACTAAACCCGTGCAAAATTGTGCACATTTCTCTTGACCGTTTCCCTCAATTTGAAATTTTCTCTGGCAGATTCCACTACAAAAACATACTGACACAAAGCTGAATCAATGCAGCCGTGACGGGGGGGCACAAGCCAGTGTTCAGCCTCACGCCGATCCCAAGCCTGGATAAATGCAGAGGGTTGCGACAGGAAGGGCACCCGGCGTAAAACTTCTGCCAAAATTCTCATGCAAACGATCAAAACGAAATTCATATCGGATCGGTCGAGGCCCGGGTTAACAATGACCGCCATCACTGCTGTTAACCAACAGGGTGCTGGTGGAAATTGGACGACTGTTGGTCAAAGAAGGAGAGGTGGGAGGCGTGTCCATAGGTGGAGAGAGAAGAGGAAAGGCTTGACTCTAGGACTGAGAGTAGGGATTTTGAATGTTGGAACTATGAAAGAAAAAGCTAGAGAGCTGGCTGACATGATGCAGAGGAGGAAAGTGGACATACTGTGTGTTCAGGAGACCAGGTGGAAAGGTAGCAAGGCTAGAAGCTTAGTAGCAGGGTTTAAGCTGTTTTATCATGGTGTGGATGGGAAGAGAAATGGAGTCGGAGTCATCTTGAACGAGGGGTGTGTCAGTAATGTTCTAGAAGTGAAAAGAGTGTCAGACAGAGTGATGAGTCTCAAGTTAGAAATTGAAGGCGTGATGTTCAATGTTGTTAGTGCTTATGCCCCACAGGCAGGATGTAAGCTAGAAGAGAAGGAGAGACTCTGAAGTGAGTTAGATGAAGTGATGCAGAGTACACCCAGAGGTGAAAGAGTGGTTATTGGAGCAGGTTTGGTATCTAGGACAGGAACACAGAAGGACAGATGTTGATCGATTTTGCAAAAAGGATGGAAATGGCTGTGGTGAATACTTTCTTCCAGAAGAAACAGGAGCATAGGGTGACTTATGAAAGTGGAGGTAGGAGCACACAGGTAGACTACATCTTGTAATTTGAAGGAAGTCAGTGACTGCAAAGTAGTAGTGGGTGAGAGTGTTGCCAAACAGCATAGGATGGTGGTGTGCAGGATGACTCTGATGGTGAGAAAGGTGAAAAAGACAAAAGGCAGAGCAGAAGACAAAGTGGTGGAAGCTAAAAAAGGAAGAGTGTCATGTTGTCTTCAAGGAGGAGTTGAAACAGGCTTTGGGTAGTCAGGAAGTGCTTCCAGATGACTGGACAACCACAGCCAATGTGAGCAGGGAGACCGGTAGGTGAATACTTGGTGTGTCCTCTGGAAGGAAAGTAGATAAGGAGACTTGGTTGTGGAATCAGGAAGTGCAGGAGTGTGTACAAAAGAAGAGGTTAGCTAAGAAGAAGTGGGACATAGAGAGGACTGAAGAGAATAAACAGGAGTACAGGGAGACACAGCGTAAGGCGAAGGTAGCAGTGTCAAAAGGCCAAACAAAGGGCGTATGATGACTTGTAGAAATAATTTTCTCCCTCCAACCTATCATACAGGTTGGCACAGCAGAGAAATAGAGATGGGAAAGATGTGCAGTAAGCTAGAGTGATTAAGGACAGAGAGGGAAATGCATTGACTGATGACAGAACTGTGCTGGGAAAATGGAAAGAGTACTTTGAAGAGCTGATGAATGAGGAAAATGTGAGAGAAAAAAAAGAGTAGAAGGGGTTCTGTTGAGGACCAGGAAGTAGCAAAGATTAGTAAGGGTGAAGTGAGGAGGGCATTGAAGAGGATGAAGAGTGGAAAGGCAGTTGGTCCTGATGACATACCGGTGGAGGTATGGAAGTGTCTAGGGGAGGAAGCAGTAGATTTTCTGACAAGAATATTCAACAAGGTCTTAGAAAATGAGCAGATGCCGGAGGAATGGAGGAAAAGTGTGCTGGTGCCCATTTTTAAGAACAAGGGAGACGTGCAGCGTTGTGGCAACTACAGAGGGATAAAGTTGATGAGCCATACGATGAAGTTATGGGAAAGAATAGTGGAAGCTAGACTAAGGGCAGAGGTCAGCATTTGTGAACAACAGTTTGGTTTCATGCCAAGAAAGAGCACCACAGATGCAGTGTTTGCTTTGAGGATGTTAATAGAGAAGTACAGAGAAGGTCAGAGGGAGCTGCATTGTGCCTTTGTGGATCTGGAGAAAGCATATGACAGGGTGCCGAGAGAGGAACTGTGGTATTGAATGAGGAAGTCTGGAGTGGCACAGAAGAATGTTAGAGTGGTGCAGGACATGTATGAGAGATGTAAGACAGTGGTGAGGTGTGCTGTCGGTGTGACAGAAGAGTTCAAGGTGGAGGTAGGACTGCAACAAGGGTCAGCTCTGAGCCCCTTTTTGTTTGCTATGGTGATGGACAGGCTGACAGACGAGGTTAGACAAGAATCTCCATGGACTATGATGTTTGCAGATGACATCGTGATCTGTAGTGAGAGCAGAGAAGACTGTCGGTGTGACAGAAGAGTTCAAGGTGGAGGTAGGACTGCAACAAGGGTCAGCTCTGAGCCCCTTTTTGTTTGCTATGGTGATGGACAGGCTGACAGACGAGGTTAGACAAGAATCTCCATGGACTATGATGTTTGCAGATGACATCGTGATCGTGAGAGCAGAGAAGAAGTGGAGGAAAATCTAGAGAGGTGGAGGTATGCCCTGGAAAGGAGGGGAATGAAGGTTAGTGGGCTCGTGGCATGAATATGGCCAAACCCATCTACCATCGGTACGATATTGAAGCAAAAGGAGGTTTTAAAATGTATGCTTTTATAATTTTTAAAGGGTTTAGGGGGTAGTATTGGGGGCCTTGGAACGAGTCACACGTTTTACATGTAAAATGCGGTTCAATTTACGAAAAAATCCAGGTTAAGAAAAAGGCTCTGGAATGGATTAATTGCATAAGGTGAGGTACCACTGTACAACCGTAACCTGGAGTCGGATAATGAAAACTGTAATCATTACGGCAAACCCAGACTAGTTGGCAGGTATGTTGTTCTCAATGATCTCAAATCAGTTTATCTCTTTTGGCCACCACTAGATAGACTCATCATTCTTTTACTCATCAATTATCCTAAACTATGTCTATGTAGTCTTAGGATTAAATCATATCTCATCAGTGATGCACAAGCAACTTGGTGTAGACACCGTCCTTAGATTTATCAGGGTGTGACATCACTTCTGCAGAAACAATTTCCTCCACCTTCTGATATCAGCTGGATCGTTGAAGAACAAGGCCGTTCGATAACAGTCACTTTGTTTATGTCCAGCTGGACTCTTGATTCTCTAGAGCATTATTGCCAGACTCAGAGTTCCTTCTCAAGACAGATCACTCAACATTATAACATAGATTTCATGCAATATTGTAATAAATAAAACAGAATATTGAGAAAAGTATTTTCGGATTAACTTCCACAGAACTGTCATTCTGTGAATTAAGACAATGGGGAGGTTTGTTCCAAGTGGTGCTCTTGTGCCGAATGATAACAAAAATAAAAATGTAGTCACAACCTGCCAGTATTATAGAAAAATACTACATGGACACATGTGGTGCTAATATAAAGAATGAAATAATAAACAGGAATCTGTAGTGGTGATGAATTACCTGTCACAGTCGATGCCACCCTCATATGTTAATGGGTGAAAAACTGGAAGTAACATAAATAAATACATAGATTCAGAGAAAGAGAAAGAAAGAGAGAGAGAGAGAGAGAGAGAGAGAGAGAGAGAGAGAGAGCAGAAAATAAATTTAAACACCTTGAGACATACATGAAAGAATAATTAAAATCACAGAGTACTCGTACTACTTGTGTTATATCTCAAATCAGCGCTACCTCTGAGTACAGTACAGTGGAAACTCGGCGGTCGAACGACTCTTCTGTCGAACAAATTGGAGTTTGATCAAAAAATATGAGGAAAAGTTGCCTTGGAGTTTGAACAAATGATTCGAGTTGGAACAGAGCACAGCCGAGTGTGTTGAACGCTGCTCAGTGTTCAGTACTTTGAACAGCCAATGAGAGAGAGTCTTGTACTGAGTACTGTGTTTATTCATTCCATCACGGCTACTTTAACCCGTAACCCTGAGTCGTCAGAAAAGCAGCAGCAACCGGAAAGCTATGTACACAAATACAGTACATAATTAGCTTGATTATTACATATTTTTATTATGTTTTACTCTTTTGTACATAAATGTATGTATTGTATATTAATATGTTTCATAAATACACTATCGTTTTCAAAGTATATACACCTATATTGACTGAAGTCGACGTTGATCTGAAGGCATTAAACGAGTTTTAACTATTTCTGATGGGAAATATCGTTTCACTCTTCCAACGAATCGGTAATCCACCACATTTTTGGACCGAATTGTGTTCGACCACCAACATTCCACTGTATATATGTATTAATAAACTTGTGTGTGTGTGTGTGTGTGTGTGTGTATACCATTGTGGGCTGCAACAGCTTCACTTCCCCTCTGTTTGTAACCAAAGATCAAATTGATCCACTCGTGTAAGTACTCGGACACATACTGACTCTCTAATGCAGCGCGCATCTTCTGCAGGAAGTCTTCTGCATCTACATGCAAACACAAAAAGGCAAGCGCGAGATTTCAGTATAATAGAATAGCCTAAGATGTAATGGGGCAGTGGTGGTCTAGTGGTATAGGGTGCTGGATCGCTGATCCAAAGGTTGGGGGTTCAAGTCCCACTCTCCACAAGGTTGTCACTGCCCCCCCCCCAAACTCTGGGCCTTATTGCTATGAGGCAGACATGATAAGCACTATGCTGCTGTGCCACGCTGGGCTACATTGTTTTCAGTATACAGGTGGTTTTCGATTTACATCGTTCGACTTACGATGTTTCGACTTTACCACACCACTAAATATATCTACGTAAGAAAATAGAGGATTCGAGTTACGCCGCTCTGTTCGTAAGCTCCTACGACGCGTATGGCTCTCAGAGGATTAGATTTTAAAATGTGTCTCTTTTTTGGCTCTCTTATTCAAAAAGGTTCCCAGCCCCTGGTCTATGGTGTGAGGTTCATGTAAAAGAACCATTGCTGACTTTCGTAAAGAGTAACTCAAAAGCCGTCAGCGTGTTTCTGCACTGCGATGGCCTTGTGAGCTGTCCAGAGTGTACTCTGCCCTTGCCCGGAGTCAGCTGAGATGGGCGCCAGCCTCACCGCGACCCTAATTGGGATTAAGCAGTTACAGAAAATGAACTTATGAGGATCAGCTACAATGATGCAGCCATAAAATAAACTCAGCAGATGACCTAATGTACTGAATGAGCAGGTCATCAGATCAACAAACCTTTTCTTCCCTGATGCCATTGATATAAAATTGGGACTCGAATAATGAAAGAGTGGTTCAGAGAGCATGGGAAATCATTTTCACATATGTATTGGCACCCTCAACGTCCCGTTCCTAACCTTATTGAACGTTTTCTGGATGCGCCGGAGAAGACTTCATGAAGCGCTTCGATTTTTCTCTCGTCAATTAAAGACAACAGTGAGAAATGAACCCAACACTGAATGGAAATAAACATTATGTTGCTTATGTTTGTTGAAACACTTGTTGCATGGTGATTATGTGCCATAAGCAAAACTAAATATGGAGCAACAACACATGTGCGTGTGCACAACTCATTTTAAGCCGGGCAGCCTAATTTCAGAATAGAAGTACAGTATATTATTGATGATGTTCGACTACCTGTGGCCCATGGCGGAAGCTCCACATCGCCTACTTGTCCACCACCCTGTCTCCGACCCAGATTTAAACCCAGCAGGTTCTTCAGAAAACTGCAGTCAGTTCCATAGAACTCAGGTATCAACTAAAAAAAAAAACAAACCAAAACAAAACACACAAACATACATAAAATGCTGCTGAATGAATAGAGCATTTACGATAGCTTGAAAGTAGTCCTCAATCACCATGTCCTTCTCACCTCTTTAAAGTCAGTGCCTCCTTCTAAGCAGTTCTTCCAGGTATCTGCAATACTACACACAGTCAAACATTCAGGATTAATAATCAAAAAGAAATTAAACTTAGCAGACAAAGTAATGAAAGAAAGGTATGTTTATATGACATTAATATGAGTGTAATTTCATGGTACCTGTTGAACATTCTGTCTGCATGGTCATAGCGGCCATTCTGTAAACACAGCATGTGCTCTGGTGCTTCAAAGGAGAAACAAACACAGAGATGGGGTTGAGGTGGGGTGGTGCGGAGGAAGGTACATTCGGACATCAAAATAATTTTTCCACCCGGACTTAGGCATGGCCAATACCCACCGGCCAATAGAGAGGGGCATCGGCAAGCACATGCCCCCTCAGTGACGTGTGACATCTTTATAAACTGCCTAACCATATGTACTTAGGGGAAGCATAACACACTCAGGGAGAAACCACTCTCCGCCCTCTTGCACTGGCAACTGCAGTTGGACGCAAGCATTCGTCCACCTTGTTGACACACACTCGGGAGCCCAGAGAAAGCTAATCAGAAATGTGTCAGAAAGATGAAATCTGTAGGAGACTCACCCACTCTCACAAGGTAGAAGAGGACATATCCAGGGGAGGAGTAATGACTACCAAACATGAATCGAGGTTCAGGCATGTCCTTGTAACGCTCCTGTAAGAGACATTCAAAAAAAAAAAAAACAGGTGAACGCACACACACACACACACACACACACACACACACACACACACAGTCTAAGACCTCAATAATAAAACTGACTGCCTTTATTCAAACATTAACACAAACATCAGCATAAATTATAAAGACTTTTATTTTGAAGGCCGAACAATTATGACATTAGATTCTTAACCCATTCAATAATATACTAAAATTCATTCGTTCTTCCAATGTCCAGAACTGTCAGTCACGTGTGAGGTGGCGCCAACCCAACGCAGTGCTAACGCAACACATCCATTCATACCCACACTCACACTGACCGGAAATTTATGAGATCCACGTAACCTCATCTCTGAAGTCTCTAGACTGTAGAAGCACCCAGAGAAAACCCACAATGGCAGAGGGGGAACAAACTCCACACAAAGATTCACGTTAAAGAATCATGACTATTAAGTTATGAGAACACGTAAGAATGAAGGGCGTTGTACAGGCTTTCGGAAGTCTCGTCATACTGGAGAATTCTATTTTGGAAAAATATTGAGATAAGACTCTTCGGGGCAGTGGTGGCCTGGTGGTAAAAAGGTGCTGGCTGGCAGGTGATCCCCCCCGGCATCACACCGCGCCACCCCAGCTATTTGAGAAGTACTGGCCTTGTGGGAGCTCCCCACAAGCCTTTCCTCACTGGCATTTGTGGCCTGCACATGCACAAAATTCTCCTCCTCCTCCCCCCCCCCCCGTAACACACCACCTCCTGCCTTCCTACGTAACATCTTCGCCGCAGTCGATGATCGGAAGGATTAGTTGACTTATTGTTTATTCTTGTTTTATTATTAGTCATTATTAATTATCATTATTTCATTTAACTATCATAATGTATTATTATGAAATATTTATTGTTTTTACATGTTTAACCTGACTGTTATTTGTGCTTATGCACCAAATGACAGTTCAGAGTTCCCACCCTTCTTGGAGTCTTTGAGGGTGTGTTGGAGAATGCGCCCTCGAAAGACTCACTCGTTGTCTTGGGAGACTTCAACGCCCATGTGGGAAACGATAGTGTGACCTGGAAGGGTGTGATCGGTAGGTACGGCCTCTCCAGTCTGAACCCGAATGGTGTTTCGTTGTTGGACTTTTGTTTTCGTCACAGTTTGTCTATCACGAACACCATGTTCGAACATAAATGTGCCCATAAGTGCACTTGGCACCAGGACACTCTAGGTCGCAGTTCGATGATTGACTTTGTAGTCGTGTCATCGGACTTGCGGGCGTATGTTCTGGACACTCGGGTGAAGAGAGGAGCAGAGCTGTCTACGGATCACCACCTGGTGGTGAGTTGGCGTCGGTGGTGGGGGAGGCTGCCTTCCAGACCTGGTAGGCCCAAGCGTGTAATCAGGGTCTGCTGGGAACGTTTGGCGGAGTCCCCTGTCCGAGAGGCCTTTAACTCCCACCTTCGGCAGAGCTACAACCACATCCTGGAGGAGGCGGGGGACATGGAATCCGAATGGACCATGTTTCGTTCCTCCATTGCTGAGGCGGCAGCCCATAGCTGTGGCCGGAAGGTCGTCGGTGCTAGTCGTGGCCTGGCATCACAGAATCTTCTGGCCCTTCTATGATGAAAATCAAACTAAAGCGGGAACTGGAGGAGCACGGAGTTGAGAGCCAGAGAGATCACGGGGAAGAGGGACAATCTTCAAGCACCGGAAGGAACACTCTGCTTGTCTTTATAGCCCGTGATTAAGTGGAATCAGGTGTGTGTTCAGCCCTCCACCCGTTTGTGACAGCCACGCCCCTCTCCAGCGCGCAGAGAGAGAGAGAGAGAGAGAGAGAGAGAGAGAGAGAGAGAGACGCCAAACCAGAGTCTCTCACAACACAGACCATAACATAGTGTACTGTATTCAATAATTTTTTTCACATAATTTGTGGACCTATGGTACCATTAACTTCAGTTCAAAAGACGACAGAACGGGTTAAGACCATTTACATTATTTGTAATAGGAAAAGTGGATTGGGAATTCGACCAAATCGGAATCCGACCAGCCGTCGGGAATGAATTATGGTCGAGTACTGAGGCTCTACTGTATTTAAAAATATACTGCAGGTTGGCGTGACCAAGGACCTCGTACCTGTTCATTCTGTAGACAGGAATAAAGATTATTTGATTTATTCACTTCTGGCACCTTTAAACAGATAAAATAACTGTGTTTATGTATGGGTTTTTACACCTGAGCCTAGTGGCTCATCAAGCCAGTGCTTATCCCCGGTTTCTGTAGCGTGAAGCAACCAAGGAGTTGAACTCCTCCTGGATGGGATGCTAGTCCATCGCAGGTTACCTTCCTAGTACATTTTTACTGGTACCCATTAATACTGCTGGGTGAACAGAGGCACACTTGTGGTTGACACCTTGCCCAGGGGTCTTAGCACAGTGAGGGTCTCAGTGGGATTTCGAACTTACAACCTTCCGATCATGAGCGCAGCACCCTAACGACTACACCACCAGCCCACCAGTGTTTATGAATGAATGTGTGAAAATGTGTGTTGTGTTGTTATCAGCATCGAGTTGCTAACAAGTGTGAAAAGGATCCGAACTTTATTCAATCTAAGGACTGCACACTGTTCAGAAAATCTGAACCACTGTTTATTTCCCTTTCAAAACTAGGGCACGAAGGTGTGGAAAGCCAATCACACTGCAATAATCAAAGACCCGGTTCTCATAGCCAAAAAAAAAAAAAAAAAAAAAAAAAAAAAAGTAAAATTTCAGATGCTTTGTAACATGTGGACTGAGCACCCAAGACTGAGAATACATAGCAGCAAGGAGAATACAGTTACTGCAGTTTTCCTGCAATGATGCTCTGATCTCTAAAGCAATGTGGTTTGTATCAGGTTTCGCATGATACCAGCTAATCTTCTGCGGGGGAAGCTGGAGGACGTGGGAGTGGACGGGCATCTTGCTGCCTGGATTATCAACGACCTTACTAACCGTCCACAGTACGTGCAGCTGCGCGGCTGTATGTCAAAGGTGGCAGTCTGCAGCACGGGGGCACCGCAGGGCACCGTCCTCTCCCCCTTCCTTTTCAACATTTATACCTCGAACTTCATCTATAGCACAGACAGCTGCCACCTCCAGAAGTTCCGGACGACTCCGCCATCGTGGGCCGTGTGTCAGAGGGGAACGAGCTGGAGTACCGGTCGGTCATCGTTGACTTCGTGGACTGGTGTGAGCGCAACCACCTGTGCTAGGAAGACGGAGGAGATGGAGGTCGACTTCAGGAGAAGCACTCTAACACACACACACACACTCACTAGTGAACGTCCAGGGACAGGACATTGAGACAGTGGACAGTTTCAAATACCTGGGCGTTCACCTCAACAATAAACTGGATTGGTCCCACAACACCAACGCCCTGTACAAGAAGGGCCAGAGTCGCCTCCACCTTCTGAGGAGACTTAGGTCCTTCGGAGTATGCAGACCTCTGCTCAGGACTTTTTATGACTCTGTAGTAGGCTCTGCAATCCTCTACGCTGCCATCTGCTGGGCCCCGGGCAGCACAGAGCGGGACAGAAAGAGACTGAACAAGCTGGTCAGGAGGGCCAGCTCTGTCCTAGGCTGCCCACTGGACTCTGTGGAGGAGGTGAGTGAGAGGAGGATGGTAGCAAAGCTCACATCCATCCTGTTCAACAGCTCTCACCCACTGCACCAGACTGTAGAGAAGCTGAGTAGCTCCTTCAGTGGACGACTGAGGCATCCTCAGTGCAGGAAGGAGCGCTACCGCAGGTCGTTCATTCCCACCGCTGTCAGACTGTACAACGCCACTTTGTAACTGTCTGTGAAAATACCGGTTATGTGCAATAAAAACCCCGTGTACTTTAATCAACCACATCTACCCCACTGACTGTGAACATCAACCCATCTACTCTGCACTCAGATACATTACACTTTAATATAGGCCAGTCTACAAAGTCGTTCCCTTCTTTTCTTTTATTGTTTATTAATTTATACTATTTATGTATCTATTTATTTATTTACTTATATAATATATATGTATGTGTGTATGTTTGTATATGTATCTATTTTTGCACCCCCTACTGATGGTACCTCAAGAGCCTGTAACAGTGAATTTCTCCATTGTGAGATTAATAAAGCTGTATCTTATCTTATCTCTTATCTAATGCACCCTGACTGTACAGAGACGCCTATACAATACTTTTATAAGTGGCCCAGAGCATTCACTCTCTGGAAGATCTTTTCGGGCCTGTTGTTGGGAACCATATTTAAAGCCCTGCTGGTTAACTTCAGAGTTACATGGTAGTGGAGTTGAAGGTCCTTACCAGTAGCCTTTCCAGTCTCTCTTGGTTTAAAGCCCCCACAGGTTTAGTGATGTCCCGAAAAGAGGCAGGATTCAACAGATCTAAAGGAAAGGCGCACATTCCAAGACATTAGCACTGTAAACGACCAACGCACAATTCATCAACTTTATTATATTAACCTCTATACAGAATGAACATAACTTCAATAATATGCAGCCAATGATTAAGTCGTACTTTTTGCTCTCATCACTTCCCTCCTACGGCAGTGGGGGCCTGATGATAAGGTGCTGGATTGCTGATCCTAAGGTTGGGGGTTCAAGCCCCACTGTCAACGGGTTGTCACTGTCCCGCCAGTGCACTAACTGGGTTAAAGGTTGGCAGTGTCTCTCACTGTCTAAGGTGAGAGATTCATGTAAAAAAAAAAAAACATTGCTGACTTTCATCAAAAGTAGCTGCATAGCGGTCAGCGTGTTTCTGCCCTGTGATGGCCTGGGGGGCTGTCCAGGATGTACTCTGCCCTCGCCTGGAGTCGGCTGATATGGGCACCAGCCTCTCCACAACCCTAATTAGGATTAAGCGTTTCAGAAAATGAATGAAACTCTGGTTGTATTATGAGCATATGGTGACTTTGTGAAAGTCTTGTGTTGATCCAGACTGGATGTGGACGGAAAACTTCATGAAAACCAAGGAAGACCACCCTATCTTTGAATGGGCAGTTTTAATGGAACTAAGGAGCAGAGAAACAATATTGTTTACTGACTATCTGCCACCAAGCACAACATGACTGGAGACAACACATTATGCATTCTAAATGGGCCAGGTATGACAACGGAGATCTTATCTGTAGCATTTCAACCAATACAAATCTTTGTGGTGTAAGTAAACTGATTCACCAGAGCTGTTCAGTCAAGATGGAAAACATCACAACTGCATAATACTCACAAAAACAAAAACAATAGACTGTACACAAGTGCAGTGACAAAGCACTGTTAATCAAGAGTATCAATTCTAAAAGAGAAAACACTTCTCTTTAACATGGTAAAACTGCCAATCATTCAACAGGGGAACATATTTATGATCTGTAAATGAAAGATGTATACCGACCCGAATCGTCTGTACTCGTGGAGATTAGCACCGAGCCGGGGGATAAAGATTTGACACTGATCGCAATAGTGACAGAAACGATCTGAAGAACCAACTTAGCCTGCTTCTTTCAAAGCAGTGCAAATGTTGTTTGACAGCTGCGTAATCAATCACAGGCCCCACCTCCAGGTGGACGGGATAAAGATTTTTCCTCAGCAAATACGACATCCCGTCCGTCCATCCGTCTCCCCCCATTTTTTTTTTGCTCACCCCAGACTGCTTTCTGTGCGTGTCCAACACATAATTTTGACAATCTGGTCAAACTTTTTCATTTGATTTGGACAAACCTTAACGCACAAATTTAATTAAAGATGGGTAAACGAGTGAAATCATACGGACAGACTGCTACAAATCCCACTTAACCAAGTGTGTGTATGTGTGTGTGTACAAGCCTTACCCAGCTGTGGGCTAGTGTAGTCGCTGAGGACCCAAGGGAACACGGGATACTGTGAGAGGTCATTAACACTTCGGTCCGCCAGGTTGTTAAGGTGTAGCAGGTACTGGTAGTTAGAGATGTGGCCTCGCTGCCACTGTAGCATGTAACTCTCTGCTGTGTGCTCAACTATGTGATTCTCTGTCTCAACACATACACACACACACACACACACACACAGAGGAAATCAATATAAAAATAATTAATTGAGTTGAAAAAACATAAAAGCACTCAGCTTATCATCATGTGCAGATTGTGAGTGTGAATCCTGATGATGCCCCAGAAATTCATGGCTGGGAATCTTAAAGAGCATGAATGGTGTGGCACTAGTCATCTGTTTCTGTGAGCTCATGCATACGATGGTGGGTATACAGTACATCATTTTCAACAGGGTGTGTTACGCCACTCCTGACATTGCATGACCAGTAATTCTTGCCTCAAGGAACGGTGATTGCTTACCCTTCCTGATTGGCAGCAGTCATGTGCTAGGGAAGAAATCACTGATGGGTGGGAAGTGGCCATTAATAAATCCAGACTTGAAATCCGGTTTTGTGAAATTCTCTTCCCATATATGTGTGGACGTGCTAGGCTGGGTAGTGCAGTGGTGGTTCAGTTGGGGGCTGTGCGTTGCTGATCTACAGGTCAGGGGTTCAAGCCCCAGTACCACCAATCTAGGCCCTTAACATCCAACTGCTCAGATGTTTGAAAATAAGTGGATGTCCTCCGGGTACTCCAGTTTCCTCCCACAGTTCAAAAAGATGTGCATATTAAGATGAATGGTTGTCCACTGGCACGAATGTGAGTGCGAATGTTAGTGTTTGTGTCTGTGTCAGCCCTATAATAGACGAGTGAACTGCTCCCCCACCACCCGGATGGCTAAGCGGCATTAATGATGCATGCATGGATGGACGGAGCCTTTTACATTTAACAGCTACAACCTCTCACTGGTATCTGATGGTATCTGTTGGTCACTGATAGCTTTGCGAAGCTAGTGAAGCTTCAGTAGAAAGAAACTTCAATATTATTGACTTAAAAAAACAAAACAATTATATATACACAGACGCTACCCTACTTATGAATATTTGTTTTACAAACATCCAGAATAACGAACAGGGCTGTCCGAGGTCAAAAGTGAAAGTGAAATAAAATCGAAGAACAAGTAGAAATGTGAATTGAACAAAATCTATAGAAAGCTATATCATAAATATTCACTATGGCAACCACTGAAAAAGGAAAAAGCCGAAAGGAAATATCTCTCTCGCAAGTATGAAAGATGATTAAACATTATCCTGAGGTACACTTAATATTCGATTAGGCTCCGGAAGAGGCTGACACGCGGACGGATCGCAATGTGCACACCTGATCCTATTCACCAATCTACCGTGCTATAAAGACGAGTAGCAGGCTCATTCCAGTGCGAGAAGATTGTCCCTCGTCACGTCCCTGTTTTTCTGTGATCTCCCTGGCTCTTGGTTTCAGCTCCGTGCTCGACCAGTTCCTGCTCCGTAGTTCCCCGTGTCTAAAGTTTTTGTGTTTTTCCTCGTAACTAGAAGTGACTATGTTTTCCCCTTGCTCGAGTGCCTCCCCTGTGAACAATAAAGTCTCTCCGTGTTCATCATATTCTGTCTCCTGCATTTCGGGTCCGGCTGAAAGTTTCTGGCATCACAATTAGCTTGATAATTTATGGTGCATTTAGATTTGCACCTTGTACCAATAAATGATAAATTCATTAGAATGAAATAAGATGATTATGCAGAGAGAGAGCGAGAGAGAGACAGCGCGAGAGAAAGATTGTCTACAGTACAAACTCATATACTAGTAGGTTACTTATAGAAGCTTTAAACATACTTCCCCTCTAAAGAATGCCCTGTAATGACTTACGAACAAATTCTTCTAATGAACGGCTCTCCGGAACATATCTCGTCCATAGGTTGGGGAGCGTCTGTGTATGTCGCTATATGTGTGTGTGTGTGTATATACATACACACAGTCATCCCTTGCCACTTCACGATTTGAACTTCGCGGTCTTGGTGCATCGCGGTATTTTAATAATAATAATTTTTAAAAATTCATAAAAATTTCAAAATTCGTGCCAAAACTCGCAGGGACCGCCCACTCGCAAGCTGATTGGCTTTGACGCGTGACGGTGTAGCCTCACACAATCCCGCGGGGAGGCAGAAAATGCGGAGTTCTTTCAAGCTTTGTTTGGATTTCTTATTGCGCTACAGTATTTCTCTAATTTTATTCCTTATTTTATTTTATTTCTCTCAAAAATGCCTCCTAAACGTCCTGCACCATCTACGGCACCCAATGAGCCCAAGAAAAAGTGGAATATGATGACCGTGAACGAAAAAGTGAAGTTGTTAGATATGTTGGCTGAGGGCAAAACGTATGCCCACGTGGCACGCCATTACGGCATAAACGAATCTACCGTGCAATATATCAAAAAAGACGAAGTGAACACTTCATCTTCACTTCACCTTCATCGTACTACACTGGTCTCTCATAGTCATTTTTTTGGATTACTGTAATATCAAGCGGAGAAGAGCTATTGTCAGAGGCGAGTACAGTACTTAAAGTATTTATACTTATAAATATATAAATTTATACGAATAAATACATATATAAATTCTATTTAAGTCTTACTGTAATACATTATAGTATTTACATATGCATATAACTGTGTAACTTTTAATATACATGTCTTGATATTGTATAAATGCTTAAATATATGCATGTGGTAGAAATGAGAGGGGCGTTCTGACTTCGCGTTTTTTTGAATATCGCGGCCAGGTCTGGTCTACATTATCCGCGATATTCAAGGGATGACTGTTTGTGTATGTATATGTATATACACACGCACATACACACACATGCATACAGTGGAACCTCAATTTACGAAAGCCCCAACAAACGAAAAATCCAGGTTATGAAAAACGTTTTCTTAAAATTTTTGTCTCTGGATACGAAACAAGTTCACGTTACCAAAGCACCATCTCAAAAATTCAAACAATGCATGAGTTACTCTCCCACTGAATATCTCCCAACATCCCGTCCCGCTGGCCACACATTGGCTAGGAGGATTGACGCAGCTCCGTCTCATTGGCTATCTCCCAACATCCCGTCCCGCTGGCCTCCCATTGTCTAGGAGGGATGACGCAGAAGCTTGTTTCATGAGTTTTTCGAGTGTGCTCATTGCAACTTTGTTTTGTCTCAGGCTTTTAACCTCGCATAAACATTTGTAAGATTATAACTCTGCTAAGAGGACATGGTCAACTCGAAGTAGGTACCTTAAAAGGTATGCTTTTAGCATTTTTAAAGGGTAGTATTGAGGGCCTTGGAACGAATCACGCATTTTACATGTAAAATGCGGTTCTACTTACAAAAAAGGCTCTGGAACAGATTCATTTCGTAAGGTAAGGTACCACTATATATATGAGCTTATTTTCCTTTCGGCTTTTTCCCCTTTCTCGGGAGTCGCCACAGCGAATCATCTGATTAGCACATTTGATTTGGCATAGGTTTTTACGTCGGATGACCTTCCTGTCACAACCCTTTAGCAAGGGACAGAAACATGCTGACGGTTTTGCAGCCTACTCTTTACGAAAGTCAGCAATGGTTCTTTTCCCTGTCTCTCACCATGGACAGTGAGAGACATGGCCCACCTTTGATAACCCAGTTAGCTGCACTGGTATTTTATATACAGACGCTCCCCAACTTACGTTCATCTGTTTTACGTTTTGTTTTTTTAAAAAAATAAAAAAATAAATAAAAAGTCAAATTTTGAGTTTAGACGTACCTACGTAGTACGCTGATGTCATGACGCTGCATTCATTGTTTACAAACTACAGACTGAGTGTGTGTGTGTGTGTGTGTGAATGTATATTTTATATATATATATATATATATATATATATATATATATATATATATATATCAGTTATATAGTGTTACCCTTGTGTTAAGATGTCATCTCTGTGATCTTTGTGTTTACACCGTTTTGCGGACTTTTGTAACCCTAAGCAAATATGGTTGGTCAGAAGTGTAAACCTACTAGCATGGGTGCAAGTCTCATACACAGAGATTAATTAACTATCTTTATATTTGTTATCTTTTAGCAGAATCCTAAGAGTGTATACTTATTTTTATATTAATATTCATTAGGATTTGTACTTGTTCTTTGGATGCATCTCTTGAATAAAGTTGACGTACTTACTTACACAAAAGAAAGAACTCTCCGCTTTGCTGGGAGACTGCAACAGTGCAGGCTGTGTTCTAAACAAGTTCAACGGCACCTTTGTGCACTTGAAAGACCGGAAGTCTGTATAACCCACAGCAAGTACACTACTTTCGGTATTGAGCGCTTCATATATTGTAAGCGTTGATTGACTGTTTTAAGCTTCATGTAAAGTAACTCTGTATAAATAAGTGATTTATTTGAAATTAATGTTGATATTATTTGATATATTTGATATTATTTTACAGTGTTATGTTCATATTAATTGATTTAGGGGTGTTTTATGAGATACTGTAATGGAATTTATGGACGTATAGTACAGTATGAGCGTCATACATCACACGTCATTGTAACAACTTACGTTTGGCCG
The DNA here is from genome assembly GCA_024760905.1 of Plotosus lineatus. NCBI lineage: Eukaryota > Metazoa > Chordata > Actinopteri > Siluriformes > Plotosidae > Plotosus > Plotosus lineatus. Next base: position 7,407,914 of record CM045745.1, on the reverse strand, counting down.
TCCGGAAACAATTAAAAACCTAAGTCGGGGAGCGTCTGTGTGTGTGTGTGTATATATATACACACACACACACACACACACGCTCCCCGATATATATCGCTCCCCGTATATATATATATATATATATATATATATATATTCGGTGGCAATAATGAAATCTTTATATTGACACCCTGAAGGCCACTAGGTGAGTGTGTGGCCATGCATGTGTACACAACATACCTAAGAAAGTACCGATGTAGTAGTAAAGTTCATCTCGGTCTTCAGTATTGTAGAACTTTAAATAGATATCTGAGCACAGATCATTCTCTGTGCAAAACACCTCTAGGCCCTAAAACACACACACACACACACGAGAGAGAGAGAGAGAGAGCGAGAGAGAGAGAGAGAGAGAGTAAGGAGCACAAACTTGCGCTAATTAGACTCCATATATAGTACCCACTCTTACCAGCGGTCTCAAGCCATGTCTTCTTTTGTAGATGCGCCGGACACTGTGGAGCCCAATGTGAACCACTGACCCCTGTTCCCACACACACACACACACACACACACACACACACACACACACACAGAGATTACTACTGTATTAAAACAGAAGAAAACCACTCACCAATTGTTACACTGATAACTCACAGGATATCCATTAAGAGGCTGGAAGTACAGGTTTTGGTCTGTGATGCAGATATGGCCAGGGTTGGTGACCAGTGGGGTTACCATCTCCGCCTTACATTCCATGTTCGGCTGCTCAGACACACTCTGAAAGCTACACACACGTACATATATGCAAATGTCTGTATGTAATACAAGCCAGCCTGAAGTGCTATATTTTGAATATGTACAGTAACACCCTGTGAAATAGGACCATAATTTGGTACTGATTTAAAAAACACCCTACAAGTGGTAACGCAGCCAAGTAGTTACAGTTGTGTTAAATATGCGCAGTGTTATTACACTGATGGAACTATATTTAGCTTTCAGTGTACAGGCAATAAGCAGTATCAACACAGGACGTGATAAGCAACAAGCGACACAGGGTTATGAATCTCTCACGGGCGGTTCTGTTTGCCTAGGTAACCCTATTGCATATTTAACACTTCCAAATATTTTGTGGTGAAACCGTGAGAGATATCTAGCTAGTCGTGATCATCTTTCTCCGCTTAATCCGGGGTCAGGTTGCGGGGGAAATCATATATCTAGCTAGTTCACTAGCAAATAGCTTATATTAGCATCTCCTGGTTTGGGTCTGTCAGTGAAGATTGATCAAGTGGTTGTTCATATCTGCTGCAAGCTTGCTGATGGCTGACGAGGCCCATGCGGGATAGGCAAGCATGACTGCAGCGGATACAGGGAAAGGTCTGATCAGGTGGTCGCAGTGCTGCCGTGTCGCAGTTTTTCCTCCTGTTCCATTTCTCCATGAGATTGACTCTGCAAAACTTCTCCATGGAGGAGATGACTTGATTAATTGTATTCCGCGAGACTTCACGATGTGCAGCTAGAGCAGACCATGGGCTGTGGTCCATGGGAAAGGCACCAAGGGATCTCTTCTTCTTTGATGTGCCTCCATTGTGGAGACATGCCCTGCGTGGCTTCAATGCTGGTCACCCTCACTCCTTCCAAGACTTCGACATTGGTGATGAAGTCACGCTAATGGATGCTGAAGATGGTTCAGTGGCAGTGCTGATGGAAGTGCTCAAGGAGACATCGGCGGTCACGAAAGGTGACCCAGGGCCCCTGAACTGTACGAGAGAGTGGTCAGAATAACAGCTCTGTACACATTCATCGCGGTGCCTTGTTCAAGGGCTTGTTCCGCGGCATAACGGAAAGTGCTATCCGCCCCTCGTATGAACGAGCTCACAGACGCCCATGATTGGCTGGTGATTGCTGTTAAGTGTATGCCGTCCCTCCCTCCAGTGAGTGCTCAGCCAGTCAACTCCCATGGACTTCTGGCCATTAAACCGGATTCGAACTTGTGATCCCAGGGTTAATAGTCACGCGCCTTGTCGATGCGCCACTCGGGGTGAATCAATGATAATAATTAAACCGGTCTTTGTAAATACAATCTACCGAAAGACATCTGACCTGTTCTTGTCAAAAGATGTTCTTGCCAATCTGGACTGCAAGTTTGCTTCAATCTGGAAACGTGAGACACATGCAATTATTACTCACCTGACTAAACAACTCTCCTCTCAAATAACCTCTGTGTGAACAGTGTGTGCAACAGTACAAACCATAGCCGTCTGGTCTCCCAGCTTATCCAGACACGACGCTCTATGCAACTGCAAAAATGAAATGAATCAGTAAAGCAAGCAAAGTCAAGCAACATGTACTATATTATACTGAAGCTGCAATTCAAACCTGCAGCAATGTCTGGACAACATCCTCGGTTTTTGAGGGTATCTCCAACTGGAATATAACACTTCTTTCTCCCTAGCAAGTACATTTAAACATCAGGAATCATTATGAGAAGGGGGGAAAAAAAAAAAAATCAATCAAATGGGAATCTGACACATTATAGTCTGGCAAAAAATAAAAAATAAATAAAAGTGTACATTTATACAAAATCAGAGGTGCCAAAACTTAATACAAAAAACTAGCAGCACAGAAAAATTTAAATAAAATGTGCACTCGGCAACAGTTTAAAAAAAATCTGTATCAATATCCACTTTGATGTTTTCTATCTCAATTTTTTTTAAGACAGTTTTGCCAAAATTAAGCCTCCAAATCTCAAGCCACACTGATGGGCACCAGTAATCCTCTTCATCAGTATCAGTGAATGTAGATTGTTATACCTATAAGTCCTTCATAGTCCTTGGAACTGGTGGAGGACACCCCCCCCCCCCCTCCTTTTTTTTTTTTTCCTTTATGCATGGTATAGTTCCAAGAACCCTCTTCTGTATCTCCTACTCTTAAGATAGGTACTCTTCCAGTGCAATAGGGGGCATGAGTGATGTAAGTAAAGGCTGACTGGTTAAACACGTGGGCCCATCCTTTATGTTCGATCTTATATTTATTTTATTTTAATTCTGACAAATTTACGTTGTATTGTCCTGAAATTGCACACTCACAAGAGCGAAACGGTAGTCTTTTCAAATCGGCTAATGCAAACTATCAAACAAATTTTAGCAGATTTGCAACTTCAAAATTGGAATTAAAAACGGTCTGATAATAAAAATACATGTTCATGTAACAGCAGAATTTGGAAGACTTGCCTTTCATTTCATTTTGATAGTAAAAATAAAAACACATACTTGGACAAATGGACACATTCACAGTGTCGTCTAATTTATTGGGTCGGTAAGTGATGGAGGAAATATGACATGGTTTTATACATTTAAGCGAACTTAAAATACTTTACCAACATGAACATGCTTTAAATAAAATAGTAAGGTCACTATACTTAAACACTAAAATAACTGTTGACTGGCATTGTGTAACTTTAGTATTCCTACTGGCAGTTTATTTATTTATTTATTCTTCCCCGCACCATTTTCTCCCTAATTTTAGTCGTATCCAATTCCCACCTATCAGGTACGACCACCACCAACCAGGGAGGGGCGAAAGCATGTACACGCCCCCTCCATGACATTCACTGGTAGCAACCTGCCTCATTTCAATCTCTGGCGCCATGCGTATTTCGGTGGGAAAGCACCATCTCTCACACTCGAAGGGAAAGCGTGAGCCGCCACTCGTATAAATAACCTCACAGACGCCCATGATTGGCTGGCGATCGCTGCGAGTGACAGGAAAGTGAGGGTATGCCATCCCTTCCTCCAATGAGAGCTCGACCAATTAGATCCCAGTCATGAATACCTGCTGGCAGTTTAAATGCAAAACTTAAAACAAGCCAGTGACTGTATGTCAATCTCAAAGAAACACAGCAGGAGGTGGTTCCTCTTAATTATTTCCTAGAACTGTTTGGTCAGCAAGTATCTATGGAGTCATTGTATTGCTACAGTGGTTATATTTTGTTACCATTGAACTTTACCAACATTAACTTGATAGTAAGATGTGCGACATAATTCAGCACCAAAGGCCAAATATAATGGATTCTTTCTGGGCCCATGCGACATCCTTCCATCGAGTTTCATGTGAAGTGGGTGTGTAGGTTTTGCACAATCCTACTTAAACAGTAAGTTACAGAATGATAAACAAGCCACACTGAAAACACAACGTCCTCAACGGATAAGCAGCTCATTTCTTAACGAACCAAAAAGTTACTACATATACATCCACTTTTTTCTAATGACCCAAAAGACAAAGGCTTGGGAGGTTTCAGCTGGATAGTACATTATATAATGTATAAATAAACAGGAACAACAGCTAGAAGAAAATAACCATCTTTCACATTCTGTGTCCTTCCATTAGCACCCTTGCAATACATAAATGCAGTGGTACCTTGACTTATGAGTGTCTTTTATAACGACTTTTCTGTGATACAAGCTTCGATCCCACCAAAAATCTGCCCCATCCAATGAGCAAAATTTTGATTTACGAGCTCTGCTGGGGAAATGGCTTTTCCGGGCCGATTAGCCTCGTATTCTTCCACGTGTACTCCTTCGTGCTCCGAGAACGCCTTGTGACAGTGCTTCGCAATTATTTTCTGTGACACCCCCTATAGGAAAAAAAACAAAACTATCTCACACCCCCTAGCGACTATAAATAGTGTTTACTGCACTTCATATCGTTTGCGTGGTGCTTTTCCCCCTACAACATAGCGCAACAATGAGAGCGCCACTGCCAACTACTGAAGTGAAGGCACAATTACACTTAATTCTAGTACAGTATGGCAAAGCAAGCATGTTCCCCAGGGTTACCCCCCTCCCCAGCATCATACCCCACTGTTTGAGAAGCACTGGCCTCGTGGGAGCTCACCATGAGCCTTTCCTCGCTGGCATTCGTAGCATGCACATGCACAAATTCTCCTCCTCCTCTTGTTACACACCATCTCATGCCTGCCCACGTGACATCTTCGCCGCAGTTGCTGATCGGAAGGGTCAGTTGATTTACTGTTTAGTCCTGTTTTATTATTATTCATTATGAATTATTAAATGTTAATGTACATGTAAAAACAATAAATATTTCATAAGTCATACATGTTTATCTTTAATATATTAGATCAAATATACATGTTTGTGACAGGTTATAGGAGTTTGGGAGGGGGTTGGAACAGATTAATTGGTTTTCTGTTATTTCTTATGGGAACAATTGTTTCATCGAACCAACTTTTTGGCTTACGAGCTTACCCTCGGAACGGATTAAATTTCTAAGTCAAGGTACCACTGTATATTCCACCTGGCAATATGAATACATTAGAATACACTTACCCGTTCATATTTATATGGAGCAACAGCATTCCCCTCTTTAATAAGAAAAACCTGATGAACACAAGACGGAATGCACCGTGAAACACCCAGCATGTACACACTGTTCTGTAAATACACACTGAGCCACATGCTCACCTGCTTGGTTTTCATTAGTACAGTTGCTGGCTTGCTTCTGCAGTAAAATAAGGAAATGAAAGAGGGAAAAACCCCAAAAAGTTACACATAAACAGGTTCGAAAGACCAGGCTGGTTCTAACTATACATCACATCTACTCAACCGCAAAGCGCATTACAAGCATCGATCGAATTTAAGCGCTTTTGAGGTTCTCCATCTTTATGAAGCACAAATGTGCATTTAGATCGCTCACTCTTTAAACGGGTTGGATTCATCCTCATCCTCCACTGCCTGGATCTGTCGACAGTCTTTCAGTGGGATCTGGTCCAAAAAAAGAGAGATAGATATCGTCATTGACTGTCATTCTGATATACAAGTGTGCGATGCTTACATTCTGGAGAGGATTTCACCTTTATAATCGGCTCCATCGTGTCATCCGGCTCAAAAATGACCGATTTGGAACAGACCTTTAGAGAACCTCGAATGGTTTTGGGCCTGAACCAGAAAACACAAAGGAAGGCATTAATTCATTTATTAATTTTCTGTAACCACTGAATCCTAATTAGGGTCACGGGGAGGCTGGCACCTATCCAAGTCGACTTAGGGCAAGGGCAGAGTACACCCTGGACAGCTCGCCAGGCCAACGCAGGGCTGATGGCTATGCAGCTACTCTTGTCGAAAGTCAGCAATGGTTCCTTTACATGAACCTCACACCATACATAGTGAGAGACATGGCCGGCCTTTGATAACCCAGTTAATGCACTGGGGGGGACAGTGACAACCTGTTGAGTTGGGCTTGAACCCCAACCTTTGGATCAGTGATCCAGCACCTTTTCCACCAGTCCACTACTGCCCAGCATTAATTCATCATTAAAATAAAAATAAGTTCATTAAGGCTGCTACATAAAAACACAAAAGTGGGCGTGGCCTAAACAGCATCACTCTTTCACTCATGAGCCTCAACACACAAATCCATCTGTTATTCACAAAGTCACTCGTCCCAAAGCACTGAAATTTTACTCGGACAGGTTAAACAGTTGAAGTAGACGAACAGTGGCAGGCATCCTAACAGCACATCCACCCCACAGCAAGAAGGTCACGTGGACTTTACAAGTTCTCCCTGTCCCTGTGCTTTCCTCCAGGTACTCCAGTTTCTTCCCACAATCCAAGAGCGTGCACATTCAGCAAATGAGCTGCTCCAAATTACTTCTATGAGTGTAAATGCTTGTGTGTGTGTGTGTGTGTGTGTGTGTGTGTGTGTGTGTGTGTGTTTGGCCTGCAATGGTATGGTGTGCTGTTCAGGGTGTACCCATCATTTCCCCAGTGCTTGGCTGAGATGGGCTCCAGCCACCCGACTAGCTGCTTGCTAATGCATGAATGTACTAAAGTACGCCACCTGCAGGACCACAAAGGGAGAAATTTTCACCACCTCAAAGGCAAACATTAATTAAAAATAAATAATAATTTTTAAAAACAACGATTTGGAAGCCACCGCACAAAAGAATCGTAATACAAACTAGTGACTGCTGTTCCTTTAAATGTTTTCACCTTGTTCTGACTCGGGAAAAATAAATATTTGGCATCTAACAAAACTCGTTTGTCCCACAATTGTCTCTCAATGATTGCCTTTACAAGCACCATCAAAATAATCTTTTCCTTCCAGCTGTTCCCTTCAGGGGTCGCCACCACAAATCATCTGCCTCCATCTCACCCTGTCCTCTGCGTCTTCTCTTACGCCAACGACCTTCATGTCGTTACAAGCACCATCAAAATAGTATCATAGTTAAATTATGGTAGACATATTTCCTACAGAAAACCCTGCAGATGACCACATCACACACCTACAGCATCGTCTCAACTAGTACAGCTCAGTGAAAAACTATCGAGAAAAGTAAAACAACTCAAATCTCTTGAATCATGTTGCCTTGATAATACATTTATTTAATATTTTTGTTTTGACAGTATCAGGCCTGGAAACAGCTTCAGTTCAGCTTAGTACACAAAAGGTTCATTAAAACAAAACAAAATATATATATATATATATATATATATATATTTTACAACAGGTTTAGGTATAATGTAAACATTTTTTATTTACTTAATGATCAAGGCGGCGCACTGCAAATAGTCAGTACACATGGCAGTAAAACCAGTTTTTCTGCCTGAATATGAATCATAGTGTCTCCGAATCTCTCTCTCACACACAGACACACACATACAGACACACACACACACAGACACACACACACACAGACAGACAGACAGACTCACACACACAGACAGACAGACTCACACACACAGACAGACAGACTCACACACACAGACAGACAGACTCACACACACAGACAGACAGACTCACACACACAGACAGACAGACTCACACACACAGACAGACAGACTCACACACACACAGACAGACTCACACACACACAGACAGACTCACACACACACAGACAGACTCACACACACACACAGACAGACTCACACACACACACAGACAGACTCACACACACACACAGACAGACTCACACACACACAGACAGACTCACACACACACACAGACAGACTCACACACACACAGACAGACTCACACACACACAGACAGACTCACACACACAGACACAGCTTGAATCCACCACAGTGTCATGTCGCTCAAAAAGGACAAGAGTCACTCACTCTGTCCTAAGCCCATCTCCACTGACACAGGACGATGACGGGATACACCCTGAACAGCTTGCCAGACCCTTACAGGGACACAACCATGCACTCACATCCACAGTTAGGGGCAATTTGGAACACTTATGGTAGTGGGGGGGGGTGGGGGTGGCGTGAGGCTGGGGGAGCGCTTATGACCCTGAGGAACATGCTTTTCTGGAAAGTGTACGCACTCTGGTGTCGCGGTTTTTTGCACGAGCAAGCAATATGAAGTGCAGTAAACAGCCCCTCAAGAAACAACACGGGAAAATTTCTAACAGGAACGAAGAGAAAGGTGGAGAGAGACGGAGATATTAAGACAAATACTGTAAGTTGAACGAGTTTAAATAAGGATGTATTTTTTTAATTTCAGGCACATTGGTGCACTTTTCTGTTACAGATTAAAAACGATGTTAATGAAGTTTTTCTTTATTGTAAGTTGAACTATATTTCTTTCATTTTTTTTGTTTTTAATGTTAATAAAGATACAATGTTATACAGAGGTGTACTAATAATTTTATAGTAATAATTATACTAATAATTGATTATACAATAAGCCCAGGCGGGAAGGGGCCGAACGACATCGGCCGCTGTTTGGGATCGCAGGGGATGAAGGCCGTGTCGCCGGCTGGTGCAATCGCCTGGTCGGGTGTACTCTCCTCGAGCCATCTTTCACAGAAACCCAGCATGGAGCAGTCCTGTAGATCCCTCTGCGCTGCAATCTGAGCATGAAGCTCGTCCATCTTGTATCGCAGGGACTGAACATTTTCAAGCAGTATGACCGGAAGTGCTAACCGTCCACTTCTAACCAAGCGCTGGACACGCTGAGAACTCCGCCTCGGCTTATTGTTGGCCGGGGTGTGACTAACATTGAGCTACCGTAGCGTATTAGCTCAGGACGAGAGTCCAAGACTCCGATCTCATAGCTGTAGTAGGGCCAACCAGTCATAGACAAGCATAGTGCCAAACATGAAAAAACAAAACAACAAATAAAACAAACTAGAACAAACAAAAATCAATTTGACCCTGAGAACTCCGCAACGTCGCCCTCTAGTCAGCGCCATCTTGGAGACGTCACGTTCAATGCAAAAGGACATGAAGCGTAATAAAGTTTATCCTTTTGGTATCGTCTGTTAAACATGCTACAGAACATAAAATCTCACGCACAAACATTCTAAACATTAACTTAGATGCTGTACTGGAATAATAATTGAAAAAGACTTGAATACAACAGTTCAGAGGAAACTGTCGTTTCTTCAGGAGAAAGTCTTATTTCGTCAGAAGAGACATCCAGCATTTTCTATTGCTTAGCCAGAGAAGACACATAGCCTTTGAGTAGTATAGAGCTTAACTGGTAATTAAAATACTAAAAAAAAAAGTCTCATTGACAACTTGTGCGCGAATGAGGAAAAGGAGCGTTACATCATCTCAACCAATCAGCAGGAAGGAGGACAGTCATTGGCTGAATTTGAGAGATGTGTCAGTGGCTTGACAGTCCGCGAATACTCAAATCTTGAGTCCAAAATCGCGAATAGTCAAGGGCCTACTGTGTGTGTGTGTGTATATATATATATATATACACACACACACATTACATATATATATATATATATATATATATATATATATATATATATATATATATATATATATATATATAGAGGGATCCCTCAATTTCCGTGGTTAATTGGGACCGAGATCCCCACGCAACCTTCAAAATCCACGAAGTAGGATCATCACCCCCTCACCCCCGACTGACATATATACATACACATGTACGTATATCATCAATAAATACATATCCAGTGCTATAAATGGTTATAAAAACAATTAAACATTCAACAAATAACATATGATAAATATAAAATATAAATACAGACACTCCCCAACTTCCCAACATTCGTTTTGCAAAGGGGGGCGTGACTGCGCAGATGCGGGCATGCGCGCACACACATTTTCCTTAACTTTTCTACCTATTCTTCCTTAATTTCCTTATTTTTTAATTCGATTAATATTTATTTATTTATTAAAAAACTGGAATGCACTGAAGCTCCATTAATTGAAGCGCGAAGTAGCGAGGGATCCCTGTATATACATAATGTACTTTCCTGCCCATAAAGCACAGCCCAAGGATCCATGATCTCTTGCTCCCGTCCCACTTTTTTTTTGTTAATAAAATGTGCACACTGCGGAAGTCACGATGGAACATTTACACAGTTATTAAATTTAGGGGTCCATGTACCAAATTCAACTCAGATCTGAGGAGTTCTATCAGTGGAAATTTGAGGAATTAGAAAGGTCATGATCCATGAGGATACAATGACCTTGACTTTTGACAGAAGGTTTGAAAGAAATCCTTGTAAGGGCGTCTTACACAAGTAAATGGAAAACATGAGACAATAGCTTCTTTTAATTATTTTTTTTAAAAGGGCTATCAGTGAAAATAAAAAAAAGTCTTCGTTCGCAATAACATGACAAAAAAAAAAAAAAAAAAAAAAAAAAATTCACCCGGGAGGGAGGATTTTTTTTTTTTTTTTTTTTTGCCTGTGCAGGCCACCCAGGATTCATGGGTAAATTTTTTTTGTACATCATGCTTATATTATGTATGTGATGTAAACACACTAGAATATAATAAATATCTTATATTTGAAATCACTGAATATCAAAGTTTATTCTTTTAATATTGTAAGGGGCAGTGGTGGTCTAGTGGTATAGGGCGTTGGATCGCTGATCCAAAGGTTGGGGGTTCAAGTCCCACTCTCCACAAGGTTGTCACTGCCCCCCCCCCAGTGCAGCTAATTGGGTTATCAAAGGTGGGCCATGTCTGTCACTGTCTATGGTGAGAGGCATGTAAAAGAACCATTGCTGACTTTCGTAAAGAGTAGCTGCAAAGCCGTCAGCGTGTTTCTGTCCCTTGCTAAAAGGGTTGTGACAGGAAGGGCATCCGATGTAAAAACCTCTGTCAAATCGAAACATGCGAATCAGATGATTCGCTGTGGCGACTCCCGAGTAAAAGGGAAAAAGCCGAAAGGAAGACATTCTTTTAATATTGTAATCAACAGAGAATCAAGATTTCTTCAACATATCAACTTTTAATATTGCCGTCAACAACTAACAAATACCTTCGTCATGCTGCGCGCTGTTGCTGGTGGTTTATAATTAACTTTTATTTGTTCGAAAATGTCAGCAAATATGTTGCTCGATTTGAAACACATTAATTTCTTTTATTATTTTCATGTTGGGACCTTTAATAGTGACAGAGAACAGTTTGGTTTTGCCTCATCATTGTCCCCATTCATCCTGCTTTCTGCCTTTGTTGTTAAGATAGTACTGGCCAATGAGAATCGCTGTTTAACCGAACTGGTGAAATTGACCAATCACGAGACTCGGTTGATACTGATTTCACTTTGGTCACTTTGTAGTACGGTGTATGATAGGGGACACACGTGTTTTTTCAACACAACCGGCTGATATAGTTCTATTTTTTGCATCTGTGAATGCTCAGGCGGGATTTTTATGTACAATTTTGACCCCCCCCCCACTGGAGATCCGGGTAACATAATATCAGCTCAAGCTCACCTGTTTGGAAGTGAAATTACCCAGCATGCAGTGTGCTGTTCAAAATAATATTCCTCCAGGTCTAGTAACAGCAGTGAAAACCTGAGAAACAGAGAACAGACATACTTTCATTGTTCCGTCTTATCCGACAAAGCTTCAACCTCTGATCACTGGAGTGAAACACTAAAGGAACCCAAGCCCACGTGAATAGCTGAGATCTTTTTTTGTCTCATTATTGGACGAATACAAAAGGTTTTCTTCTTCAAAACCAAAGACCCAGCATCTTTCATCCATCTGTTTTACATCTTGTTTTAGTTTTGCGCTCGTTTACAACAGCGATAACAATAACGAGACCGAGTGATTGGAGGAATCATGTTGTGCAGCGCTGATTGATAGAAACTATAAAAAAAAAATAAAAAAAAAATCAGAATTGACGTGTTTATAAACAGAATGACAATGATCAGTGAGAAATTAAAAAATGGCAGTTTTACTAATCTGATGGTGCCGACTGCAGGGCTCAGCGGCACTCGGGTACAGGAGGAAGCAAACGGTTTCCGAAAGACCCTGTGGCTGATTCCATTTTAATTTCCGAGAGGAAACACTGTACATGATCTTTATTTAATATACCTTCGAAGGAAATGAGCTCTTTATTGCTGGAACTGATATACAGAGTCAAGCACGGAGCATACAGTGATCAGAAGCGAAATAAAGACACGGTGATGACATAGCAGAGCACATTATAAACAAAAAGTGATTTCAAATGAGACTGAAAGAGAATTTAAGAATGAGGATTAACAACTAAAACCTCATGTGACAGATTTTCTCAGCAGGAAACTTCCAACAACAACCTGAAAACTATATACACCCCTCTCCACCATTCCCTCTGTCATCCAGTCTTCACATCTATTAAATAAATGATTTCCCCAGAGACAGAGACAGAAAGAGAGAGACAGACACAGAGTAAGAGAGACAGACACCGAGAAAGATAGAGACACCGAGAAAGATAGAGACACCGAGAAAGATAGAGACACCGAGAAAGATAGAGACACCGAGAAAGATAGAGACACCGAGAAAGATAGAGACACCGAGAAAGATAGAGACACCGAGAAAGATAGAGACACCGAGAAAGATGGGAGAAAGAGAGAGAGAGAGAGACAGACAGAGAGAGAAAAATAGAGACGGGAGGGGGGACCGACAAAGAGGGAGAGAGCGAGAGGGAGGGGGAGAAAGACTGACAAAGAGAGACAGACAGAAAGAGAGAAAGAGAGAGACAGACACAGAGAGATATATATATAGAGAGAGAGAGAGGGGGACAGAGAGACCAACAAAGAGCAAGAGAGAGAGAGACAGAAAAAGAGATGGGGAGAGGGTGAGACAGACCGACAAAGAGAGAGACAGACAGAGAGAGAAAGACACAGACAGAAAGATAGAGACAGGGAGGGGGAGCGAGACCGACAAAGAAAGAGAGAAAGAGAGAGAGAGAGAGAAAAAGAGACAGGGAAAGGGTGAGACAGAGACAGAGAGAGGGAGAGAGAGAGGTTGACAAAGAGAGACAGACAGAGAGAGAGAGAGAGAGAGAAAGAGACAGGGAGGGGGAGAGAGAGACTGACATAGAGAGAGAGAAAGAGAGAGGGAGAGAGAGGCTGACAAAGAGAGACAGACAGACAGAGAGAGAGAGAGAGAGAGAGAGACTGACAAAGAGAGAGAGAAAGAGAGAGAGACACCAACAAAGAGAGGGAGACAGACAGTCAGAGAGAAAGACAGACAGACACAGAGAGAAAGAAAGAGACAGGGGGAGAAAGGGGAGAGAGAGAGAGAGAGAGAGAGAGAGAGAGAGAGAGAGGGAGGGGAGAGAGAGACTGACAGAGAGAGAAAGAGAGAGAGACACCAACAAAGAGAGAGACAGACATAGAGAGAGAGAGAGAGAGAGAGAGAGAGAGACAGACATAGAGAGATAGAGAGAGAGAGACATAGAGAGAGAGAGAGAGAGAGAGAGAGACATAGAGAGAGAGAGAGAGAGAGAGAGAGAGGCCCGTATAAAGATGTGAAGGGAAGCGGAGTTGTTGGAAAGTAAACACAGACGGATGGAGTTGTGGAAGCAGTTCAGGGTGAAATACCTCTCTTTGAATCGCTCCCCTTTCCTAATAAACGCCATCGTCCACCCCGGGACCCTCGGGGTTCAGCACGCGCACACAGAGCGACCCTCAACGGCTCGAGCTAGTTACTTCTCATTAATAACGATTACACCTCTCTCTCTCTCTCTCTCTCTCTCTCGCTCGCTCGCTCGCGTCTTTGGTGCGCATGTCACTCGAGCCAGAAGTCGATCATCGAATGAGTCGATACTCCAACTCTAGAGAGTCGACTCCTTCATTTTATATCTTTATTATTATTATTATTGTTATTATTATTATTGTTGTTGTTGTTTTTATTGTTACTTTTTGGCTAGAAGAATAATTACATTTCATTTCATGTAGGAGGTGGCTCATTGGCTGCCTCACAGCATGATGGTCGTGGGTTCAAATCCCGTGCTTGGTGAGAGACTTTTCTGTGTTTACATGTCCTCCCCATGATTACTTGGCTTTCTTCTGGGTATCCCAGTTTTCTCCAACAATCCAAAAACATGCGCATCATTCAGCTCACTAGCTTTTCCAAATTGCCCCCCGTCCCGTCCCGTCCCGTCCCTATGTGACCCGAATGAAGAACATGAGTGAGAGAAGTTCACAGAGCATTTTAACAAATCGAGTCAGTAAGTGACTCTACTGTATTCAAAACAAATTAGAATTGGTGTTCAATTTAAAATTATGATTAAAAAAGAGGTCGAGTGAGACAGTCAAGCCTATCTTGGTCGACTCTGCATGAAGGCAGGGTATCCACTAAAAAAACTCACCAGGCTATTGCAGGGCCAACACACAAACAATCATTTCCACTCACACCAACGGGTGATTTGGGACAGCCAATATTATCATCATCATCATCATCATCATCATCATCATCTTCTTCTTCTTCCGCTTAGTCCAGGGTCGGGTCGCGGGGGCAGCAACCTTAGCAAAGAGGTCCAGAGGTCCCTCTCCCGGGCCACTTCCTCCAACTCTCCCGGGGGGACACACCGAGGCGGCCCCAGACAAGCCGAGAGCCAATATTATATGATATAATAATGTGCATGGTTTTGGACTGTGGGAGGAAACCCACACAGGCACAGGGAGAACATGAAACCCCACACAGAAACATCCAGAGCTCAGGGAATCAAACCCGACATGTTTCTTGCGGTGAGGCAGATGTGCTAACCGCTACACCACTGTGCCACCATGTAACATCATATAAAGTGCTGCTGTATTCTTTGGTTGTTTTTGCATTGGCTGTGTTTTACTCATCACCTGCCAAACCACTAGTATGGCAGTTAAGCTGGAGCCTATATCAGCCAACACAGGGCAAAGTTCATCATCGTTCATTTTCTATAACCACTTAATCCTAATTAGGGTCACGGGGAGGCTGGCGCCCATCCCAGCCGACTCTGGGTGAGGGCAGATTACACCCTGGACAGCTCATCAGGCCATCCCAGGGCGGAAACACGCTGACGGCTTTGCAGCTTCTGTTGTCGAAAGTCAGCAATGGTTCTTTTACACGAACCTCACACCATAGACAGTGAGAGACATGGCCGGCCTATGATAACCCAGTTAGTGCACTGGGGGGACAGTGACAACCCGTTGATAGTGGGGCTGGAGCCCCAACCTTAGGATCAGTGATCCAGCACCTTTTCCTACCAGGTCACCACTACGTAATCTCCGGATAATCACTGCGTGAATCATTGTGTGAATCGACTCCAAGTAACCGCGACTCTTTGAATCCGACTCCAAAATGAATCAGTATCATCGATCACGTGTCAGCGGCACACAGGCGCGCATGCGCAAACGTTTGAACTCACATGGCACTTGGTTTCGTCAAAGTTCGTGTTTATTTATAACTGGAATACACGCAGGGTTTTCGTTGGGATTTGACGATGTTTAATCTGTTCGCCATCATTTGAAGGTCTTCCATGAACTTCAAGGGTACCAAGGCCTTCAGTCACCGACTGAAGCGCTTCAAAACAACACCTCACGTGACTCAGACACGTGCCTAAACACAGGAAAATGCCCCTGATTGGTTGTTGAAATACTGGTAGCCAATCGAAATGAAGCTATACGTTCTTGTGTGTCCCGTGGGCTAGTCAGGTGACGTAAAGATCGAGGATTTGGGCTTTTAAATGTAATGTTTTCATACATTTTGAATAAATATTTAAATAAAACTGAAAAATAATGTCAATGTTATATATAGACATTGTTGATAGCATGTTTTTGGCGTAGAAAACGGGTTTGAAGTGAAGTGACGCAGATCTGGAGGCGGAACCAAAACACAGTAAGACTGACACGAACCAAAAGAAATCAGCCAGAGAGAGACAGACAGCATGCGCTTCATCTGCGTGACGGGTTTCTTCCTTTTCTCCCAAATTATTCTGTTTACTGTCGCTTCAGAAGGACAAACAGTTAACGACAGTCCAATTATAGGTAATGTGAAGAGGGATGGTGCTGCTGTTGTGTCTTTAATCCTGTACCACTCATTCTCTCGCTCTGTCTCTGTCTGCCTGTCTCTGTCTTTGTCTGCCTGTCTCTGTTTGCCTGTCTCTCTCTTGCTTCCTTTCTACTTTCTCCATCTGTTTCTGTCTGTCTTGTCTGTCTGTCTTGTCTGTCTGTCTCTTTCTGTGTCTCTTTTGCTGTCTCTCTCGCTGTCTGTCTCTCTATCTCTATGTATTTCTGCCCATCTGTCTCTTTTTATCTATGTCTCTCATTCTCACTCCCTTTCTACTCTTTCTCCATCTATTTCTGTCTGTCTGTCTCTGTCTTTTTCTGTCTGTCTCTCTTATTCTTACTCCCTGTCTTTTTCCATCTCTTTCTGTCTGTCTCTCTTGTGGTCTGTCTCTCACTGTCTGTCGCTCTGTCTCTCTCACTGGCTGTCTGTCTCTCTTTTTGTCTGTCTCACATTCTTGCTTCCTTTCTACTCTTTCTCCATCTACTTCTGTCTGTCTATTTCTGTCTGTCTCTCTCATCCTCGCTTACTTTCTACTCCATCTATTTCTGTCTGTCTCTGTCTTTTTCTGTTTGTCTGTCTTATTCTTGCTCCCTGTGTTCTCTTTTTCCGTCTCTTTCTGTCTGTCTCTCTTGTGGTCTGTCTATCACTGTCTGTCGCTCTGTCTCTCTTTTTGTCTGTCTCTCATTCTTGCTTCCTTTCTACTCTTTCTCCATCTACTTCTTTCTGTCCGTCTCTCTCATCTTCGCTTACTTTCTACTCTTTCTCCATCTATTTCTGTCTCTCTCTGTCTTTTTCTGTTTGTCTGTCTTATTCTTGCTCCCTGTCTTCTCTTTTTCCGTCTCTTTCTGTCTGTCTCTCTTGTGGTCTGTCTCTCACTGTCTGTTGCTCTGTCTCTCTCTTTCGTTGTCTTTCTCTCTTTTTGTCTGTCTCTCATCTTCGCTTACTTTCTACTCTTTCTTCATCTATTTCTGTCTCTCTCTCTCTTTCTGTCTCCCCTTCTACTCTTTCTCTGTTTCTCATTTTCTCTGGCTGTCTGTCTGTCTTTTTCACTCTCTTACTCTGTCTCTCACCCTCTATTTCTCTCTGTCTCTTTCTCTCTGTCTCAAGGTGTTCTAGCACAGGAAGTTTACTCTCCGAAACCTGGGCGAAATGCCTATATTGCAGCTTCCTACGTCAAATATCTGGAGTCTGCAGGCGCACGTGTTGTCCCCGTCATGTAAGTTAAAGCAGTTTTAATAACAGTGTGTGTTTGTGTGGGTTTCCTCGGGATACTCTAGTTTCCTCCTGCAGTCCAAAAGCATCTCATTAAAATCACCATCGCTCCCAGATCGGCGCGAGGTGTGGCTGTGAGTGTGAATGGGTTATGTGTTGGCCCTGTGATGGCTTCTGGTGATGTACATGGTGGCTTCAGCCTCCCTGTGGCCATAATAGGATTAAGTGGTTCATCGAGTGAGTGTTATTGTTGTTTATTATTTTTTTAATGGCGATCGTGGACTCTACATACTCATTCTCACCAAGCTTTGTTCTGGAGTTCTCTGTTCTGGTTTCCAGTCTAATTCATGGTTAAAAACGACAATAAAAACACTTGGATTCTTTTTCCAATCTTGACGGTCTTATCATCTGGCCTATGCAGCAGCTTCTTCTTCTTTTCCTCTCGGCAGTTCCCTTCAGGGGTCGCCACAGCGAATCATCTGCCTCCATCTCACCCTATCCTTTGTATCTTCTCTTACTCCAACTCCTTTCATGTCCTCCTTCACCACAGCCATAAATCTCCTCTTTGGTCCTCTGGGACTTCTGCTTGGTAGTTCCAACCTCAGCATCCTACTACCAATATACTCACAATCCGTCCTCTGTACATGTCCAAACCATCTCAATCTAGCCTCTCTGACTTTGTCTCCAAAACATCTTACATGTGCCATTCCTCTGATGTGCTCATTCTTAATCCTATCCATCCTCGTTACTCCCAAAGAGAACCTCAACATTTTCATCTCTGCTACCTCCAGCTCTGCCTCCTGTCTTTTCTTCAGCGCCACTGTTTCTAAACCATACAACATCTTGTACCCTTTTCCTTTCATTCTTGCCGATACCTTCCTATCACACATCACACTGGACACTTTTCTCCAACCATTCCAACCTGCCTGCACACGCTTCTTCACCAATCAAAACGAATTTCTGGCCTATGCAGCGTTCCTCTTAAACTGCTGAGTGAGTGTTAAAATGTCGCGGCTAATAAAGGAGGTGTGTGAGATTGGCGGGTTCCATTTAAAGCTCCTTTCACAGAAAACCTGCAGTTTTTGTTTGAATTTAGTTCCACTTCGACATAAAGGTGGCATCACAGCAAAAAGGTCCTGGGTTCGAGTCACAGACTTGGACAGAGCGTTCTGTTTGTGGTTTATGTTCTTCAGCTTGCATGAGCTTTTTCTGGGTCCTCCGGTTTGGTTTCACGGTACAAAGACATGCACAATCAGATTCATTAAAAGATAATTGGCTTGTTCGACTTGAGCCAGGTGTGAGTGTGAATGGTTGTGTGTTTGTGTGTTGGCCTCGCGATGGTCTGGCAAGCTGTTAAGCCCCCCATCTTCACCCAATGTTGGTTGAGATGGTCTCCAGCCTCTAGTCAGTCATTCAGGGTTTTTTATATATATATATATAACATGTGTGCTGTCTGTCTGTCATGGGAAAAGTCAAAACATATAACATTCTCAAATAAAAATGATTAACTTGTTTAAAGTAAAAAAAATAATTTGCTGTATATTTCTGTGCTAACCTGTTGATGTATGACTGCCATCCTGCGCAACCCTCCAATGCTGTACAAAAGTCATAGAGACCATCCATAAAGTCTATACGCATAAAACCTGGCAAAAAAATACCCCCTACCCCACTCATGTACACATATGATACACATTAGCGATAGAGACTGTCGCGTCGTACGCGTTAATTTAAAGAAATGTGCCGTGTGTTTCAAAACCGATGAATAAACTCGTACGTGTCACGGTGTTTTCATGTTTGTTTGTTGATTGATATTCTGTGTTAACGCCGTTCACTCGAAACCATGGAAAGAGTAACGAATCATAATGTCTAGGAGGGATCTATCACTGCATATTTTAATATTCCGTGGTTTACTTACAGGCAGGCGCTAATCGAATGAAGTAGAAACAAACTGAAAAAGGCCGCTAATTCAGTGCTTCTCAAGTAGTGTAGCGTGCCTCTTTTAGAGGGCGTGGGCTGATGTCAGGAGGAGTGCGTATGACCCTGGGGAACATGCTTTTTTGCCATACTGTACTAGAATTAAGTGTTTTTATATTATGTAATACTTTATTATTTTTCATGTTAATAAAGATACAATGTTATGCAGAGGTGTATTAATATGGTAGGCCTCCGTTAGTCCCGAAGGACTATGGCTGCGCTCTGGCTCCCGGCTGGTGATACCCCCCAGTGCGCAGAGCCTGGGTAGGGAGTAATGAGGGACAGGCTGTTACCCAAGCAGCAAGTCCCCCCCCCCCCCCCGTCTCAGCGCCACCGGAAGGATCCAATGGAAAGGCAAATGCCGATACGACTGGTTTCCAGTGCCGCTGCAGGAGAGAATCTACGGTCAATTTAGAACGGCCAATTAACCTATAGTGCACGTCTTTGGATTGCGGGAGGAAACCGGAGCACCCGGAGGAAACCCGCACAAGCACGGGGAGAACATGCAAACTCCACCATCGAACCCGGGCCTTCTTGCTGTGAGGCGGACGTGCTAACCACTACGCCACCGTGCTGCCGGTGTATTAATAATAATTTTATATAGAAATAATACTATTTATAGTCGTGCACGGGAAATGTTTTTTCTTTCTAGAGGGGGCGTCACAAAAAAAAAAAAAATTGAGAAGCACTGCGCTAATTTAGAAACATCATGGTAAAAAGCCTTTGAGAGCAAAATCCGCGAGTATACAGCCCTGCCTTTTTTTCATATATTTTTTGAAAACCGACGTATAATCAAGAACAACTTAACTCGAAACAATTTAAGTCGATTCATTCCTGTCTTCAGTTCAGTCAATAGGTGTCGGACTCATATAAATATTATTATTAATTATTATTGTTATTATTCTGTACTCAGGATTAACAGGACATATGAAGAATACACTGTACTCTTCAGATCTATAAATGGGTGAGTGAGTCAAGCCCAGGAATAATTTCTATTCAGCATCATAACCTTGCATTATATCATACACATCATTATGTTTATGTATAGAATCCTTTTTCCTGGTGGGGGTGCCAGCCTTGTTTCATCCGGTTATGCCAAAGCAGCGGATGTATTTTACAATCTTGCACTGGAGGTAAGGTCCGAAACGTCAGTTTCATTGGTTTGTTCATGCCATTCACATCACATCTGGATTGTAATTCTTTTTAACGGAACTTCTCTATCAGAGGACACGTCAGCGTTCATAAGACGACTGCTTATTGAGGGTGAGCCTCTGAACTCGAATCAAGGGGGGAAAAAAAGCCTGGTTATGAAAAAGGTGCCTTAGTCTGAATACCCTGTTAGTGGATAATTAAGCTGAATGATAGGTGTGTGTGTGTGTGTGTGTGTATTGATAGGCCAATTCAAAAGGAGATTATTTTCCTGTGTGGGGGACATGCTTAGGATTTCAGAAGCTCACACTGCTGACTAGTGGAAAGTTCCTGTTGTCCAGAACTAACACCACTGGTGTTGCTCTACCGCTCAATTTCACTAAAGGTGAGTTATTGTAAAGAAATAAAACCACACACACATTTATCATTTACAGGGAAGTGAGTCACTGTTTTCTTGACCCTGGTCTATTGTCAGTACTGAAGGCTGGATGGTGCTCTGCTCCATCTGTCTAATTATTAAACTGAATTGCCCAATCTGCTCCAAACTGTTGCCATTGTAAACTATTTAACTTTAACTAAGACTGCAAAATATAGCTGTCCTAATGTTTATTATTATTATTTTTTTTGATTGCTTGAATACTGCTATAGTTAAGTTTAAAAAAAGCAACTGATTTTGACAAAACAACAATGATGCACTGAAGGGATTTTATACGAGTTTTTTGTTGGTGTGTTGAAAAACCACAGCACTTGCAACCGTTCACTGCAGGTTGATCTACAACGACAATATTGCACGGTTTGTGACGCTTTAGGTATGCAATAATTAACCAGAAAAAGACACAAGAGCACAAGATGTGAAAACTTTAAGCAGGTCAATGCTTTATAACCGGGGTCGGGAACCTATGGCTCACGAGCCAGATGTGGCTGTTTTGATGACTGTATCTGGTTCTCAGATAAATCAGGTGGGTTTTCTTAACAGAATAACGAATACATAATTTCACTGTCATTTAAATAAAAATACAAAAAAAGCCATCAAATAAAACAAAAACAGATGAATAAATCTCACGCAAATCTTTACATCTATGTCACGTCCCTGTGGCGCGCTACTGAGAGCCAATCCTTTCTGTACGCCAGTATGCGGGTGGGTCCGATACGTTGAAACTCTAATTTTATTGGATTATAACAACAGCCACAGACTGCACGTGAGTGTTTTTGAGTTATTAATGTTAATGTACATGTATTATTATTAAATATTTATTGTTTTTACTGGTTTATCTTTAATATATTAGATCAAATACGGTAGACCATCAATATTCGCGGGGGCTCGGTTCCGCGAATCCGCGAGTTCGGTACTGAGAAGTAAAACCCCATGTATCATGTAAACATACGCAAATCAGCAACCGGAAGTAAAATACTGTGTATTTAGTACATACGCTAAAATGTGTTTCTAAAACACATTCTATAGACAGCAGATAGGTAGGTAGGCAAAGTCTGTTGGGTTTTTACACCCGAGCCTCGTGGCTCATCAGGCCGGTGCTTATCCCCGGTTTCCATAGCATGAAGCGACCAGGATTTCAACTCCTCCTGGATGGGACGCTAGTCCATCGCAGGTTACCTCCCCAGTATATTTTTACTGGTACCCATTTATACTGCTGGGTGAACAGAAGCACACTTGTGGTTGAGACCTTGCCCAGGAGTCTTAGCACAGTGAGGGTCTCAGTGGGATTCGAACTCACAACCTCCCGATCATAAGCACAGCACCCTAACCACTACGCCACCGGCCCCACTCTATAGACAGTCTTACTCATTAATTCAGTATTAATGTAGTAATGATTAAGAAAAACGTATTTTTTTTACTGTGATATTTATTGATGATAAAATATAAACATTATACAGCATACATATAAAAACACCTTTAAATGCATTCTCTTTGAAACATACAGCACTGTAGTTTTCAAAAATGCCCACTAGAGGAAGGCATTGCATTAGGCATGAGATGACTGAATTCAGGTATGAGCTCAGCCATGCCCCTCAGCCGGAGCGAGTAGAAAACAGAGTTTTAGAGTGAGAGAGTTGGAGAGCTTTACAAACTAAAGAAGCGGTGATGTGATGTGAGTTAATCCTCTGGCGCAGAGGTGAGCTTGTTTTTGTTTATTGTGAGTAAATGAGAATAGTGAATTCAGGTGTGAGCCATGGAGCAGCTCAGCCACTCCCCTCAGCCGAAGCGGAGAGTAAACAGTTAGTTAGAAGCACAGCGCCAAAATCAAAGAACCCCAAAACACAGACTATAACAAAGTACATAAAAGAACAAGAAATGTAATAAATTGGATAAACAAAACAAAATATGACATCACAGTATATAAAATCACACACACAAACATTCTAAACATTAACTTAGGTAATGTACTGGAATAATACTTCAAAAAGACTTTAATAGTGGAGTGTTTTACAACAGTTAAAATGATTAATCCTCTTCAGGCGCTTCAGAGGAAACGGTCGTTTCTTCCAGAGAAAGTCTTAGTTCTTCAGAAGAGACATCCAACGTCATTACCTTTTTCTGGTGCTTCGCAGGCGTTTGAGTGACATCATAGAGCTTAACTGGTAATTAAAACACACTAAAAAAAGCTCATTGACAACTTGTGCGGGAATGAGGAAAAAGGGGCGTTACATCATCTCAACCAATCAGCAGGAAGGAGGACAGCCATTGGCTGAATTTGAATCACGTGGGAGTTGCTCGGCAGTCCGTGAATATGCAAACCGTGAGTGCAAAACCGCGACTAGTCAAGGGCCTACTGCATATGTATTTGTGTCAGGTTATGAGTTTGGGAGAGGGTTGAAACGGATTAATTGGTTTTCTGTTATTTCCGATGGGAATTTTTGTTTTACCTAATGAACATTTTGACTTACGGGCTTGCCCTCAGAACGAATTCATTTCACAAGTCAGGGTACCACTGTACAATGTGTGTGTGTGTGTGTGTGTGTGTTTTATTTTTATATATATATATATATATATATATATATATATAAATATTTCAATAATTTTCTTAATTGAAATTTTATCCGTCTCTTATGTGTATGGAGCGACTGTGTGCACACTGTTTCCTCCGGAATCAATAAAGTATTCTGATTCTAACATATAAATAAAAGATTTTGGCCCTGCCTTCTTAAGACATTTTCTTCTCATCAAAGGTTTCAATGTGAATGATCACCTCCTCCCCAAAGTTTTAATACCGTCTAAAAGTGTTCGGCTACTGAGATACGATTTCTTTATCGGAAGCCCAATGTCACCACAGTGTAGTGAGATGCCCTTCCACTGGATAGGTTCACCACCATAAGCAGGTTATATGCACCAGAAACATCACAAGCTTCTTCAGTGTGATTGGGGTAAATCCTCTCTCTTCAGTTGAGTAATGCATTGTACTGATACAGCAGTAATAGCTTATTTTTCCAGATTTTAAAATCAAAGATACCTACTGTATATGGCACATGGGATTCGATTTAGGCCGTTTTTTTTTATTTATTTTAAATTGCCTTTTATTTTATGAATTGAAAGTAACAGTCTGGAGGGGAAGCTAGGGTACAAGTTACAAGTGACCATCACTCAGACATTCATCATTCATGTTCTTAATCCTAATTAGGGTCACGAGGAGGCTAGTGCCCATCTCAGCCGACTCTGGGCAAGGGCAATGTACACCCCGGACAGCTCACCAAGCCATCGCAGGGCAGAAACACAACTGACGGCTATGCAGCTACTCTTGATGAACCTCACAGCATAAACAGTGAGAGACAAAACCGGCCTTTGATAACCCAGCTAGCTGCGCGAAGGGGCAGTGACAACCTGTTGACAGTGGGACTTGAACCCTCAACCTTAGGATCAGTGATCCAGCACCTTACAACCAGGCCACCACTACCCACTCAGACATTTATTCCCATTATAATGTTTATTATATACCAGCATTAGAAATATCACCACAGGGTTCCTACACGAACATGTCATTGATGGACGGACAATGTTTGCAACACAAAACTCAGATGGACGCTGTCACAATATTTTAATGTTTGGTGTTCTGCGGAGTTTTGCTATTTTGATTTCCATAGTAACCAATCATGTGTCTTGCATTATATAATCTTTTGGTGGTGGATGTACTACATGATCCAGATATAATAGTGCAACAAAAATGTGGTTTTTATTCAAATGTATGAATCATTCGCTTTGGCGACCCCTGATAAAAAGGGAAAAAGCCGAAAGGAAATCTCTCGCTCTCTCTCTCTCTCTCTCTCTCTCTCATTTAACCAAGAAATGATGGGTAATGGGTGAAGCAGGTTGTAAAGAGAAGTTTTGTTTAGAATTTTTGGAGGGAGGTTTAGCTCTCAGGGGTAAATAGGGTGAGGTAATATATGGGTCACGTTAACCTTGTTTCAAGGGTAGAAGGTCATCTTTTCCTTATTTGGCCTTCATCAGCGTTCTGTTTTACCCTGGGTCTCTTTTCCTTATTATTTTCCCAGTTTTACCTAACTCCGTTTTTTTTTTTTTCTTGTTCTGTTTTTTCCCCGCCCCCATCTCTGATTTGTAGAATCAAAGGACGGTCGAATGTTTACGGACTTCCCAGAGGACCTCAAAACATCACTAGCACATGAATCACTTACAGAGAACTCTCACAAGTGGAGTATCAGCACTGAGGTATTGCATAACTTGCTATAATGCCACTATTTGTCGGGAATACTTTTATCGAAATCACTTGTGGGGCAGTGGTGGTCTAGTGGTATAGGGCGCTGGATCGCTGATCCTAAGGTTGGGGGTTCGAGTCCCACTCTCCACAGGGTTGTCACTGCCCCACCAGTGCGGCTAACTGGGTTATCAAAGGCGGGCCATGTCTGTCACTGTCTATGGTGAGAGGTTGATGTAAAAGAACCATTGCTGACTTTCGTAAAGAGTAGCTGCAAAGTCGTCAGCGTGTTTCTGTCCCTTGCTAAAAAGGGTTGTGACAGGAAGGGCATCCGACGTAAAAACCTCTGCCAAATCAAACGTGCGAATCAGATGATTCGCCGTGGCGACTCCTGAGTAAAAGGGGAAAAGCCGAAAGTAAGACAGACAGACTTTTATCGGAATCAGTTCAGGTTCAGGAACGTAATGAAATGGGATTCTGGTGTTGGGAAGAATATTTCAGCAAAATAAATAAAGTATCTGCTATGTGTGTGTGTGTGTCTGTTTATTTCTGGAACAGACATTTGATGGAAATGAGAAGCTGAAAAATTTTTACCGGATTCTGAGCACAAACACAGACGGACAAACGGAGTTTGTGTCCACAATGGAAGGTGAGAATGTGCGGTTTTTATTTACTTATTTATCGATGTATTATTATTATATTAACACACCCCCCTCACACTTTCCCAGCATATGATTTCCCAATTTACGGAACTCAGTGGCATCCAGAGAAAAATGCATTCGAGTGGACCCATGCGTACATCCCCCACTCAGCCGCTGCCGCCAGAACCACATTCTATATGGCCCAGTTTTTTGTCAGTGAAGGTACGAGATATTTAAAATAATATGGTAAAATTACGTGTCCTTTAAAAACATCATCCCATTATTATTTATGTTAAATCTGACATTAATTTGTTTAATTGTGGAAATAGTAAGAAACTTTCCTTTTCCTTCTCCATTTATTCTGCAGCAAGGAAAAGTCGTCATGCTTTTTCCAGTCAAAAAGAAGAGCAGAGCGCTTTAATCTACAACCACCAACCTACGTACACCGGGAAAATGTCTTCGTTTGAACAAATCTATTACTTTGATTAGAGGGTGTCTCTGGTACTTTCGGGGGGTAATCACGCTAGGTGTCTTAATTTATATGGTGTTTCTTAAGGTGTCTTAATTTATAAACAAGTCACCCAATATAAATTAATAAATTAGCTTAGCATTATGCTAGCTCAGAGAAAGGTGTTTGCTTTAATGTCTTGATGTTTCTTTTATGTCAATCAATTACACCCAGGAATCCAAAAAAAAAAAAAAAAAAAGTATAGCACTCTACTCCATGGTTCAGTTGATACAGCCACAAGTTTCAACATTTTTACAAAAAAAAATAAAAAACTCACAATAGAATCGGCGAAAATTTATTAATTTATAAACAAGTCACCCAATATGGGGCAGTGGTGGTCTAGTGGTATAGGGCGCTGGATCGCTGATCCAAAGGTTGGGGGTTCAAGTCCCACTCTCCACAAGGTTGTCACTGTCCCCCCCAGTGCGGCTAACTGGGTTATCAAAGGCGGGCCATGTCTGTCACTGTCTATGGTGAGAGGCATGTAAAAGAACCATTGCTGACTTTCATAAAGAGTAGCTGCAAAGCCGTCAGCGTGTTTCTGTCCCTTGCTAAAAAGGGTTGTGACAGGAAGGGCATCGACGTAAAAACCTCTGCCAAATCAAACGTGCGAATCAGATGATTCGCCGTGGCGACTCCCGAGTAAAAGGGAAAAAGCCGAAAGGAAGACAAAACAAGTCACCCAATATAGCCAATGGATGATCAGAAACTGTCAAAAAAATAGCCACGGGGTCCCAAATGCCCAGACTCAGACCACCACCACCACCCAAAGCATATTTCAACAGGGATCGCCATGGTTTCCTTCGCATCCGACATTCTGTTCAATCCACTGAATTTCATTGCAAATCAGATCCAGGTAATTCAGCTTGAGTTAAAATACACGTACCTATATACAGTATAACATAACACTCGGAGTCAAATTAAACATGATTTTATTTCATAAAAAAATAATCCTGTTCAAGCTTTACATTGCATGACTGGTGAATCTTTACAGACCTGACACATGTAGGTATAAGGCACAGATTAATAAATGGAACAGGTGTCTGAAGTACCAACTCCACACACCTTTACACATACACACACCCATTTAATACATGTAGTGCACATCATTTCTGTATCGTTATGTATTTTTTTTTTTTTTTTTTTTTTTATACCTTGAATGGCATTTTCTAACAGATAATACTTAATATCTACTTTATTAGGAAACCCTGAATACTCACACAGGGATCTAATCAGCCCATCATACTGCACAGTGAATCAAATCATGTCGATCCAAGGCAAACGCTCCAGGTAATGTTCACATCAGGCTTCATAAAGGGGGAAAGAATACAACCATGGCATGGTAGACGGTATCAGATGAGCGGATCTAAATATCTGAGAAACTGTTCCAAGATTTTCACACAACAGTCTCTAGTGTTTGTAGACAGCAATGCATCAATTCAAAACTTAAAAAAAAAAAAATGTTTATTTTTTATATATCTCCAATGAGCACAGGACTGAAAGAAAATATCCAAGAAGTGCAGCATAACTAAAATATCTTACCAATCATGATTAACAGCATCTCGGAACATACTATGGCAGGACCATAAGGTGGATGGGCTGCGACAGCAAAATACAATGTCAGGTTTCACTCCTGTCACCGAACAGGAATCTGAGGTAATCATGGGCACAGACTCAACCAAGTGAAGAATGAAGGTGGTGAAGAGGGAGCTGAGCCTCAAGGCAAAGCTCTCAATTTACCAGTCAGTCTACGTTCCAACCAACCCTCACCTATGGTCACGAGCTTCGGGTGGTGATCGAAAGAATAAGCTCATGGAGACAAGTGGCTGAAATGAGATTCCTTCAGTGGGTGGCGGGACTCTCCCTTAGAGATGGGGTGAGAACCTCGACCATCTGGGGACAGCTAGGAGTAGAACCGTTGCTTCTCAGCATTGAGAGGGGCCAGTTGAGGTGGCTCGGGCATCTGGTTAGAATGCCTCCAGAGCGCCTCCCTTGGTGTGGTGCTTTGGGCATGTCCAACTGGGAAGAGACCCCAGGGTCGACCCAGAACGTGCTGAAGGGATTATGTGGAACCAATCGTGGAATGGTTAGCACGACCGATTCACAGAAAGAAGGTCCTGGGTTCGAGTTCCTGGTCCAGTGAGGACGGCTCTGTGTGGAGTTTGCATGACCTCTCCGTACTTGCATGGGTTTTCCCCCAGGCACTCTGGTTTCTTCTCACAGTTCAAAGACATACACATTAGGGGTAGCTGGCTGTTCCAAGTTGCAAATTGCTGCTCGTGGAAGTGTGAACTTGTGAACTGGAAATGGTTGCGTGTTGCTCTGTGAACTTTGCAAGATGTAGCCACTCTTTGCCCAGTGTCGGCTGAGATAGGCCTCCCCATGACTCTAATAGGATTATGGGGTTCAGCAGACGGATAGGAATTAAATGTACAGAACTACAGAGCGAGTTCAACAGTGAAGCGTTCAAATCCTATCAGGCACTACGCCTTGGTGCCAATGCCTACATATTGCTGTTGCACTATTAAAACATGACAG
Source organism: Plotosus lineatus (assembly GCA_024760905.1). Lineage (NCBI taxonomy): Eukaryota > Metazoa > Chordata > Actinopteri > Siluriformes > Plotosidae > Plotosus > Plotosus lineatus. Next base: position 7,378,975 of record CM045745.1, on the reverse strand, counting down.
GTCAGCATCACCTGAACTGGTAGACCCACCTTAAGAAACACTGATGCTGCCTTTTATTATATGAATCAAATCTTAGCCTTTAGGTGTCCCTCCTTATTTTCACATTAGAACTCCTGAATTTCTCACACCTTCCGTTATAAGGATGAACTCAATGCATGACGGTATATACTGCTTGATTAGTGACCATTGGCCGTACTCTTTTTAAGATGCATTATGGGATACACTGAGTTGACCATATAGCTTGTAATAATTCTCAGTATTCACTCAGACACCATCACAAAAACATTAGTCATGTATTAAGTACACTATAAAGTAAACAGTAAGGGATTTTAAACACAGGACATCGCCCGTATCCATGATAGCCTCAAATTCATTTTCCTGGCTGACAAAACTGTAACCTGATGACCTTGTATTGTAACCCATCCACCTCAATGCTCCATGTTTTGTCTATGTTATGATGCTTTTCTGCTCACTACGGCTGTAAAGAGTACCGTATTTTCCAAACTATAAGGGCACTTTTTTTTCATAGTTTAGCTGAGGATTTGACTTATACTTCAGTGCGACTTATATGTGAAATTATTACATATAATTCTGTTCATCATAATAATAACGAGCATAATTTCACATGTTCGTTATTTTCACACTTACGACTGCAAGAGAGCAACTCGGGGAACAACCGCAAGAGGGCGATTCAGGGAGAAACCGCAAGACGGCACTTAGGTTTTGTGCATTAGTTCCACTGAAAATTCAAATTTTCAACATAAACAGTAACTTAAAAAGACAACTTTACTGAACAAAAATGTCCCCAAAAGAAAATCCTATTCTGTAGCTTACAAACTGCAAGTAGTAAAATGTGAGGCAGAAAATGGTAATCGAGCAGCAGAAAGAAAGTTCGAGGTGAACGAGAAAATTGTGAGAGACTGGAGAAAAGCTGAGATTATTATTATTGTAATGAAGACAACAAAGAAAAGCTAATCGTGGCATAAAAGCTCGATGGCCACAGCTAGAGGAACACGAGTTCGTACATGGGTGCTTGAGCAATGTGCTGCAGAGAGCGGCTTGTCAACAGCGCAGTTGCATCTCCATGCTCATGTAGTTGCCAAGGAGATTAATATAACTGACTTTGCGTGAGGACCTTCTCGGTGTTACCGCTTCATGCAATGCAACCGCCTCTCTATCAGAGCGAGGACCACAACGTCATAAAACCTGCCAACAGATTTCCAAGCCAAGGTAGACAGTTTCCATGAGTTTGCGACTTATAGTCCAGTGCGACTTATATGTTTTTTCTTCTTTATTGTGCATTTTTGGCCAATGCGACTTGTACTTCGGAGCGACGTTTAGTCCGGAAAATACGGTAATTATTTTAGTTATTTCCTTTGTGGTGACTCAAACCAATCAACTGGTTTTCTCTTCATTCAGAAGTTTGATGTTTGACTCTAACCTGTGTTTTTTTTTCCCTGTTAAATTGTATTGCTGCTATTTGATTGGCTGATTACAGGCAAACAACGGAATGACTGGGCACGTATCCAGGTGTTCCTAATAAAGTGAATGGAGAGTGTATATTCAAGTAAATACACAGCACTATGCAGTGTTTGCACCTTCAGTCGTCCGCATTGATCTACATCCTAATGTATAAAACTTCTTCACTTTAGTCATTCATCTTGTTTATTCAAAGCTAAACTACTACTTTATCATAAATCCTAGTTGTCAATGTGCATTTCTGGACTTTCATATGCATATCAGAAGATTTCCTAAACATGAAACGGCTATAATCTCACCATGTCTTGACTAAAAATGCAGGACAACATCCATCACAATTCAATCACGCTCTTAAAATCACTGCATATATTCAGGTGGAATTTTGTTCAGTACTAGAGATCAGCCAGAGGTCACGAATGGCTTGAGGCTGTGATTGGCTGAGACATCACAGTAAGTCTTAAGCCGTAAGCAGCTTTTTTAAGGTTTCATATGGGGGACAGCATGTGTCGTTGTGAGTGGTTGAGTTCTGGGTGCCAGACATCTACGATAAAGATGAGCCTGTAGCTGTCGGCATCCTGCCATACTTCGTGCTCAAACGAATCATCAAATATCAGCACCTTTCCCTCCTCCCACTCTCTGCAACACAAATACACAGGCGTGTCAGGGAACGTTAGAGAAAGAATAAACTGACTGGTTGATTTCAGTGCTTCTTCTGGCTTGTCGATTGGCAACTAACCGGGTCTGGTCGGTGCAGCGAATCCGGCAGCCTTTAGGGGGAATAACGAGACCCAAGTGCATGCGAAGACGACAGTTAGTCGGGCCGGTGTGAGGCCATACATGTGTACCAGGTTGCATCACTGAAAACTTGATCTGAAATTGATAGAAGTAGAGGAACAGGTGGTGGGATGATGAGCATCAAATACATTCAGGGAATGCCACATGAATTTTGGCAATATGTTTGGATATACTTGGGTCACTCTCTGAAATTGCTACCATAAAGTGTGGTGAAAATCCATCGAGTTAAAAAAATTCACACAGCCCTCCCAAATTTCAATGTAGTCCATTGACCATAAATTCATGAACCACTGGTTCAAAGACACATATACAGTGGTACCTCACCTTACGATAGTCCCAGCAAACGAAACATTTTCCAAAAATTTTTGTCTCTGGATACAAAACAAGTTCACGTTACGAAAGCACCATCTCAAAAATTCAAACAATGCACAAGTTGCTCTCCCATTGACTATCTCCCAACATCCCGCCCCACTGGCCTCCCATTGGCTAGGAAGGATGACGCAGCTCAATCCCATTGGCCCAACTCCCAACACCCCGCCCCACTGGCCTCCCATTGGCTCGGAAGGATGATGCAGCTCCCTCCCATTGGCTATTGTGGAGCTGTATCTCCATAATACCCGTGATGCTTTTCGTGTAAAGGACAGAGTTACTGTTGTTTCATGAGTTTTTTGAGGGTGCTCATTGCAAGTTTATTTTTTGGCTCAGGCTTTTAACCTTGCATAAACATTTGTAAGATTATAACTCTGCTAAGAAGACATGGTCAACACGAAATAGGTACCTTAAAAGGCATGCTTTTATCATTTTTAAAGGGTTTAGGGGTAGTATTGAGGGCCTTGGAACGAATCACGCGATTTTCATGTAAAATGCGGTTGTACTTACGAAAAATCCAAGTTATGAAATTGCCTCTGGAACGGATTAATTTCGTAAGGTGAGGTACCACTGTATAAGATTATACATTATTCATTAATTCATTTTCTGAACCGCTTAATCCCAATTAGTTACATGGGGTGGCTGGCGCCCATCTCAGCTGACTCTAGGCGAGGACGGGGTCACCCTTGTCCAGGCCACTACAGGGCCCACACTCACACAACAATTCACACTCATGCCTACGGGTGATCTAGAACAGCCAATTAACCTACTGTGCATTTTGTGTGTGTGTGTGTGTGTGTGTGGGTGGGGGGAGACTGGAGCATCCGGAGGAAATCCACGCAAGCATGGAGAGAACATGCAAACTCCACACAGAAACACCCGAACCAGGACTCGTACCCCAGACCTTCTTTCTGTGAGGCGGATTTGCTAACCACTAAACCACCATGCCGCCTACATATACATTATATAATTTCAATGATTTCTAAATAAATAAGTTACAAATGACTAAGTTCCAGATCCTCAGCATTGTGTATCTGAGAATAAGTGCTCATGTTCAGATTGGCCCAGTTCAGACGGTAATAAAAGTGAAAGGAAGTACTCTACCTGGCCCCTTTTGCAGGTGGTGGCCTCCTTGAAACGTTCCAGTAAAGCACAGGTTTTGGGAACATTCTGACACGATGAGACGACTTTACGTCCTGAAAGATAAGCAGTGTTTTTATATGCCATGTGTCTCAATAATGCTATTAAATGTGTGAAATGAATAATTATGTTCATTAATAAGTACTGACAAATTAATTATTAATATGTTGGACTGTACAGTTTTACCCTGCTGCCAGAGGGTAAACTGGCCCCAGTTTCCTGTTTCTCTAAGATTTTCATCTTCTGGCAAGAAGAGGCCACTGCTAGTGTCCAACACAGCCAATGCTTCATCTCTAATGGTCTTCCAGTTCCTCTCCAGCGTCTATACACACACACACACACACACACATATATATATATATATATATATATATATATATACACACACACACTAGTCCTTCTAAAAAAATTAGCATATTGTGATAAAGTTCATTATTTTCTGTAATGTACTGATAAAAATTAAACTTTCATATATTTTAGATTCATTGCACACCAACTGAAATATTTCAGGTCGGTTATTGTTTTAATATTGATGATTTTGACATGCAGCTCATGAAAACCCAAAATCCCGAGAAGCGCCTGACCTGGGCTACAGAGAAGCAGCACTGGACTGTTGCTCAGTGGTCCAAAGTACTTTTTTCGGATGAAAGCAAATTTTGCATGTCATTCGGAAATCAAGGTGCCAGAGTCTGGAGGAAGACTGGGGAGAAGGAAATGCCAAAATGCCTGAAGTCCAGTGTCAAGTACCCACAGTCAGTGATGGTCTGGGGTGCCATGTCAGCTGCTGGTGTCGGTCCACTGTGTTTTATCAAGGGCAGGGACAATGCAGCTAGCTATCAGGAGATTTTGGAGCACTTCATGCTTCCATCTGCTGAAAAGCTTTATGGAGATGAAGATTTCATTTTTCAGCACGACCTGGCACCTGCTCACAGTGCCAAAACCACTGCTAAATGGTTTACTGACCATGGTATTACTGTGCTCAATTGGCCTGCCAACTCTCCTGACCTGAAGCCCATAGAGAATCTGTGGGATATTGTGAAGAGAAAGTTGAGAGACACCAGACCCAACACTGTGGATGAGCTTAAGGCCGCTATCGAAGCATCCTGGGCCTCTGTAACACCTCAGCAGTGCCACAGGCTGATTGCCTCCATGCCACGCCGCATTGAAGCAGTCATTTCTGCAAAAGGATTCCCGACCAAGTATTGAGTGCATAAATTAACGTAATTATTTGAAGGTTGACTTTTTTGTATTAAAAACACTTTTTTTTTTATTGGTCGGATGAAATATGCTAATTTTTTGAGATAGGGATTTTTGGTTTTTCTTTACTTTTTTGCCCAAATTATCAATATTAAAACAATAAAAGGCTTGAACTACTTGAGTTGTGTGTAATGAATCTAAAATATATGAAAGTCTAATGTTTATCAGTACATTACAGAAAATAATGAACTTTATCACAATATGCTAATTTTTTGAGAAGGACTAGTGTATATATATATATATATATATATATATATATATATATATATATATATATATGCGCAAAATGATCTGTAATGACATCATGGTGACATGAACCGTAGTCCAAGTATGTTAAAAGCATTAAAATTATATGCCTAGAAGTCTACGAAGATCATCATCTTTTCCTTTCGATGTTTTCCCTTCAGGGGTCGCCACAGCGAATCATCTGTCTCCATCTCACCCTATCCTTTGCATCTTCTTCTCTTATACCAGCTACCTTCATGTCCTGCTTCACCACATCCATAAATCGTCTCTTTGGTCTTCCTCTAGGCCAGGGGTCACCAACCTTTTTGAAACTGAGAGCTACTTCTTGGCTACCAATTAATGTGAAGGGCTACCAGGTCAATACACACCTCTGAAATTACAATTTTGGCTCAAATTATCTTTAATTGTGTTACTAATAATAATTAATGATATTCGTCTATGTGAAGATTTTGATTTGATTTAAAAATACAGTATATTCAGAACAATTAGATGCAGTTCAATGGAGAGTGGCACTATGGCGCTGTGGGCCTGTCCTAACAGGTCCGCGGGCAACTTATATTGTCCTTGCGGGCTACCTGGTGCCCACGGGCACCACGTTGGTGATCCCTGCTCTAGGCCTTCTGCCTGGTAGTTCCAACCTCAGCATCCTACTACCAATATACTCACTATCCCTCCTCTATACATGTCCAAACAATCTCAATCGAGCCTCTCTGACTTTGTCTCCAAAACCTCATACATGTGCTGTCCCTCTGATGTGCTCATTCCTGATCCTATCCATCCTCGTTACTCCCAAATAGAACCTCAACATTTTCATCTCTGCTACCTCCAGCTCTGCCTCCCGTCTTTTCCCCAGGGCCACTGTTTCTAAACCATACAACATCGCTGGCCTCACCACCGTCTTGTACACTTTTCCTTTCATTCTTGCTGATACCCTCCATCACACCGGACACATCACACCGGACACTTTTCTCCAACCATTCCAACCTGCCTGCACACGCTTCTTCACCTCGTTTCCACACTCTCCACTGCTCTGGATTGTTGAGCCTAAGTACTTAAAATACTCCACCTTCTTTATCTCTGCCCCCTGTAACCTCACCGTTCCTCTTGGGTCCTTGTCGTTCATACACATGTATTCTGTCTTACTGAGGCTAACCTTCATTCCTCTCCTTTCCAAGACATACCTCCACCTCTCTAGATTTTCCTGCACTTGTTCTCTGCTCTCACTACAGATCACGATGTCATCTGCAAACATCATAGTCCATGGAGATTCTTGTCTTACCTCGTCTGTCAGCCTGTCCATCACCATAGCAAATAAGAAGGGGCTCAGAGCTGACCCTTGATGCAGTCCCACCTCCACCTTGAATTCGTCGGTCACACCGACAGCACACCTCACCACTGTCTTACATCTCTCATACATGTCCTGCACCACTCTAACATACTTCTCTGCCACTCCAGACTTCCTCATGCAATACCACAGTTCCTCTCTCGGCACCCTGTCATATGCTTTCTCCAGCTCCACAAAGGCACAATGCAGCTCCATCTGACCTTCTCTGTACTTCTCTATTAACATCCTCAAGGCAAACACTGCATCTGTGGTGCTCTTTCTTAGCATGAAACCAAACTGTTGTTCACAAATGCTGACCTCTGCCCTTAATCTAGCTTCCACTATTCTTTCCCATAACTTCATCGTATGGCTCATCAACCTTATCCTTCTGTAGTTGCCACAACTCTGCATGTCTCCCTTGTTCTTAAAAATGGGCACCATCACAATTCTTCTCCATTCCTCTGGCATCCTCTCACTCTCTAAGACCTTGTTGAATGTTCTTGTCAGGAAATCTACTACTACCTCTCCTAGACACTTCCATACCTCCACTGGTATGTCATCCGGACCAACTCACGCGCACACATGTGATTCCCGGTGCGAGTGAAAAGAAGAAGCCGGCTCGTGGTATGCGTTTGAGTGATATCACAAAGGAATATGGCCAAACCTGTCTACCATCGGTACGATATTGAAGCAGAAGGAGGCCTTAAAAGGTATGCTTTTATAATTTTTTAAAGGGTTTAGGGGGTAATATTGGGTGCCTCGGAACGAATCACATGTTTTACATGTACAATGCGGTTCAACTTACGAAAAGTCTAGGTTACGAAACCACTTCCGAAATGGATTAATTTCTTAAAATGAGGTACCACTGTACTACTACTACTACAACTGATAATAATACTATAATGATGCTAATACTACTGCTGCTGCTACTACTACCACTAATAGTAATAATGCTAATACCACTGTTACTGCCACCGCTGCTGCTACGACTACTACTACTAATAATATTAATAATAATAATAATACTGCCACTACTACTACTGATAATAATAATTCAACTAATACTACTACTACTACTACTACTAATAATAAAATATTATTATTATTATTATCATTATTATTATTATTAGTAGTAGTTGTATTATTATCATTATTATTAATAATTTCTTGGGCAGCACGGTAGTGTAGTAGTTAGCACATGTGCCTCACAGCAAGAAGGTCCTGGGTTCAATTCCCAGCCTGGGTGTTTCTGTGTGGAGTTTGCATGTTCTTCCTGTGATTGTGTGAGTTTCTTCCTTGTACTCTGCTTTCCTCCCACAGTCCAAAAGCATGCACAGTAGATTAATTTGTTAATTTTCAAATCTCCCCTTGGTGTGAATGGTTGGATGAGTGTTGGCCCTGCGATGGCCTGGTGAGCTGTCCAGAGTGTACCATGCCATCGCCCGGAGTCGGCTGAGATCGGCGCCAGCCTCCCCACTACCCTAATTAGAATTGAGCAGTTCAGAAAACGAATGAGTGAGTGATTAATAATTTCTGAGAAGGATCAGAGCTAACCTCGGAGTTAAGTCAGTGTTGTTGAAATGAATGCTTCCTGTGCTATATTTCATTATTGGGTTTAATTATAAATGTTTTTCTTGGTTGTCACAATCACCATATCATAACTAGCATTTGTACTCAGAGTTTAAAAATAAATTTCTGAAAATTTCCCCCTCAGGAATCCGACTTTAAACTCAGAGACTGAGTTGCACGCAAAAAAAACCCCCACCTGTAGATGGCCCCAGTACACTGAGAGAAACAATTTTTTTGTTTGTTTGTTTTCTGAAATCAGGACATCATTAAGCTTAATCAAATTTCTGTCGAATTTATATCCCACAAATGATGTGGGGTGACAACTTTGTTTCAAAGCTCACAGCTAACTCAGTTTTGAAGCGAATCACGCTGACTGATGCTGAAATTAGAACCAAATGATTTTTCTATAATCAGATTGTATTGTCAGGCACAAAACCATTCATCTATTTAAAATTCAACCAGGATATTATTGGGATCGCCTCACAGCTCTCAGTACAGTATGACTAGTAACAATATTTAAAAAATTGTGGCTGCTGGAGTCTAATGATTAGAGAAGTAGCTTTGGAACTGAAAGGTCGTTGGTTCGATTCCCGAACCAGCAGGGGAAAAAATGTGTGTGGTGGTGAGGGAGTGAGCTGCACTTTCCCTTCCGCCACATAAATGGCTGAAGTGCCCTTGAGCAAGGCACCAAACCCCAACTGTTCTCTGTATGGCCCCAATGTGTGCAGCACCCCACCGCCCCAAGTGTGTACGTGTACTCACTTTGGATGGTTAAACTCAGAGGAAATAATCTCGCTTAGGGGATTAATACAGTACAGTGGTACCTTGACTTACGAGTGACTTTTATAATGAATTTTTCCATGATATGAGCTTCGATCCCATCAAAAATCTGCCCCATCCAACGAGCAAATTTTTTTTCCCTGCAGCATAGGGAACAGTGAAAGCACCACTGCCACCCACTGTAGAGGATGTGCAATTACACTTAATTCTAGTACAGTATGGTAAAAAAGCATGTTCCCCAGGGTCATGCATGCCCACCCGGGCATCACACCATGCCCCCCAAGGGGGGATGTGCTCCACTATTTGAGAAGCACTGGCATTGTAGAAACTCATCACAAGCCTTTCCTCGCTGGCATTCGTAGCGTGCACTCGCATAAAATTCTCCCCCTTATCTGTTACGCACCATCTCATGTCTGTCCACGTGACATCTTCGTGCCCACTTAACATCTTTGCTGCAGTCGATGATCGGAAGGGTAAGTTGACTTATTGTTTATTCTTGTTTTATTATTATTATATTATGAAATATTTATTGTTTTTTACATGTTTATCTTTAATATATTAGGTCAAATATACGTGTTTGTGTCAGGTTATACGAGTTTAGTAGGGGGTTGAAACGGATTAATTGGTTTTCTATTATTTCCGATGGGATTTTTTGTTTTATCTAACGAACATTTTCACTTACGAGCTCGCCCTCGGAATGGATTAATTTCAAGGTACCTCTGTATTTTATAAAGATAAAAATAATAATATCAGGGTGTAAGGTCAGGGTTCCCCATGCTTAATTAAAGGATTTATTTTCAGATCATGTGGTGACTGATTCACCAACTGACTACTGGAGTTACCACAAAATATGACCTCACCCATTTTGTTGAGGGACTTTAATTCAAACCTGTGTGAATGAGGTATGCAGACAAATAAATAGTTCATGTCTAATGTTCTAAAATCAACAGTCCTGATATGATATAGATGTATTCAGTACCCGAACAAGGTCAGTGTATCCCGCTTCTTTGGCTGTCCACCATGGTTGTGCTCGAAGTCCTGGCACATTATACAGTGACCGTTGCCAGACAGAGGCGAAATGACCGCGCCGGTGTCCAGCCTCGTACCATTCATGAGCCTGCTGTAAAAACACACACAGACAGAATTATTAGCTTTCACTGGCTGGTATTAAATAAAGTGAATTAAGTGAACTGAACGGCTTTGGTTTTTATGGCTACATACAGTCGGGTCTCCGACTCTTTGCAGGGCGTCTCCGAGATGAAAATAAAATCTTCCATCATCAGTTCCTGGTGCACCAGACTCCAAACCTTCCTGAAAAGCGAAACAGACAAATTCACATACAGACGTTTATATGCACTGACTTTCTACATGTTTACATATGGTAGTCTCACCTTTAGGTAAGGAATGCTTTCTGCAATCTTATTTTCAGACTTGAGGATAAAACCATAATGCACTTTGGCAAATCCGTCATTCGGAGCTACATCCAAAACCTTGAAAAGATCAAATGTGTTGGAGTCAGTCCGTGCTTCAAAATGTGTATCCATCACATCCTCATCCAATCAGAAACATTACCTCCTTATAGACCAGTTTTGCCCCTTTGTTATCACCAATCAGAAGATGAGCCACCCCTAGATCATTCTTCAGAGTGATGTCCTCTGGGAAAATCTGCACAAGCCTTTCCAAGGTAGCTAAAGAACCCTTTGTACGTCCTGTTAAGGAATAAGTATTTAAAATGAACCCTGAGACGTACATGTGAAGATGAATCACTCGACACAAGTACATACCAAGGAACTGTTGTCTGTCAGCTCGTCTCCTTAACGTAACTTTGATCAGATCTGCAGGAGCGTCTGGGAGCTCTGCTGCCTCCCTGTAAGTGTTTACAGCCTTCAGAAGCATGTCATTACTCCGCTGTTTCTCAGCCATATCATCCTCAGCCTGTAAAAACCATAAAAATAAATAAACCATAAAAAATAAATGCTCAATGTGATTCTGCAGGTGCGCCGCTGTCTAATTATAGCCAACACTGTTACCTGAGCTTTTCCATAGCGACTTCTGGGACTCTGGGGATATTTCTGCACAAGGGCTTCAAAGGCATGCAGAGCCTCCTCAACTTTACCCTGAACAATTAAACCAAACATTTACAAATAAAATCTCGCCACTATATTTAAACTGATAAGTGAAGAGTCGTGCACAGCGCTTGCCTTTTTACGCAGTTTTTCGGCTGAGTTGATTTCAGATTTGATTGTTTTGTCGAATTTATTGAAGAGGTTTTGTTTTTTCTTCTTAACTGTGGGGAAATTAACCAACACAATAACTGACCACAAAGTGTTTTTTATTTATATGTCAGTTAAACGGATATTTTAGTAGTTTCGAACCACTCACCTTCTGGTTCTGGTGTAATCTCTACTATTGGTTTATGTTGGGCCTGAGCCGGAGTACTTTGAGGTTCAAAAGTTTCAGTTTTCGTTCCTGGTGTTGGCTCACCAGCCACTTCGGGTACCACTGTAGGTTCGGGCTCAAGCAAAGTCTTTGGTATGTCTTGTGGTTTAGATCCTAGAGAGGTTTATTACAACATCATCCAAAGTTTAGTTCAAAAATTTATAATCATCATCATCATCATCAAGCACCACTGCAACAACATCAACAATAATTTAATGTGAGTTTAAATAAGCCCACCTTTATTCTCATCAGTTAGAGCATCTGCAACTAACATATTGGGGGATACAAAAATGATAAGTAAATACATTTTTTTTAATGAAATGAATAAATGCATTTTTTTTTTTTCAATGAAACATACATTCTTTTTCTAGTTGTTTATAGTACGGATCTTCGCCTTGGTATCGTTCTGCCGCAGAGAGCTCTTGAATAAAAAGAAGGGAACACAAATCAAACTATCCCGATGACCACAGGGATAAAAGTCATGAACTTGGGGAGTGCAGTGTACCAAAAAGGTAAACTTTGAAATTACCTAAAGTTTTCTCTGGTAAAGCCTCCACAACTAATTCTGAAACACACAACAATTTATTCACTAGAACAATGATCAATAACATAACACTACTTTAACAGCTTAGAACAATAATACCATGGTTCCTACAGGATTGGACAGAGTAAAAATAATGACTTTTAATGACATTTCAGACTTAAAATTACTGACTTTTTAATGACAAGTACCCCAAATGAAACCATAAGAGTTAACTGAAATAGCACGTTTATTACATAAAAAAACTTGTAAACACTGAGTATGAATCAGTCAAAACTGTTAAACATGACTTAGGAAGCAAAATTTCAATATTTGACATCTTATTTAATTGACAACCAGTCAAGACAAGGCTTTAAAAAACCTTCAATCAATAGTTGGCACATATTGAATGTTTGGCAAGAAAATACTCAATACTAATACTAATACATGTGTCAAGCATTATACATTAAGGAATAGTTCACATACTGAATCCTGTCAAAGCATCAACTGAATGTGTCTTTGGTAAAATAATATAATTTTGGCAACATATATCATTTTAAATGTTGTTAAACAAAATAAAGTCACTGAGTTTATTACTGAATGTGAATGTCTGGTAACACCACCCAAAGGTAAATGAAAACATCAATGTTCTGTCTCTTTGACAAAATAACATTACCGTATTTTCCGAACTATTTCGCTCCGGAGTACAAGTCGCATTGGCAAAAAATGCATAATGAAGAACAACAAGAAGAAAACCCATATATAAGTCGCACTGGACTATAAGTCGCAAATTCCTGAAAACTGTCTACCATGGCTTGGAAATCTGCTGGTAGTTTATGTGACGTTGTGGTCCTCGCTCTGATAAGAGAGGCGGTTGCCTTGCATGAAGCGGAAACACCAAGAAAGTCCTCACGCAAAGTCATTTATATTCATCTCCATGACAACTACCTGGAGGTGGAGACGCAACTTCACTGTTGACAAGACTCTCCCTGCAGCACGTTGCTCAAACCCCCATGTGCGAACTCGTTCTTCTAGCTGTGGCCCTGTGGCCATCTAGATTTTAGCCCATGATTAGCCTTTAGCCCATGATTAGCTTTTTTTTCCTTCATTCTAACAATACAGTAATCTCCACTTTTCCCCAATTCCTTACAAGCTTCTCGTTAACTCCAAACTTTGTTTCTGCTGATCGATTACCATTTTCTGCTGCATATTCCACTACTTGCAGCTTCTAATCCACAGAATAGGATTTTTGGGGGACATTTCTTCAGTGGTGAATGAGCAGGTACTGGTACTCACGCCTGCAGTGCCCTCTTGTGGTTATGAGTGTAAAAATAACAAACTTGAAATTATGTTTATTATGATGACAAAGAGAATTATATTTAATAATTTCACATATAAGTCACTCTGGAGTTTAAGTCGCAGCTTCAGCCAAAGTATGAAAAAAAGTGTGACTTATAGTTCAGAAAATACAGTTTTTTTTAATGTTCAGCAGTTCAATAAACAGTGACTGAGTGTGTTACTGAACGTGAATGTTTGACAGCACATCAACTTAACACTGCTTAAAAAACAGCATGTAAAATTAATGTTTCTGCAGCATAACATCAATATTACTGTTCAGCAATACAATTAATACACTATTACGACATATACGACACAGTTTCACACATGAGTACAGCCATTTGCAATGTCTACATTACGCACGTGTGCAAATTCGCCAACCTTCTTATACACGCATATTCCAGCGTATGCAAGCCGATTCCGAGCATTCCCGACATGTACTACATAATGCATAGAGACGAAGAGCCACACACACACACACACGCACACACACGCACGCATGCACGCGCGCACGTGCACACACACACACACACACACACACACACGATCTATTAAAACATTTAAACATTCTACCAGATTCGTTGTTTTGCCCCCCCTCATTTAAATGACTTTTAATAATGGAAAATTGAGATTTACTGACTTCTGGGATGACAATTTTCTGCGGATACATGGAATTACACGGTTTATATCTCAAATTTGTCATTTCTGTGAATTGTCTAAATCTGAAGAGAAAATTTTTTGGGGGGTATAGGGGCACTTCTGGCAAGTTCACTTGCTTGTGCTTGAGACAAAGTGTGGCTTATCTGGACTTCCGATCTTTCAAGTGAGCAAGTGAAGGCTGGGTACTCAAGTAGACACAAGTAAGTGTGTACTCTGTGTAAGCTGAGTATGCATTTCAGCACGTCAATGCCAATGTAACTATTGTACGGAAGTATGTGGGCGGTGTCTGTTAAAATGGAAGTTTTTATTTTTGTACTCTGTTTACATGTGCACTAGCTAGCTTAATTAGTAAACATAGCACTGCTCTCCTTATTCCTTTTTTTCACCTAAGTAAGTGTGTACTCTGTGTTAGCTGTGTACTCAAGTAGACACAAGTAAGGCTTGTGTCTCAAGCACAAGCAAGTGAACTTGCTACAAGCGTCTACTTTCGGTGGCGCGCCTCATATATTGTAAGCCGCTTGCTGATTGGCTGTTTTAAGCTTAATGTAAAGTGACTCGGCTCAATGCAAATGGCAGCATGTTGTGTTTAAAATGGTGCAAATGTTAATGAAAGAAGAGGATTCCCGCATGTCAGAAATAGATAAGGATGTTAAGAATAAGTTTAAGTGGGAATGGCTAGAGAAGTTTGTGAAATTTGAGGTGAAAATCGACAAACAGACTCAGAACGTATCGGAATCTTTGGCGAGTTTCATAAAGAAATCTGACATCGCCGACAAGGCCTTGTGTGTTTATTGCAATGACCTGATCAATTATGGATCTCACGGATGTATCGCACTTATGGCCGACAGACAAGCGCACTCAGAGGGAGTTACGAAATATTTATTTTGTTTAGATTACATTCAATCCCATTGAAATGTAACTTAATAAAAGTAATTTGTATTGGTAAAATTATTGTGTGATAAACTTACTTGAATTGTTGATAATAACAGTTTAATATGTATGGGAATTTTACTTTAATTTTTTTTTTTTTAATTTGCAGCCTAACGTAAGTAATTCGTATTCAATTTGAAAATACTCAATACAACGGTGATGGTTGTCATATAAATTAATACACTGTCGTTGTTATTTACCTGAGTAGTATCTCAACATTAATTAGTAACTAGCAGGCTGGGACAGTCAGTTGAAGATGTTTCATAAATTTATAAAGTGGTTGACAGAAAATATTTGTATATATTTTTTCATCTTTCATTTATACAACACAAAGCATCGAGCCATGGTTGACCTATTTCTCAATTCTGTGTATATATTATATTGTAAATACAGCACATATATGTATACAAATAATTATATTCCAATTAGTCTATGCATTAGATAATATGTTGACCAACTGTAGATAGCAAACAGGCTCCACCCTGGACCCCGCTCCCATACCCCCACCCCCACCCCACACTAAAGTTCAGCTGAAAATATATTTTGCTGTTGTCATCCCTGTAACTTTTAAGGGCCTTAAAAAACTTTTTTAATTTAATGACTTAATGATGCGCGGCAACGATGAATAATAATAATAATGATAATTATAATAAAAATAAAACCCAAATAAATATATAATAATAATGAAAATATATAATATAATAATATTATAATAAAAATAATTAAAAAAAATAATATAATAATAATAAAATAATAATAATAACAACAATAAAATGGGACGAAGTAACACCTGCAGCAGCACTTAGTCACTTGGTTACTTTTAGTCCCTAAACGGGTTTTAATTGTTGTTCAAAGGAATTTGAACAGGCTGCAAAGCCGTCAGCGTGTTTCTGTCCCTTGCTAAAAGGGTTGTGACAGGAAGGGCATCCGACGTAAAAACCTATGCCAAATCAAATGTGCGAATCAGATGATTCACTGTGGCGACTCCCGAGAAATGGGAAAAAGCCGAAAAGAAAAGAAGAAGAAAGTGGTAAATGCTGGACCACTCCAACTTTATTTGTTAATAAAGGGGGCAGAGATAAGGAAGGTGGAGGATTTTAAGTACTTAGGCTCAACAATCCAGAATGAAGAGTGTGGAAAAGAGGTGATGAAGCGTGTGCAGGCAGGTTGGAATGGATGGAGAAAAGTGTCCGGTGTGATGTGTGATAGGAGAGTATCGGCAAGAATGAAGGGAAAAGTGTACAAGACGGTGATGAGGCCAGCGATGTTGTATGGTTTAGAAACAGTAGGGATAGTGAGTATATTGGTAGTAGGATGCTGAGGTTGGAACTACCAGGCAGAAGGCCTAGAGGAAGACCAAAGAGAAGATTTACAGATGTGGTGAAGCAGGACATGAAGGTAGTTGGAGTAAAAGTGGAAGATGCAGAGGATAGGGTGAGATGGAGGCAGATGATTTGCTGTGGCGACCCCTGAAGGGAAAATTCGAAAAGGAAAAGAAGATTCATTTTCTGTAACCACTTTATCCTAATCCGGGTCGCGGGGAGGCTGGTGCCCATCCCAGCTGACTCCGGGTAAGGGCAAAGTAAACCCTGGACAGCTCGCCAGACCATCGCAGGGTGGAAACATGATGACGGCTATGCAGCTACTCTTGTCGAAAGTCAGCAATGGTTCTTTTACATGAAACTCTCACCATCTCAGGCGGACATGAAGGTAGTTGGTGTAAGTGTAGAAGATGCAGAAGATAGGGTGAGATGGAGGCAGTTCATTTGCTGTGGCGACCCCTGAAGGGAACAGCCGAAAGGAAAAGAAGAAGAAGAAGACTTATTACTATTAATGCGACTTCTGGTGTTGCTGATGGCTTTGTAGTCTGGTTGATACATGCTGAGATTCAGCTTCATGCAGGCGTTTAGGCTTCCATCTGTTAAACGTGACTGCAGGTTGGTCTTGATGTTTTTCAGGTGAGAAGGACTGCTTGCGGGCATATGTGGAGCCAAATATGGTCAATACGACAGGACTGATAGGAAGCGCATCCCAAGTTTTGGCAATCAGCTGGTCTGCGGGTTGGGGTTTTTCCATGTCTGTCCATTTGTGTTTGCTTGCCAGCTGTGCTTGGCTTCGTGCAAATGAGCAGATAAAAAACAAGGAAATTTACCCCTTTACTCAAAAACAACCCACACAGTCTGTGGCTGTTGTTATAATCCAATAAAATTCGAGTTTCATGGTATCAGACCCGCCCACACACTGGAGTACAGAAAGGATTGGCTCTCCCCTGCGCGCCACAGAGACTTGGCATTGTAAATAGATGTATATATTTAAATGCACAAGATTTATTCATCTGTTTTTGTTTTATTTGATGGCTTTTTTTGTATTTTTATTTGAATGACAGTGAAATTATGTATTCGTTATTCTGTTAATAAAGGCCACCTGATTTATATGAGAGCCAGATACAGTCATCAAAAGAGCCACATCTGGCTTGCGGGCCATAGGTTCCCGACCCCTGAATTAAAGAAACTTAAGTAGAGAGCTGAAAATCTTTACTTATGTTTTACATAAAACCCACAGAAATCTTACCTCCAGTGCTGTCAATGCCTTCTTGTGAGTCTGAAAAAAAATTAAAATGACAGCAGTTACTTCCAACTGAAGGGTAAAGCAACTATAACTGATTCTGAAAAAAACTAATTATGACTTGTAATAATAAAGCCTAATAACACTACTTAAATAGCTTGAAGCATTATTATTATTATTATTATTATTATTATGCATAAATAGTACATCATCATAATTAAATAAATAATGTTTAATTAAATCACTAAATACTATTAAATAGAGTGTATGTGTCTGTGTCACACAGGAATCTCACCTCTACTGCTGTCAATGCTTCCTTGTGAGTCTGGATGAAAAGATATAAACGAGTTAATCATATAATACAATATGAATATTAACAATCATGCTAAGTTAGCATCGATATTTTTCCATTTCTTCAGCAAGCCTGTGTTCAATTGTCACATTAAATTAACCGATATTGCGATACAATACAAATGTATAAAAACGACTGATGTTTAAATTAAATATTTTCCTGTTCAATGAAAAATCAAAAGTAGAAACAGAAAATATTACTAACCAAAAGGTTGAAAAGATGCTGGTGCGACTACATTGTCTGTAAAGACATCAACAATACTTTTATAGTTAAAAGTGGCCAATATACAATGTAGAAAACATGAAATATATTCTAATATTAACATATTTTCATATTATACAAGGTTAAATAGATTTACAATAGAGATGCTCCCCGACTTACGTTCATCCGTTTTTTTTTCCCCCGATTTTACCCCCGCCCCCCGGAAAAAAAAGTAAAATTTTGAGTTTAGACTACCAATGTAGTACGCTGACCTAATGACGCAATGACGCTGCATTCATTGTTTACAAACTACAGACTGAGTGTGTGTGTGTGTGTGTATAATATATATATAAAACAGCGTTGATTGGCTGTTTTAAGCCTCATTTAAAGTAACTCGGTATAAATAAGTGACTTATTTGAAATTAATGTTCATATTATTTGATATATTTGATATTATTTTACAATGTTATGTTTATAATAATTGATTTAGGGGTGTTTTATGAGATACGGTAATCGTATTTATGGATGTATAGCACAGTATGAGCGACATACGTCACTGTAACAACTTACGTTCACTTTCAACTTACGTTCAGCCGTCCGGAACCAATTAAAAACCTAAGTTGTGGAGCGTCTGTAATTAATTTCAATCCACTAATTAGATTAGAGCAGTGTTCCAAAATCCCGTATATTTAATCCAGTGCTTCTCAAATAGTGGGGCGCGCCCCCCTGGGGGGGCGCGATGGGATGCTGAGGGGGGCGCGTGTGACCCAGGAGAACATGCTTTTTTTCCGCCGTACTACAAGAAAGTGTAATTGCACATCCACTCCAGTAGTTGGCAGTGGCGCCCTCATTGCCCATTGTGCGCAGCGAGTATTAACTCTACAGTGTAGGTTTGTTTTGCTACGAGCTGGCGATGTGTAGTGCAGTACACACACCCTCACAACATGAAGAAATTTTTAACAGGGATGAAAAGAAAGGCGGTGAGAAACGTAGATATCGAGTCAGCAAATATGATGACGCATATGTAGCGTTTGGCTTCACCGTGACTACAGTGGGAGGCGAGCAAAGACCGGTATGTTTGCTGTGTCTAAAAATAGTTATTCTTGTAAGTTGAACTATATCTCTTTCTTTTTGTTTTATGTTAACAAGGATACGATATAATGAACAGATATACCTGTAACTATATTATAGAAAAAAGTTATAATTTATAGTTGCGGCGGAAAGTGGGTGGTGGGGGGGCGCGAATTGTTTTCTTCTTGCTAGGGGGGGCGTAACAGAAAATAATTGAGAAGCACTGATTTAATCTAACTGTAATAGAATGTTTTACTCTATGGATTCCTCTAACTATTTGTGTTCCCTGCAAAATTCCATTTTGCGTTTAAATCAATTACTACAGTATTCATTCATTTAATCATTTGCTGAACCGCTTAATCCTAATCAGGGTCGCGGGGAGGCTGGCACCCATCCCAGCCGACTCAGAGAGAAGGCAGAGTACACCCTGGACAGCACACCAGGCCACTGCAGGCGAAAACACACTGAGGGCTTTGCAGCTACTCTTGTCGAAAGTCAGCAATGGTTCTTTTACATGAACCTCACACCATAGACAGTGAGAGACATGGCCGACCTTTGACAACCCAGTTAGCTGCACTGGGGGAAATGACAACCCATAGAGGGTGGGGCTTGAACCCTCAACATTGAGATCAGTGAGCCAGCACCTTTACCAACAGGCCACCATTGTCCTTACTACAGTATTGTTATAAAACATCGGTTGGCATGGCAACCAATCCTCAGAGTTTCAGCTTTTAAGAAAAAACAGAAAAACTTCTCAGATGAAAATAAAAGGAAGACTGGAATCCAATTGTTCTTGAAGCACCTTTCACAGGAATGTAGCTATTTCGTATTACTCACTTCAGAAGCACACGGCAATAAACGAATAAGAAAACACTAATAAATTGTGCATTCGCCAGGAAAATTTTTACCCCAAAGCACAGACATGGCAGTTGATGAGTGTTAAACAGACGTATGAACCTGCCTTCACTTAAGAATGCAACAGGTGCAGGCATTTCATCTTTCTCTACTTCACTTCCTGTTTCGTGGTCACTCTCTTCTGGAGGCTTTTCTTCTGCCTTTTGATCAATAGATGCATCTACAACCACAGAAATAAAAGGCATAATTGATTGTGGCAATAACCAGTTTTAACCTGCCCTTCCTGCTTCACATGTCAGCTATTCCACATGTGTAAAGTTATACAACCACACACTAATCCAGTCATATGAACCAAACTTGCACTGTAACATGTCTATCTCATAGCCAACAGTAGCGTTACCACATTATTACATAAGCATTAGGCCATCATCATCATCATCTTCTTCCGCTTAGTCCAGGGTCGGGTCGCGGGGGCAGCAACCTTAGGCAAAAAGGTCCAGACATCCCTCTCCCGAGCTACTTCCTCCAACTCTCCCGGGGGGACACCGAGGCGGTCCCAGACAAGCCGAGAGACATAGTCCCTCCAGCGTGTTCTAGGTCGACCCTGGGGTCTCTTCCTGGTTGGACATGCCCGAAACACCACTCCAGGGAGGCGTCCGGGAGGCATTCTGACCAGATGCCTGAGCCACCTCAACTGGCCCCTCTCCATGCGGAGGAGCAGCTGATCTGCTCCGAGCTCCCACGGATGGCAGAGCTTCTCACCTTATCTCTAAGGGAGAACCCCGCCACCCGGCGAAGGAAGCTCATTTCAGCTGCTTGTATCTGCGATCTTGTTCTTTCGGTCACTACCCAAAGTTCGTGACCATAGGTGAGGATTGGAACGTAGATCGACTGGTAAATTGAGAGCTTCGCCTTGCGGCTCAGCTCCTTCTTCACCACGACGGACCGGTACAGGCTCCGTTTAACAGCAGAGGCTGCAGCAATACGTCTGTCGATCTCCCGCTCCATCCTTTCCTCACATGTGAACAAGACCACAAGGATACTTAAACTCCTCCACTTGGGGCAGGACCTCATTCCCGACCCGAAGGGTGCATTCCACCCTTGTCTGACTGAAAACCATGACCTCGGAATTGGAGGTACTTATCTTCATCCCGGCTGCTTCACACTCGACTGCGAACCAATCCAATGACAGCTGTAGATCCCGACTTGATGAAGCCAAAAGGACAACTCCAACTACTACCGGAAACGAATTCAACCTGTTGTTACCAATACGGACCAAACTCTGGCTCTGGTGATATAGCGATTGAATGTACCCAAAGTTCAAGAGTGCTACGGCCAGGATGAAAACCACATTGTTCCTCTTGAATCCGAGGTTCGACTATCAGTCGGATCCTCCTCTCCAGCATAGACTTTCCCAGGTAGGCTGAGGAGTGTGATTCCCGATAATTGGAACACACCCTCCGGTCCCCCCCTTCTTAAAAATCGGGACCACCACCCCGGTTTGCCAATCCAGAGGTACAGCCCCCGATGACCACGCGATGTTGCAGAGACGTGTCAACCAAGACAGTCCTACAGCATCTAGAGCCTGAGATATTCAGGGCGGATCTCATCCAACCCCGGAGCTTGACCACCGAGGAGCTTTTTGACAACCTCAGTGACCTCCACTCCAGTGATAGGCAGACCCCCACCCAAACCCCCAGGGTCTTCCTCCTCCACGGAGGGCATGTTGGTGGGATTGAGGAGGTCCTCAAAGTATTCCCTCCACCTCCACCTCTCAACGACATCCCCAGTCGAGGTAAGCAGCTCCCCCCCCCCACTATAAACAGTGTTTGTGGAGAACTGCTTCCCCCTCCTGAGGCGTCGGGTGTTGGTCCAGAACCTTTTTGAGGCCGACCGATAATCACCCTCCAGGCCCTCACCGAACTGCTCCCACACCCGAGATTTTGGATCTGTGACAGCCTCGGCTGCAGCACGTTTGGCCTTCCAGTTTCTGTCCGCTGCCTCAGGAGTCCCACAGGCTAATAAAACCTGATAGGCCTCCTTTTTCAGCTGGATGTTCCCCTTCACCACAGGTGTCCACCACCGGGTTCGGGGGTTACCCCCATGACAAGCACTAACAACCTTCCGGCCACAGCTATGGGCTGCCACCTCAGCAATGGAGGCACGAAACATGACCCATTCAGATTCCGTGTTACCTGACTTTATCGGGATGTGGTTGTAGCTCTGCCAGGAGGTGGGAGTTAAAGGTCTCACGGACTGTGGACCCCGCCAAACGTTCCCAGCAGACCCTAATTACATGCTTGGGCCTGCCAGATCTGGAAGGCAGCCTCCCCCACCACTGAAGCCAGCTCAACACCAGATGGTGATCGGTAGACAGCTCAGCTCCTCTCTTCACCCGAGTGTCCAGAACATACGACCACAAGTCCGATAACACGACAACAAAGTCAATCATTGAACTGCGACCCAGGATGTCCTGGTGCCAAGTGCACTTATAGGCACACTTATGTTCGAACACGGTGTTCGTGATAGACAAACTGTGACGAGCGCAGAAGTCCAACAACAAAACACCATTCGGGTTCAGACTGGAAAGGCCGTACCTACAGATCACACCCTTCCAGGTCACACTATCGTTGCCCACATGGGCGTTGAAGTCTCCCAAGATAACGAGTGAGTCTCCCGAGGGAGCGTTCTCCAACACACCCTCTAAAGACTCCAAGATGGGTGGATACTCTGAACTGTCATTTGGTGCATCAGCACAAATAACAGTCAGGACCCGTCCCCCCACCTGAAGACAGAGGGAAGCTACCCTTTTGTCAACCGGGCAGAACCCCAACATTTGGGCCCCGAGACGGGGGGCAACAAGAATGCCCACACCGGCTCGCCACCTCTTCTCATGAGCAACTCCAGAATGGAATAAGGTCCAGCCTCTCTTGAGATGGATGGTTCCAGAGCCCAAGCTATGCGTTGAGGTGAGCCCAACTATATCTAGTCGGTATCTCTCCACCTCACGCACCAGATCAGGCTCCTTCCCAGCCAGAGAGGTGACATTCCATGTCCCGAGGGTCAGAGTAAGTAGCCGAGGATCGGTCCGACAGAACTCATGCCTTCGGCTGCCACCCAACTCACATTGCACCCGACCCCTAAAACTCCTTCCACAGGTGGTGGGTCCATGGGAGGGCGAACCCCATGTCCCCTTTTCGGGCTAGGCCCGGCCAGGCTCCATGGGCAGAAGCTGATTAAACATGTTATATAATTTAATATAATGCATTAACTACAAACTTAACAAATCCGCAAATTTCAGGGTGTGTGAACAAATGTGCTGTCTCCCTGAATCATAATTAATTTGTCATGTACCTTGATTATGGTGCACACTTCAAGTGACACATACTCAATTATTTAAAAGGGTATAATTTGGTTGGAGCATCACCACTGGACACAAACAGAAACCAAATGGATTGAGGAAATTAACAGTGTTTCTGACGGGGCTGAAATATGCTTAAAATGAAGGGTGAAAAAGGACAATATTACCGACAGACACAAAAATATTAATTCATGCATTCAGTCATAAAATCTCTTCATCCTAATAGGATCGTAGAGGAAGCTGGAGTTTATCTCAGCTGACTCTAGGCAAAGGCAGTGTACACACTGAACAGCTCCGAGAAAACACACACACACACACACACACACCCGTACAATCTTAAACAGCCAATTAAATACAGGGATCCCTCACTTTCCACAGTTAATTGGGACAGAGATACCCCCCCACGACAGCCAAATTCCACGAAGTAGGATCACTTCCCCTGCCGACTGACGTATACGTACATGTATATGTGTATATAATATCAATAAATGCATACTCAACACTATAAATGCTTATAATAACAATTAAACATTCAAAAATAATGTATAACATGTAAATAAAATGTAAATACACATACAGACGCACGCACGCACTCAGATGCGCACCTCACATAAAAATGTAAGTAGTTTTTGATGGGAGGTTTTGGGTTGTTTTTTTGTTTCTTTGGGGGTTTTGTTTGGCATAATTGGCCTTGTTTTGTGGCATTTTGCTTAACTTTTCCCACTATTCTTCCTTAATTTCCTTATTTTTTAATTCAGTGAATATTTTAAAAAAAATAAATGCGATGCATTGAAGCCGCATGAATTGAAGCACGAAGTAGCGAGGGATCCCTGTACTCTGCACTTCTTTGCACTTTAGAAAGAGGAAATAAAATACCTGGAGAAAACCCACCCAAGCACGGGAAGAACAAACAAACTCCACACAGACACGCCCTCTCTAAGACCAGGGCCAAAAACTCAAGACCTTCTTGCGGAAGAGCTAACCACATACAGAGACTTTGTTTTATTCAATCAGTCATTCATTTTCTTCACAGTTATTCCTAATTAAGGTCGCACGTAGATTGGCGAGCATTTCGGCCGACTCTGGGCGCAAGCACAGTACACCCTGGACAGATCGCCAGGCCATAACAGGACAAACACGCTGATGGTTATGCAGCTACTCTTGTCGGAAGTCGGTTCTTTTACATGAATCTCTCACCATAAACAGTGAGAGACATGGCTGGCCATTGATAACCCAGTTAGCTGAACTGGGGGGACAGCAGTGGCAATCATTAACAGTTGAGCTTCTATCCCTGACCTTGGTATCAGTGACCCTTCTTTGTTTTATTTAATTTATAATTGTCTCTTTTTTTTGTTGTTTTTTTACTTTGAAGTTACTGCACATGCTGTAATGTTCCTGATATAGGCATCTTGCAAATGCCTTAATGCAAATGTAGTAACATCGCATCTAAATTCATGTGGTGGGCTCTTTGGCCAATCGTTAGAGCACAGTGTGGTTCCTTTTTGCCAGATAATGCATTATGTTCATTCTAATAAATCTTAAATAAGCCACACTGAATAATATCCTGTTTTTCTTTTCAGAACATCACTTTGTATCCTTCACGGTCACACCTGCTCCTACCTTTCACCAAGTCGTCCTACTTCTCCCCCACTTCCTGAACCCTTAAGAATGGGTACACAGTGTGGAAGAATTTGCATTTTAATGCTAATCTCCTCTCATACCAGTCATTTCTGCTGAATTTCTCTCCTGATGTGATGGGTGCTTAAGACATTGCTCTACAAGGGAAAGCTAGAAGCGCTGGAAGCATTTGAAGCTGATTAGCGTGATCACCATGACACTTTGTTTATTTCTCAATGCTCTACCCAGTTTTTCATCCTCCTTCCTGACTCCTGAGAACTTTGCCATCTGACTTGATGAGATGCTTAGCATCATCTTTCATAAAATCTGCTGCATAAAGCCAGGGCTTGTTTGGGGGTTTTTTGGATCCTACAGAGAATGACAAAAGGGGAGCCTTATCAGTCAGTTGCACACCCCTAAAAATGATGTCTTTGTGATGAAACAATTGCATCAAAACTGATCTGCTGGATGTGCATCTCCACATCATGGTTGTAATCTCCCTGTGAAACTCTGAGGTGACACCATATAACACTATATGCAACCTCAGAGTATGCTACATCAGAGTGACTATCCGTTCTTCTTGTCTCATACTACACAATTCATTCATTCATTTTCTGAACCGCTTAACCCTGATTCAGGTCACAGAGAGGCTGGCGTCCATCTCAGCTGACTGTGGGCAAGGGCAGAGTACACCATGGACAGCTCGCCAGGCCAATCTTGCAGGACTAGCCATAAACAGAAGTCATACTTTTGTACCTGCACTTGACCTGCAGGGAAATGCTTTTCACCTCACAATATTCCCATAATTGGGCATTCAGGTCATTATACAACATTGGATTTTATAATGGCCCATTTTCTTGGACAGGGATTTGCAAGGATGTAGACAAGTGCTCCGATGATGGCCTTTCCGTGAATGTTTGAGAATAAACCCGTTCATCCCAAAAGTACCGCTGCACCCACTTAATTCTCCTTGTTAGGTACAGAAATTACTTAGTATGAGTTCTAGCGCACTGTAAAATTCCACTATGTGAACTATAAAGGCAGTGGTGGTCTAGTGGTGTCGGACGCAGGATTGCTGATCCTAAGGTTGGGGGTTTGAGTTCCACTCTCAACAAGGTTGTCACTGTCCCCCCCAATGCAGTTAACTGGATTATCAAAGGCCGGCCATGTCTCTCACTGTCTATGGTGTGAGGTTCATGTAAAAGAACCATTGCTGACTTTCGACAAGAGAAGCTGCAAAGCCGTTGGCATGTTTCTAATCGAGAGTCGGTGTCCCCTGATGCAGTTCGTTCACAGCAACATTCTGGCAACTCCTGAAGCGGCACTGGACAGCTTCTGCTCTTCCATTGGATCCTTCCGGTGGTGCCGGGGGAGGGGGGGGGGTAAGTATGTTCCCCATACTTCCTACCCAGGCTCTGCGCACTGGAGAGTATCACCAGTCAGGATACCAGCCAGAGCGCAGCTCCATAGTCCTTCAAGACTGACGGAGGCCTACTACTACTACTACTGAATTATAAGGAGCATGAAGTCATTTTCGATCGTTGGTTCCCATCTCCAAACAATCGCATCCATTATGGTTCGAAAGTTTGTTCACAAGCATACAAGTAAGTAAAATATGTCTTGTTTCTAGTAGAAGACATCCTGCAGGCCTTCCTGCTTACATATTTATGAAATGAAAGTAGCTGATTTGCCTGTTGGTTAACTGTGCTGAATAGCACCCATAGGATTATTAATAGAAAATTAGAAAATAATGTTAAATAAATAATTTAATCTTGTGACTGAAGTGTCGCACATTGACGTACACAATAATGTGATGTTTCCTGGACAGATATTTATTGTACACACATTCAGATTTTATTAAGTCAAATGTCAGACTGTCATGCTTTATTCTGGTTATGAACTTACCTGCTGTTTTGAACATCTTTTCCTTTTTTTCAGATACAATTTTCTCCTTTAGTCCTGAATGATGTGAGAAAATCAAATACTAAATCCGATGTATTACTTATAAGTATTACTTATAAGTACCCATGTATTACTTATTACATGACAGACAAAGTACAGGATTCAGATTTATACCACGTAGACATTCCCACCCACACAAACATACACACATTCAGAAAAGATACCTGCATGACTGATAAGGGTGGTACCCAGTTACATGAATTTCCTTTTCCCAAAAGTCAATACCATTCTCCACACAAATATTAAAACAACCAAACATGCAAACAAAAATAAATATACAGTCAGGGCATGTATAATCAAGTTGCAAAAATACATTTTTAATTCATAAAAGTTTCCACATTTAAACAGAGACAATCAGACTTCCATATTTCTAACAAAAATACTGTTACATAATTACCTTTAATAATGTATACATACTTGTAATAAATTGAATATAAACACTATACAGGTATACCTCGACTTAAGTCATTTTCGATTATACGTCGGTTTTCAAAAAAATATATGGAGAAAAAAAAAAAGTTTACGACATTATAATCATTTAATTGCACCCCACTATTTGAGAAGCACTGAATTAGTGGCAGCCCCGGCAAATTATACATATGCATCATCACGACATTGTTGGGCTGGTGGTGTAGTAGTTAGGGTGCTGCACTCATCATCAGGAGGTCGTGAGTTCAAATCCCACTGAGACCCTCACTGTGCTAAGACCACTGGGCAAGGTCTTAACTACAAGTGTGCCTCTGTTCACCCAGCAGTATAAATGGGTACCAGTAAAAATATACTGGGAAGGTAAGCTGCGATGGACTAGCGTCCCATCCAGGAGGAGTTGAACTCCTAGTTGCTTCAGGCTACAAAAACCGGGGATAAGCATCGGCCCGATGAGCCACTATGGCTTGCGTGTAAAAAGCCCAATCATTACGACATTACTGGCACATGATTCACATTTAGCCAATTATTGAGAGCTTTTGTTTCTCCCTCCTGCTGATTGGTTGCAGATTTTTTTTCCTCCTTCTCGCACGTCACCAACGTGATTTCTTGAATTGCGAATTCAAGTTTTTTTAGTGTGTTTTTAATGATTATTTAAGTCCTATGATGCCGCTCAAACGCCCTGCATCTCCTCTAGCTTCTGGTAAGGAACCTAAGCAGTTTATTTATTCAAAATATTCGATGAATATTTTTGAAAAAGCCACAATGCAGTGAAGCCGCAGAAACTGAAGCACGAAGTAGTATGGGATCACTGTACCTGTATATGTATACCTGAATATTGTTTTTAATTTTTCAGTTTGCTATGCAACATAAAAAATTCGAATAAGCCTGCTTTAAAAGAAAGTTTTAAAATAAATATCTATTTAGTATCCACCCCCCTCTAAGACAATTTCAATGAGACTATTTAATATCATCTCCTCACTTCAATTTAAAATCGCTTTTGTCAAAAATAAAAAAAATAAATAAAAAGCTGTGTGGAATTATGTTGAATATTAGATCCAAAAGAACCATTTTAGCCACCATAAATGGATAAAGATTACTTAAAACATATAACTCAAACCAGCTGTTAAAAATGGGCGGAGCACATAAGAGTACAAGTTCAAGAAACAAAATAATATTCAAATGTATATTTAATGCAAAGAAAATACCATGTATATAATACAATGCTCAGCTCGAAAGAAACAAAGAAAGAAACAAAGAAATCACACAGTAATATTTTCATGTCAATCACAGCACAAAATCACTATGGCATTGTTCCTCCAATTGGTCCGGTTGAAGCTCAGCAACAATAATGTGGCAATAAAATAAAGTCAGCTGATGACCTGAAAGTACTGAATGAGCAGCACTTTTCATTGGACTTTGTCTTCAATGATGGCACAGATATAAAATGCGGTCTCAAAGTGGTTCAGGGAGCATGCAGAATCATTTTCACACGTGCATTGGCCCCCAGAGTCGTGACTTTATGCCTACAGAAAGTTTTTGAGATGTACTGGAGAAGACTATATGGAGTGGTTCAATTTTTCCCCTCATCAATTCAAGATGGCAGCAAAAAAATTAACACAACATTGAATAGAACTGTTATGTTGCTTAAGTTTGGTGAAACCATGGCATGATGATTACATGCTCTAAATAAGGCAAAAGGCAGAAAATATTCATGTGTGCTACTTTTTTTCTGACTGAGCAGTATTAGGCACATGACAGCACTAGTATTATAATCACGTCAAGTGTGATTATATATGAATTTAGACATGCATAAATCAACAGAACTTTTAAAACCTAATATCATTAACCAGCACTCATTCAAAAACATTTTCAGACGCTCCCCGACTTACGTTCATCTGTTTTATGTTTTCCCCCCCCAAAAAAGTAAAATTTTGTGTTTAGACGTACCTACGTAGTACTCTGACGTAATGACGCAATGACGCTGCGTCCATTGTTCAATATTGTAAGCGTTGATTGGCTGTTTTAAGCTTCATGTAAAGTCACTCGGCTCAGCTTCATGTAATGAGACTAAGCTCAGCTTCATGTAAAGTGACCATCCATCGACCATCGGAATCATTTACAAGCAGTACGATCGCATCATAAAGCATGTTAAAGGTTATATTTCATACTCTACTTGATATTTGACGAGTGAATTTGATTGAAATGTATCTATTTGAAATTATTTTGCTTGAATTTAATTTATGTGAAATTAATATTCATATAATTTGATATTATTTTACACTTTTTTTATAATAATTGATTTAGGGGTGTTTTATGAGATACGGTAATGGTATTTATGGATGTATAGTACAGTATGAACATCATACGTCACTGGACCATACAGTAACAACTTGCGTTCATTTTCAACTTACATTCGGCCGTCTGGAACCAAACAAAAACGTAAGATAGGGAGCGACTGTAAATATACTTTTACACAACACAAATATGTTATACATATACGCTTTATTCCTAAATTCAAAATCTCCCGTTATACTTCAGTAAACGCTCCTGTACTTTGGACCAACCAAAGCAGCGTACGAGAATGTCAACCTCAGAGACCTCAACAAACATTTGATTCATTGGGTCAAAAACGTGCAGTGTATTCAACAGTTAGACCATTCTAGACCGAGTTGATCTAATCGTATTAGATATTTATCATATATGGTTTATTTTACTTCATTACACATTCATTTATCTGGCATTGTTTTGTGTTTCCAGACCAAAGATTTCAGGATAGGCATTTTTTTCATCCTTCTTGTGATCTTTAACTTTCTCCAGGCACTTATTCATAGATTCTGATTGTTTTTCTCATTTTCTCACCATCATCAGGAACACCTTTCTCAATCTGTTGCTCTCCTGTTCTTTCGTTTGCCAATTTTTTTCTCCAGTCTTCAGTTCAATTTTTTTTCTTTTGTTTGTTTTTACTTTTGTTTTTTTCTTGCTGTTCTTTGAATAACCTCTCCTTCTCTGCTTTCTCCTTATCAGTCTTTTCCTTCGCTAGCCTTTCCTTTTCTGCCTTTTCCTTCGCAAGCCTTTCCTTTTCCACCTTTTCCTTCACAAGCCTTTCCTTTTCCGCCTTTTCCTTCGCTAGCTTTTCCTTTTCCGCCTTTTCCTTAGCTAGCCTTTCCTGTTCTTCTTTCTCTTTTGCCAGCCTTTCCTTTTCTGCCTTTTCTTTAGCTAGCCTTTCCTTTTCTGCCTTTTCCTTAGCTAGCCTTTCCTTTTCTGCCTTTTCCTTGGCTAGCCTTTCCTTTTCCGCCTTTTCCTTGGCTAGCCTTTCCTTTTCTGCCTTTTCCTTGGCTAGCCTTTCCTGTTCTGCCTTTTCCTTGGCTAGCCTTTCCTTTTCTGCCTTTTCCTTCGCTAGCCTTTCCTTTTCCGCCTTTTCCTTCGCTAGCCTTTCCTGTTCCGCCTTTTCCTTAGCTAGCCTTTCCTGTTCCGCCTTTTCCTTCACTAGCCTTTCCTTTTCCGCCTTTTCCTTCGCTAGCCTTTCCTTTTCCGCCTTTTCCTTCTCCGCCTTTTCCTTAGCTAGCCTTTCCTTTTCTGCCTTTTCCTTGGCTAGCCTTTCCTTTTCTGCCTTTTCCTTGGCTAGCCTTTCCTGTTCCGCCTTTTCCTTGGCTAGCCTTTCCTTTTCCGCCTTTTCCTTCGCTAGCCTTTCCTGTTCCGCCTTTTCCTTCGCTAGCCTTTCCTTTTCCGCCTTTTCCTTCTCCGCCTTTTCCTTAGCTAGCCTTTCCTTTTCTGCCTTTTCCTTCGCCAGCCTTTCCTGTTCTGCCTTTTCCTTCGCCAGCCTTTCCTGTTCTGCCTTTTCCTTCGCCAGCCTTTCCTGTTCTGCCTTTTCCTTCGCCAGCCTTTCCTGTTCTGCCTTTTCCTTCGCCAGCCTTTCCTGTTCTGCCTTTCCTTCCCCTTTAGCCTTTCCTGTTCTGCCTTTTCCTTCGCCAGCCTTTCCTTTTCTGCCCTTTCCTTCGCCAGCCTTTCCTTTTCTGCCCTTTCCTTCGCCAGCCTTTCCTTTTCTGCCTTTTCCTTCGCCAGCCTTTCCTGTTCTGCCTTTTCCTTCGCCAGCCTTTCCTTTTCTGCCCTTTCCTTCGCCAGCCTTTCCTTTTCTGCCCTTTCCTTCGCCAGCCTTTCCTTTTCTGCCTTTTCCTTCGCCAGCCTTTCCTTTTCTGCCTTTTCCTTCGCCAGCCTTTCCTTCTCTGCCTTTTCCTTCGCCAGCCTTTCCTTTTCTGCCTTTTCCTTCGCCAGCCTTTCCTTCTCTGCCTTTTCCTTCGCCAGCCTTTCCTTCTCTGCCTTTTCCTTCGCCAGCCTTTCCTGTTCTGCCTTTTCCTTCGCCAGCCTTTCCTGTTCTGCCTTTTCCTTAGCGAGCCTTTCCTGTTCTGCCTTTTCCTTAGCTTGTCTTTCCTTTTCTGCCTTTTCTTTTGCCAGCCTTTCTTGTTCTGCCTTTTCTTTTGCCAGCCTTTCCTGTTCTGCCTTTTCCTTAGCTAGCCTTTCCTGTTCTGCCTTTTCCTTAGCTAGCCTTTCCTGTTCTGCCTTTTCCTTAGCTAGCCTTTCCTGTTCTTTCTCTTTTGCCAGTCTTTCTTTTTTTGCATTTTCTTTTGCTAGTTTGTCTGCTTTCTCTTTCTCTGCTTGCACTTTTGCCAGCTTGTCTTTTTCTGCTCGTTCTTTTCTCAGACTTTCTTTTTCGGCTTGCACTTTAGCCTGCCTTTCCAGTTCTGCTTTCATTTTGATTAGTTTTTCATTTTCAGCCTTCTCCTTAACAAGCCTTTCTCGCTCAGCTCTCTCTTTGGCTAATCGCTCTTCATGCTGTTTGTTTACTTTCTCTTCAAGTATTTTAGCCTCGGCTTCTTCTTTAGCTTTTTTGGCAGCAAGAGCAGCTCTTTTCTCTTCCTCCTCTTGGGCCAGTATGCTCCGGACCTCAGCCAGTGCTAGTTTTGCAATCTTTTTTGCCTCAATCTTCTCATGGATCATCCGAAGCTGTTCTTTCAGTGCTGCTTTCAGTTTGTGTCCAATTTGTCTGGTAGAAGATTCTAGATGTGAATGACCAAAACTGTTCATTTTGATGGTTGAATTATGGATCGTTCCATGCAAAAATACAGTTCATGTCCATGATTAGCTTGTGCAAAATAACAGCGTCCCTTCACAATAAAATCATACATTGCCATAATGCTATGCGACCAAGTGTATAAATTTAATATCCAATTTTGATAATGAAATGCTATAATTTATAGTTGAAATCTTTACCCAAGAAAGGATACATGATAAATATGTCACAGCTAAGTATTTAACTAATTTGTTGTCATGATATCTGTAGCATGTGTATGTATCCGGTAAGATCAGATCAACATTTGAGAAGCTGACTGCTTGGCACGTTTGCATGAAGCTATCAAATCCTAAGGAACATCCATAGCTTGAACAAAGACAAAGGAAGCATGTTTACCTTTTGGCCATGGCCTCTTGTTCCCTGTCACAAAAATAACTGATTCATACTGTTCTGTGTTGGCAAGGACACATTAGTCAAATTATGTTCTATTTTCATACTACATACTGCTCAGTTAAAACAAGAAACTTGCGTAACATGAACAGGTGCTTCTAATATCAACAGCATTAAGGATGTCCAGCCAAGAAACGATGAGCAAAAAGCAACCATGTAAAAGTCAATGACAGTCAGCAAAATGAGATAAAAAGCAAAATTTTATCTAGTACGGTAAAGCAAGTGGGTATTGTGTTGTGTAATGAGAGATTTCCTTTCGGCTTTTTCTCTTTCTCAGGGGTCGCCACAGCGAATGATTCGCATGTTTGATTTGGAATAGGTTTTTACGTCGGATGCCCTTCCTGACATAACCTTTTAGCAAGGGACAGAAACACGCTGATGGCTTTGCTATATGCTTAGCCAACTGTGAGCACCTGGTGCTTAGTGACAGTCGACGCGTTCGACAGGTATTGAGCATGGAGTATTTATTTATATATGTTTAACTCTTCCCAGTGTATGATGCACAAGCATCATCAACATCAACAACAATAATAATAATAATAATAATAATATATTATATTATTATTATTATTATTATTATTATTATATTTATTATGATAAAACTTCAAGAAATTTGAAGTTATAGAAAACTATATTTTTTAAATATGAAATTGGTACTGCAAGGTGTTCGATGACGTGTCATAATTTTATTGTTTTTTTTCCCTTGGTCACAAGGGGTGCATTTGCATGACGTACAAAAATCAGTCACTTAAAAAATCAAAAAGGAACAAACTGCTTCTGAAACTCTTCGCTCGTAGATGAGCCATTCTGAATTTACACAAAATTTTGAGCAGGTCCAAAATTTTCCAAGACCGAGAAAACAGACCATTTACCTCAAATTCAACCAACTACCTCTGAAAATATATTCAATTACCCTCAAACTAAAATTCACTTTTTCACTACATTCGGCCGTGATTGCTTACATATGCTCTAGGCTTAACTCTCCTTGAGTAATCAAAGGAGTAAAAAAGTCTGAGTATACTTCAGCAAATGTGGATTCATGGAAATGTGTGCATGGGTGTCTTCAAAGTATTCTTAACTTTCTGCGTGGTTGGACGGTGGGTGCATCTCAGAATATGGGCAAAGAGTACATCGTTCATTTTCTGTAACCGCTTAATCCTAATAAAGGTTGCGAGAAGGCTGGCGCCCATCCCAGCTGACTCCAGGCAAGGGTAGAGTACACCCTGAACAACTTGCCAGGCCATCGCAGGGCGGAAACACACTGACGGGTATGCAGCTACTCTTGTCGAAAGTCAGCAATTGTACTTTTACATGAACCTCAGACCATAGACAGTGAGAGACATGGCCGGCCTTTGATAACCCAGTTAGCTGCACTGGGGGGACAGTGACAACCCGTGGAGAGTGGGGTTTGAACCCCCAACCTTAAGATCAGTGATCCAGCACCTTTACCACCAGGCCACCACTGTATGGGCAAAGAGTGTGGTCAGGAATTCAATCCACAAATATCAAAAACAAGAACACAACAGACATGTGCGGTAACTCAACTTTAATGTTAATGCTTATGGTGGAAGAAAAAGGTGATACGAAAACTTTTTAAAATAATGTTTCTTTTGTATGTTTCACAGGCGGCACGATGGCGTTGTGGTTAGCACATCCGCCTCACAGGAAGATGGTCCCAGCCTGGGCGTTCCTGTGTGGAATTTGCATGTTCTCCCTGTGCTTGTGTGGGTTTCCTTCAGTTACTCTGTTTCCTCCAACAGTCCAAAAACATACACAGTGGGCTAACTGGCTGTTCCATATCACCCCTAGATGCGAGTGTAAGTGGCTGTTTGAGTATTCGCCCTGCGATGGACTGGCAAGCTGTCCAGGGTGTACACCGCCAGCCTCTCTGTGACCCTAATTCTAATTAAGTGGCCTAGAAAATGAATTAATGTATAGTACACTCTTCAACTTCTCTCATGCTACGAGAGAAAATCTGTATCCAACACAGAATACCCACATGACCTGGTCATTGTGACTGGCATTTGCTGAAGTATAGTTTTGTGCCTTAATAACAAGCCACCAACATCAGATTAGTCAAGAATCACCTCACTAACCAGGCTGATGTCATTGTTTCAGGAGCTGCATCACAGATGCATACTGGGACCAAGACAGCTCATGGCCTGACTGCAATCCACTGCCCAGCTTGGTCAAGCCAATGTCCACTCTTACCACTAAAGCATCTGGATTAAAGTACACCTCTCTCGTGGAAAACTGCACAGCCTTTCAAATGTTACTTTCTTTCAAAGTCTTTTTCTTTCAGGACTCACGTGGTACCCATGCTAAGTAGAAAGTGTTCCAAGACTCATGGGGCAATTGCATCACAGAGGTTTTTTTTTTTTTTTTTATGATCAAGTCTTAACCCAGAGATTTTTAAAATTCAAACCAAAGACAGGGGAGCATCAATATTGCACAAGCTTAGCTCATCAACATTAATAGTTCGCGAGAATATTAAAGCCAGCCTTAAAAATATCGTTGTTGGCGGTAACACAGCCAGTTGGGCCGAAACTGTACATAAAAACCCCGCCTGAGCAATCACAGCTGGAAAAAATAAAAATATACTGGCCGGTGGTGTTGAAAAAAACGTGTGTGTCCCCTATCAAACACCAAACTAAAAAGTGAACAAAGCGAAATCAGTATCAACCCGTTTTCTGACATTTTCGGACAAATACAAGTTAACCGCCAAACCGCCAGCAGCAGCGCGGAGTGTGACGAAGATATTTGTTAGTTGTTGAGTGCAATATTAAAAGTTGACATGTTGAAGAAACCTTGATACTCTGTTCATTACAATATTAAACGAATAAACTTTGATATTCAGTATGTTTATTTCAAATATAAGATATTTATTTCATTCTAAAGTGTTTACAACGTCACACTCATAATATGGCATGTTGTATGAAAAAAATTTCCACGTGAATCTCAGGTGGCCTGCACAGGCAAATTAAAAAAAAAAAACTCCCTCCCGGGTGAATCTTTTTTTTTTTTTATCATGTTATGATCAACAAAGAATTTTTTAAGCCTGGCCCAAACTTTTGCACACACTACAAGTAAGGAAGAAGAGCCACAGTCACAGCACTCAATTGTCATTAATATACACTAAAATACCAACACAATCCATGTCATGGTTAGCACAGGCATTTCTGTCACAGAGACATCTTTATATAATTTATTACACGTTTAGTAGCATGCCTCACTTTTTAATGCTATGGTGAATTGGAGGTGTCACATCACTAAAGTGTGATATCACATACAGTAATCCTCCTCATTTCGCAGTTAATGTGGACCAACCCCGCAAAATGCGAAAAAAATCGCGAAATGACTTCTGCCACTTCTTAAGGACACCCACCCACCTATATTTATATAGAAGTTAATTTTAAAGTGTTCTATGCATGTTAATGTCATACAGGCAACGTGTATTAATATATAAATAAATTATACACCTTATAATAACAATACT
Organism: Plotosus lineatus; assembly: GCA_024760905.1. Classification (NCBI taxonomy): domain Eukaryota; kingdom Metazoa; phylum Chordata; class Actinopteri; order Siluriformes; family Plotosidae; genus Plotosus; species Plotosus lineatus. Next base: position 7,342,702 of record CM045745.1, on the reverse strand, counting down.
GTAAATATATATAAATACTGTATAACAAACCTTATAAATAACAAATCCACGGCCACGTCAAGAAGGAGAATCACTGGCGGCACTGGTACTTGGTTGGAGCTAGTCAGTGCCTCTGGAGCCTTTGCTTTAGTAGGTATCATGTTAGTGTCCAAACTCGCATTATTTTTATGGCAGTCCGTAATCCACAACGATAAGGCATTTTCTATTTTCACAACTGTTATGGTCTGTACTAGTCGGTGACGTTTAACTCTCTCTCTCTCTCTCTCTCTCTCTCTCTCTCTCCATAAACTGCATGTGCTGGTGAGGGGCGTGGCTGTTACCCACATGCGAAATCCAGAGAGCGCACATGAATTCACTCAGCCATCAGTGCGCTATAAATAACTCCGTGCTCGACCAGTTTCCGTGTCGATACTCTCCCAGTGATTTTGGTTTTTGTTTTTTCCTCACCTCTATGGTGAACACGATTTTTCCTGCACCCCAGCATTTCCCCTGAGCTCAACAAAAGTCCTTGTTTCATGAAGGAGGAAAGGTGTGTTGGATGCTGGGAAATATAATGTCGACCAATCTGCTTGCTGGATTCACAGCCAATCAAAGAACACTCAAGTCAAGCAGGAGAACAGAGCATGTTGGGTGGCGTAGTTGAATATACATGTAGCGCCCGTGAATTTTAAATAATCTTTAATTTTTTAATTTCCCAATGTAAAATCCCATGATATTGCGGGGACGCGAAGTAAGAAACACGAAGTGGAGGAGGACTACTGTTGTCCTATTCCTGAAAATTAAGCTTCCTTTAAAAATCCAAATCTAATCCAGCAGCAGGTCTCAACTTCAACTTCTATCTGAAGATACATTTTCAGGAATATTAACAGCAAACCAAACATAACCTCTAAATAAAACACACAACCCATGCGAAGTACCTTTCATTTTCTTAAGGATTTCTTCTTTGTACTTCTCAGCTGTAGTGACAGTTGGAACAGTAACTCCAGCAGGTTTCAAGTTATATATACTACATGATCAAAAGTTTGTGGACACCTGGCCATCACATACAAATTTTAACATGAATGTTTGAAATTTGTTAGATTTAGTTTTCATCGTACCCATGACATCATCATTCACTCACTTGGGAAGGCTTTTCACTGGAGTTTGGAATGTGCTGAGCTCGTACGGCCACAAGAACATTAGTGAGGTCAGAATTGATGTCAGTGAACTGATGTCAAGTAGGCTTGGGGCACGTTTAAAGTTCCAGTACATCCCAAGTATGTTGACTGGGGTGAGATCAGAATACTCTAGTTCTTTTATTCTGATTTTGTAAACTTTTTTTTTTTTAGTAGACCTTGCTTTCTTTAGTCATGTTGAAACATGTTTCGGCTGGAACGTTTAATTTTAGTGACAGGAAGTTGGAATGCTTTGATTCAAACCTTGTGGGAGAGGCTCATATACGAGTGTGATGGTCAGGGGTTCAAACTTGGTGTATTTTTGTTATGTAATTTATTTTGTTGATACAAAAACCAGCACTGACTGTTTAAACCCCAGAAATTGCTTCAGTTACACTTTATATTGATTCTACAAGTTTCTGAAACTACACTGAAGCAAATGTACACCATTCTTCTAAAACAGGGGTCGGGAACCTATGGCTCGCGAGCCAGACGTAGCTCTTTTGATGACTGTATCTGGCTCTCAGATAAATCAGGTGGCCTTTCTTAACAGAATAACTAATACATAATTTCGCTGTCCTTTAAATAAAAATACAGAAAAAAAGCCATCAAATAAAACAAAAACATAAATAAATCTCACGCATTTTAGTCTATACATCTATTTTCAATGCCACTTGTCACTGTGGCACGCAGCGGAGAGCCAATCATTTCTGTACTCTAGTGTGTGGGTGGGGCCGATACCTTAAGACTCTAATGTTATTGGATTTTATGCAACAGCCTGCGCGAGTTGTTTTTGGGTCAAGAGGTAAATTTCCCTCGTTTTTGATCAGCTCATTTGCATGAAACTAAGCAGAGCTCGCAAGCAAAATGCAAATGGACAGACAGGAAAAAACTTCAACCCACAGACTAGCTGATTATCAAAACTTGGAACGCGCTTCCTGTCACATAAACAACTGCAGCATGTGAGTCCTGTCGTATTGACCATGTTTGGCTCTACATATGCACGTGAGCAGTCCTTCTCACACCTGAAAAAAATCAAGACCAACCTGCAGTCACGTTTAACAGATGGAAGCCTACACGCCTGCATGAAACTGAACCTCAGCACGTATCACCCAGACTATAAAACCATCAGCAACACCATGCAGCGCCATAAGTCGCATTAATAGAAAGTATTGTTCTGATGAATAAATAACTTTGTAATGACAATGTCGTTTAAAATAAATTCAGAGTCTCATTATACTCTAAAATTGTGGCCTTCTTTTTCCATTTAGTTGTACAGTATTCAGAATGAAAAAATATATGGCTCTCAGAAGATTAGATTATAAAATATGTGTTTTTTGGCTCTCTCAGTCAAAAAGGTTCCCGACCCCAGTGCTAAAAAAGGTCATCTTAATTGGCGTTTTAATGAGTGGTGGAAAAGAATTCAGAAACATGCCACTTATTTAAATTGGATTTGTTACTGTTTTTCTTTTAACCTCTCACGATACGTTTTCATGCTTAAAATATATACACATAATTGTAAACATGGTCAGTGGTGATTAACGACAGCTCATCTATCATCTGCACTACAATACATGTGCAAGGTTGAGTCAGATGCAAATGTGTCATGCTCACTTTGCACTGCAGCAATATAAATACAATCAGTGAATTAGTCTGATGGTGATCTCAAGTTACAGGAAATTACAGAACAGAGGACTAAGATGAATGACTCATATAATATATGCAAATAATTGTCCTTTGTATATTGCATGCAATTATGTATGATGCATATTATTCAAATGTATTCAACAATTTCCACTGCAATACATTTCACAAAAGTAAACAAACATTCTTTTGTTAATGGAACTGTAATGAGACAATATTTTGTCATTGCTTCCTGTTTCTTTAGGATACATAAATCAGACTGTGTGATTGGTTGGCTCCAAGGGAAGAAAACACATTGGAGAATGATCCACCCACTAAAACAGTAAATATTAGCATCAGAGGTAACAACAGTCATATCATTCTCATGTGCGTTCAGAGAACCCGCCAATGAGTCCTTGATACTATTCAAAATGAATATTCATTTTAATCCTAATTAGGGTGGCGGGAAGGTTTCCGCCCATCTCTGTCGACTCTGCTCGAGGGAAGAGTATACCTTGGACAGCTTGCCAGGCCATCCTAGGGCCTGTGCAGCCTACTCTTGACAAAAGCCAGCAATAGTTCTTTTATATGAACCTCTCTCATCATAGACAATGAGAGACACGGATGGCCTTAGATCACCCCGTTAGCTGCACTGGATGGGGGGCAGCACTGACAACCCGTTGATGGTGGGGCTAAAACCACCGACCGGGCCACCACTGGCCTCCTTGATAGTGAAAGAATTAAAAATTCATATAGCGCGAACTGATTTCCCAACTATAGCACAACTGAAAATTTCAACACCTCAAAAACAGGCAGCGTCCTATATGCCAGCCAGAGTGCATGCGCGGGCGGGCACACACACAGACACACACACACACACACACACGGACACACACACACACACACGGACACACACACGGACACACAGGGATACACACACAGGGATACACACACACACACACACGGATACACACACACACACACACAGGGATACACACACACACACACACAGGGATACACACACACACACATACACACACACACGGATACACACACACACACACACACACACACACGGATACACAGTCACACGGATACACAGTCTCACACACACACACACACACACACACGGGGACACACACACGGGGACACACACACACACACGGGGACACACACGGACACACACACACACACACACGCACTCACACGAACACACACACACGCACTCACATGGACACACACACACGCACTCACATGGACACACACACACGCACTCACATGGACACACACACACGCTCACATGGACACACACTCACATGGACACACACTCACATGGACACACACTCACATGGACACACACTCACATGGACACACACTCACATGGACACACACACACACTCACATGGACACACACACACACACTCACATGGACACACACACACTCACATGGACACACACACACTCACATGGACACACACACACACACTCACATGGACACACACACACTCACATGGACACACACACACACTCACATGGACACACACACACACACATGGACACACACACACACACACATGGACACACACACACACATGGACACACACACACACGGACACACACACACACATGGACACGCACACATACACACACGGACACGCACGGACACACACACACGCACGGACACACACACACGCACGGACACACACACACGCACGGACACACACACACGCACGGACACACACACACGCACGGACACACACACACGCACGGACACGGACACACACGGACACGGACACACACACACGGACACGGACACACACACACGGACACACACACACACGGACACACACACACACGGACACACACACACGGACACACGCACGATTTTTAAAATTCTCCAAATTAAATAAAATATGCCCAAACAAACCACAACAACCAGAAAAGCAAGTTTTCTTAAATACCTTTGTTTGTGTCCTTTATTTTAGTGGTCACAGAAGTATTCCCTGATTCAGAACAGCAAGGGGGTATTAATAGACATGTGAATATCTGATTACACATGAAGAAAACCATTTGATTTTTTTTTAAATAACCATTAGAGAAACAGACAGACAACTGACTATTTAAATAAAGATTAAATCACAATAATCTTTCTTGTCAGACAGGAACAAGTCATTTGCATGAGCTGAATTCACGGGCAGTTATAAGCAAAGCCGTGAGCTTTTGTGTGGGTTTCCTCATGGGACTTCAGGATTCCTCCGACAGGCCAAAGAAAGCTCACTGGCTATTGCGAATTGCCCCTAGGTGTGAGCGTGAGTGGATGTTCGTCCCAAAGATTCGGCATCAGAAAGTAACTAGTGCAAACGGTCATGGTCATGTTTTTGTATACTTGGACAACTCAATGCAACGTAGCCAGGATTGACAATTGATTGACCCTCCTTCCTTATGGCCTACAAGGACATGAAGGATGATTGGTCAGGGTTAAAAGTGTAGTGTTGACAGTCTCTTGACGACACAGCAAGAATTTATAGCACTATGATTGCCTAATCTGACACGGTGACCATCGCGAGAGACAAAAATACTGTGTAGCCTAATCCCAGCATGAGCTAAAGTACACCTCGGATAGCTTGCCAGGCCACTGCGGGGACAACACTCACAACCGCTCACACTGACACCAGGGGTAACACAGTCTAGTGCGCATGTTTTTGGACTGTGGGAGGAAACCGGAGTAACCAATAGAAGCCCACACAGGCGCGGGGAGAAATGGAAGGTCCACTGAAAAAATTCGAACCCTGGAATCGAACTTAGGACTTCTTACTGTGAGGCTGTCATGCTAACCACTGCAGCACTGTTTTGTTGTAAACGAGGTTAATAAGTCGTTGGTAGAAACCTCAACACTGAAACACAATCTAGTTTAATTATAATGGGAAGGTGTTTCCAAATTTCTGGCTGGTGCTATATGCAAACAAAGTATGACTGCCTCCACGACTGTACACAGGTTCATGCTCTATTTTGTCTGATTTTTCCATTTATTCCTACATTGGTACACATTGGAAAAGGTAGAAACCCAGGCAAATCAATATTGCATGCCAGAGTGAGCAAAACAAATATTCATTCAGAGGAAGAAACAGTCGCGCCAATGTGAACCGGGAATTTAGCTCAGTTGGTAGAACGTCCGCTTTATCCTCCGGAAGATTGGAGTTCGAATTCGGCTGCGTCCATAATACGTTAAAATTTGGTAGTTGTTGCTTCCTGCTTGTTGCTCAGCGTCAAAGGACAGAACAACGCAATAACTGGCGCTGTACAGTGGCGATTGGTGCCCAAAGCAAAAAAGACCAGATTTCATGTATGTACATTGACAATAAAAAGTTATTATGAATAAATAACTTCACACTCCCCAAAGGGCTTTGAGCATAATATTCCAGTATGGATAAAGCACTATATAAATCTACTACATAACATAAGAGATGCAGTAGGAATGACGACACAATACGATCATGTAATGCACAGACTGTATGATGACACTCCGATCACACAACAAATGCCTTTCAAGTCACTTCAAGTGTTAGTATTTTAATTTTGCTTTGCTTTTTTTCCCCTTTACAAATATCTTTTTCTTTTCCTTTCGGCTTTTCCCTTTAGGGGTCGCCACAGCGAATCATCTGCCTCCATCTCACCCTATCCTTTGCATCTTCTTCTCTTACACCAACGACCTTCATGTCCTCCTTCACCACATCCACGAATCGTCTCTTTGGTCTTCCTCTAGGCCTTCTGCCTGGGAGTTCCAAGCTCAGGATCCAATACCCATAATCACTATCCCTCCTCTGTACATGTCCAAAGCATCTCAATCTAGCCTCTCTCACTTTGTCTCCAAAATGTCTTACACGTGCGGTCCCTCTGATGTGCTCATTCCTGATCCTATCCATCCTCGTTACTCCCAAAGAGAACCTCAACATTTTCATCTCTGCTACCTCCAGCTCTGCCTCCTGTCCTTTCCCTCAGGGCCACTGTTTCGAAACCATACAACATCGCTGGCCTCAACACCGTCTTTTACACTTTTCCTTTCATTCTTGTCGATACCTTCCTATCACACATCACATCGGATAGCCTGTCCATCACCATAGCAAACAAGAAGGGGCTCAGAGCTGACCCTTGATGCAGTCCCACCTCCACCTTGAACTCTTCTGTCACACCAACAGCACACCTCACCACTGTCTTACATCTCTCATACATGTCCTGCACCACTCTAACATACTTCTCTGCCACTCCAGACTTCCTCATACAATACCACAGTTCCTCTGTCGGCACCCTGTCATATGCTTTCTCCAGACCCACAAAGGCACAATGCAGCTCCTTCTGATCTTCTCTGTACTTCTCTATTAACATCCTCAAGGCAAACACTGCATCTGTGGTGCTCTTTCTTGGCATGAAACCAAACTGTTGTTCACAAATGCTGACCTCTGCCCTGAGTCTAGCTTCCACTATTCTTTCCCATAACTTCATCGTATGGCTCATCAACTTTATCCCTCTGTAGTTGCCACAATGCTGCACGTCCCCCTTGTTCTTAAAAATGGGCACCATCACACTTCTCCTCCATTCCTCCGGCATCCTCTCACTCTCTAAGACCTTGTTGAATATTCTTGTCAGGAAATCTACTGCTCCCTCTCCTAGACACTTCCATACCGCCATGGGTATGTCATCAGGACCAACTGCCTTTCCATTCTTCATACTCTTCAATGCCCTCCTCACTTCACCCTTACTAAACTTTGCTACTTCCTAGTTCTCAACGGTCACCTCTTCTACTCTTTTTTCTCTCTCATTTTCCTCATTCATCAGCTCTTCAAAGTACTCTTTCCATCTTCCCAGCACACTTCTGTCATCAGTCAATACATTTCCCTCTCTGTCCTTAATCACGCTGACTTGCTGCACATCCTTCCCATCTCTATTTCTCTGCTGTGCCAACCTGTATAAATCATTTTCTCCCTCTTTACTTTCCAACCGAGCATACAAGTCATCATGTGCCCTCTGTTTGGCCTTTGACACCGCTACCTTTGCCTTACGCGGTGTCACCCTGTACCCCTGTTTACTCTCTTCGGTTATCTCAATGTCCCACTTCTTCTTAGCTAACCTCTTCCTTTGTACACACTCCTACACTTCCTGATTCTGCCACCAAGTCTCCTTATCTACTCTCCTTCCAGATGACACACCAAGTATTCTCCTACCTGTCTCCCTGATCACATTAGCTGTAGTTGTCCAGTCATCTGGAAGCACTTCCTGACCACCCAAAGCCTGTTTCAACTCCTCCTTGAAGACAACACGACACTCCTCCTTTTTCAGCTTCCACCACTTTGTCTTCTGCTCTGTCTTTGCCTTCTTCACCTTCCTCACCATCAGAATCATCCTGCACACCACCATCCTATGCTGTTTGGAAACACTCTCACCCACTACTACTTTGCAGTCACTGACTTCCTTCAAATTACGTCACCTGCACAAGATGTAGTCTACCTGTGTGCTCCTACCTCCGCTTTTATAAGTCACCCTATGCTCCTCTCTCTTCTGGAAGAAAGTATTCACCACAGTCATTTCCATCTTTTTTACAAAATCTACCAACATCTGTCCTGCGTTCCTGTCCTGGATACCAAACCCGTGCATCACTTCCTCGTCCCCTGTTTCCTGCACCAACATGTACATTTAAGTCTGCCCCAATGACCACTCTTTCACCTCTGGGGGTACTCTGCATCACTTCATCTACCTCACTCCAGAATCTCTCCTTCTCTTCTCGCTCACATCCTGCCTGTGGGGCATAAGCACTAACAACATTGAACATCATGCCTTCAATTTCTAAATTGAGACTCATCACTCTGTCTGACACTCTTTTCACTTCTAGAACATTTCTGACAAACTCCTCCTTCAAAATGACTCCTACTCCATTTCTCTTTCCATCCACACCATGAAAAAACAGCTTAAACCCTGCTCCTAAGCTTCTAGCCTTGCTACCTTTCCATCTGGTCTCCTGAACACACAGTCTGTCCACCTTCCTCCTCTGCATCATGTCAGCCAGCTCGCTACCTATTCCTGTCACAGTTCCAACATTCAAAGTCCCTAATTTCAGTCCTAGACTCATGCCTTTCCTCTTCTCTCTCTGCCTACGAACACACCTCCCACCTCTCCTTCTTCGACCAACAGTAGTCTAATTTCCACCACCACCCTGTTGGTTAACAGCACTGATGGCGGTCTTTGTTAACCCGGGTCTCGACCGATCTGGTATGAAATTCTTTGTATTCTTCACATATTTTATTTGGCATTTGTTTTACGCCGGATGCCCTTCCTGACGCAACCCTCTGCATTTATCCGGGCTTGGGACCGGCGTGTGGGAGAGACACTTGCTTGTGCCCCTCCCTCACGGCTATATTAATATATATATATTTTTTTGCATAATTGTTTTTTTTTTTTTTGCATAATTGGCCTTGTTTTTGTGGCATTTTCATTCACCTTTTTACCCCATATTCTTCCTTAATTTTGAATGAATATTTATTTAAAAAAAAAAAAAAAAAATTGATGCGCTGAAGCTGCATAAATTGAAGCGCCAAGTAGCGAGGGATCGCGAGGGATCCCTGTGTATATATATATATATATATATATATATATATATATATATATATATATATATATAGGGGTTTTGTTTGTTTTGTATTAATCTTAAAGCAGAAAGGAATCAATACTTTTCAAGCCAGGTTTAGGATCATTCAGTATTAGTGAACATGTCAAACCACTGAACCTCAACACATACACATCCTCACGTGGAATATTCCACATCCGTTATGCCACACGGTGTTGAATAGTGAGCAGTCGATTTATTCAGTATTCTTCCAGACACATTTCAAACAATTTGGCACAAGCAGCAAATCCCCTGATGCTTTCGGATTGCCTCCAACATGCCAGCACCAACACACAATTACAAGCGACAAGTGCAGTAAAAGCAGCTTTTCTGAAATACCTCTGCTTGCTCTCTTATTTTTCGTGGTTTCGGGTGGTTCTTCTGATTCATAAAGGAAAAAATATTAGAGAAGTAAATAAATGATCATTCACAAGAAGATAAACCGTCAGTCTCATCCGTTTTGGGAAGCAAACTGTGATAAAATAAACCAAAGTTGAGAATTTTACCTGTTTATTTACAAGTTTCACATTCATATTCTGCCCACTCACACTTTCTCACACACACAACACACACTCTCAAACACAGACAGACACACCAAACACACTCACACACAACACACACAACACATGCGCGCACACACACACCATACTCACACTCACCAAACACAACACACACCCACAATACACTCACACCCACACTCACCCACATACACACACTCACACTCACTGTTGGCAATGGACATTGCTTAAAGACAACTGTAAGCATTCATGCAAAAGAGGGTCGTCACACTCATTTTATTACTTCAGCTAAAACCTGTAGTAGCTAACTGAATACAAAAGCTGTTGTTTGCCCACACGGGATTCAAACTAGATATTGTACACACATGAGAATTATGCTGAAAGCTGGAGATCATAAATTAATCATAAATAAAATAATAATAATAATAATAATAATAATAATAATAATAATGATGAATGAATGCAATTTTGATTCACCATGCATTCAAGCTACAAACTGGGATGAATAACTTTAATGAGTGGTATTGTTTTCTGGCCACATAATGATGTATTGTGAGACAATAAATTGCTAGGGGCAACTAGAGCTTACAGAGGTCACTTTGGGATCTAAAGGTCACTGGTTGAATTCCCAAAACAGCAGGAAAATGTGTAGTGATGGGGGAGTGAGCTGCACCTTCCCTTCCTCCACAAGGCAACAAACCCCCAACTGCTCTCCGGGTGGCCTCAATTTGTGTGGCAGCCCACTCGCTGCGAGTGTGTATGTGTGCTCCCTGTTTATGTGTGTGTGTTCACTTTGGATGGGTTAAATGCAGAGGAAAAAAATCCCCTTACAGGATTAATGCAGTGTATAATATTTTTATAACAATTCCCATGGTGGGGGATTTAATTATATATACAGTCGGCCCTCTATTTATGAAATTAATCCATTCCAGAGCCTTTTTGGTAATGCGGAGGTTTCGTAAGTAGAGGTGCATTTTACATGTAAAACGTGTAATTCGTTCCAAGACTCCCAAGACTACCCCATAAACCCTTTAAAAATGATAAAAGTACACCAATTTTGTATGAAATATGTGTTAAAAGTAAAAGAAAATTATTTATTAGACCATTTAAACATTTTATTAACATATTTATTAATTAAACCATTATTAAACATTTTTATTAAAGCACATACACACACTCGCAACACTGTCTCTCTATCTATCTCTCTCTTTCTCTGATCTGAGCCGCGTTTGCTCACATTCGGCGGAGCGCGCCACATTTATTAAACATTTACTGAATTAAACAACTTAAAAAACGAAAAATAAGCTGCAATGTGCTCTCTCGAAAGAGAGTTAAGCCTCCTTTCATCTCTGACTGACTCTGTAGGCAGTCTCTCTCTATCTCTCTCTCCATCTCTCGCTCTCTCTCACACACACACACACACACACACACACACACACACACACATACTGTCTGTCTCTCTCTATATCTCTCTCTCTTTCTCTCTCTCTCACACACACACACACACACACAAAACTCTGTCTCTCTGGTGTGTTTTGCCAAATGCGGGCTCCGCCCACACGCAACTCGCAGCTGATGGAACAATTGTATTTAAATGTTTAAATGGACAGGATGTTGTATTTAAAGCGGAATTACAGTACCTGTTTGAAAGATCAGAGGTCTTGATTCAATATTAACTTGCTTCCTTGCAAGATCGGAGGTCTTGTCCCACGGACCACTCTGCTCATGCTCCTTTTGTTTCAATATCGTGCCGAAATAATCACCTCAATCACTGTATTTCCACTTTAAGGTACCTATCGTCCCCCTCGTACCCCGTACCCCCTCCCTGAATCACCACCTTATCGTGGTGGAGGGGTTTGCGTGACCTAATGATCCTAGGAGCTATGTTGTTGGGGGCAAATGCCCCTGGTAGGGTCACCCAAGGCAAACAGGTCCGGGGTGAAGGTCCAGACGAAGTACGATTCAAAAAACCCCTATGACACATGACATCTGAGACAGAGAGAGCACAGGAAACAGTCTCCCTTGCCCGGACGCGGGTCACCGGGGTTCCCTCCTGGAGCCGGGCCCGGGGGAGGAGCTCGAAGGCGAGCGCCTGGTGGTCGGGCTTCTGACCATGGAGCCTGGCCGGGCTTAGCCCGAAAAGGAGACATGGGTCCACCCTCCCATGGACCCACCACCCGTGGGAGGAGTTTTAGGGGTCGGTTGCAGTGCGAGTTGGGTGGCAGCCGAAGGCATGGGTTCTGTCGGACCGATCCTCGGCTACTTACTCTGACCCTCGGGACAGGGAATGTCACCTCTCTGGCGGGGAAGGAGCCTGATCTGGTGCGCAAGGTGGAGGGATTCCAACTAGATATAGTCGGGCTCACCTCAAAACATAGCTTGGGCTCTGGAACCATCCATCTCAAGAGAGGATGGACCTTATTCTATTCTGGAGTTGCTCATGGGGAGAGGCGGCGAGCCGGTGTGGGTATTCTTGTTGCTCCCCGTCTCGGTGCCCAAAAGTTGGGGTTCTCCCCAGTTGACGAAAGGGTAGCTTCCCTCCGTCTTCGGGTGGGGGCACGGGTCCTGACTGTTATTTGCGCTTATGCACCAAATGACAGTTCAGAGTACCCACCCTTTTTGGAGTCTTTAGGGGAGGTGTTAGAGAACGCTCCCTCGGGAGACTCACTCGTTGTCTTGGGAGACTTCAACGCCCATGTGGGCAACGATAGTGTGGCCTGGAAGGGTGTGATCGGTAGGTACGGTCTCTCCAGTCTCAACCCGAATGGTGTTTCGTTGTTACTTCTGTGCTTGTCACAGTTTGTCTATCACAAACACCATGTTCGAACATAAGTGTGCCCATAAGTGCATTTGGCACCAGGACACCCTCGGCCGCAGTTCGATGATTGACTTTGTAGTCGTGTCATCGGACTTGCAACCATATGTTCTGGACACTCGGGTGAAGAGAGGAGCTGAGCTGTCTACCGATCACTACCTGGTGGTGAGTTGGCTTCGGTGGTGGGGGAGGCTGCCTTCCAGACCTGGCAGGCCCAAGCGTGTAATCAGGGTCTGCTGTGAACGTTTAGCAGAGTCCCCTGTCCGAGAGGCCTTTAACTGCCACCTCCGGCAGAGCTACAACCACGTTCCGGAGGAGGTGGGGGACATGGAATCCGAATGGGCCATGTTTCGTGCCTCCATTGCTGAGGCAGCAGCCCATGGCTGTGGCCATAAGGTCGTCGGTGCTTGTCGTGGCGGTAATCCCCGAACCCGGTGGTGGACACTTGCGGTGAAGGGGGCCGTCCAGCTGAAGAAGGAGGCCTATCGGGTTTTATTAGCCTGTGGGACTCCCGAGGCAGCAAACAGGTATCGGCAGGCCAAACGTGCCGCAGCCAAGGCTGTTGCAGGTGCAAAATCTCGGGCGTGGGAGGAGTTCGGTGAGGGCCTGGAGAGTGATTATCGGTTGGCCTCAAAAAGGTTCTGGACCGCCATTCGACGCCTGAGGAGGGAGAAGCAGTTTTCCACAAACACTGTTTACAGTGGAGGTGGGGAGCTGCTTACCTCGACTGGGGATGTCGTCGAGAGGTGGAGGGAATACTTTGAGGACCTCCTCAACCCCACCAACACGCCCTCCGTGGAAGAGGAAGACCCTGGGGGTTTTGGTGGGGGTCCGCCCATCACTGGAGTGGAGGTCACTGAGGTTGTCAAAAAGCTCCTCAGTGGTCGAGCTCCGGGGTTGGACGAGATCCGCCCGGAATATCTCAGGGCTCTGGATGCTGTAGGACTGTCTTGGTTGACACACCTCTGCAACATCGCGTGGTCATCGGAGGCTGTACCTTTGGATTGGCAAACTGGGGTGGTGGTCCCGATTTTTAAGAAGGGGGACCGGAGGGTGTGTTCCAATTATCGCAGAATCACACTCCTCAGCCTACCTGGGAAAGTCTATGCAGGGGTACGAGAGAGGAGGATCCGACCGATAGTCGAACCTCGGATTCAGGAGGAACAGTGTGGTTTTCATCCTGGCTGTAGCACTCTTGACCAACTCTATACGCTCCACAGGATTCTGGAGGGGGCATGGGAGTTTGCCCGATCCGTCCACATGTGCTTTGTGGATTTGGAGAAGGCTTTCGACCGTGTCCCTCGAACGATCTTGTGGGGCGTGCTCCGAGAGTATGGCGTTCCAGATTTGTTGCTAAGAGCCATTCGGTCGCTGTATCATCGGAGCCAGAGTTTGGTCCGTATTGGTAACAACAGGTCGAATTCATTTCCGGTGGGAGTTGGAGTCCGCCAAGGCTGTCCTTTGTCACCGATTCTGTTCATAATTTTTATGGACAGAATTTCTAGGCGCAGTCGAGGCGTTGAGGGGTTCTGGTTTGGTGGCCATCGGATCTCATCTCTGCTTTTTGCGGATGATGTTGTCCTTTTGGCTTCATCAAGTCGGGACCTCCAGCTCTCATTGGAGCGATTTTCAGCTGAGTGCGAAGCAGCCGGGATGAGGATCAGTACCTCCAAGTCTGTGGCCATGGTTCTCAGTCAGACAATGCACTCTCCGGGTCGGGAATGAGGTTTTGCCCCAAGTGGAGGAGTTTAAGTATCTTGGGGTCCTGTTCACGAGTGAGGGAAGGATGGAGTGAGAGATCGACAGACGGATCGCTGCAGCCTCTGCTGTTAAGCGGTGCCTGTACCGGTCTGTCGTGGTGAAGAAGGAGCTGAGCTGCAAGGCGAAGCTCTCAATTTAGCAGTCGATCTACGTTCCAACCCTCACCTATGGTCACAAGCTTTGGGTAATGACCGAAAGAACAAGATCACGGATACAAGCGGCTGAAATGAGCTTCCTTCGCTGGGTGGCGGGGTTCTCCCTTAGAGATAAGGTGAGAAGCTCTACCATCCGTGGAGAGCTCGGAGTAGATCTGCTGCTCCTCCGCATTGAGAGGGGCCAGTTGAGGTGGCTCGGGCATCTGGTCAGAATGCCTCCCGGACGCCTCCCTGGTGTGGTGTTTCGGGCATGTCCAACCGAGAAGAGACCCCGGGGTCGACCTAGAACACGTTGAAGGGACTATGTCTCTCGGCTTGTCTGGGACCGCCTCAGTGTCCCCCCGGGAGAGTTGGAGGAGGTGGCTGGGGAGAGGGACGTCTGGACCTCTTTGCTAAGGTTTCTGCCCCCGCGACCCGACCCCGGACTTTGCGGAAGACGATGATGATGGTACCTATCGTCCCGATTGTAGAGGGGTTTCGGCGATAACGAAATATAACGCTGCATGATCAATCTCAAAACAAGCCAACAGTCCTGTTCAACTCTCCTTCACGCGTGTGACAAACAGGAAATGTGGGTACAGGAAGTATGGGTTCAGGTCAGCTCTCTCCTGGCCAATGGGAGGTCAGTGGGGTGGGATGTTGGGAGACAGCCAATGAGTGAGCATCTCGTGCATTGTTTGAATTTTGAATGGTCGTTTGAATTTTTGAATGGCACGTTTTGCGCTTTTCGTAAAAAGAGGACGAAAATTTAGAAAAATGGTTTTAGTAACCTGGATATTTCGTACACAGAGGTTTTCATACGTAGAGGGCCAACTGTAATTAATATTAGGTCGCCTAAATTTTTTGGTTTTTTTCATACTTGTATCTGCATTGTTTAGGCAGCAGAAATCGCAGTGATGTGCTCAACGCTGGTTCATAATT
Source organism: Plotosus lineatus (assembly GCA_024760905.1). Lineage (NCBI taxonomy): Eukaryota > Metazoa > Chordata > Actinopteri > Siluriformes > Plotosidae > Plotosus > Plotosus lineatus. The sequence continues at coordinate 7,327,100 of CM045745.1, read as the reverse complement.
GTGAACTGACCCAAATCATGAACTGCTACTATATAATTACTACTATTACACCTAACAAACGCACACAACCATTCACACTTAAATGCACACTATAACTGGCACCCATCTCAGCCAACACTGACCAAAGGCAGAATACACCCTATACAGGTCTCTAAACCATTGTACAGCCAACACACACACAAACATTACATCTCAGACTCACACACCTAGGGGAGACTTGGAATCACTAATTAGCCTACTGTGCATGTTTTTGTACTGAAAGAGGAAACCAGAGTCCGAGGAGGAAATCCTGGGAAAATACGAACGCCACACAATAACACCTGAGCATCAAACCCAGGTCTTCTTGCTTTTAGGCGGATGGGCTTACTACCCTGCTGCCATGCCGCCTCAAACACTTGTGTATGAAGCATAACTCGTATAAAGCGAAGAAGTGATGTCTGCTAATGCTGTGAGCAGCCACACTGATGCGAGATTACTTCCTGAACTCTGGGATGAGAATAAAGTCCCGTGTTCCAGAACAAGGGTTCTGATTTCAGGAAGCATTTCCTGTGATTCTGAGAAGCCGGTGATTATAACCTTTGGTTAAATACATTATAGACAAATGCTTAAAAGTCTGTTTAAGAAAATGAGAGCAGATTTCTTTTTTCAATTTCTCAATATGCATGGACCCCCAGTGCAGCTAACTGGGTTATCAAAGGCTGACCACGTCTCCCTCTGTCTATGGTGAGAGGTTCATGTAAAAGAACTATTGCTGACTTTTGTCAAGAGGAGCTGCATAGCCGTCAGGTTGATTTTGTCCTGCGATGGCCTGGCATGTTGTCCACGGTGTACTCTGCCCTCGCCTTGAGTCAGCTGAGATGGGCGCCAGCTTCCCTGCGACCCTAATTAGGATTAAGCGGTTCAGAAAATTAATGAATGAATGAATATGCATGAATTTAACTGATAATATGATCTAATCTAATACTAATTAGGGTCGCGGAGAGACTAGCGCCCATCTCAGCTGACTCAAGGCGAGGGCAGAGTACACTCTAGACAACATGCCACGCCATCGCAGGGCAGAAACAACCTGACGGCTACGCAGCTCCGCTTGTCGAAAGTCAGCAATGGTTCTTTTACATGAACCTCACGCCATAGACAGTGAGAGACATGGCTGGCCTTTGATAACCCAGTTAGCTGCACTGGGGTGACAGTGACAACCCATTGAGAGTGGGGCTTGAACCCACAACCTTAGGATCAGTGATCCAGCACCTTTACCACCAAGCCAACACTGCCCGATTACTAAATTAAATTACAACGGTACCTCACCTTACGATAATCCCAGCAAACGAAAAATCCAGGTTACAAAAAATATTTTCCAAAATGTTTTGTCTCTGTATACGAAACAAGTTCTCCTTATGAAATGTGCCAAACGCGCCATTCAAACATTCAAACAATGCACTAGCTGCTCTCCCATTGACTATCTGCCAACATCCTGCCCCACTGGACTCCTATTGGCTGAGGGATGACGCAGCTCCCTCCCACTGGCTATCTCCCAACATCCCGCCTTGCCATTGGCTAGGAGAGATGACGCAGCTCCCTCTCATTGGCTATTATGGAGCTGCATCTCCCACAATGCTTTTCCTGTAAAGGACAGAGTTACTGTTGTTTCATGAGGTTTTGTGAGTGTGCTCATTGCTTTATTTTTTTGACTCAGGCTTTTAACCTTCCATAAACATTTGTAAGATTATAACTCTGCTAAGAAGACATGGTCAACACACACGTGACACACACACACACACACACACCCGTGTGATTTCCGGTGTGAGTGAAAAGAAGAGGCTCGTGGAATGCGGTTGAGTGATATTGCAAAGGAATACAGGATGGCCAAACCCGTCTATCATCGGTACGATATTGAAGCAGAAGGAGGCCTTAAAAGGTATGCTTTTATAATTTTTTAAAGGGTTTAGGGGTAGTATTGGGGGCCTTGGAACGAATCACACGTTTTACATGTAAAATGCGGTTCAACTTACGAAAAATCCAAGTTAAGAAAAAGGCTCTGGAACGGATTAATCTCGTAAGGTGAGGTACCACTGTACTTTAAAATGTAACGCATGTGTCATTATCATTAGCTGCCCGTTTTAGCCATCGATATTCCCACTTTTATAACGTCTGGGTGTTGACACGTCAGGAATGCAATCCATATACAGGCTCTGCAAAGTCTTTCAGCTGATGACCGAGCTGTAAAAATGCTGTACTACGACTGATTATTTTCATATTCTAGTATAATAGTTCAGCTACTCCAGTGAACCATAACAGCTTATTCCAGCCGATCACATTCATTTAAAATTGTTCACTATACAGCAGCAGTAAAAAGTATACATTTTTTATAGATCTACCCTCTCTGGTTTCATTATTGTCCACTTCCAGTTTACACTTACACATTCACTCTTGACAATTGCATACAGGGTTAGGCAAATAGTCTCTGAAAGATGTCCAGTCCGATTCGATTTCATTTATACCAAACACTGTATTTTGTGTTTATTTAATATGCCTGGTTAGTGAATAGGCTCCGTTAAAACATACCTTAACACATCTATTTCTACCAGTAATCATTTTAAACTGACGGCTTATTTATAGCAATGAACTGGGTCACAAATAAATAAATAGACTTCTACAAACTACAGCTGAATGTCTCGGAGACAGTGCATCACAAGAACTGTGAACCAACAAGACAACGCAAACAAACATTGGTTTAATTAGAGCTTCAAAAACACTTATTTGCTTTGTGTGTGATGGAAGGGTGCTAATGTAGTGTTTCACAGAAAGATATTGGAGGATTCATTCAAGGAATATGAACAGGAAGGATTAAACTCAGTTTATATTTATCTTACTGGCAGGCAACAATTAAATAATCTGCAACGGAGGTTTTCTATCCAGTTGGCAGTTAATCTGACATGTGTGATCTGTTGAAGTTCAAAACAGACCCGAACAGAACAGAAAAAGAAAAATTATATACAGTCTATTCAACACTCGGAGTATTCATTTATACACTGCTATTAAATACTGGGTATCATTCATTCCTTTCATTTTATGAACCACTTAATCCTAACTAAGGTCACAGGGAGGCTGGCATCCATCTCAGCTGACTCCGGGTTAGAGCAGAGTACGCCCTGGACAGCTCGCCAGGCCTTCGCAGGGCAGAAACGCACTGACGGCTATGCATTTTACTTTGCGAAAGTCAGCAAAGGTTCTTGTACATGAACCTCTCGCCAGAAACAGTGAGAGACATGGTCAGCCTTTGATAACCCAGTTAGCTGCACTGGGGGGACAGTAGTGACAACCTGTTGATAGTGGGGCTTGAACCCACAACCTTGGGATCAGTGCAAAGTTTCATACTACTTATACAAACTGTACAGCTGTTTAGAATTAGAGGATGGGATTTAAGGACCTTAGTCAGTCATGCAGGAAACACATGCATACACACCGTCCAGCAAAATAAATAAATAAATAAATAATGCCCCAACTCACCCAGCAGGACTTTGGCATCTTCTACATCAAAGTCACCGTCAGCATCAGCATCGTAAACTTTTCCAAGTGTTCCTGTGATGGAAAAACAGGATTTTTGTATCTTAAGAGTGCAGCACAAAATCCAATAAACCATCATTTTACATGCATCCTCATGGGATTAAACACAGGCCTCAGGTGCATAGGGATAATATATACAGTAGGCCTTTGACTATTCGCGGTTTTGCACTCGTGCCCTTGACTATTCGTGGATTGCCGGGCAACTGTCACATAATTCAAATTTAGCCAATTGTTGTCCTCCTTCCTGCTGATTGATTGAGATGATGTATACGCCCCTTTTTCCTCATTCACGCACAAGTTGTCAATGAGCCTTTTTTTAGTGTGTGTTAATTACCAGTTAAGCTCTACGAGGCCACTCAAACGTCGGCTAAGTGCCAGAAAAAGGTAATGACGTTGGATGTCTCTTCTAAAGAAATAAGACTTTCTCCTGAAGAAACGACAGTTTCCTTTGAAGTGCCTGAAGAGGAATAATCATCTGAACTGTTGTAAAGCACTGTAGTGTTAAAGTCTTTTTCAATTATTATTCCAGTAGAGTACCTAGGTTAATGTTTAGAATGTTTGTGTGTGTCTGTTTTCTCCCCGCTCCGGCTGAGGGGCGTGGCTGAGCTGCTCAGGCTGAATGCAGTTCACACCTGAAATAAGTCCTCTCATCTACTCCCTATAAACATAAATTGCACGCTCACCAGTGACACACGGAGCTTGTGAGACGAAGCGCGGCTCATCCAGACTTCCGATCTTTCGAGTGAGCAAGTGCGCGTTGACTATAAATACAGTCGGCCCCCAACTCACGAAAGTAATGCGTTCCAGAGCCCTTTTCGTAACGCGGGGGTTTCATAAGTAGGGGTCACATCTTAGATGTTAAATGCCTAATTCGTGCCAAGGCTCCAGTCTTTGGACTGGATAAACCCTTTAAAAATGACAAAAGTACACCAATTTTGTATGAAATGTGTGTTAAAAGTAAAAGAAAATTATTTATTAAACCATTTAAACATTTTATTAACATATTAAACCATTTTATTAACATATTTATGAATTAAACCATTATTAAACATTTTTTATTGACACACATACACACACACCTGTCTCTCTCTCTCTGTCTCTCTCTCACACATACACACACACACACCTGTCTCTCTCTCTCTCTCTCTCTCTCTCTCTCTCACACACACACGCACACACACGCGCACACACGTGCACACACACACACAGACAGGGGTGTTCACAGGGGTCTTCGTGAATTGGGGGCCGACTGCACATATATGTATTTATAGTCAACGCGCATATTGTCGTCTGTCTTCCTTTCGGCTTTTTCCCTTTTTTTTTTTAACTCGGGAGTCGCCACAGCGAATCATCTGATTTGCATGTTTGATTTGGCAGAGGTTTTTACGTCGGATGCCCTTCCTGTCACAACCCTTTTAGCAAGGGACAGAAACACGCTGACGACTTTGCAGCCTACTCTTTACGAAAGTCAGCAATGGTTCTTTTACATGCCTCTCACCATAGACAGTGAGAGACATGGCCTGCCTTTGATAACCCAGTTAGCTGCACTGGGGGTATAGTCAACGCGCATATTATATTATTATATAATTAATATATATATATATATATATATATATATATATATATATATACACACACACATATATACATACACACACACTCACACACAGTATGTCCTTGACTATTCGCGGTTTTGCACCCACGGTTTGAGTATTCGCTGACTGCCGAGCAACTGGCACATGATTCAAATTCAGCCAATGGCTGTCCTTTCTCCTGATTGGTTGAGCTGATGTCCCGCCCCTTTTTCCTCATTCATGCACAAGTTGTCAATGAGCCTCTTTTTGTGTGTGTTTTAATTACCAGTTAAGCTCTATGATACCACTCAAACGCTATGCATCTTCCCTGGCTAAGCGATAGAAAACGCTGGATGTCTCTTCTGAAGAAATAAGACTTTCTCCTGAGAAACGACGGTTTTCTCTGAACCATTGTATTAAAATCTTTTTCGATTATTATTCCAGTACAGTACCTATGTTCATGTTTATGCGTGAGATTTTATGTTCTGTAGCATGTTTAACATGGCCTTATGTACAATCAGTACGAAGAGGATTAAGTAAGTAAGTAAGCATGTTTAACAAACGATACCAAAAGAATAAACTTCATTACAGTCCTCTTCATGTCCTTTTACATTGAAGTTGGAGTGACGTCTCCAAGATGGTGCTGCCCAGAGGGTGACGTCGCGGAGTTCTCAGAGACAAATTGTTTCTTTGTTCGTTTAAATTTGTTTTATTTGTTGTTTTGTTTGTTCCATGTTTTGCACTATGCTCGTCTACGACCGGCCGACTCTACTACAACTATAAGATCGGAGTATCTTCGGGCGTGTATAACTAAGCTGAGCTAATATGCTATTAGCAGAGCTAATATGCTACGGTAGGCAATGCAGCCGTGAGGGGGGGGCACAAACCAGTGTCTCTCCCTCACGCCGGTCCCAAGCCCGGATAAATGCAGAGGGTTGCGTCAGGAAGGGCATCCGGCGTAAAACAAATGCCAAATAAACTATGCGAATCACAAGAAAGAATGATGATACCGGATCGGTCGAGGTCTCGGGTTAACAACGATCGCTATCAGTGCCGCCAACCAACAGGGTGCTGATGGAAATTGGACTACTGTTGGTCGAAGACGTCAAGAAGGAGAGGCGGGAGGCGTGTCCGCAACAGAGAGAAGAGGAAATGCATGAGTCTAGGACTGAAAGTAGGGACTTTGAATATTGAACTATGACAGGAAAAGGTAGAGAGCTGGCTGACATGATGCAGAGGAGGAAGGTGGACATACTGTGTGTTCAGGAGACCAGGTGGAAAGGTCGCAAGGCTAGAAGCATAGGAGCAGGGTTTAAGCTGTTTTATCACGGTGTGGATGGGAAGAGAAATGGAGTCGGAGTCATCTTGAAGGAGGAGTTTGCCAGGAATGTTCTAGAAGTGAAAAGAGTGTCAGACAGAGTGATGAGTCTCAAGTTAGAAATTAAAGGTGTGATGGTCAATGTTGTTAGTGCTTATGCCCCACAGACAGGATGTGAGCGAGAAGAGAAGGAGAGATTCTGAAGTGACTTAGATGAAGTGATGCAGAGTACCCCAGAGGTGAAAGAGTGGTCATTGGGGCAGACTTCAATGGACATGTTGGTGCAGGAAACAGAGGGGACGAGGGAAGTGATGGGTAGGTTTGGTATCCAGGACAGGGAACGCGAGAAGGACAGATGTTGGTAGATTTGCAAAAAGGATGGAAATGGCTGTGGTGAATACTTCTTCCAGAAGAGAGAGGAACATAGGTGACTTATAAAAGCGGAGGTAGGAGCACACAGGTAGACTACATCTTGTGCAGGCGATGTAATTTAAAGGAAGTCAGTGACTGCAAAGTAGTAGCGGGTGAGAGTGTTGCCAAACAGCATAGGATGGTGGTGTGCAGGATGATGCTGATGGTGAGGAAGGTGAAGAAGGCAAAGGCAGAGCAGAAGACAAAGTGGTGGAAGTTGAAAAGGAAGAGTGTCGGGTTGTCTTCAAGGAGGAGTTGAAACAGACTTTGGGTGGTCAGGAAGTGCTTCCAGATGACTGGACAGCTAGAGGGAATGTGATCAGGGAGACAGGTAGGAGAATATTTGGTGTGTCATCTGGAAGGAAAGTAGATAAGGAGACTTGGTGGTGGAATGAGGAAGTGCAGGAGTGTGTACAAAGGAAGAGATTAGCTAAGAAGAAGTGGGACATTGAGAAAACCGAAGAGAGTAAACAGGAGTACAGGGAGACACAGCGTAAGGCAAAGGTGTAGCAGTGTCAAAGGCCAAACAGAGTGCTTGATGACTTGTATGCTCGGCTGGAAAGTAAGGAGGAGAAAATGATTTATACAGGTTGGCACAGCAGAGAAATAGAGATGGGAAGGACGTGCAGCAAGTTAGATTGATAAAGGACAGAGAGGGAAATGTATTGACTGATGACAGAAGTGTGCTGGGAAGATGGAAAGAGTACTTTGAAGAGCTGATGAATGAGGAAAATGAGAGAGAAAAAAGAGTAGAAGAGGTGACTGTTGAGGACCAGGAAGTAGCAAAGATTAGTAAGGGTGAAGTGAGGAGGGCATTGAAGAGGATGAAGAATGGAAAGGCAGTTGGTCCAGATGACATACCGGTGGAGGTATGGAAGTGTCTAGGAGAGGTAGCAGTAGATTTTCTGACAAGAACATTTAACAAGGTCTTAGAGAGTGAGAGGATGCCAGAGGAATGGAGGAGAAGTGTGCTGGTGCCCATTTTTAAGAACAAGGGAGACGGGCAGAGTTGTGGCAACTACAGAGGGATAAAGTTGATGAGCCATACGATGAAGTTATGGGAAAGAATAGTGGAAGCTAGACTAAGGGCAGAAGTCAGCATTTGTGAACAACAGTTTGGTTTCATGCCCAGAAAGAGCACCACAGATGCAGTGTTTGCCTTGAGGATGTTAATGGAGAAGTACAGAGAAGGTCAGACGGAGCTGCATTGTGCCTTTGTGGATCTGGAGAAAGCATATGACAGGGTGCCGAGAGAAGAACTGTGGTATTGCATGAGGAAGTCTGAGGGCAGAGAAGTATGTTAGAGTGGTGCAGGACATGTATGAGAGATGTAAGACAGTGGTGAGGTGTGCTGTCGGTGTGACAGAAGAGTTCAAGGTGGAGGTGGGACTGCATCAAGGGTCAGCTCTCAGCCCCTTCTTGTTCGCTATGGTGATGGACAGGCTGACAGACGAGGTTAGACAAGATTCCCCATGGACTATGATGTTTGCAGATGACATTGTAATCTGTAGTGAGAGCAGAGAACAAGTGCAGGAAAATCTAGAGAGGTGGAGGTATGCCCTGAAAGGAGTGGGAATGAAGATTAGCCTCAGTAAGACAGAGTACATGTGCATGAATACCAAGGACCAAAGAGGAACGGTGAGATTACAGGGAGCAGAGATAAGAAAGGTGGAGGATTTTAAGTACTTAGGCTCAACAATCCAGAGCAATGGCGCAGTGTGGAAAAGAGGTCAAGAAGCTGCAGGCAGGTTGGAATGGTTGGAGAAAAGTGTCCGTGTGATGTGTGATAGGAGGGTATCGGGCAAAAATGAAAGGAAAAGTGTACAAAACGGTGTTGAGGCCAACGATGCTGTATGGGTTAGAAACAGTGGCCCTGGGGAAAAGACAGGAGGCAGAGTTGGAGGTAGCAGAGATGAAAATGTTGGAGGTTCTCTTTGGGAGTAACGAGGATGGATAGGATTAGGAATGAGTACGCCAGAGGGACAGCACATGTAAGACGCTTTTGGAGACAAAGTCAGAGAGGCTAGATTGAGATGGTTTGGACATGTACAGAGGAGGGATAGTGAGTATATTGGTAATAGGATGCTGAGGCTGGAACTACCAGGCAAAAGGCCTAGAGGAAGACCAAAGAGACGATTCATGGATGTGGTAAAGGAGGACATGAAGGTCGTTGGTGTAAGAGAAGAAGATGCAAAGGATAGGGTGAGATGGAGGCAGATGATTCGCTGTGGCGACCCCTGAAGGGAAAAGCCGAAAGGAAAAGAAGAAGAATATGCTACGGTAGGCAGCTCAATGCGAGCCGCAAGCCAGCTAGCAATAAGCCCAGGCGGGAGGGGGCCAAACGACGACTCCGGCGCTTGGGATTGCAGGGGATGAAGGCTGTGTAGCCGGCTGGTATAATCGCTTTATCGGGTGTACTCTCATCGAGCCATGTTTCATAGAAACACAGCAGATCCTCTGCGCTGCAATCTGAGCATGAAGCTCGTCCATCTTGTTTCGCAGGGACTGAACATTTTCAAGCAGTATGGCCGCAAGTGCTAACCAAGCCTCTGAGAACTTCGCCTGCGCGGTTAGCATTGAGCTCCCATCGCATAGCATAGCTCACGATAGAAGTTGTTGCGTGCTTAGTTGCCCGAAGCTGAAGCTGCTCATAGCTGTAGTAGGGTCGACCGATCATAGACGAGCATAGTGCAAAACATGAACAAACAAATTAAAACGAACAAAGAAACAATTTGACCCTGAGAACGCCACGACGTTGCCCTCTAGGTAGTGCCATCTTGGAGACGTCCCTCCACGACGACACTCCAAGTTCAATGTAAAAGGACATGAAGCGTAATAAAGTTTATCCTTTTGGTATCATTTGTTAAACATGTTACAGAACATAAAATCTCACGCACAAACATTCTCAGAATTAACTTAGGTACTGTACTGGAATAATAATTGAAAAAGACTTTAAAACGAGTGCTTTAGAACAGGATATGCTGTCTGTCTGTCTTACTTTCGGCTTTTTCCCTTTTACTCGGGAGTCGCCACAGTGAATCATGTTATTCACATGTTTGATTTGGCAGAGGTTTTTACGTCGGATGCCCTTCCTGTCACAACCCTTTTAGCAAGGGACAGAAACACGCCGACTGCTTTGCAGCTACTCTTTACGAAAGTCAGCAATGGTTCTTTTACATGCCTCTCACCATAGACAGTGAGAGACATGGCCCGCCTTTGATAACCCACTTAGATGCACTGAGGGGACAGTGACAACCTTGTGGAGAGTGGGACTCGAACGCCCAACCTTTTGGATCAGCAATCCAGCGCCCTGTACCACTAGACCACCACATAATGTTTATATTTTAACATCAATAAAAATAAGAGAAAAATTGAAAAGTTTTTCTTAATCATTACTATTTTTTACAACATTATACTGTATTAATGAGTAAAACTGTCTATAGAATGTGTTTAAGAAGCATATTTTAATGCAGGTAATAGATACTTTTACTTCCGGGTACCGAACTCGTGGATTATCTCGATTCACGGGAGGGCTCGGAACCAAACCCCCGCGAATGTCAAGGGCGTACTGTATATACATACACACACACACACACACATACATATACATATATATATATATATATATATATATATATATACATACACACACACATATACACAGTCGACCCCCTACTTACGAAATTAATCCGTTCGAGAGCCTTTTTCGTAACGCGAGAGTTTCATAAGTAGGCGGTGCATTTTACATGTTAAACGCCTGATTCGTTCCAAGGCTCCCAAGACTACCCCATAAGCCCTTTAAAAATGATAAAAGTACACCAAATTTGATGAAATACGTGTTGAAAGTAAAAGAAAATTATTTATTAAACCATGTAAAAATTTTACTAACATATTAACCCATTTTATTTACATATTTATTAATTAAACCATGATTAAACATTTTTTATTAACACACACACACACACAAAGTACAGTACGCATTGAATGTGTATTGTATACACATTAAATGTTTATTGTGGCGCTGCGGGCCATGCCCACAAGCAGGACACCTGGAGCATTTCACAGGCATGTGATTTGACCATCACCAAAATATCTGAAAATTAGCCAGGGTTGGGGGGGGGGGGGGCGTTCCCCCCCACCCCACACCCCCGAAGCTTCTAGGTTTTAAGCATTTCAGAAGGGGGAAAAGGCTATTTAATGACACTGAAAGAGCTCTAGAAAGTTTAATTTCTAATCTCCATATGCATACTGTACCTCCACTTGTGGATTTATCATGTGGGATTCCAACACTAATCAAAGTGTCACAGTCACAAATCAAATCAAATAGTCACTCTTATAGATATGTCCTGCCTCACAACACTATTATCAACAGTCATTGTCTTTAAACACAATCTGGAAAAAAACTATACACATGACATGCAATATATGACATATGTTTTTTGAATTAATGTTTCTTTATCTTTAGTGCTTTAGCATGGCACTTTCTTGCTTCCTTTCGTGCAGCCTGAACTGTCCTTCTGGAGGCTGCCTTAGAAAGTTTGTTGTCCTTCTGGATGCTGGGGTGTTTCGGTTGAGGTTGATTCATAGTTTTACATTTCCAATATTAATGAGCTACTTACACGAGCACACACTCCCGCTGCTGTTTAGAAGCACTGAATAACAATGCCTATTTACATCAGTTAAATACGAAAAACTGGTGAGTTATTGCGGCAATAATTCATTTATTCTAACAGCAGAAAAATGGTTCAGTGACCAGAGAGTCGGCTCATTTGAGTCAGTTCACAGAATAAACACGTGAACGTCCTACGCCTAAAACATGCATGCATTCACAATAATTTGAAAAATATAATCGGAAACATACCTCAAAATTAACTACTCGATCGGCGACAGAAACTGGTTGTTTCACTGGCTCTTTTCTTTGCAAAGAAGGCAAACAAAGGGTTAAGTCCGTAGGGTTCTAGAATCTTCGCTTGAACACCAAATGTTCCTGCAATTGAATGCTGTGGTTCCCTTTTCCATCCATTCCCACCTAAACTTGTTTGTCATGACTTTGTCTATTTCTTTGATTCAAGCAGAATCTTCTCTCTGGGGCAGTGGTGGTCTAGTGGATAAAGCGCGAGATCGCTGATCCTAAGGTTGGGGGTTCGAGTCCCTACAAGGTTGTCACAGTGCAGCTAACTGGGTTATCAAAGGTGGGCCATGTCTCTCACTGTCTATGGTGAGAGGCATGTAAAAGAACCAATGCTGACTATCGTAAAGAGTAGGTTGCAAAGCTGTCAGCGTGTTTCTGTCCCTTGCTAAAGGGTTGTGACAGGAAGGGCATCCGATGTAAAAACCTATGCCAAATCAAAATGTGCGAATTAGATGATTCGCTGTGGCAACTCCCGAGAAAGGGAAAAAGCCAAAAGGAAGAAAGAAAGCAGAATCTTTTCTCTGGATCACCGACATGCTTTCACCGACATTGTGCTCAACAGATCGGAAGTGGCGCAAATGTCTAAATACATGTTTCAACATCAGCGATTGGCTATTAGAAAGCCATCAGCCAATCAGCAGTAACATTTCAAGAGAGGTCATTTTATGCAAAACTCGGAACGGACTAAAAGTGGAAAAGGTCATTTTGACATATTCGGCGTTAAAAAAATCGATTTTTTTTAATTTCTTTAAACTTGGCCAATGAAAAAATCGGAATTCCGTGAATTTGTGGAAAAATCACATGCCTGATTTTAAGACGTGGAATTCAAAGCGCATTCCCTGCTTGACAGATCGGAGGTCCAAACTCAACTTTAACTTGATTCCTTGAGGGATCGGCGTCACATTTATTAAACATTTACTGAATTAAACAACTTAAAAAACTAAACTAAAAACTAAAGAGTTAAGCCTCTTTCTGTCTGTCTGTCTGTCTGTCTGTCTGTCTGTCTGTCTCTCTCTCTCTCTCTCTGTCACACACACACACACACACACACACACACACACACGCACGTGCGCGCGCAACAGCGGATGTAACAATTCTATTTAAATGTTTAAATGGACAGGATGTTTTATTTAAAGCGTAATGACAGTACCTATTTGAAAGATCAGAGATCCTCATTCAATATTAACTTGCTTCCTAGGTCTTCTCCCACGGAGCACTGTTTTAATATTGTGCCGAAATAATCGCCTCCGTCACTGTATTTCCGCTTTAAGGTCTCCTTCTGGTTCAATATTGTCCCGATTGTAGAGGGGTTTCGGCGATAACGAAATATAACACTGCATGATCAATTTCAAAACAAGCCAACAGTCAACTCTCCTTCAGGCGTGTGACAAACAGGAAGTATGGGTACAGGAAGTTTAACTGCGTCATCCCTCCTGGCCAATGGGAGGCCAGCGGGGCGGGATGTTGGGAGACAGCCAATGAGAGAGCAACTCACGCATCGTGAGAAATTTTGATTGACGTGTTTGAATTTTGAATGGCACATTTCGTAAGAGGAGGTTGTTTTCGTATCCCGGGGACGAAAACTTAGGAAAATGTTTTTCGTAACCCAGAATTTTTGTACCCAGAGGGTTTCATAAGTAGGGGCCGACTGTATATGTGTGTCTGTCTGTCTTCCTTTCGGCTTTTCCCCTTTTACTCGGGAGTCGCCACAGCGAATCATCTGATTCGCATGTTTGATTTGGCAGAGGTTTTTACGTCGGATGCCCTTCCTGACACAACCCTTTTTAGCAAGGGACAGAAACACGCTGACGGCTTTTCAGCCTACTCTTTACGAAAGTCAGCAATGGTTCTTTTATATGCCTCTCACCATAGACAATGAGAGACATGGCCTGCCTTTGATAACCCAGTTAGCTGCACTGGGGGACTGTATATGTGTGTGTATATATATATATATATATATATATATATATATATATATATATATATATATATATGTTATACAAGTAAATTTGGTGTAACCTAGACACAAGTTAATTCAAGTTGTTTTTCAACTTAAGTCGTTTCTCCTGGAACCAATAAACAGCTGAGGTATACCTGTGTGTGCGTGTGTGTGTGTGTGTGTGTGTGTGTATATATATATCTTTTTTTTTTTTTTTTGGTGAATATATAAATATATTTTAGATAAATAAACACCACGATTCTCATTTTATTTCAAAGAAGAGTAAAGTGGTGGAATGATTTTAAGATATGATGCAGCATGATCAGAAAGTCTGAGGACTGTTCCAAATAAAACGTGGTACGGTCATGTAAAAGCAGTGACTCTTGAGTCACCATGCCATGTGACTTCACGCTGTCAAAATCAGGAAATGCGCTACACAATTTCATGGCATACGCAACTGTGGTTTTAATCTGGATGAGAAAGCAGGTGTGAAATTCAGTGTAAAACTCCAGAAATCAACTGTAGAGGCCTTTGAAGTGCTTCAGCAGGTCTATAGCAACAAAGCAATGGACCACAAGAAGAGGACTTTGGAATGACATTCATGCAACAAGTAAAGCACAACACTGCAGTCGTATCCTGCAGCTCCTGAAGCACAAATGCCAATTAAAAGCATCTTGTCATGTACCGCCAACCTCAGGCACTTGTGCATCGTACAAATTACAAATATGCGCACAGGTTTTGATGCCGTTAGCATAACGTCATGAGACTGTGTGCCTCAAGAATCACTGCTTGTTCCTGTGCTATACGAATAACCACACAATTCTTCATTTGCTTTCTACAGGAACAGGAAGTCTTAAAAATTTCTTGATCATACATAAAAATAAAAATATCTGCTATATTGGGGGGGAGGTGATGTATGATAAGCTAAGCAGAGTTTTCTATCCAGATTTTAATCACTACTTTAGCGGAATTATCATACGAACACGAGTTTTAAACAGAATACATCCGTCCTTGGTAATGTTGAATCGGGCAACCCTGAGACCCAAAACGCTTTTCATAAAACAGGAAAACGTCAGAAGAGAGGAAGTCGCAAAACGTACCCACAACATTGTCGTATTCAACTAAATCAAACCACACAGCAGCCACAGATATCCAGGCACCCAGCAGGGCCAACACTATAAGCCAGGTGAAGACCGAGTGTCCCTCAGATTGTTTGGTGCTCTTGCCAGCCACAGGTACTGACTGGGGCTCTGTGAACACAGAAAAACAACGACAGTGACAGAAATATACCAGGTAATAATGGAAAATTGTGTTGTACATTTATCCATTCAGAGCCTTGAAAGGTAAACGTGAATTAGCAATTAAAAACCCACTGGTTTTGCTGTTAAATAATCAGCTGCATGGTGGTGTCACATGGTACGATCCCTAAAGCCGACTCATGGGTTGTATGGGTTACTCAGGGACTTGGAGGACACCGAAGCCAATGCCAGCTGGCTTCGGGTCTGAGACACATACAATCATATACAATCATTTACAATCCACTACACACATCTGGGCAATTTAGTGTAGCTAGCTGGCCTAATGTCTCATCTCATCTCATCTTCTTCCGCTTAGTCCGGGGTCGGGTCGCGGGGGCAGCAACCTTAGCAAAGAGGTCCAGACATCCCTCTCCCGAGCCACTTCCTCCAACTCTCCCGGGGGGACACCGAGGCGGTCCCAGACAAGCCGAGAGACATAGTCCCTCCAGCGTGTTCTAGGTCGACCCGGAGTCTCTTCCCCGGTTGGACATGCCCGAAACACCACACCAGGGAGGCGTCCAGGGGCATTCTAACCAGATGCCCGAGCCACCTCAACTGGCCCCTCTCAATGCGGAGGAGCAGCGGATCTATCCGAGCTCTTCCCGGATGGCGGAGCTTCTCACCCTATCTCTAAGGGAGAACCCGCCACCCGGCTTAAGGAAGCTCATTTCAGCCGCTTGTATCCGTGATCTTGTTCTTTCGGTCATTACCCAAAGCTCGTGGACCATAGGTGAGGGTTGGAGCGAACGATCGACTGGTAAATTGAGTGCTTCGCCTCGCGGCTCAGCTCCTTTTTCACCACGACGGACCGGTACAGGCACCGCTTTACAGCAGAGGCTGCAGCGATCCGGCTGTCGAGCTCTCTCTCCATCCTTCCCTCACTCGTAAACAAGACCCCAAGATACTTAAACTCCTCCACTTGGGGCAGGACCTCATCCCCGACCCAGAGGGTGCATTCCACCATTGTCCGACTGAGAACCATGGCCTCGGACTTGGAGGTACTGATCTTCATCCCGGCTGCTTCGCGCTCAGCTGCGAATCGCCTCCAATGAGAGCTGGAGGCCCGACTTGATGAAGCCAAAGGACAACATCATCCGCAAAGCAGAGATGATATCCGATGGCCACCGAACCAGAACCCTCATCGCCTCGACTGCGCCTAGAAATTCTGTCCATAAAATTATGAACAGAATCGGTGACAAGGACAGCCTTGGCGGACTCCAACTCCCACCGGAAACGAATCCGAGCTGCTGTTACCAATACGGACCAAACTCTGGCTCGGTGATACAGCCGACCGAATAGCTTCGTAGCAACGGATCCGAACGCCGTTTCTCGAGCACGCCCCACAAGATCTTTCGAGGACACGGTCGAAAGCCTTCTCCAAATCCACAAAGCACATGTGGACAGATTGGGCAAACTCCCCATGCCCCCTCCAGAATCCTGTGGAGCGTATAGAGTTGGTCAAGAGTGCTGCGGCCAGGGCGAAAACCACATTGTTCCTCCTGAATCCGAGGGTTAGACTATCGGTCGGATCCTCCTCTCTAGTACCCCTGCATAGACTTTCCCAGGTAGGCTGAGGAGTGTAATTCCCGATAATTGGAACACACCCTCCGGTCCCCCTTCTTAAAAATTGGGACCACCACCCCAGTTTGCCAATCCAGAGGTACAGCCCCCGATGACCACGCCGATGTTGCAGAGACGTGTCAACCAAGACAGTCCTACAACATCCAGAGTCCTGAGGTATTCGGGCGGATCTCGTCCAACCCCGGAGCTCGACCACCGAGGAGCTTTTTGACAACCTCAGTGACCTCCACTCCAGTGATGGGCGGACCCTCACCCGAACCCCAGGGTCTTCCTCTTCCACGGAGCGTGTTGGTGGGATTGAGAAGGTCCTCAAAGTATTCCCTCCACCTCTCAACAACATCCCCAGTCAAGGTAAGCAGCTCCCCACCTCCACCGTAAACAGTGTTTGTGAAGAACTGCTTCCTCCTGAGGCGTCGGATGGTGGCCCAGAACCTTTTGAGGCCAACCGATAATCACTCTCAGGCCCTCACCGAACTCCTCCCACGCCCGAGATTTTGCATCTGCGAGCCTCGGCTGCAGCACGCTTGGCCTGCCGGGTACCCGTTTGCTGCCTCAGGAGTCCCACAGGCTAATAAAACCCGATAGGCCTCCTTCTTCAGCTGGGACGGCCCCCTTCACCGCAGGTGTCCACCACCGGGTTCGGGATTACCGCCACGACAAGCACCGACGACCTTACGGCCACAGCTATGGGCTGCCGCCTCAGCAATGGAGGCAACGCGAAACATGGCCCATTCAGATTCCATGTCCCCGCCTCCTCCGGGAACGTGGTTGTAGCTCTGCCGAGGTGGGAGTTAAGGCCTCTCGGACAGGGGCTCCTTAACGCGTTCCCAGCAGACCCTGATTACACGCTTGGGCCTGCCAGGTCTGGAAGGCAACCTCCCACACCACCGGCTAACTTCACCACCAGGTAGTGATCGGTAGACAGCTCAGCTCCTCTCTTCACCCGGGAAGTGTCCAGAACATATGGTCGCAAGTCCGATGACACGACTACAAAGTCAATCATCGAACTGCGACCTAGGTGTCCTGGTGCCAAGTGCACTTATGGACACCCTTATGTTAACATGGTGTTCGTGGATAGACAAACTATGACGAGCACAGAAGTCCAACGACACACCATTCGATTCAGACTGGAGAGGCCGTACCTACCGATCACACCCTTCCAGGTCACACTATCGTTGCCCACATGGGCATTGAAGTCTCCCAAGACAACGAGCGAGTCTCCCGAGGGAGCGTTCTCCAACACCCCCAAAGACTCCAAAAGGGTGGGTACTCTTGAACTGTCATTTGGTGCATAAGCACAAATAACAGTCAGGACCCGTCCCCCACCCGAAGACGGAGGGAAGCTACCCTTTGCGTCAACCGGGAGAACTCCCAACATTTGGGCACCGAGACGGGGGCAACAAGAATACCCACACCGGCTCGCCTCTCCCATGAGCAACTCCAGAATAGAAGAAGGTCCAGCCTCTTTCGAGATGGATGGTTCCAGAGTCCCAAGCTATCGTTGAGGTGAGCCCGACTATATCTAGTCGGTATCTCTCCACCTCACGCACCAAATCGGGCTCCTTTCCCGCCAGAGAGGTGACATTCCATGTCCCGAAGGTCAGAGTAAGCAGCCGAGGATCAGTCCGACAGAACCCATGCCTTCGGCTGCCACCCAACTCACACTGCACCCGACCCCTAAAACTCCTCCCACGGGTGGTGGGTCCATGGGAGGGCGGACCCATGTCTCCTTTTCGGGCTGGGCCCGGCCAGGCTCCATGGGCATAAGCCCGACCACCAGGCGCTCGCCTTCGAGCCCCTCCCCTGGGCCTGGCTCCAGGAGGGAACCCCGGTGACCCGCGTCCGGGCAAGGGAGACCGATTCCTCTGTTGTTTTCTCATGTCTTAGGGGTCTGTTTTGAATCGCACTTTGTCTGGACCTTCACCCCGGACCTGTTTGCCTTGGGTGACCCTACCAGGGGCATTTTCCCCCGACAACATAGCTCCTAGGATCATTAGGTCACGCAAACCCTTCCACCACGATAAGGTGGCGATTCGAGGAGGGGTGGCCTAATGTGCATGTCTTTATGTCTTTAGACTGAGGGAGGTAATCAGAACCGATGGAGGAAACCCTTACAATGTCCTGGAAGAGCACAAACTCATACACTGCCTGATCAAAAAAAAAAAAAAAAAAATTTGCACATGAATATATTGTTGCTCCACCTTTAATGTTGTTTACTGCACATAAATGTCATGCCATGGTTTCAACAAACTTAAGCAACAGAACATTTATTTCCATTCGATATAGGGTTCATTTCTCATCGTTGTTTTGGATTGATGATGGAAAAATTGAACCACTTCAGACTGAGTCTTCATCACATCCAAAAAAAACTTTCAATAGGGTTAAGGTAAGGACTCTGGGGTGCCAATACATATGTGAAAATGATTCCTCACATTCCGTGAACCACTTTGAGTCCCCATTTCATACCCATGCAAACCTGATCGTTCAGTACTTTCAAATCAATTGCTGACTTTGTTTTATTACAACATTAAATGTTGCTGAGCCTCTTCTGAACCAACTGGAGCAACAACGCCAGGGAGATTATACTCTTTGATTAAGACTGAAATATTCAGAGCATGCAAATTTATTTAATTGTGCACATGTATAATGCTCATTCCCAAAGTGATTCGAACCCTGATCCGATAATGCTAACCACTGAGTCACTATGCCAGCACAAATAAATAAATAAATAAAGTAATACAGGGATCCCTCGCTACTTCGTGCTTCAATTCATGCAGCTTCAGTGCATCGCGGGTTTTTTTTTTTTTTTTTTTTTGTTAAATATTCATCGAATTAAAAACAAAGAAATTAAGGAAGAAAAGGGGAAAAGTTAAGGAAAATGTCACAAAACAAGGTAAATTATGCAAAAAAAAAAAAAAAACCCTAAACCAATACAAAACAACCCAAAAACTTCTATCAAAACTACCATTGAGAGGTGTGTGTGTGTATTTCTATTTTATTTTATGCATTATTTTTGAATGTTTAATTGTTATTATAAGCATTTATAGCATTCAATATGTATTTATTGATATTATACACATATAGGGCGCTGGATCGCTGATCCAAAGGTTGGGGGGTTCAAGTCCCACTTTCTACAAGGTTGTCACTGTCCCCCCCAGTGCGGCTAACTGGGTTATCAAAGGCAGGCCATGTCTCTCACTGTCTATGGTGTGAGGCATGTAAAAGAACCATTGCTGACATTCGTAAAGAGTAGCTGCAAAGTCGTCAGCGTGTTTCTGCCCCTTGCTAAAAGGGTTGTGAAAGGAAGGGCATCCGACGTAAAAACCTCTGCCAAATCAAACGTGCGAATCAGATGATTCGCTGTGGCGACTCCCGAGTAAAAGGGAAAAAGCCGAAAGGAAGACAGACAGACACATATATACATGTATGTATACATCAGTGGGGGGGGATTTGTGTGTGTGTGTGGGGGGGTGATCCTACTTCGTGGATTTTGATGGTCGCGTGGGGATCTCGGTTCCAATTAACCGCGGAAAGTGAGGGATCCCTGTATTTTATATACACACACGCTCACATAACATATTTAACAAAAATGAATAAATAATATAATATAATTTTATGTGCAGAATGACTTGAGGATCTGCAGCATGACACGCCCTTATTTCAGAACTCGGCGCTTTCTGGATGCGTTGCTGATTATACATCTGCACTGCATTGAGGTCTTGTCTGTAATCAGATTCAAGAATCACGGTAAAAAATATCACCCGAAGAAGGGTCACACTTTCTAATCCGATACCTTCCAGACAGCACCAAAATATCATTCCACAAGACAGAGAGAACAGAAGCTTAAAAACACACACACACACACACACATTACTGGATCATATAACCACAGGGTATTGTATTGTGCTGACAAGGTCATCTACTGCAATGCTCACACAAACACACATTTTCTATACTCCACAACCCTAAGAAGGCAGGAGCTGAAACACAATGTCCTGAAGAAGAAGTCATGATACAGGTGAGTGTTAGGATGATACACACACACACACACACACACACACACACACACACACACACATACACACACATACACACACACACACACACACAAAACGAAGGAGAGACATTCATTATGACTCAAGTTACACTAGTTGTTTTCTTCTCGTTATACCTGTGGGTATAACACAGTTATAACTATGGTGTAACACATACTGATAAATACCACGCCCAGATCTGATCATGGTAGCCATACAGTAAGTAAGCAAGCATCGGCGAAGTAATGCAGAATACCACATGGCTATAATGGCTGCTTGCTGTCGGCTCGTCGGTATCAGATCAGTTCATTACTAGTCTTGAGCATCTCTTAATGAATAAAGCATATGTTATATGTATATGTATGCATTTATATATATGTATACATATACATCCGTTTCGGTGTTAGCAAGAGACAACCTTCAGCGCGAGTTAAACGGTTAGAGATTCTTGACTCCAGGTTGTACGGTTAGAAAACTGCTCCTGACCTCATAACGACGTGCAACAAAAGCCAAGCAATAACCACTTCAACTCCAAAGCACAAATGCAGAACACTACAAGCACTGCCAGACAAACCTCGAACAGGTACTCGTCATGCCAAACCCAACCACTGCCTTCAAGATTAATCTACCTTCTACATTTTTCAGTTTGTTTCCATCCACTCGTGTTTCTTCCATCGTAAACTACGTGCTTCCGACGAAACCTGCAAAGGAAAAATAATGTTGTTTTGTTTTTTGGGTTTTTTTTTCACCCCTCATATGCAGCAGCAGTGGAAGTGTTTGCTGGCTCAGCTGCAAGCTGATCCACACTCGGCCCGTTGGGTATTTTTAGTGGTGCTGTCACCACACTTTGCGCTTCTGGGCCTCATATGGAGATGACGGACAGTTGGAGTAGCTCATGCGCATGCTCAAACATACAGCAGGGTGGAAGGGTCACGAAACTGCGCTGGGTGTCACTTCACACATGACTGACTGGGGTTCGTTTACACGCTGATGCAGAAAAATGGCTCATTCACACAATCAGGGACAGATCAGAGTAGATCACCCCCCCCCCCCCATCTCTATCGAGCACACACCAACACACACGTACCCACACACACACACATTCATACCATGATCTTAAAATACATTTAAGCACAGATATAGAAACAGTCCTTGTTGAAGAGTATGTGTTCATACTTGTTCCAGGCATTTCCCTGTATATATATATAAAAAAAAAAAAAAAAAAAAAAAAAAAAAAAAAATTATATATCACTCCTCAACGCTCAACTCGACCCCTAAGGATGCTTTATCCCCGTCATTATTTTTTTTTCTGCATTATGCAACAAAACCCAGAATTCCCAGTGACATCATCAGAGCCAACCAATCACAGTGTGATCTCTACAAAATTATGCCTACTATTGGCTACTTGATAGAGCATAAATAAATAACACAAACGTAAATAATAAGCCCAGCAATGAATGCTGTAGTTTCTCGCCACAACACGCACTGAGCACAGCATGATATCATCGTAGCGAGCATGTACTATTCACTGGAAACGTCTGTCTACGAAACAGCTGGCAGCCGAGCATAAAGTGCACTGACAAAACTGTTTTGTCAATCAAAGGCATGAGGCGGGGCACACATGCAAATACATGGTGTGTCTGCCCCCAACGATGCTGTCGTCACTGCACTGAATTTCAGCGATTGAAACCTACCTCAGCCACCAGCTCCTTCCCTCGATTCTTTTGACTTTGGGCTTAATGCCCAGTTCGTAGACCTGGCATCCCGCACTCACGCTTCCACTCGAGTGAAGATAAACACAAAATGCTTTTTCTTTTGTCGGCAATGTTCTGA
Organism: Plotosus lineatus; assembly: GCA_024760905.1. Taxonomy (NCBI): domain Eukaryota; kingdom Metazoa; phylum Chordata; class Actinopteri; order Siluriformes; family Plotosidae; genus Plotosus; species Plotosus lineatus. The sequence continues at coordinate 7,304,636 of CM045745.1, read as the reverse complement.
TCAATTCCCGGTGATGAATCAGAGTTGATTTGCGGGGTGCGTGAAATTCAACATGCTTTTGGTTAGAGGGGAACCTTCTTTGGCGCTCCTTGGTCAGATTTTAGGCGTGCATGCTTTAAACAACAAGGACTACTATTCGGCCTTCAACATTAACACATTCACACTTTTACACTGAATCTGTTTATAATTTTTTTCTTTTCATTTCACTGCTTGAATTCATTCATTCATTCATTCATTTACTGAGCTGCTTAATCCTAATTAGGCTCACAGGGAGGCTAGCACCCATCTCAGCCGACTCCGAACGAGGGCAGAGTACACCCTGGACAGCTCGCCAGACCATCACCGGGTAGAAACATGCAGCGCCTCTTGTCGAGAGTCAGCAATGGTTTTTTTTCCACATGAACCTCTCACCATAGACAGTGAGAGACATGGTCGGCCTTTGATAACCCAGTTGGCTGCACTAGGGGAGCAGTGACAACCCGTTGAGAGTCGGGCTTGAACCCCCAACCTTGGGATCAGTGATCCAGTACCTTTACCACCAAGCCACCACTGTCCTCAAAATCATACGGCACCTGGTATTCCCAAGTGGTCTCCCATCCAAGTACAGTGGTACCTCACCTTCCGATAGTCCCAGCAAACGAAAAATCCAGGTTACGAAAAACATTTTCCAAAAGTTTTTGTCTCTGTATACGAAACAAGTTCTCCTTACGAAACGTGCCAAATGCGCCATTCAAACATTAAACCGTGTCATTCAAACATTCAAACAATGCACAAGCTGCTCTCCCATTGACTAACTTCCAACATCCCATCCCGCTGGCCTCTCACTGGCTAGGAGGGATGACGCAGCTCCCTCCCATTGGCTATTATGGAGCTGCATCTCCCATAATGTTTTTCATGTAAAGGACAGAGTTACTGTTGTATCATGTATTTTTTGAGTGTGCTCATTACTTTTAACCTTCCATAAACATTTGTAAGATTATAACTCTGCTAAGAAAACATGGTCAACACACACACACACACACACACACGTGTGATTTCCGGTGCGAGTGAAAAGAAGAAGCGGACTCGTGGCATGCGGTTGAGTGATAGCGCAAAGGAATATGGCCAAACCCATCTACCATCAATATGATATTGAAGCAGAAGGAGGCCTTAAAAGGTATACTTTTATAATTTTTAAAGGGTTTAGGAGGTAGTATTGGGAAGAATCACGCGTTTTGCATGTAAAATGCGGTTCAATTTACGAAAAATCCAGGTTAAGTAAAAGGCTCTGGAACGGATTAATCTCGTAAGGCGAGGTACCACCGTACTAACCAGGCCCAACACTGCTTTACTGTGGAGATCAGACGAACTGGCCTTCTCAGGGTGATATGGTCACAAGCCTGCTTGAATTGAATTAAGTTAATCCATCCGTGCTTATCTAACTTTGAATGGAAAATTTACATTAAGAAAATCCTCCTTTGAAAAATTTTCAAGTGGAAACAGAATTTGTTCAAAATATAACTTCCATTTACATATTCATGAAAAGGCGATACTTTTTTGTTCATTTTCTTTTTATTTGGAGGTACGTCATACTATTGTGTATTCACTCAAATAAAATTTGACATAATACGTACAGATTTTGGAACAATAACCTTCATTTGATGTATCCCCAGTGACTGTGAAAAGGCTCTTACATGAAAATGTGGTAATTCCGAAAGAGAGCACGCTGGATGATGAATTGAGACGTCTCCAAATCTACCCAGACATTCTCGTAATGATTCATATAAAATTGCCATTGTTAAAACGTTTTCAAGCTTGGAATGGGAAGGAGAAAATCACTGAAAAGATGTAAAAAAGCTAAAGCTGTTGGAGTCCA
>CM045745.1:7240281-7297781 GCA_024760905.1 Plotosus lineatus | reverse complement strand
CAGCCGAAATGAAAAGAAGTTGAAGGAGGGTCCTGAGATTGAGTACCAGTCGAGGGTGTTTCTGTGGGGTGTTTGCATGTTCTCCCCATGATTGCATGGGTTTCCTCTGGGTAAGATAGGCACATTAGATGAATTGGCTGGTCCAACTTGCCCCTCGGTGTGAAGGTGAGTGTGAATAATTGTGTGTATGTTGGTACTGCAGTGGCCTGGTGAGCTGTTCAGGATATACTCTGCCTTTGTCTGGTGTCAGCTGAGATAGGCTCCAGCTTCAGTGAGGGTTGTCATATGAAGTGGTCAAACTACTTAGCAGTGTTCCACTCAAGGGCCTGACTCCTTGGGCCTGTCTCTTTGTCATGATGTCCTGGCAGTGTGTCCCATGAAGACCTACACACTCTGTGACATTCATTCATTTTCTGAAGCACTTAATCCTAATTGGGTTTAGGGAGGTTGGCACCCATCACAGCCAACTCCAGGTGAGGGTAGAGTACACCCTGGATGGCACACCAGGGTGTACTCTACCCTCACCTGGAGTTGGCTGTGATGGGTAGAGTACACCCTGGATGGCACACCAGGCCATCGCATGGCAGAAACACGCTAACGGCTGTGCAGCTCATCTTGACGAAAGTCAGCAGTGGTTCTTTTACATGCCTCACACCATAGATAGTGAGAGACATGGCCGGCCTTTGATAAACCAGTTCGGTGCACTGGGGGGGACAGTGACAACCCGTTGACAGTGGGGCTTGAACCCTCAACCTTAAGATCAGTGATCCAGCAGCTTTACCACCAGGTCAGTACTGCCCTACTCTCTGTGATAACGGCATGTAATGAAGTCACATAGAGGTTTGCCGTCGCCCAGGTACATCCAATGAAACTTTTTGAGTTGCGGGTTTTTTTATTTTTTTATTATTTTTCTTCTTGCAACTGTCAGAAAATAGACATAGGAAATCCACATGTTCATTCCAGATGTCGTTCTACTCAGTACACCCATTTCCTCTCAGTATTAAAGATCACAAATATATTTTTGGACAACGACTCTGGTTTCCTCGCACAGTCCAATAACATTCACGTGAGGCTAATTGCACAGTCTTGGTTGCCCCTAGGCATGAATGCTCTGAATGGTGATATATGTCTGTGTTGCCCTGCAGTGATCTGGTGAGTTTTTCAGGGTGTAACTCCACTGTTGTTTGGAGTTGCTGTGATGCCAGCCTCTCCATGTTCCTAATAAAGAATAAAACGTTTCAGAAAATGACATTATATTATTGGACAATGGACAATGTCTGAATCTTGGACATGGTAAATAATTATCTTTCTTGTCAGTATTCAGTAGACTGAGGCCCAGTTAAAAAGTATAAAGCCCGTCTGCTTCTTTGGGTTTGGACCCTGGGCTCGATAAAGGAGTTTGTGTGTGGCGTTGGCAGGATTTCTTTCTGCTTGCGTAGGTTTCCTGTGGGTACTGGTCTGTCCAAAATCATGAACATTTACTTGATTGGCGGTTCCAATTTAACTCTAGTGAGTATATGAGTGAATGGTTGTGTAAATTGGCCCTGCAATGATCTGGTAAAAATTTAAGGGTGTACCCCACCAAAGGCCCATGCTTGGCTGAGAAAGGACGAGTCTACCAGAGACCTTAATACAGTCGATTAAGCATTTCAGCAAATGAGTGAATCAAGAAACAGTTGACAAAACCTCGTCCTGCCTTGAAAAAAAAAAAAAAAAAAGAAGAAGAAGTAAATTGTCCAAGTAAGGAAGATTAAAAAAAAAAAAAAAACAGTTGTTTTCATATCCAGTGTATTTTATTTTATCGCATTAGCAACACTATTCCACTGGGTTTGAATAAAAGGGTCTGGTTTATTATTTATAAAGTTAATAAAGCCACATAAAATGAACTGAAATGAAAAGAAATAAACTCATATATTTACAAATTGGCCTGTGGCTGAAATCTAATAAGGACATTATTGTCCTCTTCAAAATTATTCTTGTATTTATGTTTGTTATGACAGTTGTGCATAGTTTTTATTTCTTTGTAAATTATGAAGTGGTCTATACAGTACATGTTCAAAATATCAAGATAAATGCAACTAGCTTGATAAATTAATACAAGTAAAATGTGTGTGTGTGTGTGTGTGTGTGTGTGTGTGTGTGTGTGTGTGTGTGTGTGTGTGTGTGTGTGTGTGTGCCGGAATCCAAGAAACAATCTTCTCAGTGGGTGGACATGTGCTATTAGACATAAAGTCCTAATAAAAAGCATCAGAATCAGAAAACATAAAAAAAATTTAATTGAAGGAACTCAATGGGTAACTAAGGACATTTGCATAAATCAGAGTTGCTGTTTATAAATATGCATATACACCTGCAGATATAGATGTTTGTAACTTTTCTTGAATAACTCTATAATTGAAGTTTTGAGACTGATCAGCACTGAACAGCACGTTTAACATAAAGCAATAAAATAATGTTGGAATAGACAGAGAGAAATTCTGAAAGCTTGTGTTAAATTACTTAAAAAGCACAAACACTGTGCATGTATACAGCACATGTAAGCTGTAGTGCACACAAAAGTAAGCTTATTGAGCGGGGTGTGGGTCGACCCGGATCACACCTCAGGAATGGAGTGATCCATGAGAGATTTCACAATGCTGTTGCACATCCTGTGGAGAGAAAGCAAATAAATAAAGGAAATATCTTAATTTGGTTCCGTAGCGGTATACATAGGAAGTGCTCGTGATTAAGTAGATCTTGGATACACACAATCCCCTCTTTACCTTTTTATCATGTGTTCAAAGATGATCACTGGCATCACAGTTACAGTCACAACATTCCCACTGGTGTTGAGGATGTCTGACACCTGAGAGTCCTAATCAGCAGAACAGAGTAAAGGACAGAAGCAGATGCATTCATTAGTCAACTGGTACTTCGGAGGTTGTTATGCAAATATTGATTGGCGTATAAAGCGGCATGGTGGTGTACTTGTTAGCATGTCCGCCTCAAAGCAAGAAGGCCCTGGGTTCAATTCCCAGCCTGGGTGTTTCCGTGTGGAGTTTGCATGTTCTTCCCGTGCTTGCGTGGGTTTCCTCCGGGTACTCCGGTTTCCTCCCACAATCCAAAAACATGTACAACAGGTTAATTGGCCGTTCCAAATCTCCCTTAAGTGTGGGTGTGAGTGTTGGTCCTATGATGGCCTGGTGAGCCTTCCAGGGTGTTTGTCACAGCGACAAGATCCTGGGTTTAAGACCCGGGCTAATGCGTTTCTGTGTGGAATTTGCGTGTTATCCCTGTGGTGTTTTATGTTTTCGCTGGGAACTCCAGTTTTCTCCCCCAGTGCAAAGTATGTGTGTGTGTGTGTGTGTGTACGTTAGCCCTGTGATGCATTGGCGAACTGTTCAGGGCGTATCCTGCCATCACCCAGAGTTATCGTTGACAAATGAAGGAATGAATGTTTCTAATATTCAGTCTCACTCACACACAAGCATTCACACTCACACCTAGAGGGAATTTGGAAAAGCCAATTAACCTGATGTACACGTCTTTGGACTGTGGGAGGAAACCAGATTACCTGGAGGAAACCCAGAAAAGCATGATGAGATTTCCACACAGAAATATCCACGCCCAGAAATCGAACCCAGGACCTTCTTGCTGTGAGGCGGATGTGCTAACCACTAAGTCACTATGCTGCCTGTATCTAATATTTGTGTCTTCAGTTCCTTTCCAGAAAAAAAATAGACTACAAGGGTCCAGATGCTCCGACCGAGAAGAAACATTTTATTATATGCTGATGTAGAACAAACATAGGAAGTTTGAAAGCCCCAGCTTCAGCACACAGCAAGTAAACGTCCAGAAATCTAATATACAGTTTTACCTCTGTGACCTTGAAAAGTAGGTCAAGGTCACTTACATATTAACTCATCCTGGCACTCACAGTAGTAAACCAGTACACCAAGTTTGAAAGTCCCAGCTGTCGGAGAACTAATGTGTATTGGATTGAACCCATTCCTATAGCTCCTGGGCCACTTTGTGGGTGGGAAATAAAAAGACAAACACTAGCACTGGATGTGAGTGTCAGGGAGTTCTCTTTCACTAAATATAATCCCACCCTTCGAATGACCTAAATACTCTAAGCAGTCTTACAATAGTATTATATTTCTCCAGTTGTAATCTAAAACTCCCTCGCAGTCATGAAGAGGATCTGTGAATTAACCTGTATAGGAAAAGCTACAAACAGAGGCCCATTACAATGTAGGCAACATCAGTTTAAAGTTTGGATTAGAATAGAGTGAAAGACACACACAGAGAGAGAGAGAGAGAGAGAGAGAGAGAGAGAGAGAGAGAGAGAGAGAGAGAGGGTGTGCACTAGAATGTACCTTCAGTCCAATCACATTCTGCCCATTAATTTCACAGATCTGGTGGTCAGTGAGCAGTCCATTACGAGCTGCAGAGCTGTCCTTTACGATGGATGTGATTCTCCCTTTCTTGAAGATGAAACCAAGCTGTCCGTTCATGTCCTTATGCAGAGTGACAGCACGCTCCAGGGGCCTGAAGAATGATAAATAAAACTGTAAACATGCCCTTTTACATTTACAATGATTAAAATTATTCATTCATGCATTTTCTGAACCGCTTCATCCTACCAGAGTCATGAGGAGGCTGGAGCCTAACTCAGTCGACTCTTTGTGATTAATAAGCATTCACACTCAGGGACAGCACATGTTAGATGTTTTGGAGACAATGTCAGAGAGGCTAGATTGAGATGGTTTGGACATGTACAGAGGAGGGATAGAGAGTATATTGGTAGTAGGATGCTAAGGTTGGAACTACCAGGCAGAAGGTCGAGAGGAAGACCAAAGAGAAGATTTATGGATGTGGTGAAGACGGACATGAAGGTCGTTGGAGTAAGAGTCGAAGATGCAGAGGATAGGGAGAGATGGAGGCAGATCATTTGCTGTGGCGACCCCTGAAGGGAACAGCCGAAAGGAAAAGAAGAAGAAAGAAGAAGACTCACACCTAAGGGCAATTTGGAACAGTCAATTAGCCTAATTTGCAGATCTTTGCACTGTCAGAGGAAATCAGAGTGCCTGGAGAAAACCCACAGAAGCATGGGAAGAACATGTGAACTCCACCTAGAAACACTCAAGCCCAGAACTTAACCCCGAGTCTCTTGCCAAGATGCAGACGTACTGTACTAGCTTCTATACCACCGGGCTGCCCCAGGTCATCCTGGAAGAGACTAATCCAAGCGGGATAGAGATGTTTAATTGGATGGGGAAGGTGATTGGTCAATGGATTTTGATACCGACTTCAAATAATACTTTCCCAAAACCAAACTGCACGTGTGTCCTGAAATGTTTCATGCACATGTTGCAAAGCAGTAACTGTAAAGAGAAAATCAGGAAAAAATTGCTGCTTCGAAATTCACCTGATGAAGAGCACCATTCAGTCAATGTTCCACAAGGAAAGTTCATGAAGAAATGAGAAAGTGAAGAAGTGAGTGATTCGAGGAGAAGTAATGCCCCAAGTTCTTCAGTTACACAAGACGACTTTTACCTCACTGCAGGGTCCTGGGTTCAAGTCCCGGGCTCGGCGAGGGCATTTCCATGTGGAGTTTGAAGGTTTTTCTCTGGGCACTCTGATTTCCTCTGACAGTGCAAAGATCTGCAAATTAGGCTAATTGACTGTTCCAAATTGCCCTTAGGTGTGAGTGACAATTCACCAATAAATTGCAGGGCTAATACAGTCACGACCATTCACACGACTCACATCAAGGGGCAATCTGGAACAACCAATTAGTCTAATGTGCATGTGTTTGTCCAGGTGTAGGCTCCAGCCTCCCTGTGACCCTAAAATAATTTGGTGGTTTGGCAAATGAATGAATATACAGAAACTAAACCACACTCTATAACTAGGTGTTTTTAAGCTCATTCAAAGTTTTAGTACAGGGCTCCCTCACTTTCCGCGGTTAATTGGGACAGAGATCCCCCCGCGACCACCTAATTCTGCGAAGTAGGATCACCCCCCCAACCCCCCTGACTGACATATACGTACATGTATATATATGTGTATGTGTATATAATATCAATAAATATGTATTCAATGCTATAAATGCTTATAATAACAATTAAACATTAAAAAATAATGCATAAGATGTAAATAAAATATAAATACACACATACAGATGCGTGCGCATGCACGCAGATGTGCGTATATGCACACAGATGCGCACCTCACAGAAATGTAACTATTTTTGATTAGGGTTTTTTTTTTGTATAATTGGCTTGTTTTTGTGGCATTTTCCTTAACTTTTCCCCTTATTTTTCCTTAATTTCCTTATTTTTTAATTCAATGAATATTAAAAAAAATAAAATGCGATGCACTGAAACCGCATGAAATGAAGCACGAAGTAGTGAGGGATCCCTCTATATTATACTATGGTGGAAACACAAAACACCAAAATGTTTTCATGTAAAAGAGTGATAATTAAGATGCTCGCTCCAATTTTCTTCTTCTTCTTTTCCTTTCGGCTTTTCCTTTCAGGGGTCTCCACAGAAAACCATCTGCCTCCATCTCACCCTGTCCTCTGTATCTTCTACTATGACTCCAACTACCTTCAATGTCCTCCTTCACCACATCCATAAATCTTCTCTTTGGTCTTCCTCTAGGCCTTCTGCCTGGTAGTTCCAACCTCAGCATCCTACGACCAATATATTCACTATACCTCCTCTGTACATGTCCAAACCATCTCAATCTAGCCTCTCTGACTTTGTCTCCAAAACATCTAACATGTGCTGTCCCTCTGATGTACTCATTCCTGATCCTATCCATCCTCGTTACTCCCAAAGAGAACCTCAACATTCTCATCTCTGCTACCTCCAGCTCTGCTTCCTGTCTTTTCCCCAGCGCCACTGTTTCTAAACCACACAACATCGCTGGCCTCAACACCGTCTTGTACACTTTTCCTTTCATTCTTGCCGATACCTTCTTATCACACATCACACCGGACACTTTTCTCCAACCATTCCAACCTGCCTGCACACGCTTCTTCACCTCTTTTCCACACTCTCCATTGCTCTGGGTTGTTGAGCCTAAGAACTTAAAATCCTCCACCTTCCTTATCTCTGCTCCCTGTAACCTCACCGTTCCTCTTGGGTCCTTGTCGGTCATACACATGTATTCTGTTTTGCTGAGGCTCACCTTCATTCCTCTCCTTTCCAGGGCATACCTCCATCTCTCTAGAGTTTCCTGCACTTGTTCTCTGCTCTCACTACAGATCACAATGTCATCTGCAAACATCATAGTCCATGGAGATTCGTATCTAACCTCGTCTGGCAACCTGTCCATCACCATAGCACACAAGAAGGGGCTCATATCTGACCCTCGATGCAGTCCCAACTCCACCTTGAACTCTTCTGTCACACCAACAGCACACCTCACTAATGTCTTACATCTCTCATATATGTCCTGCACCACTCTAACATACTTCTTTGCCACTCCAGACCTCCTCATGCAATACCACAGTTCCTCTCTCAGCACCTTGTCATATGCTTTCTAAGATGCTCGCTCCAAGTGACCATGAAACAACTTAAGTGTTTCGTCATTTAATTAAAGCATTATCCACTCTGTATAATATTTTTAAATCACCAAATAGGGGACTAATCAGATTGCAGATTCTCATATAGTATATATCAGGGATGTCCAATCCTATCCACAAAGGGCCAGTGTTGGTGCAGGCTTTCACTTCAACTGAGCAAGTGCCACAACCTCCAGCTGTTTCAATCACTAATTCAAAAAAAAAAAAAAAACACTACATTGCACATTAGTGTTTCAATTTTGAAGCTCTATGGCAGCCATGTTGGTGAGACCTTGCTTTAATTTCTTAAAATGCAGCCATTGAAAGCCAACACAGCTCAAAAACACCCAGAAAATATTACTACTGATGATCTCAATATCTTAAATGCAGTGCGTAATTTGTTTGTCTTTGTTTTGAGCTTGGAATTATTAGAAAAATACTGTGTGTGAATGAACTGGTATTAAAAAAAAACCTTTAAATCTACACAGAGACTTTTAGAGCTGCTCACTACTGTTTCACCATCCCACGGATGTTAAAATATCCTGTTCCTGGAAGCTTTATAAATTATTCAGCAGAGGCTGTGCCACTCTAATAAATAAAATATCTATCTGAGGTAAGCTCATGACTAAGAGATACACCACCTACTATATTACATCCTAAAGGTAAGTATCCTGTATGTACCTGTCTCGTACTGCAAGCGTTATTCTCTCAGGATTGGCATTCTTCAGAACCTTGTGCCCACGGTCACTGCTCCAGCCAGCACAGGACTCTCCATTGATCTGCAGAATCTGATCACCGAAGCGAAGACCTCCTAATGCTGCTGCTGTGTTCACTTGAACTAGCTGTACAAACAACCCCTGAATAGCAAACATTACAAGAATCTATTAGTAAGAGCTAATATCAAGCAGTACTGTACATAACATTTAAAAAAAAAATCCAATTTATAGTTAAAACATAAAGTTAACTGTACATCACATATTCTGGCTTTTTTTTTTTACTCTGGTTTTGAATTTCAAGCAGCTGAGAATAAATTAAATGCTATTTTCTGATGTACTAGTGTTTAGTGTGTTTATTATTATTATTATTATTATTATTATTATTATTATTATTATTATTATTATTATTATTATTATTAACCACATCCTATAAATGGAATGGATTGAATTATCATACTTTGAATCCAGAGAGCAGATAAGATGATAAGATTATTTCAGCATCACTATCACCTATCCAAGCTCATCAGAAAAACTAAACAACCGGTTAATGATGGATCCTTCACACACAGAATGTTGTGGCGAGTGGTTTTATTTACCATTGTAATTACATTACTTCATTGTTTCCTACAGAGAAACTATTAGTATAGTATTAGCAACAGTAGTAGATGGCGTTGACGTAGTAGTTTGCATGTCTGGCTCACAGTAAGGTCTTGGGTTCAATTCCCAGGCTTCAGAGTGTCTGTGTGGAGTTTTCATGTTCTCTCTGTGCTTGTGTGGGATTCCTCCGGGTAGTCCAGTGTCCCCCACAGTCCAAAGATATGCACATTAGGCTAGCCTAGGAGTTAGTTAGTGTGTGCGTGTGTGTTTGCAGTGTGATGATCTGGTGAGATGAACAGGATAAATCCTTTCTTTGCACAATGTCGACTGAGATGGACACTGCCTCTTTTTGATCCAGGTATGATTCAGTGGCTCGGCAAATGAGTGACTGACTAATAGTACAAAACTCATGCCCTTTATTTTTGTTAAATAATTGATTATGTCATTTTTTAAATTTCTTTTTGGCAGACTTCTCTTATGTAAACCCTAGAAAGAAGACAGTGAAATAAATCATTTAAATAACGTGTATATAAAATTAATTTTGTTAGTAACCCAACAGAATGAGAACACAAGAAAGAGTAATATATACATATACATGTATGCGCGTGTGTATTGACTATGTCTTCTTTGCAGAGTCATAATCTTACAAGTGTTTATGGAAAGTTAAAAGCCTAAGTCAAAAAACTCATGAAACAACATTAACTCTGTCCTTTACACGAAAAGCATTATGGGAGATGGAGCTCCATAATAGCCAATGGGAGGGAGCTGCGTCATCCCTCCTAGCCAATATGAGGCCAGTGGGGTGGGATGTTGGGAGATAGCCAATGGAAGGGAGCTGCATCATCTCTCCTAGCCAATGGGAGGCCAGCTAGGCGGGATGTTGGAAGATTGTCAATGGAAAAGCAGCCAGTGCATTGTTTGAATGGTGCGTTTTAATGTTTGAATGGCGCGTTTGGCGCATTTCGTAAGGAGAACTTGTTTTTTATACAGATACAAAGAATTTTGGAAAATGTTTTTCGTAATCTGGATTTTGTCGTTTGCTGGGACTATCATAAGGTGAAGTACCATTGTATATATATATATATATATATATATATATATATATATATATATATATCCTCTCCAGGGCATACCTCCACCTCTTTAGATTTTCCTGCACTTGTTCTCTGCTCTCACTACAGATCACAGTGTCATCTGCGAACATCATAGTCCATGGAGATTCTTGTATAACCTCGTCTGTCAGCCTTTCCATCACCACTGAAAACAAGAAGGGGCTCAGAGCTGACCCTTGATGCAGTCCCAACTCCACCTTGAACTCTTCTGTCAGGCCGACAGCACACCTCACCACTGTCTTACATCTCTCATACATGTGCTGCACCACTCTAACATACAGTACTTCTCTGCCACTCCAGACGTCCTCAAGCAATACCACAGTTCTTCTCTGGGCACCCTGTCATAAGCTTTCTCCAGATTCACAAAGGCACAATGCAGCTCCCTCTGACCTACTCTGACCTTCCCTATTAACATCCTTGAAGCAAACACTGCATCTGTGGTGCTCTTTCTTGCATTGAAACCAAGGACCTTCTAATAATGTCGCATATTAATTACAACTCAGTATTGTACCGATAATCATTGTTATAGTCTAAATAGAGAAATGGAGTAGGAGTCATCTTGAAGGAGGAGTCTGTCAGGAATGTTCTAGAAGTGAAAAGAGTGTCAGACAGAGTGATGAGTCTCAAGTTAGAAATTGAAGGTGTGATGTTCAATGTTGTTAGTGCTTATGCCCCACAGGCAGGATGTGAGCTAGAAGAGAAGGAGAGATTCTGGAGTGAGTTAGATGAAATGATACAGAGTACCCCCAGAGGTGAAAGAGTGGTCACTGAGGCAGACTTAAATTTACATGTTGGTGTAGGAAACAGAGGGGACGAGGAAGTGATGGGCAGGTTTGGTATCCAGGACAGGAACGCAGAAGAACAGATGTTGGTAGATTTTGCAAAAAGGATGGAAATGGCTGTGGTAAATACTGTCTTCTAGAAGAGACAGCAGCATAGGGTGACTTCTAAACGCAGCGGTAGGAGCACACAGGTGGACTACATCTTGTGCAGGCGATGTAATTTGAAGGAAGTCAGTGACTGCAAAGTACCGTGTTTCCCCGAAAATAAGACAGGGCTTATATTAATTTTCCTACCAAAATATGATACTAGGGCTTATTTTTAGGTGATGATGTATTTTACATTTTTTTCTATTACATGTCTTATAATATATCTTTGTCTTTATATATTCTTATTTCGTTATATTTCTTTATTTTTTTAAATATTTTAATATCGAGCGATTTTAGCAATTTTTATGGACGCAAGTGTTTGTCCTCGTCTTAAAGCAGCCGCTGCCGTCATCGACTGAGCCTCAACGCGCAAGGATTGATGCTTTGAGAGCGTACCCTAGGTAAAGCTGCCTAATAGATGAGTCAGCGCTTTCACCTCGAGCCCTAGATTGAGTGAGTAGCAGGCCAATGAATTGCTGCCGCTCTCAACTAGGGCTTATTTTAAGGGGAGGGCCTATATTAAAATCATCTTGTAAAATCACGCTGGGTCTTATTTTATGGTTAGGTCTTATTTTCAGGGAAACACGGTAGTAGCGGGTGAGAGTGTTGCCAAACAGCATAGGATGGTGGTGTGCAGGATGACGCTGATGGTGAGGAAGGTGAAGAATGCAAAGGCAGAGCAGAAGTCAAAGTGATGGAAGCTGAAAAAGGAAGAGTGTCGAGTTGTCTTCAAGGAGGAGTTGAAACAGACTTTGGGTGGTCAGGAAGTGCTTCCAGATGACTGGACAACTACAGCAAATGTGATCAGGGAGACAGGTAGGAGAGTACTTGGTGTGTCATCTGGAAGGAGAGGAGATAAGGAGACTTGGTGGTGGAATCAGGAAGTGCAGGAGTGTGTACAACGGAAGAGGATAGCTAAGAAGAAGTGGGACATTGAGAGGACTGAAGAGAGTAAACAGGAGTACAGGGTGACACCACGTCAGGCAAAGGTAGCGGTGTCAAAGGCCAAACAGAGGGCGTATGATGACTTGTATGCTCGGTTGGAAAGTAAAGAGGGAGAAAATTATTTATTCAGGTTGGCACAGCAGAGAAATAGAGATGGGAAGGATGTGCAGCAGGTTAGAGTGATTAAGGACATAGAGGGAAATCTGTGTGCTGGGAAGAAAGAAAGAGTACTTTGAAGAGCTGATGAATGAGGAAAATGAGAGAGAAAAAGAGTAGAAGAAGTGACCGTTGAGGACCAGGAAGTAGCAAAGATAAGTAAGGGTGAAGTGAGGAGGGCATTGGAGAGGATGAAGAATGGAAAGGCAGTATGTCCTGATGACATACCGGTGGAGGTATGGAAGTGTCTAGGAGAGGTAGCAGTAGATTTCCTGACAAGAACATTCAACAAGGTCTTATAGAGTGAGAGGATGCCAGAAGAATGGAGAAGAAGTGTACTGGTGCCCATTTTTAAGAACAAGGGAGACGTGCAGAGTTGTGGCAACTACAGAGGGATAAAGTTGATGAGCCATACGATGAAGTTATGGGAAAGAATAGTGGAAGCCAGACTAAGGGCAGAGGTCAGCATTTGTGAACAACAGTTTGGTTTCATGCCAAGAAAGAGCACCACAGATGCAGTGTTTGCCTTGAGGATGTTAATAGAGAAGTACAGAGAAGGTCAGACGGAGCTGCATTGTGCCTTTGTGAATCTGGAGAAAGCTTATGACAGGGTGCTGAGAGAGGAAATGTGGTATTGCCTGAGGAAATCTGGAGTGGCAGAGAAGTACTGACTGTGCTGTTGGTGTGACAGAAGAGTTCAAGGTGGAGGTAGGGCTGCATCAAGGGTCAGCTCTGAGCCCCTTCTTGTTTGCTATGGTGATGGACAGGCTGACAGACGAGGTTAGACAAGATTCCCCATGGACTATGATGTTTGCAGATGACATTGTGATCTGTACTGAGAGCAGAGAACAAGTGCAAGAAAATCTAGAGAGGTGGAGGTATGCCCTGGAAAGGAAGGGAATGAAGATTAGCCTCAGTAAGACAGAATACATGTGTGTGAACGACAAGGACCCAAGAGGAATGGTGAGGTTACAGAGAGCAGAGATAAGGAAGGTGGAGGATTTTAAGTACTTAGGCTCAACAATCCAGAGCAATGGAGAGTGTGGAAAAGGGGTGAAGAAGCGTGTGCAGGCAGGTTGGAATGGTTGGAGAAAAGTGTCCGGTGTGATGTGTGATAGGAAGGTATCGGCAAAAATGAAAGGAAAAGTGTACAAGACGGTGTTGAGACCAGCAATGTTGTATGGTTTAGTTAACAGTGGCGCTGTGGAAAAGACAGAGGCAAGAGCTGGAGATAGCAGAGAAATGAATATGTTGAGGTTCTTTTTGGGAGTAACGAGGATGGATCGGATCAGGAATGAGTACATCAGAGGGACAGCACATGTAAGACGTTTTGGAGACAAAGTCAGAGAGGCTAGATTGAGATGGTTTGGACATGTACAAAGGAGGGATAGTGAGTATATTGGTAGTAGGATACTGAGGTTGGAACTACCAGGCAGAAGGCCTAGAGGAAGACCAAAGAGATGATTCATGGATGTGGTGAAGGAGGACATGAAGGTAGTTGGTGTAAAAGACGTAGATGCAAAGGATAGGGTGAGATGGAGGCAGATGATTCGCTGTGGCGACCCATGAAGGGAACAGCCGAAAGGAAAAGAAGAAGAAGATATACATATATCCCCCTTTCTTGTGTTCTGAACAGTTCTGCCAGAACCAGTGCATTGATTTAAACATTTAATAATTTGAATACCGCAGGCTGCCCTGAGCTACTGGAATACGTGTAGTACTGTACTTTTAATATTCTGTTGAATCTACTGCTTTAAACAGGCCAGTGACATACTTTCACAACCTCTTCCATGCTATTCAAAAAAGAGGTTTCCCTTAAAATACTTTCATAGACCTCCCCTTTCACCAGGCCTCTGAGGGTTAATAACTGCCATGGGAGGCTGATGAAAAGACCGGCATGGTAGAAAAAAGTTCTGGTTTTAAAATCCTTTCTGAATGTTTTTCCCAACTGTATTTTTTTTTTTTTTTTAGAAATCACAAATATTGACACTGGTAGATCTGCGACATAAGAAATAAAAAATAAAAGCTTCTAAAATTACAGTACATCTGCAGAAATATTTGTATTTAAAATTTCTTCGTTATATTACGATGCTTGAATACTTAAGCATGTCTGCAGTGTTAAAACATGAGCATGCGTGAGGAAAGTCTGCGTGTGTTGGGTAAGGACACAGCTTCTGGATGCCTTACATTGTCTATTGCTTTGAGGCGGAGGCCGATCCTGCCATCCATGTCTTTACAGAGCACGACCTCTCGAACGCCCTGCCGAATCTCTGCCCTCTTCACTCCAATATCATTGCCAGTTATTGGAGCAGCTGTCCAGTTTGTGCCCGATGAATAAACACTGACAGCCTAAGAACAACAAGATACACTTCTACTGAGTCTGCATTTATATGCACCATGTGGAACTATGTAGATTACATACACATGGACACAAAAGAGAAAATAGATTTACCCCAGCATCTTGCTGGGGGACTGAAGTAGAAAAGCTTTTTATTGCCTCAGCACAAAGATTCAGGCCCATAAACTCACTGAGCTGTGGATACAAACTTCCTGTGGCATCTGACCACACACACACACACACACACACACACACACTTTTTAAAAATAAATACCATTACATTAAACCTCACATAATAACACTTACTAACCATCTCCAGCTTCCTCCACTTTTGACACAGTGTGGGTGGTGTTAGATTGATAGTAGGCAGGATCTGGGAGTGCCAGGGGTGTGGCTTTGGAAGGACTGGCAGTAGGAGTGTTATGTGCCTGCAGCAGAAATGAAAAGCAGTATGTAGCCACACATATGATTTAATTTCAAGACGAAATTAAGGATGCCGCATATGCTGATATTACTGATTACAATCCCAGTGCACAACAATCATACCTGAATAAATTTGTCCACCTTCAGGTCTTCTAAAGACGGATACAGTGACATGGTTGTTCTCTTGTTTCTTGGATCAATTACCTGGAGACACACACACACACACACACAAGTCATATTAGGCGACCAGTGATGCATTATTGTCCTATTCACTATATTGAAGTGTAACTCTAGTAAGAGTATGGATGGATACTTTTAAAGGGAACGGAATGGTCTAGTTATTGAGCTACATTAGGGTTTGTTTGGATGTTGCATCCATCCATCCACCCATCCACCCATGGAGCTATGTAGTTTGAAGTCACAGCGTCAGTGTAACAAATATAGAGATTGTGTTACACTGACACTGTGACGTCATACTGCTTAGCTCCATCCATCCATCCATCCATCCATCCATCCACCCATGGAGCTATGCAGTATGACGTCACAGCGTCAGTGTAACAAATATAGAGATTGTGTTACACTGACACGCTCCATCCATCCATCCACCCATGGAGCAATGTAGTATGACATCACAGCATCAGGGTAACAAAGACAGGGATTGTGTTACACTGACACTGTGACATCATACTGCATAGCTCCATCCATCCATCCATCCATCCACCCACCCATGGAGCTATGCAGTATGGCATCACAGCCTCAGTGTAACAAATATAGAGATTGTGTTACACTGACACTGTGACATCATACTGCATAGCTCCATCCTTCCATCCATCCATCCATCCATCCATCCACCCACCCATGGAGCCATGCAGTATGATGTCACAGCGTCAGTGTAACAAAATAGAGATTGTGTTACACTGACACTGTGACATCATACTGCATAGCTCCATCCATCCATCCATCCATCCACCCACCCATTGAACTATGTAGTATGACGTCACAGCGTCAGTGTAACAAATATAGAGATTGTGTCCCATCACAAAGCAGTAAAATAGTGCATGCATGGGAAGAGTTGGTTTATTGCTCCATCGCTGGGAAATCCAGTGCTGCATTGTGGAAATGGTAAACACAAGCGCACATGCAGCAGCAGCAGCAGCAGCAGTAGGGTGAGGCAACATCTCCAAGAATTTCGCAATGCGATGCGAATCTCTTCCATCGTCGCAACACCCTGCTGTAAGTCCACAGATCGTACAGATGACGCCCACGTGAGCCATGCACACTACGTTTATACCGTGGTTCAGGTCTCAGACGCTGCCGGAATGATGATGGATGGATTTATTTCTGATGATGTAATAAACACTCACCTTGATGCTGCGGAGCACAAACCGTGCGGATCTATCCGCTCGAATGGGTGCGGAGGACAGAAGCTGGTCCACAGAGCCAAAACTAATCGTGATCTTGACTAGTCTTGACCTTCCGTGTGTGTGTGTGTGTGTGTGTGTGTGTGTGTGTGTGTGTGATGAGGAGGTGAACACGCGGTATCACACGCACACACTCCGCCTGGTCACAAGGAGCGCGCGCACCGTCATGTTCTCAGGTCCAGGGCGCGCGCCAGCTTCTGACATCTGACCTGGATGTTCAGCACTCTCTCACCAAACAGGTGATGGTATACCCTCAGAGAAACCTTTATAATGAGACACGTGGCAGCCATTTATTTATCTTAATATTCATTGATCATATCATTTGACAAGATTGGGGTTTCCTCCTGGTACCCCGGTTTCCTCCCTGGCTGCTCCAGATTGACCAGGGGTATTAGTATAAGTCTGTGTCTGTTGCCCAGCGATGAACTGGTGAGCTGTTCAGGGTGTACCCTGCCTTTCTCCAGTGTCGGCTGAGATAGGGTCCACCAAGTGGTTCAACAAATAAGAAGGATGTTGTGGGTTTCCTCTGGATACTCCTGGTTTCATCCCACAGTCTAACCATATGCACAATATTAGGCTGATTGGTTGTTCCAAGGTGTGAGTGTGAGTGTGAATACTGTAGTTGTGTGTATGTTGCCCCTGTGATGGACTGTTGAGCTGTTTAGGGTGTACCCTGCCCTGCCTTCACTCAGCGCCATCGACCCTTATAGTATTAAGTGGTTTAGCAAATTAGTGAGTGTTTGTGTGATTGCGCGAACGGATACGCTACACATTCCATGTCATGGCAACTGATATAAACAATCATTAACACTTATAAAGGCCTATTTTGGACATGATCTTGGACATGATATGTAGCCCTGTGTATAGAGCACATGTGATTTGATTACAGATAACAGCAGATCAGCCCACAGGAAGGAGGTCCTGCATCTGTGGAGATGGTGCAACAACAATAACCTGGAATTAAACACATCCAAAAGCAAACAGATGATAATGGACTTCAGGAGATTGAAACAAACTGAGCACTCTGCCACCGACATCGGTGGACAGGAGGTAGAGAGGGTGGAGTGCTTCAAGTTTCTAGGAGTCCACATCTCGACTGACTTCACTTGGACCAAAGATATCTCCCACCAGGTGAGCAAAGCACAACAAAAAAAATGCACTTCCTCAGTAGGCTCCGACAAGCCCGTCCATCCCGACCCTGACTGATGAACTTTTACCGCTCTTCCATCAACAACCTCCTGACCTAATGCAGTACAGTGTGGTTCAGCAGCTGTACAGCAGAGGACAGGAAGGCCTGGCAGCGGGTGGTGAGGATGGCAGAAGCGGGTGATTGGAACTACATTACCCTCAGTGATAATTACACTGACAGATTTGAGACCCGAGGGGCAGTGGTATAAGGCGCTGGATCACTGATCCAAAGGTTGGGGGTTCGAGTCCCACTCCCCACAAGGTTGTCACTGTCCCCCCCCCCCAGTGCAGCTAACTGGGTTATCAAAGGCCGGCCATGTCTCTCACTGTCTATGGTGTGAGGCATGTAAAAGAACCATTGCTGACTTTCGACAAGAGTAGGCTGCAAAGTCGTCGGCGTGTTTCCGCCCTGCGATGGCCTGGCGAGCTGTCCAGGGTGTACTCTGCCCTCGCCCTGAGTTGGCTGGGATGGGCACCAGCCTCCCCGCGACCCTAATCAGGATGAAGCGGTTACAGAAAATGAACTGAACTGATGATGAGATTTGAGACCCCACACACTGTGGACACTCCCTTTTCTCCCCTCCGGAAAAAGGTACAGGACACCATTCATTTATTCCCTGAACCGCTTAATCCTAATTAGGGACACGGTAGGCTGGCGCCCATCTCAGCCGACTCTGGGCAAGGGCAGAGTACACCTTGGACAGCTTGCCAATCCATCGTAGGGCAGAAACACACTGACGGCTATGCGGCCTACTTTCAATGAAAGTCAGCGATGGTTCTTTTACATGAACCTCACACCATAGACAGTGAGAGACATGGCCGGCCTTTGATATCCCAGTTAGCTGCACTGGAGGGGGGCAGTGACAACCTTGCTGAGAGTGGAGCTTGAACCCCCCAACCTTGGGATCAGCGATTCAGCACCTTTCCACCGTGGTACAGGACACTAAAAACAAAAACTAACAGACTCAAGAAAACTTTTACCCACAAGGTGTTAAACGTGTAACCACCACCACCACCACCACCATCACCATCACCATCAGCACGACCATCACCATCAGCACCACCACCACCATCACACACACTGACTAAATAACCATCATTCAGACCATCTTCCTGGACAGCGCAATACTCATGTTTTGAACATCATAACATTTTAGCATCATGTACGTTATAATATATAATTAATATATAATATAATATATCACGCACCTTTGACATATCACGCGCCCTTCTGAGTCAGTGTGAATACGTGTGACTAAGTGAATGCACATGTATAGCTCAGTGTAGTTCCTTAGTTGTCTTTTGTGCATTTTCTTTTTATAATTGCTGCAAAACTGATTTTCATTGTTCATGTTATCTTTATAACATCTGGTACGGTATGTCAGAGATAAATAATGGTGATGATGTGATATATGATAACTCGCAATGAGAGATAATTGAGCAGTGTTGAGCGTTTCTAAAATTATTCCTCTCACACTCGCTCATACAAACTCAGTAAGGGTGTGAGGATGTCTCTGGAAGTCCTGGAACATTCATTCATTTGTCTCAGCTGACCTTAGACCATCTCAGTCACACACGAGAAGAACAAACCATATAAGGACATGAACTGGTGTGGTCTTGAAAGGTCAAACCTCAGACACTGTAAAAGCTTTCTGAAATTTCCCCCTCATTTGGTCACATCAACATACAGAACACACACACACACACACGCATATATATATATATATATATATATATATATATATATATGTGTGTGTGTGTGTGTGTGTGTGTGTGTGTGTGTGTGTATGTGTGTGTATATGTATGTATATATATGTGTGTATATGTATGTATATATGTATATATATATATATATATATATATATATATATATATATATATATATATATATATATATATGTGTGTGTGTGTGTGTGTGTGTGTATGTGTGTGTGTATATGTATGTATTTGTGTATATATATATATATATATATATGTATGTGTGTGTGTGTGTGTGTGTGTATATGTATGTATATATATGTGTGTGTATATGTATGTATATATGTCTATATATATATATATATATATATATATATATATATATATATATATATATATATATATATATATATATATATATATATATATATATATATATATATATATATATGCATGAATGACAAGGACCCAGGAGGAACGGTGAGATTACAGGGAGCAGAGAAAAAGAAGGTGGAGGATTTTAAGTACTTAGGTTCAACAATCCAGAGCAATGGAGAGTGTGGAAAAGAGGTGAAGAAGCGTGTGCAGGCAGGTTGGAATGGTTGGAGAAAAGTGTCCGGTGTGATGTGTGATAGGAGAGTGTCAGCAAGAATGAAAGGAAAAGTGTACAAGACGGTGATGAGGCCAGCGATGTTGTATGGTTTAGAAACAGTGGCCCTGGGGAAAAGACAGGAGGCAGAGCTGGAGGTAGCAGAGATGAAAATGTTGAGGTTCTCTTTGGGAGTAACGAGGATGGATAGGATTAGGAATGAGCACATCGGAGGGACAGCACATGTAAGACGTTTTGGAGACAAAGTCAAAGAGGCTAGATTGAGATGGTTTGGACATGTAGAGAGGAGGGATAGTGAGTATATTGGTAATAGGATGCTGAGGCTGGAACTACCAGGCAAAAGGCCTAGAGGAAGACCAAAGAGACGATTCATGGATGTGGTGAAGGAGGACATGAAGGTCGTTGGTGTAAGAGAAGAAGATGCAAAGGATAGGGTGAGATGGAGGCAGATGATTCACTGTGGCGACCCCTGAAGGGAAAAGCCGAAAGGAAAAGAAGAAGAAGATATATATATAATGTGTGTGTGTGTGTGTGTGTGTATGTATATATGTGTGTGTACATATATATATATATATATATATATATATATATATATATATATATATATAGTCAACGGGCAGTGGTGGCCTGGTGATAAAGGCTAACTGGGTTATCAAAGGCCGGCCATGTCTCTCACTGTCTATGGTGAGAGGTTCATGTAAAAGAACCATTGCTGACTTTCGACAAGAGTGGGATGCATAGCCATCAGTGTGTTTCCATCCTGCGATGACCTTGCGAGATGTCCAGGGTGTATTCTGCCCTCACCTGGAGTGGGCCGGAATGGGCGCCAGCCTCCCTGCAACTCTAATTATGATTATGCGGTGACAGAAAATGAATGAATTAATGAATATATATTCGATCACATGGGTAATTAAAACCATGAACAATACAGGACCTATTTGTTGCATGATCCATGCTGTGGGGTGGAGGTGTAGGGTGGAGGTACCTCGCACTCTTTGAGTGCCCCTGTAGTTCTGTCTGGTTTTTTCCATGGTTTTGCTAGAGGGGGAAAAAAAAAAGATTGAAATTGAGTTACAGGTGACTGCAAAACAGCGACAGGCGGGCAGTGTTGTTGTAAGTGTCTGACAAGGTGGAAAGGATTCCTACAGTGATACACCTGTGCATCATTACCAGAGTAATCGTAATGAAACTGAAGGAAATGACTGTTTCTACATTCACCTCTCTTTACAATTCTCTCCCTTTCCAGTCCCTTACGCAGTGCCTCATTTAGTTCGTTCATTTCATTTTCTACAATTATTTCTAATTAGGGTCGCAGGGAAGCTGGTGCCCATCTCAGCTGACTCTGGGTAAGGGCAAGGTACACCCAGGCCATCGCATGGCCAACACACACACTCACAACTATTCAAACTCGTACCTATGGGGATTTGGAAAAGCCAGTTAGCCTAACACGCATGTTTTGCACGCAGAGTACCAGAGGAAACTCATGCACGCATGGGGAGAATACGTATGCAAATTCCACACAGAGATGCCACAAGCCCACGAATCAAACTCAGGCCTTCTTGCTGTGAGGTGCCAGGGCATTGCTTACTTTTAATTTACAGTATATAAAACCAGGGGCAGTGGTGGCCTAGTGGTGTAGGGTCTGGCTCACTGATCCTAAGGTTGGGGGTTCGAGTCCCACTTTCCACAAGGTTGTCACTGTCCCCTCAGTGCAGCTTACTGGGTTATCAAAGGCCGGCCATGCCTCTCACTGTCTATGGTGAGCGGTTCATGTAAAAGAACCATTGCTGACTTTCAACAAGAGTAGCCACAAAGCCATCAGCGTGTTTCTGTCCTGAAATGGCCTGGCGAGCCGTCCAGGGTGTACTCTGTCCTCGCCTGGAGTCGGATGGGATGGGCGCCAGCCTCCATGCGACCCTAATTAGGATTAAGCGGTTAAAGACAATGAACTGGAATGAACTGAGTATATAACTATAAAGATTCCCTTCATTAGAGTCTTTTTGATGTCTCTGGGCATCGTGTAATGTTTAGCAGTTACCCACACCAGTGACAGGGATCCTCTGTGAAGTTTGCATGTTCTTCCTGGTACTCTGGTTTCTTTCCAGTGTCCGGAGATATGCACGTTAGGCTAATTAGCAGTTTAAAATTATCTGTTTGGAGTTTACATGTTCTCCCTGTGCTTGCGTGGGTTTCATATGGATGATCTGGGTCGCCCCCCCCCCCACACACACACACACACACACACAGGCCAAAGACATGCACTTTAGGTTAACTGGCTTTTTCAAAGTACAGGGGTACCTCACCTTACGATAGTCCCAGCAAACGAAAAATCCAGGTTACGAAAAACATTTTCCAAAATTTTTTGTCTCTGTGTATGAAACAAGTTCTCCTTACGAAATGCACCAAACGCGCCATTCAAAGGCGCCATTCAAACATTAAAACGCGCCATTCAAATGCACCATTCAAACATTAAAACGCGCCATTCAAACATTCAAACAATGCATGAGCTGCTCTCCCATCATTGACGTTCAAACATCCCGCCTCGCTGGCCTCCCATTGGCTAGGAGGGACGACGCAGCTACCTCCCATTGCCTAGCTCCCAACATCCCGCTTCGCTGGCCTCCCATTGGCTAGGAGGGACGACGCAGCTACCTCCCATTGCCTATCTCCCAACATCCTGATTCGCTGGCCTCCCATTTTATTATTATATTTTGGGTGGTCAGGAAGTGCTTCCAGATGTCTGGACAACTACAGCAAATGTGATCAGGGAGACAGGTAAGAGAGTACTTGGTGTGTCCTCTGGAAGGACAGTAGATAAGGAGACTTGGTGGTGGAATGAGGAAGTGCAGGAGGGTGTACAAAAGAAGAGGTTAGCTAAGAAGAAATGGGACATAGAGAGGACCGAAGAGAGGAAACAGGAGTACAGGGAGACACAGCCTAAGGCGAAGGTAGCAGTGTCAAAGGCCAAACAGAGGGCGTATGCTGACTTGTATGATAGGTTGGACAGTAAAGTGGGAGAAAATGATTCGTACAGGTTGGCACAGCAGAGAAATAGAGATGAGAAGGACGTGCAGCATGTTAGAGTGATTAAGGACAGAGTGGGAAACGTGTTGACTGATGACAGAAGTGTGCTGGGAAGATGGAAAGAGTACTTTGAAGAGCTGTTGAATGAGAAAAATGAGAGAGAACAAAAGAGTAGAAGAGGTGACCGTTGAGGACCAGGAGGTAGCCAAGATTAGTAAGGGTGAAGTGAGGAGGGCATTGAATACGATGAAGAGTGGAAAGGCAGTTGGTCCTGATGACATACTGGTGGAGGCATGGAAGTGTCTAGGAGAGGTAGCAGTAGATTTTCTGACAAGAACATTCAACAAGGTCTTAGAGAGTGAGAGGATGCCAGAGGAATGGAGGAGAAGTGTGCTTGTGCCCATTTTTAAGAACAAGGGAGACGTGCAGAGTTGTGGCAACTACAGAGGGATAAAGTTGATGAGCCATACGATGAAGTTATGGGAAAAAATAGTGGAAGCGAGACTAAGGGCAGAGGTCAGCATTTGTGAACAAGAGTTTGGTTTCATGCCAAGAAAGAACGCCACAGATGCAGTATTTGCTTTGAGGATGTTAATAGAGAAGTACAGAGAAGGCCAGAAGGAGCTGCATTGTGCCTTTGTGGATCTGGAGAAAGCATATGACAGGGTGCCGAGAAAGGAACTCTGGTATTGCATGAGGAAGTCTGAAGTGGCAGAGAAGTATGTTAGAGTGGTGCAGGACATGTATGAGAAATGTAAGACAGTGGTGAGGTGTGCTGTCGGTGTGACAGAAGAGTTCTAGATGGAGATGGGACTGCATCACAGATCAGCCCTGAGCCCCTTCTTGTTTGCTATGGTGATGGACAGTTTGACAGACGAGGTTAGACAAGACACTCCACAGACTATGATGTTTGCAGATGACATTGTGATCTGTGGTGAGAGCAGAGAACAAGTGCAGGAAAATCTAGAGAGGTGGAGGTATGCCCTGGAAAGGAGGGGAATGAAGGTTAGCCTCAGTAAAACAGAATACATGTGTGTGAACAACAAGGACCCAAGAGGAACGGTGAGGTTACAGGGAGCAGAGATAAAGAAGGTGGAGGATTTTAAGTACTTAGGCTCAACAATCCAGAGCAATGGAGAGTGTGGAAAAGAGGTGAAGAAGCGTGTGCAGGCAGGTTGGAATGAATGGAGAAACGTATCCAGTGTGATGTATGATAGGATGCTATCGGCCACAGCACTGTTTCTAAACCATACAACAGTGGCCCTGGGGAAAAGACAGGAGGCTGAGCTGGAGGTAGCAGAGAAATGAATATGTTGAGGTTCTTTTTGGGAGTAACGGGGATGGATAGGATCAGGAATGAGTACATCAGAGGGACAGCACATGTAAGAGGTTTTGGAGACAAAGTCAGAGAGGCTAGATTGATAAGGTTTGGACATGTACAGAGGAGGGATAGTGAGTACTGTGTATTGTTAGTTGGATGCTGAGGTTAGAACTACCAGGCAGAAGGCTGAGAGGAAGACCAAAGAGAAGATTTATGGAGGACATGAAGATAGTTGGAGTAAGAGTAGAAGATACAGAGGATAGAGTGAGATGGAGGCGAATGGTTTGCTGTGGTTAGCCCTGAAGGGAACAGCCAAAAGGAAAAGAAGAAGAAGGTGAATATATATATATATATATATATATATATATATGAAAGTGTAAAATTAAAAGTTACTAATATCTATATAAAGGGATGGAGAGAATAAATCCTGTCAGTGAGGGATATGTACAGCTTCATCAATATGATAAACAGTAGACTGTAAATGTGCAAAGTGGGTATTGTTGCGATATGGAGGATTCGAATAATTTAATGGTAACAGGTAGGAATGACTTCCTGTGTCTTTCAGTGGTGTATTTAGGTAAAACTGTATCAATCTCAGTTGGATTCATTCATTCATTTTCTGTAACTGCTTGATTCTAATTAGGGTCTAATTGACCTAATTGGGCACACATCCCAGCCGACTCTGGGTGAGGGTGGAGTACACCCTGGACAGCTTGCCAGGCCATCGCAGGGCGGAAACACGCTGGCAGCTGTGTAGCTCCTCTTGATGAAAGTCAGCAATGGTTCTTTTACATGAACCTCTCACCATAGACAGTGAGAGACATGGCCGGCAGATAACCCAGTTAGCTGCACTGGGGGGACAGTGACAACCTGCTGAGAGTGGGGCTTGAACCCCCAACCATAGGATTAGTGAGCTAGCACCTTTGCCACCAGGCCACCACTGCTGTGTTGATGTTTATTTTAGTTGTGTTCTTGCCTCCACATTATTATGGCCTGTGCAGGGGTCATTGGCACTAATTTTACAGGAGTAAGCAAATGACTTCAGAAATATAGTGTAGTCGATTCCCCCCATTTTTTATACCTGGAAAGTATATGGGCCTCTTTAATTCTGGCAATATTTTGAGCAACAGTGTCACCTGTTGATGCATCTTCTGTATGACGTAATGCAATCACTACCGCCACCTAGAAAAACATGTCGTCTTCCACTTCGGTAAGTTCTGCTCTGCTTAAGGGAAAATAATACACATTCTTTCCTCCAACTTCAATTTGTAAAAATATTATCTTTCAATACTTTAATCTAATCTAAACAAATGAAAAATTGGTGCAGCCTCTGCTTGGACGTGGACCTTGTACTGGCCCATTGTGAAGAGGGAGTTGAGCCAAAAGGCAAAGCTCTAGGTTTACATTCCTACACTCACCTCACTCAGTCACGAACTTTGGGGACTGACTGAAAGACCAAGATCACAAACAGCTGAAAGAGCTTCCATTACAGGGGTGTGTGTGTTTGTGTATGCGTGGGGGCAGCTCTCCTTTAGAGATAGGGTGAGAAGCTCGGCCATCTTGGAGGAGCTTGGAGTAGAGCCGCTGCTCCTCCTTGTTGAGAGGAGGTGGTTGAGGTGGCTCTGGCATCTGATTAGAAAGCCTTCTGAAAGACTTGCTGGAGTGATGTTTCGGTCATGTCCAACCAGGAAATGACCCCAGGGTCGACCTAGACCCGTTGGAGGGAATAAGTCTCACACCCGGTCTGGGAACGCCTTGATGTTTCCCGAAAACTGAAGGAATTGGCAGGGAAGAGGGACGTTTGGACCTCAATGCTTAGGCTGCTGCTCCTGCGACCTGACTCGGGACCAAACGGAAGAGGATGGCGATGATGATTTTGACTTTCTTCTTCTTCTTCTTTCGGCTGTTCCCTTCAGGGGTCGCCACAGCAAATGATCTGCCTCCATCTCTCCCTATCCTCTGCATCTTCTACTCCTACTCCAACGACCTTCATGTCCGCCTTCACCACATCCATGAATCTTCTCTTTGGTCTTCCTCTGGGCCTCCTGCCTGGTAGTTCCAACCTCAGCATCCTACTACCAATATACTCACTATCCCTCCTCTGTACATGTCCAAACCATCTCAATCTAGCTAGCCTCTCTGACTTTGTCTCCAAAACATCTAACGTGCTGTCCCTCTGATGTACTCGTTTCTGATCCTATCCATCCTCGTTACTCCCAAAGAGAACCTCAACATTTTCATCTCTGCTACCTCCAACTCTGACCCCTGTCTTTTCCCCAGGGCCACTGTCTCTAAACCATACAACATCGCTGGCCTCATCACCATCTTGATGACAATATTGACTTTAATACGAAAAAAAAAAACACTTTATATGAATGAATGTAAAATATGGACATATATTTATTTGCAAAATAAATAAGACATTCAATTATTCACTTTGAAAATATGATGAGCATACAGTATCAAATACACAGACAATTAAAACGACTGCATTTTTCAAAAGTTAACATGATGGAATAATAATGGCTCAATTAAAAATAAACACAGAAACCAGTAGAAGTAGAAGAACCACGACATCACCCTGATGTTCGCCGAAGTTTGCACTCTAGTTTTCAAGAAATATTTAATCTTCTACATTCCACCAGTAGACCCTCAGTTACTTTACACTTATCGACACTGCCCTGCCAAAAAAGATGCTATTTAAATTTAGATGAGCAAACACTGAAAATCTTTTGGCTGGATAATTACGACAGTGATTAATATCTTGCAGCTGACAACAGCCCCTCCCCCATTTTCTCCCTAATTTATTCATATCCAACTCCCATCCAACCAGGGAAGGCAAAAAGTATGCAAATACTCCCTCTGTGACATGCAATGCTAGTCACCTGCCTCTTTTCAAACCGTGGCCCATGCGGTCTAACACACTTAGAGGGAAAGCTCGATCCGCCCACTAGTACGAATGAGCTCACAAGCACTCATGATTGGCTGGCGATCACAATGAGTGACAGGGAAGTGAGTGTATGAGATCCCTCGCTCCCGTGAGAGCTGAACTGTAGCATTAACCCGAAGTTGAGCTGTGATCTTTGGGTTCATAGTCACGCACTTTGTCGATGCACCACTCGGGAGTCCTGGCAACAATCCTTTCAACTCGAAATGATTGTGTGAGCATCATCGAATTTCTATAACAACCATATTGAGCTGTAGCTGCTGCCGAGCGATCATAAACAATTGGTGGCCATTTTTGCTGAACTCGATCTGGACTTACAATGACCTTTTCATGAAACCTTTCGTCCCAAGTTGCTACCCTAAAAATCTGACGCTGATAGGTCAAGCAGTTCTTGAGATATAGGGCCCATCATGCACAGTGGCCGCTTTACAAGCCTCTGGAGGCACAATCATGATGTTTATGGTCTGTTGAATACTCAGCTCCGTGATGTAGAAATAAAATGAAGTAAGTTGACAATCTGAATGCAGTGAACGACCAGGTTATCCCATCGATCATTTTCTGTAACCCCTTAATCCTAATTAGGGTCACGTGGAGGCTGGCACCCATCCCAGCCGACTCTGGGCGAGGGCAGAGTACACCCTGGAAAGCTTGCCAGGCCATCAAAGGGCGGAAACACGCTGTCGGCTATGCAGCCTACTCTTGTCGAAAGTCAGCAATGGTTCTTTTACATGAACCTCCCACCATAGACAGTGAGAGACATGCCTGGCCTTTGATAACCCAGTTAGTGCACTGGGGGGACAGTGACAACCTGTTGAAAGTGGGGCTTGAACCCCCAACCGTAGGATCAGTGATCCAGCACCTTTACCACCAGACCACCACTGCCAGTTATCCCATCGATGGATCTTCTTCCCTGATGGCACGGATATATAGTATTTATCCTTCAATTGAGAAAGAGAGGTTCGGGGAGCGAGAGGAGTCATTTTTACACATTTATTTGGTACCTCAGGGTTCGGATCTTAACCCCAGTATAAAAAAATAAAGTATTTGGGATGTGCTGATTAGCTCTTAATGCAGTGGTTCAACTCCCTTTTCATAAACCCAAGATCTTTGTAAGAATTAAATCCACCTGCGGATGGAAATAAATATCCTGACATTGCATAAATTTGTTCGAACACTACCACATCAAATAAATGGCATAATCCAGGCTAAAGGAGACCCAAAAAGTGCCCCCCCCCCTTTTTTTTTTTGGCTGGGCAGCGTACATTTATACACAATCAATAAGTAGCACACATTTCTAAATTCACAACAAGTACACTTACTTATGAATAAGAACAGGAAGCTGACGAACATCCACGTGCAGACATCCAATAGTCGTACGTAACAATCAACACAATTTGGTAGTGTAGTGGAAGAGAGATTGATTCACGTGGGTAAAGCGAATGTCAAAAAGGCCCCAAGCATAACCGGGACAGAAAACTGTTAAGGTCCAAGAGAACATAAATATGGAGAATACCGGTTCTGAGTGAAGGCTACAAGCAGTTAATGAATTTGCCGCCCAATTCTACTCACAACTGAAGTACTCTGTGCATACGTAATACATGGTTTGTACTGTTCTACATATGCATGTTATGTATTTTCTGTGTTTTACCCTTCAGACAGGAAAACACCCTTAAAATAAACACAATACAATGATACCTTGACTTACGAAATTAATCCGTTCCGAGGGTGAGCTCGTAAGTCAAAAAGTTCGTTCGATAAAACAAAAATTCCCATAAGAAATAATAGAAAACCAATTAATCCGTTCCAACCCCCTCCCAAACTCATATAACCTGACAAAACACGTATATTTGACCCAATATATTAAAGATAAACATGTAAAAACATAATAATTAATCATAAATAATGATAAAGAACAATAAACAATAAGGTAACTAACTCTTCCGATCATCGACTGTGGGAAAGATGTCATATGGGCACGAAGATGTCACATGGGCAGGCATCACACCACCTCTAATATTTGAGAAACACTGGCCTTGTAGGAGCCCACTACGAGCCTTTCCTCGCTGGCATTCGTGGCGTGCACGTAGGACCCTGTGGAACATGCTTTTTTTTGCCATACTGTAATTAAGTGTAATTGTGCATCCTCTACAGTAGGTGGCAGTGGTGTTCTCACTGTATTCCCTCTGGTGCAGGGAAAAAACACCGAGCAAATGATACGAAGTACAATAAACACTATTTATGGTCGCGCGTGTGGTGCTGGGGTGGGGGTGGGTGAAATGGGGTTTTTTTTTCTTCCAAGCGGGGACACCACAGAAAATAATTGAGAAGCACTGCACAAGGCGTTCTTGGAGTACGCAGGAATACACGCGGAAGAATACAAGGCTAATCAGCCCGGAAAAGCCAGTTCCCCAGCAGAGCTCGTAAATCAAAATTTTGCTCTTTGGGCAGGTTTTTGGTGGATCGAAGCTGGTATCATGGAAAATTCATTATAAAAGTCACTCGTAAGTCAAGGCATCACTGTATATTACTTTTACACTCAGACTCAACGCTTCATTTCAAACCCAGTGTCTTTAGTACAGTACAAGTGGCTCGTCATACATAGTCACAGTATAGATTAACCTAAAAAAAAGAAGCCAGTGATTATATGTACCAAGACATAATGTATGATCACATATTCATTGGGTTTTTTTTCTCACTCATTGTATGTGTTTGATCTTGCTTTGTATCTAAGCAATACATCTTGTGAAGGTGGCAGAATGCCGAGGCCAGCACGGGTACGGTCTGGTAACAGTGTGACATCAGGCGTGCTGAGCTGTAGGTCATAGTGCCAGAGCGCCAACATGAGAAACTGCTTTATCTCGTTCATTGCAAAGAAACGGCCCGGACACTCACTGGCACCAGAACCAAATGGCACAAGGTAGTGTTTCAGCTGTCTGCCATTTTTGAAGAACTGGCTCCGCCTTTGATTTTTCTCATCCAGGAATCGATCATACTTGAACTCCTGTGAGTGAATAAAAAAAATTGCAGAAAGAAAGATCACAGCCAACCTAATATAACACACACTTTTAATATGTCAATCAGACCCATATACAGCAGGGGTACAACGGTTGAGATCATTTATTCACGCGTTATTTTTCCCAAGCCAGCTAAGATGGCGGGGTACATCCTGAACGTCTTGCCAGACCATCGCAGGGCTAACACACATACAACCATTTACGCTCACACCTAGGGGTAATTTGGAATTGGCAGTCGTGCAACTGTGAGGAATTTTTGGAAATTGGTGCACATAGAGGAAGCTCACACAAGCACGAGGAAAACAACTCATACAGAAACATCCCACGCCTGAGAATGGAACTCATACAGTGAGGCGGACGTGTTAACCGCCATGCT
Source organism: Plotosus lineatus (assembly GCA_024760905.1). Taxonomy (NCBI): domain Eukaryota; kingdom Metazoa; phylum Chordata; class Actinopteri; order Siluriformes; family Plotosidae; genus Plotosus; species Plotosus lineatus. The sequence continues at coordinate 7,267,408 of CM045745.1, read as the reverse complement.
GCCATGTCTAAACTTTCGACTGGTTTGATTGGTATTTATATTTAAAAGAACAAGGGCAGTCACTATGCCAGAACTCACACACTGAACACCAAAAATTCCAAATTATTTCATGAACACAGATACCTAAAGTCTTATTTATCAAGATATATAACTTAATAGCTATATATTTTCTAAATCGTTTAATCCTAATTATGGGACCAATCACTAAGTACTGGGAGGCTGGCACCTATCTGAGCCAACTATGGACGAGGGCGGGGTACACTCTGGACAGCTCACAAGGCCATAACAGGGCAGAAACATGCAGACGGCAATCCGATGGCGTCCTCTTCATGAACGACAGCGATGGCACTTTTATATACTTGTACCACAGACAGTGAGACATGGCTGACCTTTGAGAACTCGGTGAGCTACACTGGTGGTGGTGGTGATGTGTGAGAGGGTGGGGGTATGGTGGGGAGGGTGGACATGCCGACACACCACCGAGCTACCAATGTCCCAATACAGGTTGTATTTATATTAACTGTGTTTAAATCAGTGGAAGATCATAAGCCAAGCTAGATATTGCTCAAGTTCCTGATTTGCCAAGTTGAATTGCAGTCCCATCACAACTTTGAAATCGGAAATTTTTTTAGCATCAGGGGAATGATGGATTACAGCGTAACATCAGAGGAAGGAAAAAAAAAACAGAGTCGGATGAGAGAACAATTATTTATAACAGCTGCTTTAACAAACAATCCAGTCGAAGGTCTGGACTCCAACTCAAATCTCTCTGAAGGAGAAGGTATGTCCAGACCGTTGACTGATACGTTATGTTAAAGGAGCTGTCATATAATCATTCATTTTCTGAACCACGTAATCCTAATCAATCAAAAAAAAAAAAAAAAAAAAAGTCAAATTTTGAGTTTAGACATACCTACGTAGTACGCTGACATAATGATGCAATGACGCTGCATTCATTGTTTACAAACGACAGACTAAGTGTGTGTGTGTGTGTGTATATATATATATTTACTTATCAGTTATATAGCGTGTTACCCTTGTGTTAAGACGTCGTCTCTGTGATCTTTGTGTTTACACTGTTTTGTGGACTTTTGTAACCCTAAGAAAATCTGGTTGGTCAGAAGCGTAAGCCTACTAGCATGGGTACAAGTCTCATACACACAGATGAATTAACTATCTGCTCAGATCGGCACAATCTACCATGCATACTCAGTTAAACAAAGAGAGTTGTAATATGAATGAAAACCCGAATCCACAACTTACAGAACAATTACAGATATTTATTATCTTTTATCAGAATCCTAAGAGTGTATGCTTATTTTTATATTAATATTCATTAGGATTTGTACTTGTTCTTTGTATGCATCTCTTGAATAAAGTTTACTTATTTACTTACACAAAAGAAAGAACTCTCCGCTTTGCTGGGATTCACATCAGTGCAGGCTGTGTTCTAAACGAGATCAACGGCACCCTTGTGCACTTGAAAGACCAGAAGTCTGTATAACCCACAGCAAGTACACTACTTTCGCAAGTACACTACTTTCGGTTTTCAGCGCCTCACATATTGTAAGCGTTGATTGGCTGTTTTAAGCTTCATGTAAAGTAACTCGGTATAAATAAGTGACTTATTTGAAATGAATGTTGATATTATTTGATATATTTGATATTATTTTACAATGTTATGTTATAATTGATTTAGGGGTGTTTTATGAGATACGGTAATCGTATTTATGGATGTATAGTACAGTATGAGTGTCATACGTCACTGTAACAACTTATGTTCACTTTCAACTTACGTTCGGCCGCCTGGAACCAAATAAAAACGTAAGTCGGGGAGCGTCTGTATATCACAATACATAAAATCTAGGCAATGCCCGTCCCTAATGCTCACACAACTGTTTATACTCCCACTCACACTTCAGGGCGATTTGCAGCAGACAATTAAGCTACTGTGCATGTTTTTAGACCGTGGGAGGCAACTGGAATACGAGGAGGAAAAACACACAGACACGGGAAGGACAAGTAAACTCTGCACAGAAACACCTGAGCTGGGAATTGAACCCAGGACCTTCCTGCTGGCATATGACTATAGTATTTCAAGCAGAAATAATAATTCAGAAGTTATTTTTCTGTGTTGGAGTGGCACGATGGTGTATTAGTTAGCATGTCTGCCTCTCAGGAAGACGACCCAGGTGCAATTACCCACCCGGAGATTTCTATATGGAGTCTGCCTGTTCTCCCCGTGCTTGTGTGGGTTTGTGTGGGTTTCCTCTGGGTACTTCAGTTTCCTTCAACAGTCCAAAAATATGCACAGTAGACTAACTGGCTGTTGCAAGTCACCCCTATGTTTGAATGGCTATGCAAGTTTTGGCGCAGCAATGGTCTAGTGAGCTGTCCAGGGTGTACCACGTCCTTGCCTGGAGTTGGCTGAGATGGGCACCAGCCTGTCCGCGACCATGATTAGAATCAAGCGGCTTAGAAAATGAATGAATGAAAGTTTCTATATCTGGGCTAGCGTTGTTCAGTTGGGATTGATGCTGTTTGAAATCTTTACCAAAGGGTCTGGGTAGATGTCAGGGTCCAGGTGCAGGAGTCGGGGGTAAAGTGCAATGTAATCTCCTTTCCTAATAGCCGCCTCTTGCCCTGAGTCCAGCATCAGAATGAAGTCATCACATGCAACTCGGATCATGATGGAAGCACTTGATAGGCGTAGCGCTTCCTTGATAATACTCTCTGCAAAACAAAACACCACACAGATGTGTTACATACTGGTCTAGTATTAGATCTTCCTCGAAACACTGATGTGTCAGCATATCACTGACACTGTATTCCAACAGTCTGGATTATATGATGGAATAGTGGATTTAAAATTATACTTATTTAATTAAATTCAGTTTCATGTGGACTGTATCTTGCTCAGGCAGTGGTGTCCTGGTGGTAAAGGACACTGGATCGCTGATCCTAAGGTTGGGGGTTCAAGCCCCACTCTTCACATGTCGTCACTGTTCTCCCCAGTGCACTAACTGGGTTATCAAAGGCCAGCCATGTCTCTCACTGTCTGTGGTGGGAGGTTCATGTAAAAGAACCATTGCTGACTTTTATCAAGAGGAGCTGTAAAGCCGTCAGTGTGTTTCTGCCCTGCGATGGCCTGGCGAGCTGTCCAGGGTGTACTCTGCCATCGCCCAGAGTCGGCTGGGATGGGCGCCAGCTTCCTGCGACCCTTGTAGAACCACAATCACCAGCAGCAGCAGCAGCAGCAGCAGCAGCATCACACCAAGACGGACCACAGGGCTCAGAAAGCAGAAGGATCAGAATCACATCATTGGACTTTTCATTTTATTCTCGGGCAGTGGTGGCCCGATGGAAACTTTTTTGCTGATCCTCAGGTTGGGAGTCTCCAATCAGGCTTGGAGCAGGTTTTTGGCTTCTGCCTGTACTGAGTGTCAGGATGAGATACAGCACACAGTGATCTGAGAGCCCATAAAGCTGCACGGGGAAGAGCATCCTTCAAAACTGTGTAGTAGCGGTCCAGTATGTTTGCGTCCCTACTGCGATACTTTATATGCCGCCTGTGTAATTTGAAAGCTTGTGGATTAGGTTAGCACTGTAAAAAAAAAAATCCCCGAGAATAATGTCCAGGGATTCTAGGTGGTTTTTTTTTCCTCCTCCACCTCTGATATCTGATCAGCAAGTTTGTTTAACGCTTTTGTTACACAAGTCTGAATTGGAATATAAACTCAAACCGAAACAATGGAGAACTCCCACAGTGAACAAAAAAGGTTCACAGGTTATAACTAGAGTCTCCAAGTACGGGCTGCACGACTTATTTAGCACTGCGATCTCAGATTGGGTGAAAACCAGAGAGAACATTCTACGATAAGACTGGCTGATGATCAGGAGTTCCTCTCTGGTGTGAGTAACCAGAGATGGGCGGGAAAAGGTCAGAAAATCACAAAAAAAACATAGAACGTACTAGACAGCAAACTACCGAGGCAAACATCTGCAGTGCCTTCGTTCCACCATCCGTGCCATCGGGGAAGAAAAAGTTCACTGATGTGATAACCTGCTTATTCAGCACATTCAGGTCATCAGCTGACTTCATTTTATGGACATATTAATGTTGCTGAGCCTCGACCGGACCAACTGGCGTGCAATGGAGATTATGCCTTGGTTAAAAATAAATGGCCTCCATAAAAACATCAGTGTGCAAATTGTTTTTTTGTTTTTTTTTACCAGGCCGTGCATATTATCATTTTTGGGTGAAACAAGTTTTTAGAAACTCAAAAAAAAAAACCCGACATCCTTCTTATTCGTTCTTCAGTAGAAAATCCTTAATTGAAGTCTTCTGTACAGAACTGCTTTCTCATAACCTGTGTCATGTACCAACAATCTGGCGGCTGTAATAATACACCACAAAAGATAAAAAAAAAAAACAAAAAAAAAAACATTGCTTATCATTTATAGTTTATGATCAAGATTACGGTGCAAATACTTCTCTACCAGGAAGGCAGTGGTGGCCTGGTGAGGGCAGTGGTGGCCTGGTGAGGGCAGTGGTGGCCTGGAGGTAATGGTGCTAGATCACTGATCTCAAGGTTGGGGGTTTGAGTCCCACTCTCCAGAAGGTTGTCACTGTCGTCCCCCCGTCCCCCCCCCCGTGCAGCTAACTGGGTTATCAAAGGCCGGCCATGTCTCTCACTGTCTATGGTGTGAGGTTCATGCAAAAGAACCATTGCTGACTTTCGACAAGAGTAGCTGCATAGCCATCAGCATGTTTCCGCCCAGCAATGGCCTGGCGAGCTGTCCAGGGTGTACTCTGCCCTCGCCTGGAGTCGGCTGGGATGGGTGCCAGCCTCCCCGTGACCCTAATTAGGATTAAGTGGTTACAGAAAATGAACTGAGATGCTCCTAACCTGAAATGAACTAAAATGCTTTTCCTTTTTTTTTTTTTTTTTTTTTTTTGCCAAGAGGATTCTTGGATCATGGTTTGTTTTTTTGTTATCTGAGAGTGTATCATCAATGACAGAACCTACCAAGCACAGTCATGGATTCCAGATGTTCTTTGGTCAGGCTAATTGGTTTGTCATTTGGTAACTGCTCCAAAATCAGGTCGACCTCTTTATGTGCTGCAGCAAAAGCCTCTGGATTTCTAACAATGAGAAGACATGTCGAACATCATTAAAAATATGACCATAAATCTTCTAACATCTTTTAAAAGTGTTTTTAATCATTTGTCATTACAATGAGTTACCTCAGGGTATAGTAGAGACTCCAGAAGGCAGCGGGTAGTGTGTTAGCCTGTGACGCCCACAACATGCATACATGTGTGCGCGCTTTCCCCGTCTCGTCCAAGTGCATGCGGTCAAAGGCTTCCATCCTGCGCTGAATTAGGTCCGAAATACACATTCTGTGATGAAGCTCTCCATGCAGCAGTCCCTTAACTAACGCTTCCCTCGCCCTCCATGCACGCCGACAAAACGTGATGGGCACGCCAGCAGCCAATGCCGGAAAAACCCCATCGAATGTCAAGAAATCACTCTTTGTCTTCTGCATGCTTATGCCAACGGTCTCCAGCCTTTCTGGTTGAAGAAGCTCTGCTTTCTTACCAAAAAGCGTAGTGAATCCAGCTTCAAACATGATGCGCGTGGTAAAACCCTGTAAGCCCTCCTCTTTCCAGTCATTCTCACTTGGCAGGCAGTGCTGGAAAGCATCCTGCAGATTACCCAACATGTTTTGGTTTAGTTGCTGAAGAGATGGGCCTTGAAGTGTTTGTATAAACAGTGAATGCACTTCCCGGTAGCTTTCGCTGAACAGTGGAGATGTAAAGTCAGCATGACCGAACACCTGAAAAGGAGGCAGACAGAGAGAGAGAGAGAGAGAGAGAGAGAGAGAGAGAGAGAGAGAGAGAGAGAGAGAGAGAAATAAATAAATAAAAAAACACTGAATAAATGTCTAGTATTATCTTTATACTGTATCCAGCGTCTGAACTAGTGTGGGTATCACTCTCACTTCCCGTCATAGCACACTCTCTCACTCTCTTGCCAAACAGGCTGAAGCCTATCTTAGCCAGCATTGGGAGAAAGTGGAGTACACCCGGAATAGCTTGACAACAGACAAACACAACCTCTAATAGCCAAGAGCAACCCGAAACAGCCATTTAAGCCACTCATTTTTTAATGTCTGGTTGACGGATTTTTCAACACAAATTTAGTGACGTCAGAGGAATTAAGAAAAGAATAAGGCCACTAGATTTAAAATATTAAAAACTATTATTATTTACAATTTTGAAAAAAAGTGTCAGGGGGAATATATATATATATATATATATATATATATATATATATATATATATATATATATATATATATATAAAATGAAAGGAAAAGTGTACAAGACGGTGTTGAGGCTTAGAAACAGTGTCCCTGGGGAAAAGACAGGAGGCAGAGCTGGAGGTAGCAGAGATGAAAATGTTGAGGTTCTTTTTGGGAGTAACGAGGATGGATAGGATCAGGAATGAGCACGTCAGAGGGACAGCACATGTAAGAGGTTTTGGAGACAAAGTCAGAGAGACTAGATTGAGATGGTTTGGACATGTACAGAGGAGGGGTAGTGAGTATATTGGTAGTAGGATGCTGAGGTTGGAACAACCAGGCAGAAGGACTAGAGGAAGACCAAAGGGGAGATTTATGGATTTGGTGAAGGAGGACATGAAGGTAGTTGGTGTAAGAGAAGAAAATACAGAGGATAGGGTGAGATGGAGGCAGATGATTCGCAGAGGTTTCCCATCTTCATCAGTATGTTATTTCCTGCGTTAATTAGCCATGCTTTCAAATCAGGTGAAGCAAGCTATCAAGGAGATCGGCGCAGTAGCTGAGAGTTGTTTGAGATGGCTGTGGTTGAAGCGAAACAACAACTGGCATCCTTCTGTGAGTGAGGGCTAGGTTTTTCACAACCGGCCTTCACTGCCCCACTCAGGTGAAGTGTCCAGGTTAAGTGGCGAAACATTGATGATCCTGATGATCCACCTGCTGATGACACAGAGGGACGCACACAAGAAGTGAGTCAGTCTGCTTCTTCATTGGATTATAATTATGTCACAGTCTCAAGCTGCTTGGAATTTCATTTCGGAGAAACAATCATCAGAAGGCTCAAAGAGTAGTTCCATCAGACTCTGATTGTAGCTAAGCATTCCAATGTTTAACTCATCATTTACAAGTGACCATGGGGAAAGGCCCATTGACGTTCGAGAAAGAATGAATGACAGCCCCGAAAGACGGGACGCTATAGTGTTAGGGTTAGCACCCACAACGCTACAAGTTCACTACAGAGAGAATACCCCCAAGCAGACCGAGGAGGGGCGGAGGATAATCTGCTGCCAAGGACAGATAAAACAGGTTCTGACCAGGACAATGACATATGGACTACGAGAAGAACAATGGCAACAGTGCGAGACGAGGCAAAGCGAAGATGCAACAGCTGCGGTGGTCTCTTCAAAAATGAGCATGGAGTGAAAATCCATCAAGGGAAGACTAAGTGTAAAACATTGCAAAAACAACGCAAAGCTATCAGCTGTTCACAGTGATCCATCTCTGAGTTTACACAGATAGCTCATCAGTCGTCAGAGGGTCCGGACCAGGACTCAAACCACAGCACCCAGGACCTCCCAGTTCTAGCCACACACAGCACTCGAGCAGAGACTGGATTCACCAAAGAAACAAAGTTGTAGAAAAGCCACGGCTGAACTTACCACCAGCATCAGACCGCAGATGGAAATAGCTGGATGAGAGACTTGATGTTATCCTAGAAAACACCTTGAAAGGAGATGCAGTCAACAAGATAAAGACCATGACCCAAATTGTTTTCCAAGAAAGCCTTGCAACCTTTGGTGTTAAAGAGGCCAAGAAAGAAAGATCAAAAGCAGGTCCGAGCAGAAGACAACGCCACATTGCTTCTGTGCGCAGAGATCAGCGGAGTATCAAGAAAAGATGGCTCAAGGCAGTAGTTATAGAGAAAGCAGGGCTAGAAGAGCTCAACTCCGAGCTGCATAAGAAGCTTCTTCAACTTCGCAAAGCAGAAACACTTCGGAGGAAGCAGAGGGAGAAAAGAAGGAAAAGACCGGCATTCTTCAGAAGCCCCTTCAGATTCACATCTGACCTTTTGGGAAAGCTAAAGAGTGGAAAGTTAACATGCTCAAGGGAAGAAGTAGAATATTGTATCAGAGCTTCGCACAGTGATCCAGAGAGAGACAGTCTACTCAGGGAATGCCCTTTCCATTTACCTCTTCCGGAACCCCACGCTCCCTTCAATATGTCAGATTTCACTTTCGATGAGGTCAAGATGGTTTTGAAGAAAGCTCAATCAGCATCAGCACCAGGGCCCTCAGGTACGACATATAAGATCTATAAGAACTGCCCTTTGCTACTCCGTAAGCTATCCAAGATTCTGCGTGTGATATGGAAGAAAAAACAGTTGCCAAGCACATGGACACTAGCAGAAGGCTGCTTTGTACCCAAGGAATTGAACTCATCATTGCTATCCCAATTCAGAGAGATTTCTTTGCTTGACATTGAGGGGAAGATCTTTTGGTCAATAGTAGCAAAGAGAATGACATCTTACCTGCTAGCAAATGAATTTGTGGACTCAAGTGTGCAAAAAGGAGGAATCCCAGGCTATTCAGAATGCCTCGAGCACACCACAGAAATCAGACAGCTGATCAAAGAAGCAAAGAGACACAAAAAGACCCTTGCAGTGGTATGGTTAGATCTCGCCAAAGCCTACCCAAGCATACCACATCAGCTTATTCGAGCAGCTCTACAACATTATCTCATACCACAAGATCTTGTTGAACTAGTGATGTGCTACATGGATCATCTCCAGATGCGTTTCACTGTTGGAGATTTTACCACCAGTTGGCAGAGGCTGGAGAAAGGTATCATGGCAGGATATACAATATCGGTCATCCTCTTCGTAGCCACCATGAACTTAATTCTTAAAGCTGGAGGAAAAGAATGCAGAGACCTCTTGCCCGAAGATGGTACAAGACATCCACCATGTCGAGCATTCATGGATGGCATCACAATTACAACCTCATCATTTGCAGGGACAAGGTGGACACTAAGAGGGCTGGAAAGAGCAGCCAATTGGGCGAGAATGGAATTCAAGCCATCAAAATCAAGAAGCTTGTGCATACATAAAGGAGGGCTGTCTAAGAACACCTTCAGCATTCAAGGTGAAAAGATCCCAACCATACAGGATGAGCAGATCAAATGCCTTGGTAAGAATTATGATAGCTTCCTGAAAGACACCAACAACATCAAGGCAGTCAAACAACAACTAAAGAACTGGCTTCATGAGATAGACAACAGTTAATTGCAGGTAAGGTTCAAGGTGTGGTGCTTTCAGTACGGCATTATACCAAGACTGCAGTGGCCCTTCTTGCTATATGACATTCCCATGTCTGCAGTTGAAGCCATGGAAAGACTCTGCAGCAAGTTTCTTAGAAGATGGCTAGGGGCTCCACCTAGTTTCAGTGCAATCAACATTCACAGCAAGTCTGCCAAACTAACACTACCAGTGACCTCTCTAGTAGAAGAATTCAAGGTCGCAAAAGCACGAGCCATCACCACGCTACGCACATCCAAAGACAAGAAGGTCAACCTATCAGGAGAAACCATCAAGAGCGGAAGGAAGTGGAAGCCTCAGAGAGCAGTTACAGATGCAGAAGAACAACTAAAGCATCAAGACATAGTTGGTACAGTGTGCAAGGGACGCCTTGGTCTGGGAAACTATCATTCCCACCGTTGGAGCAGAGCCAATAATAAACAGAAGAGGGAGCTTGTTGTACAACATGTACGGGAATCAGAAGAAGTGGATCGTGGAGTCAAAGCAGTAGGGATCGCAAATCAGGGCAGTTGGGTTCAATGGGATGCTGCATTAGATAGACCCCAATCATGGAAAGAACTCTGGGGAACCAACCAGAGGAAACTAAGCTTCCTTCTCAGAGCTTTCGCTGATCTCTTGCCAACTCCGAGCAATCGTAAGATCTGGGGAATAGAAGACAGTGCAACATGCAAGCAATGCAGTATGAACTTTTGCACATTGAACCACATCCTATCTGCATGTCCAAAGTCCCTTGTGGATGGAAGTACACATGGAGACACAACAAAGTTCTGACAGAGATAGCCAAGTGGATAGACCTGGAAAGAATGAAGGCAAACAAGAGAGTGACATTACCATCAGAACTTGTGAGTTTTGTTAAAGAAGGAAACCCTGTACCCAAAGGGTCTGCAAAGCTTCCTCAGATCCACTCAATACTTCAAAGGGCATGAGACTGGGAGATGCAGGTCGACCTTGGGAGAAGGTTGGTTTTCCCAGATAAGGTGGCAACAACATCACTGCGACCAGATGCCATTCTTCTGTCAAAAAGCTCCAAGTCTATCTTCATAATTGAGTTCACAGTTCAATGGGAAGACAGACTTGATATTGCCCATCAACTAAAGAAAGAAAAATACCAGAATTTGATCGATGAGGCACAGTTAAAAAGATGGTACGCAGTTCTTTTCCCTGTGGAGGTCGGATATAGAGGTTTCCCATCTTCATCAGTGTGTTATTTCCTGCGTAAATTAGGCATGCTTCCAAATCAGGTGAAGCAAGCTATCAAGGAGATCGGCGCAGTAGCTGAGAGTTGTTCGAGATGGCTGTGGTTGAAGCGAAACAACAACTGACATCCTTCTGTGAGTGAGGGCTAGGTTTTTCACAACCGGCCTTCACTGCCCCACTCAGGTGAAGTATCCAGGTTAAGGGGCGAAACACTGATGATCCTGAGCTACCTGCTGATGACACAGAGGGACGCACACAAGAAGTGAGTCAGTCTGCTTCTTCATTGGATTATAATTATGTCACAGTCTCAAGCTGCTTGGAATTTCATTTAGGAGAAACAATCATCAGAAGGCTCAAAGAGTAGTTCCATCAGACTCTGATTGTAGCTAAGCATTCCAATGTTTAACTCATCATCTGGTTGATGACTCTAGAAGTGCTGGGAATATTATCAGATATAGTGTGCAAATTACATATGTTTCAATACAATGCATTCTCTGTTCATTAGAGTCGCTCACAAAGCATGCTGGGAGTCTCGACTTGCGATACCTGATGTGAGAATTCATTTGGATATAAAGATGTAAGCGCGATCTCGAAGGCGAACACACAAAATTATACATAATATTTCAAGTTACGATTTTGTGTCTGATTTAAGATTTGATATTTTTTCACATCGACATATGATACGGAGATCGGCAGGGAAAGGACTAATAAATTGAAATTTTTAGTGGCACTTTTGACAGTGCTTTGGCAGATCCGTCAACTAGAAAATAAAAAATGAGTGGCCTTAGGCTGAGACGCATGTCTTTGTACTGTCGGAAAAAGCTGGAGCACGTGGAGGAAACCCATGCAAGCACTCGCAGAATAGACAAACTCCACAAAATTGCTCTTGTTGAGCCCAGGACTTGAACCCAGGACTATCTTGCTGTGAGGCGAGCGTGATAACCACTATGCCACCACGCTCCCCCTGTGTCACATTAGCTTAGAAGAATATGATTTGTCAAATAAGAAACACGAAGGACCAGCGGAAGTATTGCATTCCATTTGCTTTCAATTTTCACAGAATCTCTTGCTGTGCAGCTCTGAAAGCTGGTGGTGGAGTTTCTGGGCACCGTTTTATTAGCATTACTAAGGCGCACAATTGACTAAAAGTCGAAGGTCACAAGAGCAGACGCCATTCGAAATCTTTTCATCAGAGGAAAATAGAACTACTCATTCACATGTTTTCACATCTGAAATGCCCATTGTATGTGAACCTCACCCGCTGAGAGAAACTCATGGCGAATTTGTGAAAGTCGAGGTTTTTCCCTTTGCGCAATACTGCGGAGAAGGAGAAAGGGTCTGTGACGAAAGTGAAGTACTTCCCTGCAAGCTGGCATGTGAAGATATCTCCATACTTCTGCTGAGCTGCTTGCAGGAAGCCCAGAGGATTTTTACCATAGTCCAGAATCACACCAAAAAAAGGCCAACCTGCCACCAGAGGAGGCTCTTTCTTGCGCCTACGAACATAGAAACATGATGAAATGATTTTCCTTCCCATTCAGATTGCAAACAGATTATTATAAAATACAAAACATGTGTAATAACTTATATATCTACAGTCCTGTGGAAAAAGAAACCATGCAATATATTTTATTGCAGATTTCTGTTGAATGAATGACTAAAAATCTGCTTTCCTTTAAGCATATCGGGTTTATCTGTTGGCATGAAGGGCGAAATCTTTCATTAGCTTCTTTATGCTGACACATGATACAATTTCCATGGGATTTCATGTTTTTGTGTGGCATGATTGTATTTATTATACAAACAATAAATTAAACAATATACACACACACACACACACACACACACACACACACATGTGTGTATATATATATATATCATCAGTTCATTTTCTGTAACCGCTTAATCCTAATTTGGGTTTGGAAAGAACAAGATCACGGATACAAGCGGCTGAAATGAGCTTCCTTCGCCGGGTGGCGGGGTTCTCCCTTAGAGATAAGGTGAGAAGCTCCGCCATCCGGGGAGAGCTCGGAGTAGATCCGCTGCTCCTCCGTATTGAGAGGGGCCAGTTGAGGTGGCTCGGGCATCTAGTCAGAATGCCTCCCTGGTGTGGTGTTTCGGGCATGTACAACCGGGAAGAGACCCCAGGGTCGACCTAGAACACGCTGGAGGGACTATGTCTCTCGGCTTGTCTAGGACCGCCTCGGTGTCCCCCCGGGAGAGTTGGAGGAAGTGGCTCGGGAGAGGGACGTCTGGACTTCTTTGCTAAGGTTGCTGCCCTCGTGACCCGACCCTGGACTAAGCAGAAGAAGATGATGATGATGATATATATATATATATATATATATATATATATATATATATATATACACACACATACATATATATGATTTAAAATTGAGTTGAAAAGTCAGAGTGAGGCATCATGTGTTTTCTGGAGATTAAAACCAACTTCAGTTCCGATTTGAGCAAAGTCCACAATTAACTGAATCCAGATGTTTGTGGAACTGGGCTGGAATCAAGGTTTACCAGAAGAACTAAAGATATAACAACACACTCTGATCCATTAAATGTTATTAATTATACAGGACCGATCCCTATCGAACAACCCAGCAACACTGAAGGGATTCCAACCCTAATGGAGGCATGTTTTAAAATTATAAACTATTTATAAATATACAGCAATACATTTTATTTTAATTGGGAGCGAATGTGGTTCCCACCTTATGAACATGTATAGTTATATAGTTATGAAGTTACACAGTTGCCTGAATTCTTCGTCCTCACCTCATCCTTTCCAAAACTCGTATATCACAGCACATCTTCAAGAATCTTCACCCACTTGAGCAACCACAAAATTTTAAACGATACATTTTTTTTTTTTTTCAAAGGACCACCAACCACTGTCAGCATGGAGGAGTAAAAACCCCACCGGGGTATCCGGCTAATTGTACAACTTTCACCTTTTTTCCTTCTAATGTGTGAAAGGTGTCCCAAAGAACCTACCTTGTCCTAGACCCAAAAGCTCTGTAGAAAAGGAACGACACTCCAATGGCGAGAAAAGCAACGAGAATCCATGTAGCCATGCCTGAGCTCTGAGCACCTACTCCCACTTTATCTTCCCTGTTTGCGCCTTTTCGTTCTGTCCTGTCTGGCTCCTTTCTAACCCCCTCCGAGCCCCTCCCGTTCACTGCAGGAGGAGCGTCACTGCATTCTGTACACTGCCTCTGGCTGGGAAATCAGCTGAAATGAAACACCCATTTTTACACACATCTTATTTCTTTAAACCTCAGTGAAAGCCATGCTTCATATTCTTAAAGAAACAGCGTTATAAACAATTCCGGTTAAGCGAGATGAAAGATAAAGAAGACCAGGATTCCCGGATTTGACGTACATTAGAGAAATTATTGGAAATCTTCCCATGTCTCAGTGAGGCCTAAATATAAAGGGTACAAATTACAAACTTCACTATAATAACATTGGGATATTTTGACAGTAACCATGGCAATAAATCCATATCAGTTAACCACATCAAAACATTCATCTAACCCAGGAGCGGCCAACCAGTCAGAGACCAAGAGCCAAATTTTTTTTTTCTGTGTTACCTCAAAGAGCTACATCATACACATTGGCATGCATCAACATCACCCATCCCTTTCTCTCTCTCTCTCTCTCTCTCTCTCTCTCACACACACACACACACACACCTGCTCAGCAACATTTATTTTAAATTCACACACCAACATTCTCATAAAATTCTCACATCTTTGAAGATCAGAGTGTAACTGTGATTCAATAGCCGTGGTAATGTCCGACATTCTACAGTCAACAGTGTGGTGAGACAGTTGGACGTCCCATACCATGCGTTTGTCCTTTTCAGCAGACAAGATTTCAACAACATCACTGAGGCATGTTATAATGAACCCTCCTTCATTGTATGGCGTTCTGGCCCACGCAATGTTTCAAAGCCAATTGATACGACGCAAGCGTTACGGTCTCTGAGCACTTTGTGAATTTTTGGAAAACTGTCTGTTTTTCTTCCTGACTTTTCAAAGTGAACGCCTTCTCCTTGTGGAGTTCAGTCCCTTTAGGAAATTCCTGGTCGAAGTTAGCGTGCAGTCAGCTGAAGTGGCGCTGAAGATTTGAAGTTTTGAAATGAGCCAATGACGCCAGACATATAAGGCAGAATGGCGTTCCATTACTTTCAAGAACAAAATAAACCCCTCCCACTCTGATAATAATCTCCTTTATTCATCTTCATATTTTCTTTTTTTTTTTTCTGTGTATTTTTTCCTCTACCATTCAGAGCTAACCTGACGCAAATAGATTTCTTTTCGACTTTTTCCCTTCTTCAGGGGTCGCCACAGCGAATGATTCACATTTTTTATTTATTTATTTATTTTTTTTTTACGTCGGATGCCCTTTTTTTTTAGCAAGGGGCAGAAACACGCTGACGGCTTTGCAGCTCCACTTTACGAAAGTCAGCAATGGTTCTTTTACATGAACCTCTCATCATAGACAGTGAGAGACATGGCCGGCCTTTGATAACCCAGTGAGCTGCACTGGGGGGGGGACATTGACAACCCTATGGGGACTCAAACCCCCAACCTTAGGATCAGCGATCCTGCGCCCTATACCACTAGACCACCACTGCCCCAGCTAACCTGACACAAATAGTTTACTGAAATGATCTCGCCCATACTGGGAAGCTTTGTATTGTTTTCATCTCACGCACATAAGCATTTAACAATAATACCATATTGAACTCAAGCGACTCGAACACACACATTAAAAAAACACAAACTTTGATATGAACACAAGAGGCACATGAAACTAGGCAAAGAGCCACATGCGGCTCGGAAGCCGCGGGTTGGCCACACCCGATCTAACCTAAAAACGTATTACAGTGGAACCGCGGTAGTCGAAGACATTTCATTCCAGAGATATGCTGGATTACTGATTTGTTGGAAGAGTCAAACAATACTCCCCCAAATAAACATTTAAAACTCGTTTAATGTCTTCAGCTGAACGTCTACTCCCGTCGATACAGTTGTATATACTTTGAAAACGAGGTGTATTTATGAAACATTAATATACAATACATACATTAATGCATAAGGGGCAGTGGTGGTCTAGTGGTATAAGGCGCCGGATCGCTGATCCAAAGGTTTGGGGTTCGAGTCCCACTCTCCACAAGGGTGTCACTGCCCCAGTGCAGCTAACTGGGTTATCAAAGGCCGGCCATGTCTCTCACTGTCTATGGTGCGAGGCATGTAAAAGAACCATTGCTGACTTTCGACAAGAGTAGGCTGCAAAGCCGTCAGCGTGTTTCCGCCCTGCCTTGGCTTGGCGAGCTGTCCAGGGTGTACTCTGCCCTCACCCTGAGTTGGCTGGGATGGGCACCAGCCTCCCTGTGACCCTAATTAAGATGAAGCGGTTACAGAAAATGAACTGAACATTAATGCATAAAAGAGGAAAACATAATACAGTCGGCCCCCTACTTACGAAGACCCCATGTACGAAATCCCCGAGTTACGAAAAACATTTTCCTGTGTTTCCGTCCCCGAGATACGAAACAACCCCCTCTTCCTGTGGGGAGCAGAGCTAATACTCACTATAACCACAACTGCACTGTCCTGTAAATATTTTAACTGTATTTAACTGTCTGTTTATATTGAATATGTTGATTTGTATTTTATTTGAATGTTTTCTACTGTTTTTATGATGTGAGGCGACCTTGAGTGCTGAGAAAGGCGCCATATAAATAAAACGTATTATTATTATTATTATTATTATTATTAATTAATAAATATGTTAATAAAATGTTTAAATGGTTTAACAATAAATAATTTTCTTTTACTTTTAACACATATTTCATACAAAATTGGTGTGCTTTTATCATTTTTAAAGGGTTTTTGGGGTTTATCCAGTCCAAAGACTGGAGCCTTGGAACGAATTAGGCGTTTAACATGTAAGATGCGGCCCCTACTTACGAAATCCCCACGTTACAAAAAAGGGCTCTGGAACGGATTAATTTCGTAAATTGGGGGCCGACTGTAATAGTACATAATAATTAACCAAATTTTGTACTGTATTTGTTTGCACACCTTTCTGGTAGGGCAGTGGTGGCCTGGTGGTAAAGGTGCTGGATCACTGATCCCAAGGTTGTGGGTTAAAGGCCCACTATCAACAGGTTGCCACTGCCCACAGAGCAGCTAACTGGGTTATCAAAGGCTGGTCATGTCTCTCACTGTCTGTGGTGTGAGGTTCACATAAAAGAACCATTGCTGACTTTTAACAAGAGGAGCTGCACAGCCGTCAGCATGTTTCTGCCCTGCGATGGTCTGGCGAGCTGTTCAAGGTGTACTCTGCCTTTGCTCGGAGTCGGCTGATATGGGCGCCAGCCTCCCTGTGACCCTAATTAGGATTCAGTGGTTCAGAAAATGAATGAATGTAGCATTCCGGTTGCAATGTGTTGGCGTATGTGGATGGATGGGGAGGGAGAAATCGGGGAAGGGTTATTGGCTTGAGGGGGCGTGGCAATTTTCCCCTTCTCTGTCTCTTGATCACAGTTGATTGTTCATGTTCTCACGACTTTTCTCTTTTCCTTTCCAGTAGAAATACTGCTGCTTTTCTTAGGACTCAGGGTTCAGGGTTAAAGTAGCCGTGATGAATCAACACAATACGCAGTACAAGATGCTCTCTCTCATTGGCTGTTCAGAGTACTGAACACTGAGTAGCGTTCAACACACTTGGCTCTGCCCCGTTCGAATTCGGATCATTTGTTCCAACACCAAGGGAAATTTTCCTCATATTTTTTTGATCAAACTCTAATTTCTTCGACTGAAGAGTTGTTTGATCACCTAGTTTCCACTGTTTTATTATTATTATTATTATTATTATTATTATTATTATTATTATTAGCCCGAGTGTGTGATGTCAAGCTACCTTCACCATATACAATATTCTTCACATGTCACAAGGACTGTCATTTATTTTTTGATAAATCTGTGATGCTCATTAGTCATTTGGAACACCTCTCGTATACCTTATATACAGGTATACAGGGATCCCTCACTTTCCGCGGTTAATTGGGACCGATATCCCCCCGCGATTGTTAAATTCCGCGAAGTAGGATCGACCCCCCTGACTGAAGTATACGTACATGTATATGTGTATATAATATCAGTAAATACATATTCAGTGCTATAAATGCTTATAATAACAATTAAACATTCATAAATAATGCATAAGATGTAAATAAATTATAAATACACACACATACACAGATGCGCGCGCACTCAGATGCGCACCTCACATAAAAATATAAATAGTATTGAGCAGTAGTTTTGGGGGTTCTGGGTTGTTTTTTTGTTTATGTTTCTTTGTTTTTTTTTTTTGTTTTGTTTTTTTTTTGTTGCATAATTGGCCTTGTTTTTGTGGCATTTTCCTTCACTTTTTCCCGTATTCTTCCTTAATTTCTTCATTTTTTAATTCGATGAATATTAAAAAAAAAAAAAAAAAAAAAAGCGATGCACTGAAGCCGCATGAATTGAAGTGCGAAGTAATGAGGGTTCGCTGTAATTCTGTTTTAACTGCAGAACCTGTAAAACCTGTTCCTGCAATTATCGAATGAACCAATCAAAAGGCAGCACAGAACATAATCATGAATATTGGTGCAGTGGATGGTGCAGCAGACTGTTTCGTGGATTGTAGATGCTAATCACCAAAATTCACCAAAATGGTCGGATTCGATCGCTGAATTTAGTATTCACCTGACAGATATAATTCTCAGTGAAACTTGCACAGGTCAGTTAGTCTGGGAACATAATGGTGTTATACTTTCCCGTCCATGGAAACCAACAATACTGGATGCTTTCTGATTTTGTCCCACCATAAATGAACGTCAGTCACCAAGATAAATTTGAAAGAGTGTTATGGTGAGCTGATGCCTGTCTGAGCCGACACTGGGCGAAGGTGGGGTGTACTCTGAACGGCTTACCAGAACATTGCAATGCAACACACATCCATTCATACTCTCACTCACACCTAAAGTCAATTTTAAACAGCAGGTTAGTCATTTGGACGGCGAGAGAAAACCGCAGTACCCGGAGGGAACCCGGGTAAGCACTGGAGACCATGCATCCTCCCACAGTCCAAAGACATGCAGATTAGGCGAATTAGCTGTTCCAAATTGCCTCGAGATGTAGATGTGAGTGTGAACGGTTGTGTGTGTGTTGGTTCTGTGATTGTCGATCAGGAAGAAGGAAGTCTGCTCATTAAATAGTCAGTTCAGGAAGTAGGATCCGCCCTAATACACTTAAGTGGTTCAGTAAACGAGTGAGAGTAAAGGTAGGTAAGTCTGTTGGGTTTTTACACCCGAGCCTAGTGGCTTAGCCTTGTGGCTCATCAGGCTGGTACTTATCCCTGGTTTCCGTAGCGTGAAGCGACCAAGAGTTCAACTCCTCCTGGATGGGACGCTAGTCCATCACAGGTTACCTTCCCAGTATATTTTTTACTGGTACCCATTTATACTGCTGGGTGAACAGAGGCACACTTGTGGTTGAGACCTTGCCCAGGGGTCTTAGAACAGTGAGGGTCTCGGTGGGATTTGAACTCACAACCTCCCGATCATGAGCGCAGCACCCTAACCACTACGCCACCGGCCCCAGACAAGTGAGAGTCATCATCATCATCTTCTTCCGCTTAGTCCAGGGTCGGGTCGCGGGGGCAGCAACCTTAGCAAAGAGGTCCCGACATCCCTCTCCCGAGCTACTTCCTCCAACTCTCCCGGGGTCTACACCGGACATGAGAGTGACTTCATTAAATTGTATTGCTAGAATGCTATTTATTCATTTTCTATAACCGCTTAACCCCTTAACCAACCATTTTTTTGACAAAAACGTTCCTTTTTCAGACCAATTTTTTTTAAGTTCTTTACTTTATGCTGAATACGAAATTCAAGTCTATTTTCAATTTTTCAGCCAGTATGGTATACACATCATAGATTTTATGCAGTTTTGGGTTGGGGTGTGTTTCTTCATCATATGTTTCATTATTCACAAAATGGAGATACTGTTTGATCTTGTTGTAACGCTTCAGAGACATTAGTTTGCGAAATATTGGCCTTTCAAGTAATTCATCACTAGACCAATTCATTTCCTGATCGGGCATTTTCACAATCCCCTCCTAGCATTTTGAGAGCAAAAAACACTTCAAGTTCAGCCTCAGTCACATGTTTCCACGACGAATCATCAGATGCAGTTTGATCTCCAAAACGATTAGTTTCTGTCAACACTAAATCAATAATTCTCTTGTCTATAAACAAATTGAAAAAATCCAAAGGAGTCATTGTTGTTGGATCGGCATCAAGAGAAATTCCTGCATTTTCTTGAAATGGGAAGCGTGGTGGAGGTGGCGGGATATTGGTGGGGGAGTCTTGCAAGCGATACCAATTTCTTGCGTCAATCAGTTCATCATCTTCACTTTCGCTTGAATATTCATTTTCTGATGAGCTGGCACTCACATCAGACGTATCCAAGCCTCTAAGAGAAGCTTCAGTATCGCTGTTGTCATCACTGTTATCCATTGGGATAAGGGATGCCGAGAAATTTCAAGGAAATCGTAAAATACGAGGCCGAGAGTACCGATTCTAAAGAGCGCGACACGTCCCCTTTGACTCTTTGCGGGTTACTGAGTCGAAAACGTTTCGCCGCTTACCTCTTGTCTAACGTTGCCTTGAGATGCCATAGTTCATTTTTTTGAGGCGTATGATGATGAGTAGTGTACGATAACATCCTCAGGCATCAATAGAAATGACGAGTAAAGCCGCTTCCCTCTGGTTTTGAAAGCGTAAGTTTTGGCGAGTTAACTCGTCAATGACTGGAAAATACAATTTGGGTGATTGCGAGTATACTCGTCTCTGCCGGGTAAGGGGTTAATCCTAATTAGGGTCGCGGGGAAGCTGGCGCCCATTCCAGCCAACTCCGGCTGAGGGCTGAGTACACTCTGGATGGCTCACCAGGCCATCGCAGGGCAGAAACACTTCTCTTGTCTAAAGTCAGCAATGGTTCTTTTACATGAACCTCACACCATAGACAGTGAGAGACGCGGCCGGCCTTTGATAACCCAGTTAGCGGTGGGATGGGGGTGGGGGGATGGGGTGGGGTTTAAATTGCCATAATGTGGCACTGCTTAAAGTACAGCATGTATTATATTATTATTATTACATTTCATTAAGGTGAATTAACCTGAAAACACAGGAAATTACTTAATTTGAATTTGAAATATGCCAACTCAAAAGTTTGGTTTCACCAGCGACCTCTGTGGGGTAAGAAGGCCCTGGATTTGAGTTCCAGGCTCAGGGCATTTCTGTGTGGAATTTGCATATTTTGGGGCAGTGGTGGTCTAGTGGTATAGGGCGCTGGATTGCTGATCCAAAGATTGGGGGTTCGAGTCCCACTCTCCACATGGTTGTCATTGTTCTCCCCAGTGCAGCTAACTGGGTTATCAAAGGCCGGCCATGTCTCTCAATGTCTCCGGTGTGAGGTTCATGTAAAAGAACCATTGCTGACTTTCAGCAAGAGTAGCTGCAAAGCCGTCGGCATGTTTCCGCCCTGCGATGGCCTGGCGAGCCGTCCAGGGTGTACTCTGCCCTCGCCCGAAGTTGGCTGGGATGGGCACCAGCCTCCCTTGTGACCATAATTAGGATTAAGCGGTTACCGAAAATGAACTGATGAATTTGCATATTTTCCCAGAGGTTGACTGAGTTTTCTCAGGGTATGCTGGTTTCCCTCCAAAAACGTGAACATGCTCCAACTTGACTCTGTTACTGATTATTATGAAAGTCTCTGTGCGCTAGCCCTGTGATGCTCATGACCTGTATGGTGCACCCCGCCTTCTCTCACGGTCGGCTGAGATGGGCTCCAGCCTTTGAGTGAACCTAGTAGAATTCAGCAGTTTGATGATTGAATAAATACACAGGAGGCTGTGAATCACCTTTGTAGTGTAGGGGGCGGGGTCATGATGGATAAGGATCAGGTGTCAGTGAGCCATGATTTTAGACCCGCCCTAAAAATCCTGAATACATGTACAGAGATACAGTAATAATAATAATAATAATAATAATAATAATAATAATAATAATATTTTCTTTAAGATTGTAAAGCAATAATTCAGTGTTGTAGAGTTCACTGTATTTTCCACGTGTTCAGAAACTCCATGCTCACAGGTAAAACGTGTTGGAATAAATCTGAGCTTTTGCTTTATATGAACAACAAATTATTCCACCAGGTAACTTTTCCTTAATATGTAAATATGTAATCTGATCCTCTAATCATTTATTTCCTGGAAACTCAATAGCCCTTTTCAAGCACACACACACACACACACATGCACATACACACACACACACACCCACTCACTCACACACACACACACACACACATGCACATACACACACACACACACACACACACACACACACACACACTCACTCACACACACACACACACACACACAGGAGAATCTCGCCCAAATGGTACAAACTTTAAAATGTTCTATTTTTCCGGGTCATAATAAAACAGTGAGGATCTTACCTTGTCCTCGACCCACAAACTCCGGATAACCAGCAAAACACGCCGACAAAAACGGCAACGAGTATCCATGTAGCCATGAAGAACCTCGAGTTTCTCTTCCTCGAACCCTTCCACGTTCTCTTCCCGGTTCAATTCCTTTCCTTCTGTCCTGTTTGCTCGGTTCCCCAGCACTTTGGAATCCTGCCTACTGTAGGGGGCGCTGTAACACTTCTCACAAAAATCTGGGTTTACAGTATCCACCACATTTTATACCATCAGTGGAAATCCTACTATCACTTTATCAGTTATTATATTTAGGGGTCGAGGGAAAAGACAGGAGGCAGAGCTGGAGGTAGCAGAGATGAAAATGTTGAGGTTCTCTTTGAGAGTAACGAGGATGGATAGGAGCAGAAATGAGAACATCAGAGGGACAGCACATGTAAGAGGTTTTGGAGACAAAGTCAGAGAGGCTAGATTGAGATGGTTTGGACATGTACAGAGGAGGGATAGTGAGTATATTGGTAGTAGGATGCTGAGGTTGGAACTACCAGGCAGAAGGTCTAGAGCAGGGATCACCAACGTGGTGCCCGTGGGCACCAGGTAGCCCGCAAGGACACTATAAGTTGCCCGCGGACCTGTTCACTGCTAGTTTTAGGACAGGCCCACAGCTCCATAGCGCCACTCTCCATTGAGCTGCATCTAATTTTTTTGAATATATTTTAAATCAAATCAATATCTTCACATAGATAAATATCATTAATTATTAATGATAACATATAATTAAAGGTAAATTGAGCAAATTTGTAATTTCAGAGGTGTGTTTTGACCTGGTAGCCCTTCGCATTAATTGGTACCCAAGAAGTAGCTCTCGGTTTCAAAAAGGTCGGTGACCCCTGGTCTAGAGGAAGACCAAAGAGAAGATTCATGGATGGATGCGGTGAAGGAGGACATTGAAGGTAGTTGGTGTAGGAGAAGAAGATGCAGAGGATAGGGTGAGATGGAGACAGATCATTCGCTGTGGTGACCCCTGGAAGGAAGAGCCAAAAGGAAAAGAACAAGAAGATATTTAGGGGTCCAGGGAACAACAACAGCAACAACAACAACAACAACAAAATCAGACCTTTTTTGTTCTATCAGCAAAAATTCCATTAATCGAACCATGGCTCCAAATAAATAAATAAATAAATAAATAAACTCTCACTCTTTTGCCCCATTAGCATATTTCTGCCCTGCCATGGCCTGGCCAGCTGTCCAGGGTGAGATGTGCCACAGCCAAACCGTGACCATAACTGGGATTAAGCGGTTCCAGAAAATGAATAATCAACACATACACCACATGTCATGCACACTCATTCACCGGATATTACATCATTCAAGGTTATGACAATATAACATCCTCCGGAATATTTTTGAAGCTGAGAGCTACTTCTTGGGTGCCAATTAATCCAAAGGTCTATCAAGTTGATACACACTTCTGAAATAGCAAATATTCTCACTTTACCTTTAATTATATGTTACTATTAGTAATTAATGATCTTCATCGATGTAAAGATATTGATTTGAGTTAAAAAAAAAAAAAAAAGCAAAAAATTCGATGCAGCTCAGTGGAGAGAGGCGCTATGGAGCCTGTTCAATGCTATTTTTAAAACAGGCCTGTGGGCGACTCATGTTGTTCTTATGGGTGACCTGGTCCCCGTGGGCACTATGTTGGTGACCAATGAAATTAGAGCATTGCCATTTACAAGCGTAGTCGGGTCTGATTTCAACATTTTCCTTGGAACTATATGACAAATCAAGTCACAGGTTATGACCTCATGTTGTTCTAAATACAATGAATATTACTCCATAATGAAATGAGTAATTATGAACTAATTTTGGTGCATTGCACATTTACCCACAAATGTTTAAAATCAGCCAGCCAGAGCAACTGGGGAAACTTTACAGATGCAATAGACTGATGACTGATCATGAACAGACTGATCAGATGGATGATGTCATCAAGGTTCAAGTTATCATGTGCATGTATAGAATTAATGCCATTCATGGAAAGATCCGTGTTAGAGATTGGATTAAATTCATTACTTGAGCAATGGGAAACTATATCTGGGTCAGGATTCATAACTACCAGAAATGCGAAAATAAATAATGTCTGAACTCATACTCCTCCATGTTAACTTCGCTATTGATTATGTCATCAGTCTGGGGTTCAGTTTTCACATATAATAACTACCAATAAAATAATTACGATAGTTGCTCTTGGGCTAAGATTTTGCGCACGGACAGATTTTATTATCGAGTTTTCATTAAGATCAACATTAAACAATATTACTTTCTCCTTGAAACAAAATCGTTGCTTTATGTGTGTGACTGTATGCATTGGACTGCTGCCACATATTTAGCAGACTGGATAGTTGCATGAAGGACCACGTGTAGAGGTGTTTCTATTAAAAAGGCCAGTAAGTCCTTCGAGTCATTTATTCACTTTCTGAACCACTGAATCCTAATTAGGGTCAAAGCGGAGGCTGGCACCCATCTTAGCTAACTCTGGGTGAGGGCGGGGAACACCCTGGACAGCTTCATCGTTCCATCACAGGGTGTTTAGTTTATATGAGTAAGAAATCTGAGTAGAGTGCAATTGGTTTGTTGTTTGTGTTAGTATTGTTGTTTTCTTTAAGTTGGGCTTACCAAGCCAGATCAGCAACAAATGCTTAGTTGTATTCCTCTGTATCTGATCAACTACGAGTATATTTCCTGATGTTTTACCTCTGGAATACATGTGCCCTCCAAATGATGTCACTGATAAACAGGCATTTCCTGCTGTGTTATACTATTCGTGGTGGGGGCTATTTGTTTGGTAAAGACTCCAAACAAATCTTATATTTTTTATGAAAAACAGGTGTGAACAATTATCTAGAGCATTGACAAAACTGGAGCATGAGGAAAACCTTACGAGATGGATGTGTCAGAAAAAAACATGATTTGAGGAATGCCAAGAATGACCCAGGCCATTATGTAATTAGCATTACACAAAACCGACTTATCTCGTCTTTCAACTCATATTTGCATAGACAAACAAAGACAGGATACAAAAATTGAACAATAGCAGCCAGTTACAATAGTCAGTGTTATTTTCATTTGAGCTTGGATTCATGTTTTATGTACGTACAGGGATCACTCACTTTCCGCGGTTAATTGGGACCAAGATCCTTCGCGACCATCGAATTCTGTGAAGTAGAATCACACCCCCCACACCAACCCCAAAGCCCGCCCACCCACCGCCTGACATGTACGTACATGTACAATGTGTACAGTAGGCCCTCGTTATTCGCGGGGGGTTGGTACTGGCCCCTCCCTCAAATGAAGATAATCCGCGAGTTCTGTACTCGGAAGTAAATCCCCATGTTACATGCTCGAATGATCAACTGGAAGTAAAATACTGTGTATCTATTACATATGCTAAAATATGCTTCTTAAACACATTCTATAGACCGTTTTACTCATTAATATAGTATTAATGTAGTACCCTTCCAAAAATACTCTTTTAGAGTTGAAAATTACATTGATGAAAATTAACAGTCACGGGTGTGGGCAGATATTTATTTGGTGTGGGCGGGGTGATTTTGTGTACATGTTGTTGTGGCCTGCCCCGCTGGCCTCCCATTGGATAGGAGGGAGCTGAATCTCCATAATACAGTACTGTACCCATAATGCTTTTTTTTCGTGTGCCTTCAACCCATTGTTCGACACACATGCGTGAAGGAGAGTTGTACTGTTGGTGCGTGAGTTTCGTGAATTTTTTTTGAGTGTGCTTATTGCAGCGTTATTTTTCGTTATTAATCATGAGCCCCAAGAAGTGAAATCACAAAGGACTATGGCCGAAACCTCTCGACAATCTGGAAGATATTGAAGCAGAAGGAGGCATTAAAAGTGGCGATACAGTAACGGAGGCGATTATTTCGGAAAAAGCAACCGCCATATTTAAGGAACTCGTGAAGGAGGGTTGGGGTGAGGGTTCTTCGGACCAGCAACCCCCGGACTTTAAAGCGTCGCATGGGTGGTTCGAGAGATATAAAAAAGGTAAATAATTTTCTTTTACTTTTAACACATATTTCATACGAAATTGGTGTACTTTTATCATTTTAAAGGGTTTATGGGGTAGTATTGGAAGTTTTGGAATGAATCACGCGTTTTACATGTAAAATGCGGTTCAACTTACGAAAAATGAAGTTTTTACGAAAGAGGCTCTGGAACGGATTAATTTCGCAAAGTGAGCTACCACTATACTTGTGGTTATAGTTCAGCTCAATTGAGAACGATACTGGAGTGAGAAAGGAAAGGCTTGGCGTGTGCTTTACTAGATGAAGAACACCTGACATGCCAATATGATGGGTGGGCAGAAGAGATGCATTTTTGTAACCTCAGTAAAATCAGTTCTCATTTATGGATGTAAAACCCGGATGCTAACAGTTCATGAAGAGAAAACTTCGGATGGCTCTATAAGCGCCATAATATCCACAAAGTCACCTGGCACCAATACATCCCAAACAAAGTGGTTTACGGAGATCTGTTCCTGTTCTCATCAAAAATCAGGTCAAAGAGATTATGACAAAAACGGGGCACTGCATCAGTCACCTGGATGTTGTGGTGCACAACCTAGATCTTTGAGTGCAATGGCATAGGTGGGCTTTCTGCGGTGGTTAGCGTCTAACATTCGTGGACCAGCTGAGCCTGGTTGAGCCAGTTGAGAGCAATTTCTGTGATTGGGTAGAAGTTGTTGAAGAACAACATGACTGCAAGACAAATCATTGGTTTGAATAAATGTGGCAGTTATTATATATTATTTATTACCGGTCAAGGATTCTGCGGGGCAAAGTATTCAGGAGGATGTTTTTCAACAAAATAATAGATTTTTTTTTTTTTATATGAAAAATCTATGAAAATAGATCATTTTTTAA
>CM045745.1:7162781-7232781 GCA_024760905.1 Plotosus lineatus | reverse complement strand
CTCTTTTCACTGAAGCGCTCTGTGAAATTCATTGATGATGATGATGATGATGATGATGATGATGATGATGATGGTGATAATGGTGAATGTTCAGTGAAACCGAAATAAAGAAAATGTCCCAGTGTCCACTGGATATCTGATGCTTTGCAGCTGTTTATTTTATTTTATTTTGGCTTGGCATCTACAAGCTCTTAAGAAAAGTGGAATGTAAATCCTGTCTGCCCCTGTCATCATACTGAGATTTATGATATTTTGAGAAATTTGACCAATATTCTGCTCCTGAAATGGAAAAACAAGAAAATCACACAAAATTGAAAATAAAAACAGATTTGAACCAAGATAGAAATGTACACCTTACAAATCTGCTTCTCTTAAATATCTGCAAATGTTTTTAAAGATGATTAGAAATATATGCTTCTTGCTGTGTAAATTATACACGGAGTGCCACACGATTGATTCTTCCCAGTGGGACACTATCAGTTTCCATAATTCATGATGATTTGAACACAGCAATAGCCCCCGCAAGAGACTCATTTTCTAGTTGACTGAATTCTTATAACTAACACCATCTTTTCACAGCTTCCTGCTCTCTCTTGCTATCCTGATAGTTTCTCAGGGTCTGCTTAGATTTTTACGGAGATACCTAACACCTGATTTATGACTCTGATAAGCACTAAACTAGAAGTTTTACAAACAAAGCTGAAAGGCAAATTGTACGGTGTAGTCCGGATTAAAAATTCAGTTTCAATCCATCTGAGTCAGTGATACTGGAGAGTGAAAGGTGAACATTTATTAGGTGGAGAGATGCAGAATTAGTTGCACTACATTACTAAAATTGTTCTTCTTCATTTTAAGTAAAGTGATTTTTTGTTGTTTTGTTATTTCTGTTGCTTATTGGAAGTAAATCATGGGCATAAGAGAATAATAATACAATCAATCAATCAATCAATCAACCAACCAACCAACCAACCAACCAACCAACCAATCAATCAATCAATCAATCAACCAATCAGTCTTCTACCGTAACAGAGCACAGTTGGCCCTCTACTTACGAAAACCTCTGAATACGAAAAATCCAGGTTACGAAAAACATTTTCCTAAATTTTCGCCCTATGTATACGAAACATCCTCTTCTTACAAAAAGCACCAAACGTGCCATTCAAAAATTAAAACTCAACATTCAAACATTAAAATGCGCCAATCAAACATTCAAACAATGCTTGAGTTGCTCTCTCATTGACTGTCTCCCAACATCCCGCCCCACTGGCCTCCCATTGGCCAGGAAGGAGCTGAACTGTACCCACTCCTGTACCCATACTTCCTGTTTGTCACACGCGTGAAAGACAGTTGAACAGGACTGTTGGCTCATGAGTTTTTTGAGAGTGATCATTGCAACATTATATTTTGTTATCCATCATGGACCCCAAGAAAGTGATTCCTGGTGACACCGAAAAGAAGACGCGGGCTCCATTATCAATCGAAGTGAAGCAGGAGATAATAAAAAAATACGAAAGTGGGATGCGGTTGAGTATGGCCGAAACCCCTCTACAGTTGGGATGATATTGAAGCAGAAGGAGACCTTAAAAGCGGAGATGCAGTGACGGAGGCGATTATTTTGGAAACAGCAACCGCCATATTTACGTACCTCGTGATCGAGGGGTGGGGGTGAGGGTTCTTTAGACCAGCAACCCCCGAACTTAGAAGCGTCACATGGATGATTCGAGAGATTTATAAAAAGGTAAATAATTTTCTTTTACTTTTAACACATATTTCATACAAAGTTGGTGTACTTTTATAATTTTTAAAGAATTTATGGGGTAGTCTTGGGAGCCTTGGAACGAATCATGTGTTTTACATGTATAATGCACCTCTACTTAAGAAAACTCCAGGTTACGAAATAGGCGCTGGAACGGATTAATTTCATAAGTAGAGGGCCGACTGTAATTCCTATCTAGGTAATAAGGCTACATACATTTTAAAAATAATTGCATTGAATTTACATCAGCTGAAATCGTTCTGGCTTTACAATGCTGTAATGGTAAGCACGTCTGCCCCATCGCAAGAAGGTCATGAGTTTGAGTTCTGGGCTCGGTGAGGATGGAGTTTACATGTTCTCCTTGTGCTTTCAGGGGCTTTCCTCGCTAGCATTTGTAGTATGCACACGCACAAAATTCTCCTCCTCCTCCTCCTCCTCCTCTGTTACGCACCACCTCCTGTCTACCCACGTGACATCTTCACCGCAGTTGATGATCGGAAGGGTTATTTGACTTATTGGTTATTCTTGTTTTGTTATTATTAATTATTAATTATTATTAATGTTAATGTACATGTATTATTATTATGAAATATTTATTGTTTTTACTTGTTTATCTTTAATATATTAGGTCAAATATACGTTTTTGTGTCAGGTTATATGAGTTTGGGAGGAGGTTGGAACGGATTAATTGGTTTTCTATTCTTTCTTATGTGAATAATTGTTTCATCTAAAGAACTTTTTGGCTTACGAGTTTACCCTTGGAAATTCCTTAGACTATGTACCGCTGTAATAACAATAAAAAGGTAACCAATGAGATTTCAGCTCTAGTGAGCTGGAATCATTCACATTTAGTTTATTTCAGAGTAATATAAATATTAAAAAGTAATAAAATATTGGAGCTTATTATAGTTTGAGTGAAATTACTAGTTACACACAAGCTAGCTGCGCTGCGCTGACACCGGAAGCTCATTCCTGTTAATGGTCCAGGATCATTTAAATGCTTTCCTTTTCTTCATTGTATAGTTATTGTTCTTTTAATTCTAATTTCTAATCTTACCTGCTGTTTCATAATATTCAACTCGAAACCTTAATTGTGTCTTTATTTTTATATCTGTGTATGACTCTTATTATGGACTTTCCTGCTAAGTGCATTTGATGATGATAATGATGATGATGATGATGATAATGATGATATCAATTCCTGATGCAGATTAACTCCCAGTATGGACCAATAAGAGCCTAAAGCTCTCCATGATCCATCTTTTGAATTTGTGGTGATGCATCTTTCTTCAAACTTGCTCTCCCTCCATACCCATTGTTCTCTCAATCCTTTAACACATCTCCTGTTGTCTCCTGTATCCCTCCTGTACCGTGGTTGGTATAAAGTTTATCCTATAAACAATGTCTTCCACAGTACATTATTGTTCCGATCCTATTGCAGTATGTCAGCCCCTCCCACGTGGTGTCTTGTTTAACAAAACTCGTGGTGATTTTCTGCCTGTTGGTCAATATATGCCAGGCACTCAACCGAAAGTAGGCGCTTGTTGCATGTGACGTATGGTGCTTGTGAGACAAAGCGCGGCTTATCCGGACTTCCGATCTTTCAAGTGAGCGAGTGAAGGTTGAGTACTAAACGAGTCCGGGGTTCGGGTGACAAGAGCATAACACTGAGTTACTAAGCTCAGTGATGATATTAAAGTGTGTGTGTGTGTGTGTGTGTGTGTGTGTGTGTGTGTGTGTGTGTGTGTGTGTGTGTGTGTGTGTGTGTGTGTGTGAAAGGCTAATAAAGACTACAGTACGCATTATTTGATGACTCGTGATTTGCTGTGCCGACCCCTGAAAAAAGGGAAAAAGCCGAAAGGAAAAGACGAAGATATTATATACAAATTTTCTGAACCATTTAATCCTAATAAAGGCCACGGAGAGGCCAGCACCCATTTCAGGCGACACTGGGTAAGAGCAGAGCACACCTCGTACAGCTTGCCATGCCATTGCAAGGCTATTAGATATATTCATGTGAAATATTTGTAACCTTCCAGCGACCGAGTGGGGTCAATATATGATGCAGGGCATATACATTCAGGGGCCATTTTTCTAATTTTAATCAGAAAAAGTTTCTTGCCAAGAATTTGTAAATCTATTTGTCCTCCATTTGTTGATAGAATTTTGTAAGGATCGTCCAATCCATGTGACGAGTATAATCCAGACTTGTGCGGGGTCACTTAAGACCACTTATGACCCCAGGAAGATCTCTGAGATTTTTGACATTATAGCCTCAGATGTAATATTGTTCTATCATTGTGTGTTTTTGCTGCTTTTTTGTAATAATATATCAAATTCCATACTGTATTACATAAGAGGATGGACAAATACATTAGAGAGTGAAATAAATATGAAGAAGCCGAAAACAACCATTTACTGTGTATAGAAATATTCCTATATAAAGTCAATGGGGTCACAAATGACCCCACTCGGTCATATCAGTTGCCGAAATATCTTGGTCGCTTGAGGGTTAATCTTATTTGATAGTTTTGTGCATTATTGAATTGTTAACATTCCATTAGAAAATGGATTAAAAAGCACCACAAGCTAGTTATTTAATTAGCTAGATAACAATGGAGAATAAACTTGCAACTGAAATCCTCAGTTCAGTAATTAAGAGCTGGGTGAGACATGGGTTGCCAGAGTGAAAGATAATGCAGGCATTTATTTTACTAGAGCTTGATTGCATCAGGAATTAATGCCAAAAATTAATCAGACGTATAATGAGAAAACTGGCAAACTATCAACTCAACTGTAATTAAATTAGGCCAGAACAGAAACATACAGTATATTCAAAAAGTAATAATAATAATAATAATGTTAATGATAATGATAATGATGATGATGACGATGATGATGATGTTGATGATGATGATGTTCAAGTATATCAGTATTGAAAGCCTAAATATAGCTTAACTATAAATAACATTATTTAACCTGCTCTATTTTACAAAGTTTACCAATTTCAAGCTGGGGGGAGGGGTGCATAGTGACATCGTGTTTAGACCTCTGACCTCACATCAGGATGGTTCTTGGTTCGAGCCATGTGGTCATCAAGGGCATTTCTGTATGAAGTTTGCAAGTGCTCCCTATGCTTGCACGAGTTTCCTCCAGGTGCACTGGTTTCCTCCCACAATCCATCAACATGCACAAAAGACCAGTAGACTGTTCCAGATTCCCTTTATAGCTGTGAGTGTAAGTGCACGTCTGTCCTGGAGAAATGGCTTCAGGAAGGGCATCATCGACCCCAGTGAGATGTGGAAAAAGGAAAAAGGGAAAGAAGACTCGCTTCAGGCTTGAAATCATCTGTTCTAAAGGCAGATAGAATGTTTGCAACTTTAAGTTTTTATAAAATACCTGCTAATATAGTGAGAGGGTGAAAGTTTGAAATGAATAATAGCATCTAAAAAAATGGCCGAATCATATTTGATTTATTTATAAATGCTCAAATCCTCCCCTTCCTGTGTTTTTACTGAGGTACACATGCTTCTTCTGGGATGCTAGTGATCCGGATCCCCCCCGAACTCTTTCCGAGTCCTGTTGTCTGTCCTGTGGTGCTGATGCTGGCTAGAGTTCTCATCCCGGAAGCCCCTCGCTCCTGCTGATGAGGATCCAGATGGACTTAGATGTGCACTCACAAACTGAGAAAGATGACTTTTCACTGTTGGTATTGTAAACTCTTTTCCCACAATTATTTAGGACTTACAGTTGTGGTATAATGCAGCCGTGAGGGGGGGCACAAACCAGTGTCTCTCCCTCACTCCGGTCCCAAGCCCGGATAAATGCAGAGGGTTGCGTCAGG
This sequence comes from Plotosus lineatus, assembly GCA_024760905.1. Lineage (NCBI taxonomy): Eukaryota > Metazoa > Chordata > Actinopteri > Siluriformes > Plotosidae > Plotosus > Plotosus lineatus. Next base: position 7,227,181 of record CM045745.1, on the reverse strand, counting down.
AAGGGCATCCGGCGTAAAACAAATGCCAAATAAACTATGCGAATCACAAGAAAGAATCACATACCGGATCGGTCGAGGCCCGGGTTAACAGCGACCGCCATCAGTGCCGTCAACCAACAGGGTGCTGATGGAAATTGGAAGACGTTTTGGAGACAAAGTCGGAGAGGCTAGATTGAGATGGTTTGGACATGTACAGAGGAGGGATAGTGAGTATGTTGGTAATAGGATGCTAAGGCTGGAACTACCAGGCAAAAGGCCTAGAGGAAGACCAAAGAGACGATTCATGGATGTGGTGAAGGAGGACATGAAGGTCGTTGGTGTAAGAGAAGAAGATGCAAAGGATAGGGTGAGATGGAGGCAGATGATTCGCTGTGGCGACCCCTGAAGGGAAAATCCGAAAGGAAAAGAAGAAGAAGAAGGAGTTGTGGTATAACCAACCGGACTTCATGTTGGACTGTGATGAAGTATGGGTTGTATTTATATGGTTTCACCCAAATGAGGATGGGTTTCACTTTTGGGACCGACTCCTCTCAAGGAATTTTCCTTGCCACCTTCGTCGTGGTCTTGTTTATTTGGGATATGTAGGGATTGTAGAAAAATATTTATTTCCTTTCTACTTTGTAAATTCCTATTGTTACTATACTGCCTAAAAAGTGTTTAAAAAGGCAGTGATGGCCTGGTGGTATAGGGCGCTGGATCGCTGATCCTCGGGTTAGGGGTTCGAGTCCCACTCTCCACAAGGTTGCTCGCAGTGCAGCTCACTGGGTTATCAAAGGCGGGCCATGTCTGTCACTGTCTATGGTGAGAGGTTCATGTAAAAGAACCATTGCTGACTTTCGTAAAGAGGAGCTGCAAAGCCGTCAGCGTGTTTCCGTCCCTTGCTAAAGGATTGTGTCAGGAAAGGCAAACGACGTAAAAACCTACGCCAAATCAAACATGCGATGATTGACCGTGGTGACCCCTGATAAAGGGGAAAAAGCCAAAAGGAAAAGAAGAAAAAATAGTGGTGCTTAAAAATTGTGAACACTTTTGAATTTTCTGTATTTCAGCCGAAATTTGATTTATTTAAACATTTAATTTAAGCATAATCAGAATTTCAGACAAGTCATTAAAGCAGATAAAGAGAACTTCATTCATTTTGTAAGCTGCTTAATCCTAATTAGGGTTGTGGGGGGAGGCTGACACCGCAAATCAGCTTTCTGTGTATGTTTTTGGACTGTGGGAGGAAATGAGAGTAACCAGAGGAAACCCAGGGAAGTACGGGGAGAACATTCAAACTCCACACAGAAACTCCCGAGCTGGGAATCAAACCAAAAGCCTTCTTGCTGTCAGGAGGACGTGCTAACCACTGCGCCACCGTGCTGCTCATCAAGAGAACTTAACGAAACAAACGAGACCACAATATTACACCTGGTCATTTATTTATTGAGGAAAATGAAACTATAAAACATATCTATGAGTAGAAAAAGAATGTCTAGCTTTGTGTTCCGACATTTGTGGTATCTGTTGATCAGTCTTGCACTTTGATTTGGATTTCATTTAATTAATTCGTTCATACAGACCAGATTCAATTTTCGTTTCCTCAAACTGCTGGTAGAACATTTATCTCAGATCAAGACTATGGTATTCCGAAACATTATATTTATTTTTCTTTAACCATTCCCTGCCCTGCTTAGAAGAACCTACACCATTAAGTTTAATGTCCTCTTGCATGACCAACATTCACTTGGAATTTCATTCACAGACCGATATCCTCACATTTCCCTTTGGAGTTTGAGGGTGTAATTTAGAATTACTATTATTATAATTTGATGGTTAGAATTCAGAGTAATTTATTGTTCCATCAACAGTGCCAAACTGTCCTAGTCCAGATGCAGCAAAACAGACCCAGACTACGATACTTCCACCACCATGTTTCACAAATGGAATAAAGTACAGTACTTATGTTGGAATGCTTGAATGCAGTATTTCCGTTTGTAATCATCCCAAAAAATTCTATTTTGGCTTTAGCCATCCACATTTTTTTCAGGTAACCTTTAAGAAACTCTAAAACAGCAGCAATAACACTTTTTTCTTTGCAACTCTGGCTAGTACACCAGGTTTGCCCTGTCTTTTTTTTTTTTTTTTTTTTTTTTTTTTGATGGTGGACTCATAAGGAATAAAATCAGCCAATGTGAAAGTGGCTTTTAGTTGCTTAAAATTTACCCAGGATTACCGTTTACTGATCATTGTTGATCCAATTCTGGAGAGGGGGACTTCGGGCTCATATTGCCTCCATCTGTCCGACTATAGCTTGGTGGAACCCCATGCACTTCACAGATGGTTTTGTAGTGCTTTCTAGCCCGATGAGTATCAAGAAGTCTTTTTCTGAGCTACTTAGAAATATCGTTTGTTCATGCCATGATATGCTTTCATAAACACGTGTTGTAAAGGTCAGAGTTTGACAGATACCTGTTGTTTAAAACACTGTGATCACTTTCACATGATGTTCATCCAATTGATTGAAAACAACTGACTCGAATTTCAACTTCAAATTTACCTGCTAATATTAGAGGTGAATCTACGATTGCCAACAAGAGACATGTAATTGTGGATAATTTTTCACCATAAATAACCAAATGCAATAATTTCTGTTTTCTCTTTCGGTTCTATCTGTATCTATTTTTCAGACATATGTGAAAATCTAATGTTATCTGAAGTCATGTTTAGGCAGAAATATATTTTTTAACAATATATAAGTTGCCCTTCAATGGCCTGACTAGCTACCCAGGGTGTACTCTGCCCTCACCCTGACTTAGCTGAGATGGGCACCAGCCTCTCCATGATCCTAATTAGGATTAAGTGGTTCAGAAAACAAACGAGGCAGTGGTAAAGGTGCTGGATCACTGATCCTAAGGTTGGGGGTTCAAGCCCCATTCTCAACGGTTTGTCACTGTCCCCCCAGTGCATTAACTGGGTTATCAAAAGGCCGGCCGTGTCTCTCACTGTCTATGGTGTGAGGTTCATGTAAAAGAACCATTGCTGACGTTCGGCAAGAGTAGCTGCATAGCCGTCAGCGTGTTTCTGCCCTGCGATGGCCTGTCGAGCTGGTTCACTCTGCCCTCACCCAGAGTCGGCTAGGATGGGCGCCAGCCTCGCCACAACCCTAATTAGGATTAAGTGGTTACAGAAAATGAACAATGAGAAGACAAATGAACGAATTATAAAAGATTTACAACTTTAAAGCACCACAGTATAAAATTATATTCAGCTCCAGGGATCCAATCGGAGTTGAATAAGAACACGTTAATACAGTAGTGATTTATATAAATAATCTTCTTGTAGGAATATGCATATAAAAATTGAGGAATTTAATCATTCATGCATATCTCGTGAGATCAGTATTAGTTGTAAGAGTTCCTCGCAATTCTTCATCAGATGTTCTTGAAATGTCGCTTCGTTTTTCTGCTGCCAGTTGAAATAACTGCAGGCTTTGTCCTGAGCTCATGAGATCAATGACTCTGCCAACACGGTATCAATTCTGTGTGAGAATACAGCAATGATACCTCGCTGATTCACGTTCATAAGCGCTGTTCAGAACAACGATTCAATCCATTGACATTTTGCGAATTTAATCAGATATCTTTCATGAGATAAAACGGAAATCTTGGATCAACTGACTTCAAACTGATTAACACGTCTTCACATCACATATTAACATCTGTTCTAATCTTTTACTCTTATACTCCTGAGAAATGAATGTTTTTCATTCTAAATTCACAACCACTGATGCTTTTCACCTGCAGCTGAATGAGCCATAGGCTACGAGAAAATACCAGTCATTACGTCCTACTCTTTTTCATGGATGTTAGATGTTTTGATGGAAGATTTATCACAGTAATTGAGTAAACAGACCTTTTTCAAAGTTTTAAAACATGGCATAAATATGTGTGTGTGTGCTTGTACTGAATGAATTACATGTTTTGATAAACCGGTACATTTTATTATAACTGTAAAAATACTTTGTGTTATGTAGCAGTGTTCACAATCATTGTGTGTGTGTGTGTGTGTGTGTGTGCGTGTGTGCGTGCGCGCGTGTGCGTGTGTGCGTGTGTGTGTGTGTGTGTGTGTGTATGTGTGTGTGTGTGTGTGTGCGTGTGTGTGTGTGTGTGTGCACGCACGTGTGTGTGTGTGTGTGTGTGTGTGTGTGTGTGTGTGTGTGTGTGTGTGTGTGTGTGTGTTTTAATCCTTATTACAGCGTTCTAAATACTAAATTAATACAGTTTATACTAAATTAAAGGGGAAAACGTAGGGAATAGTTATTGGAATTTTTTTTACTGCTCACTGCTATTTTCATATATTGACACATTTCGGTCATTCAAAAAAACCAAACTAAAAAACAAAACCAAACAAAAAAACTCAAATCACCTGTTAGTCAACAAATCATGTCTATTTGAATTGGACATTAAAATATCTACATCTGCATACATTTAGAGGAATCAAAACAAAAAAAAATACTCTCACTCTTATTCTCTAATGTTCAAACCAGCCTGCTATGGTTGCAGGGTCAAGAATGAGCAGAGGCAGGATGTGGCCGGAACATCATAGGGCAATCACTCACACACACACACACACACACACACACACACACACACACAAACTAGGATCAATTTACCTACCGCATTTTTCGGACTACAATTCACACTTTTGTCATACTTTGGCTGAAGGTGCGACTTATACTCCAGAGCAATTTATATGTGAAATTATTACATATAATTCTGTTCGTCATAATAATAACGAACTTAATTTCACGTTTGTTATTTTTACACTCACAACCACAAGAGGGCACTCTAGGCTTGGGTACCAGTATATGCTCATCCTGTACCACTGAAGCAATGTCCCCAAAATAAAATCCTATTCTGTGGATTACAAGCTGCAAGTAGTGAAATATGCAGCAGAAAATGGTAATTGAGCAGCAGAAAGAAAGTTTGGAGTGAACAAGAAACTTGTGAGGGACTGAAGAAAAGCAGACATTATAATTACTGTAATGAAGAAATAAAAAAAAAAAAGCTAATTGCGGGCTAAAAGCTAATCACGGGATTAAAGCTAGATGGCCACAGCTAGGGAAACGAGCTCGCACATGGGCGCTTGAGTAACATGCTCAGGGAAGGGCTTGTCAACAGTGCAGTTGCATTTCCACATCCAGGTAGTTGTCAAGGAGATGAATATAAATGACTTTGCGTGAGGACTTTCTTGGTGTTACTGCAGTGCAACCGCCTCTCTATCAGAGCGAGGACCACAACATCACAAAAACTACCAGCAGATTTCCAAACTATGGTAGACAGTTTCCATGAGTTTGCGACTTATAGTCCAGTGCGACTTATATATGGGTTTTTTTTTTTTTTTTTTTTCTTCCTTTATTATGCATTTTTTTTTTGGCCAGTGCGACTTGTACTCCGGAACGGCATATAGTCCGGAAAATAAGGTAATGTTAATGTCTTTTGACTGAGGAAGTAAACCCATGCTCATGTGCAAAAACTTGCAAACTCCTCAACTCCACTTCCGGGCTCCTCAACCTGGGATATTTTTGTTGTGAGGCAGACACTAACCACTACACCACGATTACGCCCTCCAAATATATAAAATCAAGATTAAAAACGAATATTTATTCATTCATTTATTTTCTGAACTGCTTTTATTAGGCTGTGTTAAGCTTATTATGAGGTTAACTCCCATCTCCACCAGCTCTGGCTGAGACCAGAGTACACCATGGGCAGTTCACTAGGCCACTGCAGCACTAATATTTATGAGACGCACTGAGTGCTTATAGGAACAGAAGTGTGCAGTTTCACTGGAGAACAAAGTAGCACAGAGGTGATGCTGTTTAGTGTTCTTGTTTAACGGATAATAAGGGCTAAGAGGCATGACAAGAAGATTGAAACTGTGTCTACTCATGAAGATCATGAAGATGCTAAAAGCCCTAAGTGATAAAGACCTCCACGGTACATTAACTCTGCCACACACCCCCTCACACACGCTGAGACTTTCAGTCTGTGAGATCAGAGCCTGGCCTAAACTGATAAAATGGAACATGTGATCACTAATGTGCGCTACACTGGGCACTGAAACAGACGCGTCCCTTTTTCTGTCGATGTCACTTAAATCATTTGATATTCTGACAGTCCGTGACGGTATGGATTTAAAGTTAACCATGGGCAGGCTTGTAATCTCCATCTGCTTTGTTTCTCTAGCAAATTTTGAAGTGGCCATCAATGAGACGCTTTCATGATCCTCCCACTTCACGCACATGTGTACACACATACTCACACACAACCCCACATCACACAGCTAAATACTCAACACCAGTGTGACTCAGAGTTGCCAGGCAACCATATGGGTTTCAGTAGGTTGTGTGTGTGTGTGTGTGTGTGTGTGTGTGTGTGTGTGTGTGTGTGTGTGTGTGTGTGTGTGTGTGTGTGTGTTTGCACGCACGACCTTATTCAGAAGCTCTTTCGCCCTCCAACTCACCACAAACTCCCAAATACCTCTCTATCTATTTTTTCAATATGTGGACCGAGAACTTTGGATGGATCACTTAGCAATTCCCTTTATCAAGTGTCCCTTTTGGCTGGAGATTGGTTGGAGATTGAATTTAGCTATCTATATAATCCTGATGTTTCAGCCAGGAGCAACACGCCACGCGCGCACACACACACACACACACACACACACACACACACACACACACACACACTAAACTGAAAGGCGGTATAAATCCTATCGCTCCTCTCTTTTTCACAGCTCTCTGCTATACCACTGAGATATGAGATCACAAATAAACCAGAATAAAATGAAAAGGGTGTGGCGTACATATTCAGTGTTGTGTGACACACAGCTCTACAATTCATGTGAGACACATTTCTACAAGTCAGACTTCGCTGTCTTTTAATTACATGTCAATCACATCTGATAAACAATTTAAATGAATAAATATGACCGTAATATCAATTGATTTATTAACAAGGTTCTGTGTAGACTCTTAACAAAAAGTGTTTCAATTAGAGACTTTTAAAAAATTAAGTACAGTGGTATCTCATCTTACGGAATTAATCCTTTCCAGAGCCTTTTTCTTAACCTGGATTTTTCATAAGTTGAATCACATTTTACATGTAAAACGTGTGATTCGTTCCAAGGCCCCCAGTACTACCCCCTAAAACCTTTAAAAATTAAAGTTATATATTAATATATATATAAAGTTATATAAAGTTATATAAATATATATATATATATTAAAAGTATACCTTTTAAGTCCTCCTTCTGCTTCAATATCGTACCGATGGTAGACAGATTTCGGCCATATTCCTTTGCGATATCACTCAACCGCATGCCACGAGCCCATGTGCCGTGTGTGTGTTGACCATGTCTTCTTAGCAGAGTTATAATCTTACGAATGTTGATGGAAGGTTAAAAGCCTGAGTCAAAAAATAAAGCAATGAGCACACTCAAAAACTCATGAAACAACAGTAACTCTGTCCTTTACACAAAAAGCATTATGGGAGATGCAGCTCCATAATAGCCAATGGGAGGGAGCTGCATCATCCCTCCTAGCCAATGGGAGGCCAGCAGGGTGGGATGTTGGGAGATAACCAATGGGAGGGAGCTGCATCATCCCTCCTAGTCAATGGGAGGCCAGCGGGGAGGGATGTTGGGAGATAGTCAATGGGAGGCCAGCGGGGAGGGATGTTGGAAGATAGTCAATGGGAGGTCAGCGAGGCGGGATGTTGGAAGATAGTCAATGGGAGGCCATCGGGGAGGGATGTTGGGAGATAGTCAATGGGAGGTCAGCGGGGCGGGATGTTGGGAGATAGTCAATGGGAGGCCAGCGGGGAGGGATGTTGGGAGATAGTCAATGGGAGGCCAGCGGGGAGGGATGTTGGAAGATAGTCAATGTGAGGTCAGCGGGGCGGGATGTTGGGAGATAGTCAATGGGAGGCCAGCGGGGAGGGATGTTGGGGGATAGTCAATGGGAGGGCAGCGGGGAGGGATGTTGGGAGATAGTCAATGGGAGGCCAGCGGGGAGGGATGTTGGGAGATAGTCAATGGGAGGTCAGCGGGCGGGATGTTGGGAGATAGTCAATGGGAGGCCAGCGGGAGGGAGGTTGGGAGATAGTCAATGGGAGGCCAGCGGGGAGGGATGTTGGAAGATAGTCAATGGGAGGTCAGCGGGGCGGGATGTTGGAAGATAGTCAATGGGAGGCCAGTGGGGAGGGATGTTGGGAGATAGTCAATGGGAGGTCAGCGGGGCGGGATGTTGGGAGATAGTCAATGGGAGGCCAGCGGGGAGGGATGTTGGGAGATAGTTAATGAGACATGCAATGTTTGAATGTTTGAATGTTTGAATGGCACGTTTGTTTCATAAGGAGAACTTGTTTCGTATACAGAGACAAAAAAGTTTGGAAAATGTTTTTCGTAACCTGGATTTTTCGTTTGCTGGGACTATCGTAAGGTGAGGTACCACTGTATGCTTTCTTAGTGTGCAGCACTTAGCAAAGGTATGGATGTGCATTTTATGAATAAATAAACAGTATTATTTTATTTCATTGCTCTACATGAAGAAAAAAAAACATTAAAGTCTACTGTATATCCTTTTATGAAATCTTTCCAGTGTGAGAGTAAATCTATTCTATCAAGGTTCTTTATGCTATTTATAATATTATAATACTCAAATTTAATATTCTCTTATAGAACTTTTAAATAAAGATGGGAACAGTCTGTTATCAGTAATGGTCCCATTTAAACCACTGCTGCAGTGCCGCTTGCCCTCCCACTACCAGTTCATTAATGAGCTGAATCATCTCCAGCCCTCGCACCTCCCTCTGTGCCATGGCAGTGTCAGGCTGTCATCAAGATACAGGAACCCCGAGGGGAAAATTGGGATGCCAGATGCACAGCTCAAGCAATACAATTCCAGGACAATCTCTGCTTTCTCCAGTATTTTTGCTTTTCTTGGGATTATGAGCCTCAGAGAATAAAAAAATTTTAGTCCTGCAACCTATATGATACTGTCAACAAGAGACCTCCTGCAGACCGAACCACAAAACCATGTGGTTTTGATATCTTCTTAATGCGCCTACAGGCTGTGCCAAAGAAGACTGTCAAGGATGAAGACAGGTCTCAGATCTGAGATGTAGATTTCCTACATGTTTGAAAGACATTAAAAAGGATAATAAAAAAAAAATAAATAAATAACGGAGGCTGCATTTATTTAGCTCTATTAATGACAACTTCTCACAAGCTGGCTGGGTTAAAACAAATTTGAAAACCATGTTGGGATCCGAAGGTGGTGGCCTGGTGGTAAGGTGCTGGATCACTGATCCTAAGGTTGGGGGTTCAAGCCCCACCCTCAATGGGTTGTCACTGTCCCCCCTCATGGCAAACTGGAAAGACATGTCAAATTTATTGACTTAGAGACGTGATCTATAATGACCATTATGAAGGCTTTAACTTGATGGGGGAAGATCAGTGAGGAAGTCCTTTGTTGCATTTGGCAGACTCCCTTTCCCTGAGAGACTGACATTTAGCTTACAGTATACAGGAGTGAATAGATGAGGGCTGAAGCCTTGTTCAGGGGCCCAGAAGTGGTAACTTGACATTTCTATGAAGTGACCTATTGCCTCACTTCACCTGAAGTCACTTGAAGTGACTGTTGGCACAACAATAGTAGGTAAGTAAGCCCAGTTAAGGGCAGCGGTGGACTGGTGGTAAAGGCGCTGGATCACTGATCCTAAGGTTGGGGGTTCAAGCCCCACTATTAATGGTGTGTCACTGCTCCCCCCCCCCAGTGCCGCAAACTGGGTTATCAAAGGCCGGCCATGTCTCTCACTGTCTATGGTGAGAAGTTCATGTAAAAGAACCATTGCTGATTTTCGACAAGAGGAGCTGCATAGCCGTCAGTGTTGTTAACGCCCTGTGATGGCCTGGCGAGCCGTCCAGGGTGTACTCTGCCCTCGGCCGGAGTTGTCTGGGATGAGCACCAGCCTCGACGCGACCCCAATTAGGATTAAGCAATTACAGAAAACGAATGATGTAAACCCAGTTCCACAGAGTTCACTGGTTCATCTACTCCCACTCCCACACACACACTTCGCCCACGGATAACTGATGGTTAAATCGTAGGCTATCGTTTAGCTTTGTTAACAGAGCAGTTAGCATTTATCTGAATTATTACCTTCCTTAATTAAAAATAAAAGAAGAGAGAAAGAGAGAGAGAGAGAGAGAGAGCGAGAGAGAGAGAGAGAGGGGGGGGGGGTCTAACAGGTTTACTTTAAAAACAGTTTATAGCTGGAATGTGTATTATCTTTATGGACTTGTTGCCACTTTGGTATAATTGAATATCCACTCTGGCTACGGTTACTATGGTGATTATCATCATCCTGCGGACAGAGTTAAAGAACACAGAGAGAGCAGCTCATCCTCAAAGTACTAAAGCTCTGAGGTTGTGTTCAGTTTTTCTCACACTGTATACCCCATGTTCCAGCACGACATGACAAATACAAGCACTGAAGACAGATCAATTGTTTTCTGTATGGGCTAAACTGGCATGTTTTCACTGGTCTGATTGACAGCTCTGAGTAGGATTTTCCAGCATGTTGCTCTTTAATTAATTAGTTTACGTGACATATTCATCTTCCTCATTTTTATGTAAATCGGTTCCACGTCATTAAATTTAAGTTTAAAAGGTGCCGATGGCCATCTCCTCTTTTGTTTACCTAGACATGTGTTGCTTGGAAATAAATTGTTCACTCTGAACCGAAGGTAGGACGATAATGTTGTCACGTTGTTAAAATTTACGTGTGTCTCCGTGTTCTGAGTGTTCACCTTCGAAACAGAAATTGGTCACGATGGTTCGAAGAATCCAGACGTTTAAGACGTTGTACTTTTGCGTTGAAGACTCATTCATTTTCCGAGTAACAGAATGAGGCAGATTTCGGAAAAACATTGACGCGGTCAGCTCATCTTCTATGTTTTAACATTCGACTTACCGGATAGATATCGTACTGATATTAACGCCACTCTGGAAAAAAACACATTTCGAAAAAACAAATCGCAGATGTGATTAAGCTTATGATGTTCTATCAGTAAGAAACCTGCATCTGTATCATTTATCTTCATATTCCAATACTAAAAATCAAAACATTTCAAATTTCTCAAAGGACATGTTTTGGTCGCTTAGTAGTTCAAATTATTGCAGCTGCAAGTCTCGTAGTGTATGTGTCTGTGAGTTTGAAAATCCAAACACTGGCATTTTTGCCTGATTTTTAATGCAATTTTGCTCCAACTCCTTCAATATCCTTCTGTATTTAGCTCCATTCTGACCAGTTTCCCAGTCCTTGCCAATGAAAAACATCTCCACGACGATGATACTTCCACCACCATGCTTCACTCTGGTGATGGTGTTCTTAGGGCCCCAAAGCTTAATTTGTGAAGTCTCCCACATACCTTTTGGTGAGCTCATCTTTCTTATGAGTTCTTTTTCTTTCCACTTTTCCATAAATCCCAGCTTTGCCGCGTGTATGGTTGAAAGTGGTCCTACGAATGGATACACTACTCTCCGCTGCGGAGGTTTCAGTGCCTTCAGGATTACCTTTGGTGTCCCTGATTAATAGTTAAGGGAATGAATACATATGCATTTTTAAGAAAACGTTTCCCCATTTCCCTTCACTAATTTAGATTATTTTATGGCCCATTACATAAAATATAAGAAACCCCACTTCAGTTACAAGTTGTAATTTGTAAATACATTCATTCATTCGTTCGTTTTTTGAACCGCTTAATCCTAATCAGGGTTGTAGGAAGGCTGGTGTCCATCTCAATCGACTCTGGGTGAGGGCAGAGTACAGCCTGGACGACTCGGCAGGCCATCGCACACCAGAAACACGCATTTTATGGCTTAATACTCAGTGTTTATACCCAATCTTTGGGCTGATTTGTGTACTTGTGTATCAAAGACCAGAGGATATTCAGAGGTGCTTTATAATGGCAAGCAAATGAGCTCATGCTACATAAAGCGTGCAGTCTTCCTTCCACTTCCCCTCGCTTTACTTCAGAAATGTATAATGGGTAAAACAGGAAGGATGTCACAAGTCACGTCATGAGGATCAACATAAGTAAGTTTAAACCATCTTTGGTTTGTGTTGCTATAAATATAATTACACACAAATATACATTTCATACTTTGCTAATTAATATGAATTTTTAACCTTTTATTTTTATATTTATTCTAATAAAGCAAAACTTGAAGCTTTTACACTGTGAATTCTCTGGTATGTATCAATCATTTCAATTCATATAGTTCTATAATAAATGGAAATTTGACAACAACAACAACAACAAAAAAAACAAAAAAAACCAAACAAACAAAAAAAAAAGCAAAAAAATGAGGAAAGATTGGACAAAGTATTAATGAAATTACAATCATCATCATCATCATCATTCATTTTCTGTACCCGCTTAATCCTAACTTGGGTCGCGGGGAGGCTGGCGCCCATCCCAGCCAACTTCGGGCGAGGGCAGAGTACACCCTGGGCAGCTCGCCAGGCCATCGCAGGGTGGAAACACGCTGACGGCTTTGCAGCTACTCTTTACGAAAGTCAGAAATGGTTCTTTTACATGCCTCACACCATAGACAGTGAGAGACATGGCTGGCCTTTGATAACCTGGTTAGCTCCACTGGGGGGGACAGTGACAACCTTGTGCAGAGTGGGACTCGAACCCCCAACCTTTGGATCAGCAATCCAGCACCCTATACCACTAGACCACCACACCACTGCCCATAATTGTGAAATTACAATAAGGCCTCATTATCGCCTTTCATGCGAATAGACCTTTTCTCTTATCTTAATCTGTTGCAAGGAACAAATGGACATCGTGACCCATCCATCAAACTCTACTAAATAACACTGTGTCTCACGTCACATCCTTACCGTATGCACTATTGTAGCTCGTTAATGAGTACAGTGGCTTTGGTAGTGCAATTTTAAAAACCTCTCATTTCACCTTTATAATCTGAACATGAATTAGTAAATATTCCTAACTGTAGGTTTGGAGGTTTTTTTAAAAAAAATTTATTGAATGTGCAACCCATAGCAAAATTCATGGCAAAAAATGATGCCGTTTCAGTTTGATTCGAAAACCTGATAGTCGTTGTTGATTTGGCTCTGATGTGCCATCTAGTGGCCGTTTCCTGTCAAGCTTCTGGATGTAGCTTAATACAGGTAATCAACCACTGTGTGAATTATAAATAATGCTCGTGTTACGGATACTTGTACTCACACAAAATCAGCCATGAATCATTCATTCATTTGTTGAACCGATTAAACCTACTAGGGCCGCAGGGAGGCTAAGTGCATGTCTCAGCCAACTCTGGGCGAGGGTATAGCACCCTAGGCCATCAAAGGACCAACACACACACACACACACACACACACACACACACACACACACACACACTGGTTAGCCTCTAAGGGGGAAAAGGTGGCTTAGTGGTTAATGCAATGCGTCAGTACTGGTTCAAAGGTCAGCAGTTCAATGCCCACTATCACCACTGTTGCGCCCTTGAACATGGTCCTTCACCCTCAGCTGCTCAGTTGTATAAAAAAACATAATTGTACATCGCTCCGGATAAGAGCGTCTGCTAAATGTTGTAAATGTAAACATGCAAAATACACACAGAAATGACCTCACCAAGCCCAATTCTCAAATCTAGGACCTTCTTGATGAGACATGTTAACCACTACACCTCCATGCTGCCCACAACAGACAAAAATGCTGGTTTTGTCCATGGATTCATATATATTCGGAAGACAATACTGTACACCATTTATGAAAATTACATAGAGATTACTTGAATCTTATTGGCCTGTAAGCCTATGCGTTTTATTAGCCTGTGGGACTCCTGATGCAGTTGGCAGCTCCCAGCAGGTCAAAGGTGCTATAGTCCGAGTTGTTGCTGAAATCTTGGGCATGGGTGGAGTTCAGTGAGGGCCTGGAAAGTGACTATCGGTTCACCTTGAAAAGGTTCTGGACCACCATCCTACGCATCCACAAATACTGTTTACAGTGGGGATCTACTCTCCTTGCCTGGGGAAGTTATCGTGAGGTGGAAGGAATACTTCAAGGACCTCCTCAATCCCTCCAAGACACCGTCCGTGGAGGAGGAAAACCATGGGGGTTGGTTGGAGGTCCATCCATCACTGGAGCTAAGGTTGCCGAGGTCGTCAAAAAACTCCTCAGTGGTTGGACTCTGAGAGTTGATGAGATACACCCTGAATATCTCAGGGCTCTGGATGTTGTAGCATTGTCCTCACACTCTACAGGATCCTGGAGTGGGCAATGGGTGGTCGCCCAATCTGTCCACATGTGTTTTGTGGATTTAGAGAAGGCTTAGAGAAGATTTAGAGAGGGAACTGTGTCCCTCAGGCTATCTTGTGGGGCATGCTTCAGGAGTACAGTGTACCAGACCCATTGCTACGGGCCATTCGGTCTTCGTACCACCAGAGCTTGGTCTGCATTGGTAAGAACAGGTCGAATTCGTTTCTGGTGAGGGTTGGACTCCACCAAGGCTGTCCTTTGTCACCAATTCTGTTCATAATTTTTATGGACAGAATTTCTAGGCACAGCCAGCCACGGCATTGAGAGGTTCTAGTTTGGTGGCCAGGGCTCTCATCTCTGATGAAGTTGTTCATTTGATGTCATCAATCCAGGACCTCCAGCTCTCATTGAAGTGATTCACAGCTGAGTGCAAAGCGGCAAGAATGAGAATCAATCTATCCAAGTCTGAGGCAATGGTTCTCAATCAGAAAAGGGTGGAATGTACCCTTTGGGTCTGAAATGAGGTCCTGCCCCAAGTGGAGGACTTTAAGTATCTTGCGGTCTTGTACACAAGTGAGAAAAGAATGGAGTGGGCGATTGACAGGTGGACTGGTGCAGCCTCTTCTGTACTAGTCCGTCGTTGTGAAAAGGGAATTGAGTCGGAGGGCAGTGTTCTCAATTTACCAATTGATCTACATTCCAACCCTCATCTATGGTCATGAGCTTTGGGTAGTGACTGAAAGAACAACATCATGGATACAGGTGGCTGAAATGAGCTTCTTTCACAGGGTGAGAAGCTCAGCCATCCAGGAGGAGCTGAGAGTACAACCATTGCTCCTCCACGTTGAGAGGAGCATCTGGCTAGAATGCCTCCTGAACACCTCCCTGGTGTGGGTTTTCGGGTAGGTCCAACCGGGAAGAGACACTGGGGTCGACCTAGAACACGCTGGTAAGTCTCTGGGCTGGTCCGGGAACACCTAGGTGTCACCCAGGAAGAGCTGGAGGAAATGGCTTGGGAGAGGAACGTCTGGACCTCATTGCTTACGCTGTTGCCCCCATGACCCAACCCTAGATTAAGCAGCAGCAGAAGAAGAAGAAGATGATGATGATGATGATGATGATGATGATGATGATGATGATGATGATACTTGAGTAAGAAACAGCAATCTGGAAAATGGGAAATTATATACTGACCACTAAAGCCACTATGTGATTAAATTGATTTAAAAAATTGATCACTCAGAGCTTTTGTCCAAAGACAGGCTTTGGAAATTGCCACAAGCAATTTGTAGCACAGTGTCGACAGAAGTCTTTGGGGGGGGAAATTATTTGAACATAAATTATATTCCTCTCTCTTTTCCTTTCTCACATCTTTTCCCTCTACTTTTACATGGGGTCGATGCATTGATTAGTTCGGCAGGATTTTTACAGCCGGGTGCCGTTCCTGACGCCGACCCACACACTTTCACACCGAGATACTAGCTTTGTAATAGCCAATTAGATTAGCGTGAGAAGAAATCAGAGCACCCGGATGGACCCATGTGACCCGTGTCAGCTGTGAGGCGAGAGTTCTAACCACTGTGCCTCCTATTTTATAATTATTATCCCATAATTATAACTTCATTTCTGCTGAACGTTCAGGCTTCTCAAAATTAATTCTACAAAAGGGGAACTGGATAATAAGACTAACCTAATAAAACTGATTAAACACACACACACACACACACACACATGCACGCACGCACATAAATAAATAAATAAATAAATAAATAGATATTACTCTGTATTGAACATGTACCTTCTCTTGCAAAATAAAATGTAAATTTTTGACTGTACCTACACATACAGTACGAGCAGGTTGTTTTTTTTAATCTCATCCACTTCAGTATTTCAGTCTGGAAAAATCGAGCTGATTCATTTTAGGTGTCTGACAAAAACTGAAAGAGGTTTAGTAGGGCATGTAGCCAATTTTATGTTTTGCCGTCAAGCCTGTATTTTGAGAGTAAACAGTCATTTGGCATTGCAGCCTCTATTAAGAACTCTACAGCCCACATGTACACGGTTTTATATGCTGACATGTTTGCTGAAAGACACCTCGAAGCCACATTTGGTGCTCCATTTTCCATACTGTTATTTCAGCCCAGTAAGTGCACTTGTCCCCTGTGGAATTACAACTTTATGGCCTAATTTTCTGGCATAATACCCAGTTGAAAGCTAATTATCACCTCCTACTCTTTTTTGCACACACACACACACACACACACACACACACACACACACACACACACACACACACACACACACACACACACAAGCGCTGGTGCACACACACGCGCACACACACACACACACACACACACACACACACACACACACACACACACACACACACACACACACACACACACACACACACACACACACACACAGACACACACGCCACGCTGGCACGCACACACACACGCACACATGCACACACACACACACACACATGTGCGCACACACACACACACACGTCTTGGCACACACGCCAAGCACACACACACACACACACACACACACACACACACACACACACACACGCATGCGGCCACGCACACACACACACACACACACACACACACACACACACACACACACACACACACACACACACACACTATAGAACCAAAATAAAAAAGATAATATAATCTCTCACTAAGTTTGAGAAAATAGCAGCATTTCTTCTTTTCCTTTCAGCTGTTCCTTTTTTCAGGGGTCGTCACATGTTTGATTTTGCGTAGGTTTTTACATCGAATGCCCTTCCGGACACAATCCTTTAGCAAGTGACAGAAACACGCTGACGGCTTCGCAGCTCCTCTTTACTACAGTCAGCAAGGGTTCTTTAACCTGAACCTCTCACCATAGACAGTGAGAGACATGGCCGGCCTTTGGTAACCCAGTTTGTGCACTTGGGCGACAGTGACATCCTTATGGAGAGTGGGACTCGAACCCCCAACCTTAGGATCAGCGATCCAACACCCTTTATCACCAGGCCACCACTGCTCAAAAAATAGCAGCATATCCTGTGGTAAAAGTTAAAAGCCTCAGTTCACTCTCCACACTCCAAAGAGCCATCATTGGTGAATCTGGACCTTACTTTTGTAATTATTAGAGCTGTGCAATAAAATGTTTTATTTTTTTATTTTTTTCAGTTTAAACCAGTTCTTACAGGCAAACAATATGTATTACAATACTCTGAAGCAAAACCATTTTTTTTGACATGCATTTTGAAAACTTCAGCTATTCCTGCTAATTGAACCGGAAGTAATGGTTTCGTTGAAAAAAAAAGTGACTGCAGTGGTCTCGGCATGTAATCCTAACACAATTGTGTTTCCGTTATCTTATCTACAGTCATTCAGTGTGTGGAGAGCCCGGTGTAATAATAAGAGCAATGCCGTGATTATGCAGTGTGGAGATCACGAAGGCCTTCAGCCAATAGAATTTGTATAGAATACAGTCGGGGTCGGGAACCGATGGCTCGCGAGCCAGATGTGGCTCTTTTGATGACTGTATCTGGCGCTCGGGTAAATCAGGTGGCCTTTCTTAACAGAATAACTAATACATAATTTTGCTGGCATTTAAATAAAAATACAGAAAAACGCCATCAAATAAATCTCACGCATTTAATCTATACATCTATTTTCAATACCACTTGTCACTGTGGCGCGCAGCGGAGAGCCAATCCTTTCTGTACTCCTGTGTGCGGGCGGGGCCGATACCTTGAAACTCTAATTTTATTGGATTATGTGCAACAGCCTGCGCGTGTTGTTTTTGGGTTAAGAGGTAAATTTCCCTTGTTTTTGATCAGCTCATTTGCACGAAGTCAAGCAGAGCTGGCAAGCAAAACACAAATGAACATACAGGAAAAAACTTCAACTCACAGACCAGCTGATTTCCAAAACCTGGAACGCGCTTCCTGTCACATAAACACTGTAGCGTGTGAGTCCTGTCGTATTGACCATGTTTGGCTCCAATTGCACATGCAAGCAGTCTTTCTCACCTGAAAAACATCAAGACCAACCTGTGGTCACGTTTAACAGATGGAAGCCTAAATGCCTACATGAAGCTGAATTTCAGCACCTATCAACCAGACTACAAAGCCATCAACAACACCATGCAGCACCAGAAGTCGCATTAATAGTAAGAAGTACTTTTCTTTTTAATAAATAACGACGTTATGACAATGTCGTTTCAAATAAATTCAGTTTTATTATACTCTCAAATTGTTGGTCTTCTTTTTCCATTTAGTTGTATTCAGTATTTAAAAAAATATGGCTCTCAGAAGATTAGATTTTAAAATATGTGGGTTTTTTTGGCTCTCTCAGTCAAAAGGTTCCCGACCCCTGGAATACAGGATACGGAAATTCCCGCTAAAAACAAAACCCCAGTTCATGTTGCTAATTCCTCAGAAATTAAACATTTATTTTAAATGAGCAAAAGAGGGAAGCGGTCCCACGAACCTGATCTCCAGCAAGGCACATTAACAATACATGTTTTTTTTTTTTTGCTGAACACGGCAATAATATCTCTGTCGACTCTGAAAAAAAATGACGTCTCACAACATGCGGACTCAGCCTCAGGCTCAACATGCTCCAAATTGATCCCAGGTTCCGGTAAACTACATTCCACTTCCCTCCAGCATAATGATAATATTAATGTGATTTATATGATAATCGATATTGGATGTTATTATTGTAAAGTTTTAAAGTTTGATGGACGGCATCGCTATGATGGCATTAATACTTATATATATGTAATGTTCATATTGTTATATATAAATAAATCAATCTACTCCTCACAGAGTCACAGGTCTGATGAGGTCTAGTCGTGCATGATACAGTTCTGCACATGCACGAATGATGCACCACCTTTAATCCCGCCTTAAAAATTTAATATGCATGCGTTCATGATTAAGGCTTCACAATATGCTAATAAAAGCACATGATGTAATTACACTATTCAAAGTTTGTGATGTGTATTTAATAAGTTTAAATAGCTTATCTTGCTCAATATGCAGTTCTATTTCAGTGTTAATGTTTGTGCCAAAGTTTAAAACATTAAATTTTCATATAAGTAGATTTTTTCTGATGCTTAGAATTTTTATTTTAATGACTAAAACAACTTTTTTAATGTTGTTGATTTCTATTTTTGAAATAAAGAATAAATACTGTCAAAAATACTGTCAAGAACAAGTTCAGAATTAATTAATTTAGAATTCTTGCAATATATCGCAATACATGCTAGAAATCGCAATATATCACAATAGAAAAAATCTAGGCAATACCCACCCCGAGTAATTATTATAATTTTATTTATTTTTTCATTTTTACAAAAGATCTTGAGGAATTCACAGTTCTTATTTATTGATTTGCTCATAAGCTCATAATAGGTCTTTGATACAATACTGTATACAATAAAATAAACATGAAGGTGATTCGTGGACAATTTCATGGATACATGTACAGCTATCATTAATTACATCATAAAAATACCCGACTTGGATAGCCGAAGGATCAATATGTTATTTCTTGGATAGTATCACGTAGAATAGGGCAGTGGCGGTCTAGTGGTTAGGGCACAGGATCGTTGATCCTAAGGTTGGGGGTTCGAGTCCCCAAAAGGTTGTCACTGTCCCCCCAGTTAGGGTTATCCTAACTGGGTTACCGAAGGCAGGCCATGTCTCTCACTGTCTATGGTGAGAGGTTCATGTAAAAGTGTCTCAGCCAGCTGAGCCACCATGGAAGGGACCTCGGCCTAGAGAGCGGGGATCAGCCAGCGCAAACTGTCTCTCGCTATACAAAAATACTCAGCGCAAGCAAGGAGAAATAACTCTTCACTATCTTCGAATTTGAAAAACAGAGCCATCATCACCATCATCATGTAGAAGATGGCTGTGGTTATTATTTTTCTGATTGTCTTTGGACTTTGATATCGCTACAGAAAGAACACTTTGAACTCATGTCACCACCACTGACGGTACGGTGGCGTTGTGATTAGCACATCCGGCTCACGGCAAGAAGGTCCTGGATTTGATTCCCAGCTCAGGCGTTTCTGTGTGGAGTTTGCATGTTCCTCCGAGCTTGTGTGGGTTTCCACTGGATACTCCGGTTTCCTCCCGCAGTCCAAAAACATGCACATTAGGGTAATTGGCTGTTCCAAATTGCCCTTAGCTGTGAGTGTGAGTACGAATGGTTGTGAGTGTTGGCCCTGCGATGGCCTGGTGAGCTGTCCAGGGTGTACCCCATCCTCACCAGAGTTGGCTTGGCTGGGATGGGCACCAGCCTCCCCACGACCCTAATTAGGATTAAGCGGTTCAGAAAATGAATGAATGAATGATGTCTCCATCCCTGAACACCTGATAACCTGAAGATAATTGTCTCACGTACGCATTCATTTACTGAACTGCTTAATCCTGCTAGGGTCATGGGGAGGCTGATGCCCACATATGAACTTAAGTAGCATCCCATACTCGATCTAGATTCTAGGGTTTGATATGATGTCTTTTTTTTTTTTTTTTTACAAATTTTGGCCATTCTCCCAGAAGCGCAATGGTGACATATGGTGTACGAGAAGGCCTGGCTCACACATCCCAAAGGTGCACAGTTGTGTTCTTCCTCACCAAACTCACTCATCCATGTGTTTATGGACGTTGCTTGTGCACTAGTGTGCAGTCAAACTCGAAAGGGAAGGTATTCCCTCAATCTTGCGAGCATGAAATTGTCCAAAAGCTCTTGGTATGCTGAAGCATTCAGAGTTCCTTTCATTGGAAATATGGGCCAAAAAAAAAAAAATGAAATTAAAATCTAATCCTCTGGGAGCCAAATATATTTTTAATACTGAGAAAAACAATTTTAGAATATTTTAAACAACATTGTTATAAAGAAGTTATTTATTAATAAGAAAAAAACTTCTTACTATGAATGTGACTTCTGCTGCATAGTGTTGCTGATGGCTTTGTAGTCTGGTTGATACGGAGTGAGGTTCAGATTCATGCAGGCGTTTAGGCTTCCCTCTATTACATGACCGCAGGTTTGTCTTGATGCTTTTCAGGTGTGAGAAGGACCGCTCGCGTGCGCATGTGAAGCCAAACACGGTCAATACGACAGGACTCACACACTGCAGTGTTTATGTGACTGGAAGCACATCCCAAGGCAATCAGCTGGTCTGCGAGTTGAAGTTTTTTCATTCTGTCCATTTGTGTTTTGCTTGCGAGCTCTGCTTGGCTTCTTGCACATGAGCTGATCAAAAACGAGGGAAATTTACCTCTTTACCCAAAAACAACTCGCGCAGACTGTTGCATATAATCCAATAAAATTAGAGTTTCACGGTATCGGCCCCACCTACACACTGGAGTACAGACAGGATTGGCCCTCCGCTGTGCGCCAGAGCGACAAGTGGCATTGAAAATAGATGTATATATTGAAATGCATGAGGTTTATTTATGTTTTTGTTTAATTTGATGGCTTTTTTCTGTATTTTTATTTAAAGGACAGTGAAATTATGTATTAGTTATTCTGTTAAGAAAGGCCACCTGATTTATCTGAGCGCCAGATGCAGTCATCAAAAGAGCCACATCTGGCTCGCGGGCCATAGGTTCCCGACCCCTGAACAGGCTAGCGGGCGACTCATGTTGTCCTTGTGGGTGACCTGATGCCCGTGGGCACTATGTTGGTGACCCCTGCCATAGACAGTGAGAGACATGGCCGGCCTTTGATAACCCAGTTAGCGGTGAACATACAGGTGAAAAAGGTGAAAGTGGGGCTTGAACCCTCCAACTTTATGATGGCAATCCAGTACCTTACTACCGGGTCACCACTGCCCTTATCACAGAAACTATGGAAAACTTATAATTTAATAATCAAATTCCACAATTCATTTTTTTTTACATATTTTCAGCAACTATTTTCTAACATGTCATGCATTTAAAGCCATTTTTCTGATTTTCTTTACATTTACTTTCAGTAACTTAAATGAATTGCCGACCAGAGTCAGAGGTGAGCATCTGAGGATTTAACACCAACATTCCTCTCTGACAAAAACCCAGCAGTATCACTGGCAGTGCGAGAATTTGAACTCACAACCTTTTTAAGAAAATATAGAATAGTACTTTCATTGTAATATACAGTCGGCCCCCAATTTACGAAGACCCCTTTGTACGAAATCCCAGGATTACGAAAAACATTTCCCGCTTTTCCGTCCCCGAGATACGAAATAACCCCCTCTTACGAAAAGGAATTCAAAATTCAAACCCGCCAATCAAAATTTCACACGACGAGTGAGTGGCTCTCTCATTGGCTGTCTGTCAACATCCCGCCCCGGTGGCCTCCCAGATAGAGACGGAAGGAAGCTTCACTTTTTAGTTTAGTTTTTTAAGTTGTTTAATTCAGTAAATGTTTAATAAATGTGGGCGCATTTGAGCTCATCTGGAATTCCGATCCCTCAAGGAATCAAATTAAAGTTGAGTTTGTCAAGCAGGGAATGCGCTTTGAATTCACGTCTTGTGGGCGTGGCCCACAGTGCGCGCACAAGAGAGAGAGACAGAGAGGGGGGGGGATAACGCTTTATTTTTAGTTTAGTTTTTTAAGTTGTTTTAATTCAGTATATGGTCAAGCAGGGAATGCGCTTTGAATTCAAGTCTTGTGGGCGTGGCCCGCAACTCTAGAATAAACGTGCACTGTAATGCGTCTGTGTGTGTGTGTGTATGTGTGCGCGTGTGTGTGTGTGTGTGTGTGTGTGTGTGTGTGTGTGAGAGAGAGAGAGAGAGAGAGAGAGAGGTGTGTGTGTTAAAATGTTTAATAATGGTTTAATTAATAAATATGTTAATAAAGGTGATGAGGTACCGCTGTACTGGCATGTGCCACCTGTTCCAATTAATTGATGGCATTCTGATTACTGATGACTTTCTAGAAATAAGAAACAGGCTCCAGTCTTTGGACTGGATAAACCCCACAAACCCTTTAAAAATGATAAAAGTACACCAATTTTGTATGAAATATGTGTTAAAAGCAAAACAAAATTATTTATTAAATTATTATACCATTTTATTAACATATTTATTAATTAAACTATTATTAAACATTTTTTATTAACACACACACACACACACACACACACACACACACACACACACACACACACACACACACCTATCTCTCTCTCTCTCTCTCTCTCTCTCTCTCTCTCTCACACACACACACACGCGCGCGCTGCGGGCCACTCCCACAAAACGTGAATTCAAAGCGCATTCCCTGCTTGACAAACTCAAATTTAATTTGATTCCTTGAGGGATTGGAATTCCAGATGAGCTCAAATGCACCCACATTTATTAAACATTTACTGAATTAAAACAACGTAAAAACTAAACTAAAAACTAAAGAGTGAAGCTTCCTTCTGTCTCTATCTGGGAGGCCACCGGGGCGGGATGTTGAGAGACAGCCAATGAGAGAGCAACTCACTCGTCGTGTGAAATTTTGATTGGCGCGTTTGAATTTTGAATTTCTTTTCGTAAGAGGGGGTTGTTTCATATCTCGGGACGGAAACGCAGGAAAATGTTTTTCGTAATCCGGGGATTTCGTACACAGGGGTCTTCGTAATTTGAGGGCCGACTGTATATATATATATATATATATATAGAGAGAGAGAGAGAGAGAGAGAGAGAGGATTTTCTGAGTAGATCCTTCCGTAGGAGAGTGCTCAATACTTTTTGGTAGAGCAAATAACAAAAATAAAAGGACAGGACAAAGAATTTCTATTGAAACTCCATTTATGACTACAGATCTGTTTCGAGGGGTGGTGAAACCATCCTCTCTCTTCAGGTGATTATAGAAGATACATTCTAGATTCCTCTATAATCACCTGAAGAGAGAGGATGGTTTCACCACCCCTCGAAACAGATCTGTAGTCATAAATGGAGTTTCAATAGAAAGTCTTTGTCCTGTCCTTTTATTTTTGTATATATATATTTCTACTGAAATAAGAACCTGAGTTAACCACACCGAAGGCCAGAAACTGTTCATTCTATTAAAATTTCAGAGAGCACTAATGTAAAGACTGAAATCAAGGACATCAACAAATAAAAGATCCCTGGAGCAAAAGAGAGATAATATCACAGAATAAAAACAGTAAATGGGATGGACAGCAGAGGCTCTCTCTCTCTCTCTCTCTCTCTCTCTCTCTCTCTCTCTGTATATAAATGCAAAATATTCATGTTTTTAATAAATCATTCAAATATTAATATTCATGATAAATCATTCCCCACCATCAGGTCTCTGATTAGAAATTGCTGGATTAATCAGTTTGCATATGTGGTTTGCAGTTGTTTGTTTGAGTTTGTTACTAAATTAATTGACATTTTGCTGTGAAAGTTCAAGTGATGTTTCAGATGCTTGAACCACAGCAGTGCTCTTTTGTTGCACAGTACAGTATTGTCACCATGAGCATGATGAGTACTGCCGGAAATGGGAAAATAATGGAAACAATGCACTGAGGATTGAATGTACGACTAAAACATTTTCCACACTATTTTGCGATAGTGCTTCTGGTAAGTTCCATATGTTCTTCTTCTTCTTCTTCTTCTTCTTTTCCTTTCGGCTGCTCCCTTCAGGGGTCGCCACAACAAATCATCCGCCTCCATCTCACCCTGTCCTCTGCATCTTCTTTTTTGACTCTATGTGCATGGAAATAAGAGGTCATGTGCGTAGGTCCCATGTAAATCAGCCTTATCGTCCTGAAATTTGACTAAAAGCTTCCAGGACAGGTCTATCTCCACACACTATTTCCATAGATCTCATTTTCAGGTTAAGAGTAGGAGCCAAATCTCCTCAGTGAGAATTTGGTTTTGGATAGACTTTTCAGCGATTGATTACTATAAACATTATAAGTTTTATTTTTCTATATTTTGCACTTAAAAATGCTTTTTTAATATGTTTCTATGTGTTGGAGACATGAAAGCAAAACACAAATTCCCATCTCAGGGCTTACTGTCAGATAAATTAAGCTAAGGGTACCAAGTGGTTACACGTGTGTCTCTGTCCAATCAGCAGGTGGTGAACACCACTAATCGTGATGTAATGCTCAGAGTTACTATCAGAAATACGTCTCTCTGCAATGCCACATCTTTTCATGATGTTATTATTGGTGACATAATTATGAAGTAGCTCCGCTGCTTCTCCGCATTGAGAGGGCCCAGTTGAGGTGGCTCGGGCATCTGGTCAGAATGTCTCCCGGACGTCTCCCTGGTGTGGTGTTTCGGGCATGTCCAACAGGGAAGAGACCCCGGGGTCGACCTAGAACACGCTGGAGGGACTATGTTTCTCGGCTTGTCTGGGACTGCCCCCGGTGTCCCCCGAGAAGAGTTGGAGGAAGTGACTGTGGAGAGGGACGTCTGGACCTCTTTGCTTAGGTTGCTGCCCCCGCGACCCGACCCTGGACTTAGCGGAAGAAGATGAGATGAGATGAGATGAGATGAGATAATTGTGGCATGATATTGGTGGTATTAAGATGTGGATTAAGTCTGTTAAGTCCCACTGAAGGCCCAGGTACTAAATGCATGGCCTGCCACTGATAAATTAGTACCAGTGAAAAATACTGGGAAGGTAACCTGCGATAGACTCGCGTCCATCCCAGGAGCAGGGAAACTGGGGATAAGCACTGGCCTGGTGAGCCACTCAGCTCGAGTGTAAAAGCCAGACAGACTTCCCTTACCTTACCAAGTGGGATTATTTATTCCTTATAACGGCAATCTTTTATTGAAGTTATTTTCAGTGACTTAAGTGATTTTTTCTTTCTTTTTCTATTTGCTGTCCCCAGCTTCAAATATTTTACTTCAACCAAACTGGCAGTAATTCTTAGTGCAAGATTGTGTTTTGCCTCGTGGTTAATATACACAATATTGACAAAGATTTATGGACAGCTGACTCTCAAACCTCAAGTAGCTTCTTCGCAAGGTTGGTGTCAAAAAGGTGAAGAGCGCACAGTTGTGCAGCATGTCTTCATCTACTGTTGGGGTTAAAACTTCCCTTCACTGGAACTAAGAAGTTCAAACATGTACCAGCATGACATTCCCCATCTGCACACAGTGAGCTCCATGAAGACGTGAACCTCCAGGGCTGGTGTGGAAGAATATGAGTCCATTACACAGAACACTGACCTCAACCCCACTGATCACATTTGGGATGAACCAGAACTCCAACTACCTCACATAACCCTGCCTGATATCAGTGTCTGACCTTAATAATGTCCTTGCGGATGTGTGATCACAAATCCAAAAACTAGTGGAAGGACTGCCCAGAAGAGATTTAATATACAGAGAAGTATTATTTTAAAAAATTATCAAAAAAAAAAAATGCACACATATCAATGTGATGGTCAACTGTCCATTAACCTTTATCCATAAAAATTAAACACATAATGAGCAATTAAACACACACACACACACACACACACACACACACACACACACACACACACACACACACACAAATACACACACACACACACACACACAAATACACACACACACACACACACACACACACACAAATACACACACACACAAACACACAAACACACACACACACACACACACACACACACACGTCCCTCACACACAAAGAAGCACACACACACACACACACACACACACACACACACACACACCCCTCACACAAAAAGACACACACACACACACACACACACACACACACACACACACACAAAACACCCCTTACACGCAAAGACACACACACACACACACACACACACACACAAATACACACACACACACACACACACACAAATACACACACACACACACACACACACACACACACACACACACACACACACAGTCCCTCACACACAAAGAAGCACACACACACACACACACACACACACACACCCCTCACACAAAAAGACACACACACACACACACACACACACACACACACACACACACACACACACACATGTATGATGGCATTAATTAATAATAATGTAAACTACATTTCTGAAATGCACTGTGGTTGTTATGCAGGTTTAAAAACCGGTTGATTTTTATTTAAACACAAATTCCTGTGTAAATTGTGGTCCCTCACTGGCATACTTTCAAAAGCCTGTTACTTCACTGCAACTTTTTTCTTTCATTTCCAAACCAATTCAGTGCATGTATAATACATGACTGTATAAAGTATTGTGTCTTTCTTGTGAAATTTGAAAAAGCAGCAATTAAGACGTCATTTTGAGAATGCACTTTTGTTGAAAAATGTGATGAGGTCATAAAAGTGAAGTGACAGCAGCAACAATAGAGGAAAATAACACCGGGTTGAATCTTTTCCTCTCTATATTACTATATATATATATATATATATATATATATATATATATGTATATATCACTATATCTCTCTGTTTTCATTTAATTTACTCTGACACTGAGACGTGCATGTTAGGTAGTTTAACATGAGAGTTGCAATATATATTGTACATGATCAATATCGAATCTCTTATTTAATGCCATTTCTCACATTCTGTTATGTATTATGAGGAAAATGGATTTTTCGAATATTCATATCGTTGTCACCACCTATCAGTAAGTAGATCATTGATTTTTTCAGTTGTACCCTTCTGTTAGTCTTTAATTGCATAGCAAAAAAAACAAAGTGATTAAAGGAATTGTGTCATGATTTATGCCCAAATTAATTGATAAATATGCCATGAATGTCCAGAATGCCGACCCATAATTGATAAAAAGCTTTTTGCTTGCAAATCAAAAATAACTCAGAGTTTTTGAGTGCACTGTGAAGCGCATGGAAAGGGATTGCAACATGGACTTTTTGAAATCTTATTAGGCCGAACAGTTTTCAAAAATTAAAACCAAAAACTTAATGTATGACAAGCAGCTTTCAGAAACTAAATTTCCATCTATAGATCGGTTCCAATTATCCGGCACCTTCGGGACGAAGCAGGAGCCGGAAAATCAATTTTGCCGATTTATCAGGACCTTCCAACAAATAGATGCAAATTAAATTAACTTAAACCTAGAAGAAATGGGAAAAAAATAAATAAATAAAATAAACCCAAGAGTATGGACAATAAGTACTGAAATAAATGTAAAAAATAATGTAAAAATAAAAAGAAGCCACCCTGCGATGGCCTGGTAAGCTGTCCGGGGTGTACTCTGCCCTCGCCTAGAGTCCACTGAGCTGGGTGCCAGCCTCCCGGAGACCCTAATTAGGATTAATTGGTTCAGAAAATGAATAAATGAATGAATAAAAAAGACGCTACAACACAAAATAACAGCCCGGCTGACGCACACACACAACACTCATACAAATGTAAACAAACGCTAGTCTTGTTTTGTTTCAGTTGGCTGCTGCGAGAGCACAAGTGCACACTTTTTTTCCAGACAAATTATGCAGTTATACCAAGTAGGGTCCTTATTATTCAGCATTTTAAAAAAAGTGCCGTTAAGTAAGGCCTGTCGATATATCAGATTCCGGATAATTGGAACTAGTCTGTATATGAAGGAGTACTGTATGTCTTTCAATGATGAGACGAGATTTCCTTTCAGCCTTTCCCTTTTTCAGGGGTCGCCACAGCGAATGATTCGCACGTTTGGTTTGGCGTAGGTTTTTACGTCGGATGCCCTTCCTGACACAACCCTTCAACAAGGGACAGAAACACGCTGACGGCTTTGCAGCTCCTCTTTACAAAAGTCTACACGAACCTCTCACCATAGACAGTGAGAGACATGGCCCGCCTTTGATAACCCAGTTAGCTGCACTGGGGGGGGACAGTGACAACCCTGTGGGGACTCGAACTCCCAACCTTAGAATCAACAATCCAGCACCCTATACCACCAGGCCACCACATATAAGCTTTTGTTTTCTTCAAACAACCCTGGCACTGTCCTGGTAACTAAAACTTTAACTGTGCAAATATACTACGTAAGTATACGAAAATACTTTTGTTGGAATTAAATATATTTTTACATATATGATACTAATCCAACATTGCATATCAGAAAGCCTTAACGTTTATGGTGCCTTTCTCATCATTATGACACCCTCCACCTTTTTTGTTCCCTCGTTTTGTCCAGAGCGACCGGCCCGAATCTTTGCACCTGTGTTGCTGCAGGGATTCCTCCCAACCACATGAACTTTATTCAGCAGAAGTTTAAGAACCATTCCATAAAGTCTCTACACCAGGGGTCCGCAATCTGCGGCTCCAGAGCCACATGCAGCTCTTTAGCGCCGCCCTAGTGGCTCCCTGGAGCTTTTTCAGAAATGTATGAAAATGGAAAAAGCTGGGGAGGGTTTTTTTTATTATTATTTTAAATATGGTTTCTGTGGGAGGACAAGACTGACAAACATTCTTAATGTGTTCCAATGTTTAAAAAGTTTGTACAAAAAAATATAAGGCATACATTTCAACATTTCTGTCAACAAAGATTTGCATCATAGCCTGCGACACACGTTTCAGCGTGACGTGTTGCCAGGCAGGTAGCTGTTGTGAACAAACCGGTTTGCTTGTGATGGGCCATGGATCCCAAAGGAAAAAAGAGAAAGATAGCTGATGAGAACAGAGGATTCAAGGAAGAATGGACCAAATCATTTGCTTTCATTGCCAATGTGGAAGGATTGCCTGTATGTTTGCTTTGTAATGAGAAGCTGTCAAATCACAAAAAGAATAATTTGGAAAGACATCTCTAAAGGAAGGCATGCTAAATTAGTAGCCGACCAGCCAGTTGGGATTGAGAGGAAAAAGTGTGATTGCAGTATTACTGAAGACATTAGAGGAGCACAAAGATAGATTTAAGAAGTGGACTGCATCTCCAAACTCCACTACTCCTGCTAGTTTTGTTGCAACCCGAGAGATAATAAAGCGTGGAGACGGTGCACGAATGGTGATTATATGAAGGATTCATTCATTAAAATATCAAAGCACCTATTTTCAGACATCAAAAACAAAACAGAGACAATACAGAAAATTAAAGACATGCCTCTCTCCGCAAAGATGGTGAAGGGACCATTAAAATGGCAGGCAGCATCACCAATCAGCAAATCAACGACATTAATTCAGCTCCAGCTACTCAATCGCATGTGATGAATCGTGTCATGTGATTGCCATTGAACAGACAGCGCTGTTGAGCCGGTATGTAAGCTCTGATGGGCCGCTGATTTCTTTATTGAATTTCTATCATTTCATCAATGCAACAAACCATAATACATTAATATATAATGGAAGTTAAACTTAAAGCGCCAAATATCGCACAACAGAGTAGTCACATGATGTCATTCTCTCCAGGATGCGCTGTAGCCTACGTAGCCATTTTGATAGTCGGCTAATATACACTTACAGCCTGTGTTGCCTTCACATAAAGCTTATAGAAGGCTTTTAACTTTTTTTGCGGCTCCAGGAAGATTTGTTTTTAGTTCTTTTGGTCCAATATGTATCTGAACATTTTGGGTTGCCGACCCCTGCTCTAGACTAACAGACAAGCAGAGGCGTGTCTACAGCAGGAATTAATCAGATCCCTGTACTTCTCGCTCTTCCATTCGAAGTCTTTCACTGTATATTCCAGTTCGCCATGGTTCAGTTGGGTCCATCATGATGATGTTCTTTCTCAGCAGTGCAGGTTTGACAGACTATCATATACTGCCTGGACCAGAAACTCCATGTGGAGTGATTCTGCTCGACAGACATCGGCCCACTCGATGATTTTCTTAGCAGCATGCTTCCGTACTGCCCAGACCTCTTACAGGCTCATACCCACTGCTTTTCTGCAAAAATTATACACTGAACTTATGTGCATTAAATGAGCACGTAAAGACTGCATCTTATGCTTTAAAAACTTCTGTCATGGGAAGTTGCGGACTCTTTTGCAGACTGTGCCATTTAGGAGCCGGACTTACATGCCAAATAAGCCTTTTTGATGGAAAAATGAGCCTTTTCAATTCTGGATGCAGCCATGAAATTGCCCAATCATCCAGATGGCCTCACACACTGCCTGGAGGAGAGTTGCGACTTTGGACTGGGATACTAGTAACTGTGACTCCAATAAGAAAACTGGGAATATTTTCCCTCAGATCAGTTCACTGTTACTTGAATGTTTAGGGAGTTGCTGCACCTTTAGTCTGCATGGGATTTGTTTCTTTTTCAAAATATTCTTCCTGCAAACATGATCATTGTATCAATAGATATCCCGAACATTTATGAATGTATGGCTGTTTATGCGACCATTGCTGTGGGTTGACAAACCTTGACCCTGTGTATTGATAGACCCATTCTGGTTAAATAGACCATGGTTCAGCCTGTAGTTGATGTACATTGGTTGATGGGTTCTCATACTGGATCAGCAGTCCCAGATAAATGGATAAATGGGTCACTGTATCGGAGCAGACTACAAATTATGCATCTGGTGTATGGTGTAAGCGGTTGTGTGTGTATTGGCCCTGCGATGGCCTGGCAGGGTGTCCAGGGTGTACATGTTGTACGGGGTTTCCTGCAACTGAAAAGTGGCATGATAATGGTTAAGTTTACAAGGTTGAAACAAATATAACAATAGCCCAATAAGGGGAGTGCGACAATCGTAACTGGGCACAGTACAAGCAACTATAACATGAGGTCAACCTGACATACACACGTTAAGTAAACTCTGAAGAACATGATGGAAAAGTGAGTACAGCCAAGCTTGTGTGTGTGTATGTGTGTGTGTGTGTGTGTGTGTGTGTGTGTGTGTGTGTGTGTGTGTGTGTGTGTGTGCGGGGGGGGGGGGGTGTTATTCATTCATTCATTCATTCATTTTCTGAACTGCTTAATCCTAATTAGGGTCATGGGGAGGCCTATCTCAGCCAACTCTGGGTGGGGTTCACAATGGACAGCTCACCAGGCCATTGCAGGGACAACAGTCATGCCCACCATCCATACTCTCAAACCTAGGGGCAATTTAGAACAGCCAATTACCCTACTGGGCATGTTTTTGGCCTGTGGGAGGAAACCAGAGTACCTGGAGGAAACCCACACAAGCACAGGTAGAACATGCAAACTCCACACAGAAACACCTGAGCTGGCGGGGTGTGTGTGTGTGTGTGTGTGTGTGTGTGTGTGTGTGTGTGTGTGTGTGTGTGTGTGTGTGTGAAATATTAACAATTAATGGAAGTTCAACTTTGTATTTGAGTTAATATTAATATTATCAGTGAAATATGTTGGAAAGTTACAGCGCACATATTTTACTAGCCTGCCTTCTCACTGCAACTAGCTAAAGATAATTCATTTAAAAAAATTAATAAGAGTGCTCTGCCTAGCTCATTAAATCATTTGTTTAAAGCTGATAGACTGTTTAATTACTTCTCTGTAGAATTGAGAGGTAGACAGGCCTTTCAAGCCGGCTTTAAATTACATTATCTAAGAGTAAAAAAATACAAATATATCTCATAAAATCTTTGAGCACTCTTCAAATCACAAAAACAAATGGGAGAAGCACCTGAAGAACAGAATCTGATCAGAGGATACAAACATTTGATAACAGGCAGGGAATATTAATTTGACATGATTGTGACAAGTTTCATTCATTCATCCATTTTCTGAACCAGTTAATCACAATTAGGGTCATGGGGAGGCTGATGCCCATCTCAGCCGACTCAGGGCAAGGGCAGGGTACACCATGGACAGCTCATCAGGCCATCACAGGCCACACTCACATTCACACTCACACCTAGGGGGTGATATGGAACAGCCAATTAATCTACCGTGTATGTTTTTGGACTATGGGAGGAAACCAGAGGACCCGGAGGAAATCCACACATGCATGGGGAGAACATGCATCTCCGCACAGAAACGCCGGGCTGAGAACCTAGGACCTTCTTACTGTGAGGCGGACATGCTAATCACTACACCACCGTGCCACCATGAGTTTCATCATATTATCTTAATGATCATTTTAATTTTTATGTATCATTTTAATTATTTGTGATAATAAAGAAACATCCGTAATGTCTTCCTACTTCATTGTTATATTATTTCCACCCAATTCTATAAAAGCAACTTTTACTACACTTATGCGCCAACTACAGGGACCCCTCACTTTCTGTGGTTAATGGGGACCGAGACCCCCCGTGGCCGCCAATTTCGGCGAAGTAGAATCAACTCCCCCCTGACTGACGTAGACGTACAGACGCTCCCCGACTTACATTTTTAATTGGTTCCGGACGGCCAAACGTAAGTTGTTACAGTGACGTATGACGTATGACGTATGACATATGACGCTCATACTGTACTATACATCCATAAATACCATTACCATATCTCATAAAACCCCCCCCCTAAATCAATTATTATAAACATAACATGATAAAATAATATCAAATATATCAAATAATATCACCATTAATTTCAAACAAGTCACTCATTTATACAGAGTCACTTTACATAAATCTTAAAACAGCCAATCAACGCTTACAATATGTGAGGCTCTCAAAACTGAAAGTAGTGTATTTGCGAAAGTGGTGTACTTGCTGTGAGTTATACGGACTTCCGGTCTTTCAAGTGCGCAAGGGTGCCGTTGAACTCATTTAGAACACAGCCTGCATTGATGTGAATCACCTATGCCAGTAGGCTTACGCTTCTGACCAACCATATTTGCTTAGGGTTACAAAAGTCTGCAAAACAGTGTAAACACAAAGATCACAGAGACAACGTCTAAACACAAGGGTAACACGCTATATAACTTAGAAATATATATAAAACAATATGACTGAACTGGGAAGAAGGAGGGGCACGTTCAGTCTGTCGTTTGTAAACAATGGACGTAGCATCATTATGTCATTGCATCATTATATCAGCGTACTATGTAGGTACATCTAAACTCAAAATTTGACTTTTTTTTTTTGAAAAAAAAAAATCATAAAATCGAAAAAATGTAAAACGGATGAATGTAAGTCGGGGAGCGTCTGTACATGTATATGTGACTATAATAGCAATAAATACATATTCAATGCTATAAATGCTTATAATAACAATTAAACATTCAAAAATAATGCATAAGATGTAAATAAAATATAAATACACACAAATAAAGACGCGTGCGCGCACACACTCAGATGCGCACCTCACCTAAAAATGTAAGTAGTTTTGTTGGGGGTTTTGGGTTGGTTTGTGTTTTTGTTTGTGTTTTTTGCATAATTGGCCTTGTTTTGCATTATTTTCCTTAACTTTTCCTCTGTTTTTCTTTAATTTGCTTATTTTTCAATGAATATTTTTGAAAAACCAGTGATGCACTGAAGACACAGAAACTGAAGCACAATGTAATGAGGCATCACTGTTACAATATTCATTTTTGTCCTCCGTAATGAGTTTCATTCATTTTCACTTTTCACTCAAATTAGTGCTGCATTTTTATTCTTGCAGTATCCTCCATATTTAAATATTTATATATATCTCATCTTCATACTGCCCAGTCACTTCAGATCTATATTGGGGGAAATTATTATTTAATCCTTTGCTGATTTCACTGACGTTTGCCC
Organism: Plotosus lineatus; assembly: GCA_024760905.1. Lineage (NCBI taxonomy): Eukaryota > Metazoa > Chordata > Actinopteri > Siluriformes > Plotosidae > Plotosus > Plotosus lineatus. The sequence goes on along the minus strand of CM045745.1, from coordinate 7,192,269 downwards.
ACTTAAAGTAATGGATGGTCTCTTAAATTGATGGAATGTCTATTTTGCACAGAAGACAAACTATCAACCAAAAATAAAAAAAAAACATACTCCCGAAGGATTATAAATTAATCTGCACATAATTACGTGAAGGTATTGGGTCCTGTACCAGCAAGAATTCTGGCTTATTGCTGGTATTATGTCCATGAAGATACATTTTATTTAATTTATTTACTGTTTATTTTCTTGATGGCAACACTGAAGACAGGAGAGAACACAAACACTGGAGGTGACGGAGAGAAAATAACAAACAATAAACACTGGTGACTGTGGCGCAGAAAACTGGCTGAGCACAGCTATAACCAGGGGCCAGAGAGGAACAGGGGGTATCGACTGCGTGATGCAAGACAATCTTCTGGCACAGAGGTGAATGCGCAGCTTGTCTTTATAACAAGTAGATTAGTGGAGTGGAATCAGGTGTGCGCTGCTTCAATGACCCCGAGTAGGTCAGCCACGCCACTCAGCCAGAGCCTGCACTGCTGGGGAGAAAACAGAGTTAGAGAACAGAGCTACCGAATTCAAAGTCCCCCAGAGCACAGACCGTAACAGTACCACCCCCAAGGGGCGCCACCTGGCATCAGACCAGGCTTGTCTGAGAACCTGCTGTAGAACTCGGACAGCAGGTCGAGGTCCAGAATCAGGGACCAATGGATCTTCCGACCGAGGGTTGCTTGGGATCATACCCCTCCAAATACACCAGATACTGGCAGCCCCAACCCTTCAAGGATGCAGTTGACCAAATAAGCCGGGTGGCCATCAACCAGCCGGGAGGAGGGGTTGGATGGTCAATAGGAGGACGAAGGGGGCTTTCCACCATGAGTTTCACCAGGGAGACATGGAAAACAGAATGTACCTTGAGAGCCGCTGGGAGTTTCAGCTGGATGGCACTGGGGTTTACGATGCGCTCGATGGTGTAAGGACCAATGTACTTGGGAGTCATTTTCTTGGAATCATGAAGAGGAAAATCTCTGGAAGAGAGCCAAACCTCTTGCCCAACCTTATAGACCAGTGCAGGTGTCCAGTGCATTCGCTGATTCCGGGCTTCTGACCTCTCCAGGGCAGCACGAGCTTCCTTCCAGACCTGGCATGCTGGCTTGACAATTAGATTGTGGGTGGTAGCCGGAGGTCATGCAGCTGGAAACTCCTAGAGCATCACAAAACGCTTTCCATACCCTGGATGTGAACTGGGGGCCTTGGTCGGAAAAAATGTCCTGGGGGATCTCATGAAGGCAGAAAACATTTTGGACTGGCAGTACAGCTGTCTCCATAGCTGATCGAAGCTTGGGCACGGTGATGTAAATGGATGGCCATTGAGATGCAGTCTACTATGGTCAGGATGACAGTGTTGCCTTCAGATGGGGTAGACCAGTGACAAAGTCCATGGCAATGTGTGACCAGGGGTGACCAGGGGTGATGAGGGGTGACCAGGGGTGATGAGGTATGGGCAAGGGTTGGTGGAGACCCACTGGCACACAGTGAGAAGACTTGTTTCGGGCATAGGTGGCATAGGCTGCGACAAACTCCCTGGTGTCGGCTGCTATGGTTGGCCACAAAAAGTGTTGTTGGAGGAGGAAAAGGGTCAGGGGAACTCCGAGCTGGCAGGCCAATTTGGACGCATGTCCCCACTGGAGCAGGGGCAGAGGAACATATAATCATCCCTGGGGACACCCTTCGGGCTCTGGTTATCCTTGCTGGGCATCCTTAACCAGGCGCTCCACCTCCCACCAAGCAGCTCCGAGCACACAGGAGGCATGCAGGATGGTTTCTGTAGAGGTGTCTCGCCCTGGGAAGTACTGCCGGTAGAGACCATCTGGTTTGGTATTTTGCGAGCCGTAGTGGTATGTCAGGGTAAAATTAAACCTCCTCAGGTACAGGGACCATTGTGCCTGCTTGGAGTTCAACCTATTAAACAAACGTAGGTAGGACAGATTTTTGTGGTTCGTCCAGACAATGAAGGGGTGGGAAGCTCCTTCCAACCAGTGTGGCCACTCTTGGAGCACCAGGAACACTGCCAGCAGCTCACGGTTTCCCACGTCGTAATTTCATTCCACTGGAGTCAGGAGACAGGAGAAGAATGCGCATGGGTGTAGTTTCTGGTCTGCAGGGGAGCACTGGGAGAGGACAGCTCCCACTCCTGAATCTTAGGTGTTCACCTCAACCACGAATTGCAGTGCGGGGTCTGGGTGGATCAGTATGGGAGCGTTGATGAATCTGGTTTTCAGTTTGTCAAACGCCGTCTAAGCACTAGGGGACCGTTTGAAGGGTGTCTTGAGTGATGTTAGCTGCGTGAGGGCGACTGCCAGGTGGCTATAGTCCGGTATGAACCTCCTGTAGAAGTCGCAAACCCCAGAAACCTTTGTAGCTGTTTGCTTGTCAGTGGAACTGGCCACTCTGCCATCGCTTTCAACTTCTCCGGATCCGGTTTAGCTGCCCCTTTTCCACAATGTAACCTAGAAAGGACATTGTGGATACATGAAACTTACATTTCTCAGTTTTAATGTATAACTTATTCTCTAGGAGTCTTTTAAGAACCGTTCTTACATGGTAAACATGCTCATTGTAATCCTTGGAGAAAATCAGGATGTCGTCTTGGTAAACAAACACAAACTGGTTCAGCATGTCACTGAGAACATCATTGACTGTCTGTCTTCCTTTCAGCTTTTCCCCTTTTACTCGGGAGTCGCCACAGCGAATCATCTGATTCGCACGTTTGATTTGGCAGAGGTTTTTACATCGGATGCCCTTCCTGTCAGCTGACGACTTTGCAGCTACTCTTTACGAAAGTCAGCAATGGTTCTTTTACATGAACCTCTCACCATAGACAGTGAGAGACATGGCCCGCCTTTGATAACCTAGTGAGCTGCACTGGGGGGGGGGGGGGGGGGGGGGAGTGACAACCTTGTGGAGAGTGGGACTCGAACCCCCAACCTTTTGGATCAGCGATCCAGCGCCCAATACCACTAGACCACCACTGCCCCTGAGAACTGACTAACGTTTGGAAAAATGCAGGGTCAAACCAAAAGGCATCACCAGGTATTCAAAGTGCCCCAGGTGTGTGTTAATGTCGGTTTTCCATTTGTCTCTCTCTCTCCCGAATCGGGACTAAGTGGTAAGCATTTATTAAGTTTAATTTTGAGAAGATGACGGCATAGTGGAGAGGGGTGAAGGCCAAGTAATGAGAGGGAGGGGTTATTTGTTTTTTACTGTGATACTGTTGAGTCCTGTGTAATGCAGCCGTGAGGGAGGGGCACAAGCCAGTGTCTCTCCCTCACGCCGGTCCCAAGCCCGGATAAATGCAGAGGGTTGCGTCAGGAAGGGCATCCAGCGTAAAACAAATGTGGGGAAACATAAAGGAAGGGAGCAAATCATTATCTTCACAACTACATCTATTTGACCGATAGCTTATGCAAGCATCAGAGCAGAAGCTTTCTTTTATTGGACAAATACAATCAGAGAGAGAGCAGTGGTGGCCTGGTGGTAAAGGTGCTGGAACACTGATACTAAGGTTGGGGGTTCAAGCCCCACTCTCCATGGGTTGTCACTGTCCCCTCGAGTGCTGCTAACTGGGTTATCAAAGGTCGGCCATGTCTCTCACTGTCTATGGTGAGAGGTTCATGTAAAAGAACCATTGCTGACTTTCGACAAGAGTAGCTGCAAAGCTGTCAGTGTGTTTCTGCCCTGCGATGGCCTGGCGAGTTGTCCAAGGTGTACTCTGCCCTCGCCCGAAGATGGCTGGGATGGGTGCCAGCGTCCCCGTGGCCCTATTTAGGATTAGGCTGTTACAGAAAATAAACGACAATCAATCAGAGACAATAACAGGACCAAGAGAAGGCTGTGAAAATCCAATCAATCCAGAAAGTCAACGTTTTGAGGAGGAGTTTAGTCTGTGATTGATATCTAATCAATTACTGGACAGCTGTTAATCCACTTGGTATTCGAATTTACCATGAAGATAGAAATATAAAAATTGAAATATATGTCAGTTTTGACGTTATCGGTTGTGGTTACATTTGGCTAGTTCCTCCAAAAATGAAAATCAAAAAATAAAATAATAATACAAATTATTTTAAAATGTAAAAAAATATATTATTTATTGCTGACAATATCAGGGTTATATTTATGAAGAAAGTGTTAATAGAAATCGAGAAAAGCATGCAGTGTGTGTGAGAGGGTGTGTGTATTTATATAGCCCTCACAGCTGGACAGTTTGGAGAGGTTTACAAGGAGCAGCCATCACAAATTGTTCTTTTGTCTGATGATCAACAAATAATGGAACGTGGGCTTGAATAATGAACCTTTTAGTGAGAACCACTTCATAGGACTCATATGTAATAAATAATTGAATAAATAAATAAATAAATTCATTCACTCATTTTATGAACCACTTAATCTTAATTCGGGTTGCGGGGAGGCTGGCGCCCATCTCAGTCGACTCTGGGTGAGGGCAGAGTACACCCTGGAAAGCTCGCCAGGCAGAAACACGCTGACGGCTTTGCAGCTACTCTTGATGAAAGTCAGGAATGGTTCTTTTACATGAACCTCCAATATAGACAGTGAGAGACATGACCGGCTTTTGATAACCCAGTCAGCTGCACTGGGGGGAAGACACACATGACTTTCAATTTAAAAAGTTGATACGTGTATGTACACACACACAAGAAAAAGATATATAAAGTGGCATATAAGTGGCTGAGGTTCCAAGGTCTCAATTTCAAGATGAAAACAGAAGTGCTGTACCAATCAATCAATCAATCAATCAATCAATCAATTATACATTATAATTAGTAACTAATCTAAACTATTATAAGGGGCGGTTCAACATTTTCAACATTTTCTTAAGTGTACAGAGAGTACTCTTTTTTTTGACCCCCCCACCCGAAAGCGTACAAATTAATGTTGATGATCTTTCGGCAGGATTTTTTAATAAGATATTAAACAAAACAATGGTCAAACCTCTTTGATAAAATAAATCAATGTATTTCCTTGATCAATACTTCTTTTATGCACCAGTCAAATAATAATGAAATCAATTAAAATTTTTACTTTTAAATAATTCTTTTTAATGACACCTGCTTTAATATTAATATTTAGACATTTGGTTTTAATAATAAAAATGACATTGTTTTTAATAATATTAATTTATATTAAAATATAATTCAAAATGTCTGCATTTTTTTATTGGTCATTGGCTTTTGGACGACCACGCTTCAGTTTGTGATCAGCTGCCTTCTGATGTTTCAGCACCTTTGTCACACTTAAACTTTTTAAGATCATCAAACAAATTTAAACTTTGCACAAAAATAACACAAGTATTCAAAAAATGCAGTTTTCCTGTTGTGATTTTACTTGATAAGAGAAAAATCCTATCCAAATCTACATGAACCTCGCCCCTTTTGTTAAAAAGTGAGGTAATTGTGATTAATCCTATTATTAGGGAAAACTGAGTACAATTTCATGGCCACACTCAGGCCTGATTGCTGCCAGACATTTCCAATCAGGAGATTGCTAACATAAAACCTGTCTGGCAAGGTGAGGTAGGCCATACTGAACACACATCATCATGCCGCGATCCAGTCAGCTTCAAGAATAAACAAGAAAGAAGATTATAAAGATGTCTCAGTCTGGGAAAGGGTACAAAAACATTGGTAAATCTTTGGGACTCCAGTGGACCACTGGATCCATAAATGGAGAAGGCATGGCACAGTGATGACCCTTCACACGAGTGGCTGACCTACCAAATTTACTCTAAGAGCACGGCGCAGACTGACTGGAGAAGTCACAAAGGATCCAAAAACCACTTCTAAACAACTACAAGCCTCACTTGCCTCAGTTAATGTCAATGTTCATGACTCCACCATCAGAAGGACACGAGACAAAAATGGCAACCATGGAAGAATTCCGAGGCAAAAGCCACTGTTGATAAAAACGAATAACAAGGCAGGACTCACTTTTGCCAATAATTGTCTTGATCATCCCCAAAGCTTTTGGGATAATGTCCTCTGGACTGATGAAAGTAAAGTTCAACTTTTTGGGAGAAATGCATCCCGCTACATCTGGCGCAAAAGGAACACTGCATTTGATAAAAAGAACATTGTGCCAGCAGTGAAACATGGTGGTGGAAGTGTATTAATCTGGGCCTGCTTTGCTGCTTCAAGACCTGGGAGACTTGTCACGATTGATGGAACCATGAATTCTTCTCGCAATCAAGAAACTCTGGGTTCTGCAGCAAGACAATGATCCGGAGCACAACATCAAGTTCACTTCTGAATGGCTCAATGTTAACTCCACACAAAAATGGCCTCACCCACCATGCCATCCCATGCCACCCAATATTCAGCTGAGTGTCAACTTACAGGAAGAAACAGTATAACTTAAAGTGCCTTCGTAAGGTGCAAGACATCCCTGTGACTAAGCTGGAGACCATATTAAAGACATTTCCTGACATCAACATCATCTACATCATCATATACAACAGGGGTCCCCAACCCCAATGACTTGATACCGGTCCGCAAATAAAATCTTTCATGGTACAAATTAGAGTTGTTGTTTTTTTTTTTTTTTTTTTTTTTTGTTATTATAGCTTCTGGATCTTATTTTAAAAAAAAAAAAAGGCTATTTTTGACATTGCCACAGAAGCACTGAAAGCCCTTCTTCCATTTCCAGCCACATATCCTTGTGAGGCAGGGTTTTCTGCGGTGACACCCATCAAAACAAGACTACGGAGTAGACTAACCACTCGGCAGAAACATTTTCATACATAAAACTGGTCCCTGGTGCAAAAAAAGTTTGGAGAGCTCTGATATACAACACATTTATTGAGGTAGACTCACAGTCGCAGTGAACATTTTAATGGTGAAACTGGTAACATGGAGCAGAGAATTACCGTAGTCAATAAATATATTCCATACATTCATTCATTTTATGAACTGCTTAATTCTATTTAGGGTCACAGGGAGGCTGGTGCCCATTTCAGCTGACTCCGGGTGAGGGCAGAGTACATCCTGGACAGCTCACCAGGCCATTGCAAGGCGGAACCACTCTGATGGCTATGCAGCTACTCTTGACAAAAGTGGGGGTGGACAGTGAGAACTCGTTTATAGTGGTGCTTGAACCCCCAACATTGGGATCCGTGATCCAGCACCTTTACCACCAGGCCAACACTGCGCACATCCGGCATTCGAACGTCATTTAATTTCTTTGCATCATTTACTACCTTGAAATCACCCACCCACTAGGGGGAGCCAACCTATTTCAAGTAACTAGCTAGCCATTCTTCTTCGTTTCCTTTCAGCTGTTCCGGGGTCATCACAGCGATTCATCTGCTTGCATCTTCATGGAAGTCATATTAATGATTCGCATATTTGATTTGACATACGTTTTTACGTCGGATGCCCTGCCTGACACAACCATTTATCAAGGGGCAGAAACACGTTGACGGCTTTGCAGCTCCTCTTTATGAAAGTCAGCAATGATTCTCTTACATGAACCTCTCACCATAGACAGTGAGAGACATGGCCGGCCTTTTATAACCCAGTAGCTGCACGGGGGTGGGGGGGGGGGGCAGTGACAACCTTGTGGAAAGTGGGACTCGAACCTTCAACCCTAGGATCAGTGATCCAGCACCCTTTACCACCAGGCCACCACTGCCCCATTAAATATCTAGCCATTCATGACTCAGGAAAGATTGCAAACTAGCGTCTCAATGACAAGCATCGTCAGCTAGGGAAAGGGAATAAAGAAAAAGAGAACAAATTCGTTAACAATTTATATGGCCATGAAATCATGGTTGCTCTTTATGAATGGACGTTCAGTAATTATTTGGTCGTCGACAACCTCAGAATTTACGGCTGTATCCCTTAGTGAAAATAAGTTTGACACGCCTTCACTGAACAGGTAAGCAGACCATTGCAGGGAGAATCATTTATATTCACACTCACAGCTAGGGGCAACTTAAAACAGCCAATTAGCCAAACGTGCATGTTTTTTTGGATTTTGGGAGGAAACTGGGCTTCCTGGAGGAAACCTACATAAGCACGAGGAGAACATGCAAATTCCGCATGTAAAATTCTTAATCCCAGGAATTGAACTCTGGACCTTTTTATTGTCAGGCAGACATGCTAACCAATATGTCACTGTGCCAAACTTTAATTATTTGAATATACATAATATTTTTAATGATTGCTTTTCGTAAATTAAAAATGCTTATTATGAAGTAGTTTTAAAGATACAGTGATACCTCTGCTCACGAACATAATTGGTTCCCAGAAAGTGTGTGTAAGGCGAAAAGTTTGTCTTCCGAACATTTATTTCCCATAAGAAACCATTAAAATGAGAATAATCCGTTCCCAGGTCCCCATAAAACATAATTTTCTACTAAATAAGCCTTAAAACTACACAAAAATATACCTTATTTGATGTATAATAAATGTGCTATTGTATTGTAATTAAAGAAATAAACTGTACTGTATGTGGTTTTATTTACCTTTGTGATGGTAGTTGATGGCTTGATGGAATGGAGTGGGAGGAGGAGGGAGGGAGGGACTTACTGTTTGGAAGGAGAGTTTGGAAACGCCTACTGTTTGGAAACACCCTTAGCCACACACGCACCCTTAATAGCTTCCTTGTTCTTAAGGATGGTAGTAATGGTAGACTTAGCGTACTGGTACTGGGACGCTGAGTCACACAAACGCACACCTCGTTCGTGTTTTTCAATGATCTCCGCCTGTGGTGGGGTCATTTTCGGTCCCATAATAGCAAAAGTACACTCAATATGGTCCAAAATGTCTATCAAACACAAACCACTTCCGCACTCAAAGAAAGGGGGTAACGAACTGTGACGCCGTGAGTGTGCGTCAGCTTCTCGTGGCCGCCACCGTGGCGCTGTTCGACCGCGTGGTTTGATTCGTCCGCCGAAAACTAGTTCGTCAGCAGAGACTATATGCTCGCAAATTTAATGTTCTTGAGGCGAAAAGTTCGTGAGCTTAAGCGTTCGTCAGCGGAGGTTTTACTGTATAAGTGTTGCCATATCTTTGACAGACACTGTGGATCATTCAGCATCCACGCAGACCTTGTGTTTTGAAAAATGCCTGTCACACTCAGCAGCCTCTTATACCACTGTAACTCAATAAATTGATCTCAAAGGATCTGGTGTAGACAATACAAGCTTCGTGGATTTACTATATTCCGTGTAGCCTCCATTTAGTACTAATGTAATTATTATGCATAGAGACCATAGTACAGTATATCACAATTACTGTGTAGAGTTTCACCTTTGTAGAAATAGGTGTAGGAATTTTCTTTTGTAATAATTTTCAGTAACAGGAAAATTAAATGATATCCTTTGCTTATGTAAGATGACATAAACATTCTAATAACTTTTTTTATGTACCGGTAATCATTAGCAAGTTAACTGCAAGTTATAATTTACTGTTTAAGATGTCAGGCCATCAGTGGCACCAGAGTCGTGATTGTAAATCACGAATTCGCTTCCCTAGAGTTCATACACAGACACATTATTTTCACTCAATCAGGACTTGGTGACTAATGCGGCTGATGCACTAATCCGGCTGCTGAACAGATTTTAAAAAGGAGATCAACTTGTGTATTCATTAGAAGAGATTCATTTATCCAGCAAAAAAATATCCTGCCCTGTCTGGATTCTGTGCTTTTACATTCCAATGAAGGTTTGTTCATTTTTACAAGCCAATCCAGAGCTCTTTACGTCCAACATCCTCCAAAGACCCCAATACGTAGGTAGCACAGGCTGGCCTCTTTGCCACGCTAATCTCTTTTCTTTTCTTTTTTTTTTTTTTTCCAAATGAGATACAATCCAACATCCTTGATAGTCGAAATAAAAATTTCGAAAATAATTCACTTGCCTTGCATTGTCAGTTGGTTTAACAGTCAGTTACAGTAGAAGTTGAACATTAATTCAGGGACTGATACAGAAGCGATGTCATGACCTTTCAAAACTTCTGTACTCAGCTATGCTTTTTTCTTTTGGTCAAACTCGCTTTAATAATGACCATGGCAGTCAGTACATCCACAATAAAAGGTAGAAATAGCTCAACTGGAGGTCAAAAATACTTTAAAAATGTTCAATAACTGGCCAGTCAGTGCCTGTGATGGGTGGTACAGTGATGTAGTGACAAGCACATCCACGTCACAACAAGAAGCTCCTGGGTTCTCGCTCAGAGCTCATGTGATTCTGTGTGAAGTTTGCATTTTTCTTTCTGAGTTTGCATGGGTTTCCTTCGTTACTTCAGTTTCTCCCACTGTCAAAAGACGTACACATTAAACTAATTGGCTGCACTAAATTGCCATTAGGTGTGAGTGTCAAGGGTTGCGTGTGTTCTGACCTGCAGTGGCCTGGCGAATTGTTAACACTGTGCCCTTCCTTCACCTGGAGTTCGCTAAAATAGGCTCCAGCCTTGCTGTGACCCTAGTAAGATTAAAAGGTTCCAAAAAATAATTCGATTAGATTAGATTAGATTCAACTGTAGTGTCACATGTATAAATACAGAGTAATGAAATTCAGTTTATCATCCAATCAGAAGTACAGAGAGAAGCAAGTGCAGCATATACAGTATGTGCAGCGTGTACAGTTAGAAGCAGTTACGTACAGATTAGAGCAGAGTAAATGGTGTGAATAGTCATGTGCAGATTATGTATAAATAAATTATGTGAGCAGTTATGTACAGATATGGGCAGTAAAGGTGAGCATAAATTAGCATTAATTTACCTAAGAGCGATATACACATGTTTTATATTACTATACCGAAGAATAAAATACGCAGATGTAATGTACAAATATATAGTATGGATATGTCCTGCGAAACTTCAATGCCCATATGGGTATGACTTGGGTATGGGTGTGACTTGGAAGGGTGTTATCGGTAGATACAGCTTTTCCAGTCTGAACCTGAATGGTGTTTCGTTGTTGGACTTCTGTTCAGTTTGCCCATCACAAACACCATGTTCAAACATAAGGGTCTCCATAAGTGCACTTGTCACCAGGACACCCTAGGCCGCAGTTCGATGATCTATTTTGTAGTCGTTGTCACTGGACTTGCAGCCACATGCTCTGGACACTCGGATGAAGAGGGGAGCTGAGCTGTCAACCGATCACCACCTGGTGGTGAGTTGGCTATGATGGCGGGGAGTCCGTCCTCCAGACCTGGCAGGCCTAAGCGTGTAGTTAGGGTCTCCTGGGAACATTCGGCGGAGTCTCCTGTCAGAGGGGCCTTTAACTCCCACCTCTGGCAGAGCTACAACCATGTCCAGAAGGAGGAAGATGACATGGAATCTGAATCGGGCATGTTTCATGCCTCCATTGCTGTGGCGGCAGCCCATAGGTGTGACCGGAAGGTCATTGGTGCCTGTCGTGGCGGTAACCCCCGAACCTGGTGGTGGACATCTGCAGTGAAGGGAGTCATCCAGCTGATAAAGGAGGCTTATTGGGTCTTATTGACCTGCGAGACTCCCGACAGGTGCTGCAGCCCTAGCTGTCACTGATGCAAAATCTTGGGTATGGGAGGAGTTCAGTGAGGGCCTGAGAAGTGACTATTGATTGGCCTCAAAAAGGTTCTGGATCACCATCCTACACCTCAGGAGGGGGAAGCAGTTCTCTACAAATACTGTTTACAGCGGAAGTGGGGAGCTGCTCACCTCAACTGAGGATGTTGTCGAGAGGTGGAAGAATACTTCAAGGACCTCCAAAATCCCACCAACATGCACTCTGTGGAGGAAGAAGATCCTGGGGGTTTGGGTGAGGGTCCATTGCAGCTGAGGTCAACAAGGTAGTCAAAAAGCTCCTCGGTGGTTGGGCTCCGGGGGTAGATGAGATCCACCCTGATATCTCAGGGCTCTAGATGGTGTAGGACTGTCTTGGTTGACACATCTCTGCAACATTGCGTGGTCATTGGGGACCATACCGCTGGATTGGCAAACCAGGGTGGTAGTTCCTCATTTTAAAAGAGGGTTTATGCCAATTATCGTGGAATCACACTCCTCAGGCTATCCAGGAAAGTCTATGCAGGGGTACTGGAGAGGAGGATCCGACCGATTGTTGAACCTCAGACTCAGAAGGAACAATATGGTCTTCGTCCTGGCCACAGCACTCTCGATCAGCTCTATATACTCTACAGGATCCTGCAAGGGCCATGGGAAATTGCCCAACCTGTCCACATATGTTTTGTGGCTTTGGAGAATGCTTTCAACCATGTTCCTCTGGCTATCTTGTGGGGTGTGATCCAGGAGCACAGTGTTCTGGACCCATTGCTACGGGCCATTGGGTCTCTTCAGAGCTTGGTCCATATTGGGAACAACAGAACAAATTTGTTTCCAGTGAGGATTGGAGTCCACCAAGGCTGTCCTTTATCACCGGTTCTGTTCATAATTTTATGGACAGAATTTTCAGGAGCAACCAAGCCATTGAGGGGTTCTGGTTTGGTAGGCAACGGATCTCGTCTCTGCTTTTTGTGGGTGACATTGTCCATTTGGCTTCATGAAGCCAGAACCTTCAACTTCAACTGTCATTGGAGCGATTCACAGTTGAGTTCAAAGCGGCCGGGATGAGAATCAGCACCTCCAAGTCTGAGGCCATGGCCCTCAGTTGGAAAAGGGTGGAATGCATCCTCCAGGTAGGGAATGAGTCCTACCTCAAGTGGAGGCAATTTCCATTTCCAAGTGGCTGAAATGAGCGTCCTTCGCCATGAGGCGAGGCTCTCCCTTAATCCATCAAGAGAATAATCACTGGAAATAGTGCTGCCCAAGTACTTGAATGTCTGAACATTTTTCAACTGTGTGCCATTGATAGTGATGCGTGATGGCTGGAGGGTCGTATTTTGTGCTGGCTGTACAAGTACTACAGTTTTCCCAAGACTAATTGTAAGTCCGAATAGCTTGGCCGCTTCGGAGAATTTGTTAATTATGGTTTTCAGGTTTTGGAGGTATTCGTTCTCTGGTTTGCCTTTCCAGAAGAACGTGTAGCCATCAGATGGTTCAACAAGAGAGCCTTTGTCTGTTAGTCTTGTCTCATTAAGAGCAGCTATGTCTGTGTTGTAGCGAGACAATTCCTGGGCAACCAGGGCTATTCTTCTTTGTGGTCTGTCAGCTTTGTCTCTGCCCATTAAGGTATGGATGTTCCATGCCCCTAGTATGAACTTCTTTCTTCCTTTTTTATTGTTTCGACCACTTAGAGGGATGATCTGCAAGCTGCGGTGGGCTGGACAGCCTTGGTAGGGCAGGCAATTTTTAGGCCATCTTTTCTAGGCCCTTCCCATACTTGGGTGAGCAGTGCTGTCCTGAAGAGGGCTGTTCAGTTGCTATGGATGCTGCCGGACTTCTTTGCTGCCCCAGGTTCAAAGAAGAACGACCAATGTCCAAAGCCGCCTACATGTAGGTTCATGACTACAACTGCCAGTGGTCATCTCCACCCGTTGCTTCGCCAGTTCCCCATTGCTGTAGGTCTTGTTTGTGTGCACAACCTAGACCTGTGTGTGAAGGTTATTTCGGTGGAAGAGCCGTTGCACTGCAACAATCCCACTTTCTCGGCATCTGAGGTCCTGAACCATTGCCACAAAGAGTCATTGTGTCTGGGGACAACATTGGCTGCAGTAGATGACCGTGCCCTTCACTTGTGCTTTGACACGCGCTAAGCACTCTGCAGTGCCTTGCTTCTCCGCCTTCCTGACCGTTGAATCTAGTGATGATTGATGATTTCATCCACCCAGTGTGCCAGAGTAGACTCATTTGTGGTGAGCAGTACCAAGAGGTTTCTGTCAGGGATATCTGACCCTTAGCTCCTGGCCAGAAGACCAACCCTGGGAGTCTGTTCATGGGCACCAGGGCGTGTCCACACATTCCGAGTCCTCGCAGTTCGGCCTGGGGCCGCAGGGTACCCAGGCTTCATGTGTCACCGTGGGGAGGAATTACATCGGGCTTGTCTATGAAAGGCTGATTGGCAGCTTTGCAACCGCCATGTACGAGCAAAGAAGGCTTTTGCACACTAGTTCCCTTTCACTTCATGCAGAGCTAGCTCTTTGCATGTCAATAGACCATTCTGACACACACTATATATATATATATATATATGGCGGCACGGTGGCGTAGTGGTTAGCACGTCCACCTCACAGCAAGAAGGCCCGGGTTCGATTCCCGGCCTGGGCGTTTCTGTGTGGAGTTTGCATGTTCTCCCTGTGCTTGTGCGGGTTTCCTCCGGGTGCTCCGGTTTCCCCCGCAATCCAAAGACGTGCACTGTAGGTTAATTGGTCGTTCTAAATTGACCGTAGTTTCTCTCATGCAGCGGCACTGGAACCCAGTCGTATCGGCACTTGCCTTTTTATTGGATCCTTCTGGTGGCGCCGAGACAGGGGGGGATTTGCTGCTTGGGTAACAGCCTGTCCCTCATTACTCCCTACCCAGGCTCTGTGCACTGGGGAGTATCACCAGTCGGGATACTGGCCAGAGCGCAGCCATAGTCCTTCGGGACTGACGGAGGCCTACGCTATATATATATATATTTTTTTTTGAATACTTGTTTAGTGCTCAATATTCACTTGCTTGTTTGAATGATCAAAAGTCCGCATAAGCAGCGTTTTGTCTCAAAAGCTCCGGTGTCAGTTGCGACACCGCATACATTCAGTGGAGCGCACACGTCTCTCACACACACACACACACACACACACACACACACACACATACATACATATATATATATATATATATATATATATATATATATATATATATATATATATATATATTTTTTTTTTTTTTTTACAGTGTGCTGTGAATGAATACACAGTAATTGAAGAAAAGCACTGCGAATAGACTATAACATTGGAAGCATTATCATCAATGATATGAATGGTGAGTAAGAATAATGTAAGTACGTGTATCTGTGATATTGTTTATATCTATGTTTATATCCATGCTCACATTGTTGACAAGTGCGTCTTGAATTACTAGGTAGTCCTAGGGGAAAGAAGTACTACTGTATACCAAGCCACTCTGTTTATCTGGTTGGACATACATTGATGGCAAAAGTTTTTCAGTTATCTTGGAGCCTTTCCTACTCCCCCCCTCATTTGTGAGTCACACTTATAGCATCAGATGTCACAGAATGTCCTTCATCTCACCCTCATCCAAAAAGATCCTTTATCAGTGCAAGGCATGAACTCCATCTAGAAATTTGATGCTGATGGGAAAATGGGCTCATTGATGAGTCAGAATCACAAAAAGTCTTTGTAAAGACGAGATCATTGCTATATTATCTTTTGATCTCGGCCTGTCTTCTCATCTTAGATTTTATGTATGATGATGTCTTTTCGTGTTCTGATCCATAATATGGACATCGGGTTTTCTTTTTTATTAAGTCAGCTTCAATGAAACATCTGGACATACAGCTGGCTATTTCTGGCTACCATTTAATTGTTATTTTTTATGTTACCTTATCGTTCGAAGTGCTGATGAAAAATATCCTATAAAGAACACTGAGCGGTACGGTGACTTGAATTTCGTTTCATTTTTATGTTCTATAACTTATTTTATTGTACTGCAAATCACACTCTTTACAGCAATATTCTCTGGTTGTATTTGTCATGCAGCTGTTACGCTTCTGAATGACAAGCCTTTAAACACCAATAAGTTTGAAACCCCTGAGAGGTAAAGTGAACAATAGTGATTATCTCATTACAATGGCACCTGTTACAGGTTTGGGTGAATTACTGTAGACAGAAAGTGAAGAGTCAGTGCTGAATGTTAAAAGCAGGAAAGTTTTGCAAGCATAAGAATCTGACTTTGACTTAGGAAAATGATCCTGGCTAAATGAGTCGATCAAAATAGCTCTAAGACCACAAATCTTGATGAGTATTTCAGCGGTCAGTGGGACAGAGGTGGACAGGGAACCAGGAACAAATATACTGATGTTCATGGGGAGTGAAGTCTGGCCTGTGCATGATCCCACAGTAGAGCACAAATTGCTAAAAAGATTGAATGCTGGCTACCATCGAAAGTAATCAGCACCCACAGTGCATTGCATATTACTTCATACGAGGCTGTGTAGCCGCAAACCAGTCAAAAGACACATGCTTAATCTCAATCCACCACTGTTTCATTTTTTTTTTTTTTTTTTTTTGTATCACATGACCAGCTCTATACATGTGGATCACTTTTTTTTGGGAAGAGATGGCAACAGGATAGACTTTGTGGAGCAATTAAGCCATTAAGCATGTGATCTTCTGGGCAATATTACTGTTGGGACACTTTGGGTGAGGGGTTCGAGTCCCACTATCACCAACTTGTCACTGCTGTCTCCTCAGTGCAGTTAACTTAGTTGTCAAAGGCCAGCCAGGTCTCTCACTGTCTGTGGTGAGAGACATGTAAAAGAATCATTACTGTTGTTCATGAAGAGTAGGCCATTGGATTGGCCCTGTGATGGCCTGACGAACTATCATGGGGTAGAGAATAGGGCATCGGGGTGCCGTCAGTGGGTTTCTGCCCGGAGATGACCTGATGATCTGTCAGGGTGTACTATGCTCTTGCTGAGAAGTGGCTGAGATAGGAGCCAGCGGTACAGAAAATGAATGCATGATGAATTGAGGCATAGTGGGTAGCACGTCCACATCACAGCGTGTTCTGAGTTTGAGTCCCAGATACGGGTGTTTCTGGAGGAGTTGGCATATTCTTCCTGTGCTTGTGTGGGTTTCCTACAGGTACTACAGGTTCCCGACATAGTCAAAAGAAATGCACATTAGGTCAGTGGTCCCCAACCTTTTTATCACCGCAAACCGATCAACGCTTGACAATTTTACCACGGCCCAGGGGGGCGTGTTTATATTGTACATATAATACCCCACCCTTGCCCAGAGTCGGCTGAGATGTGCACCAGCCTCCCTGATCAGGACTAAGCGTTACATTTTTAATCGAGCTCAAACTCTTCTTAAAAAAAAACAAAAAAACACAGGTGATGGTGCACCAGCTGGGAGAATGAAGGCTCAGGCTCAGTCTCACTCGAAATCCCCACTACTGTTTGAAACATGTCCAACTCACATCTGTTCATGTGCCGTCCCCTTGTGGGTTACATTTTAGCGCTCAAATGACCGACATGAAACCAAGAGAATCCGGTCATTTTCAAAATAAAAGTTTTTTCAAAAATAAAAGATTGTTCAGACACAGATAATAAATAAAACAGAAAGAAATTATTATTTCTTGTGCGGCCCAGTACCAATTGATCCATGGACCGGTACCAGTCTGCGGCCCGGGGGTTGGGGACCACTGCATTAGGTTATTGGGCTGCTCCGATTTGCCCCGAGGTGTGGATGTAAATATGAATGGTTGTGTGCGTTGTCAAGCGATGGTCTGTTAAGCTGTTCAGGAGGTACTCCACCTTCACCTCATGTCAACTGAGGCATGCTTCGGCCTCCCTGCAACCATAATAGTAGGATTATGTGGTTCAAGAAATGAGGGAGTGACTCGATGAGTCACTCTGGCTCATACACTCTACCTAAATATGGTCACAGATCAATTACACACGTTTATGACAGTCATGTTCCATAAATGCAGTCGTCTCTTTCAGCTGGATAAAGTGCCTCGCCATTTTGTAAAATCTATTTGGGAAAGATTTGTGGAAAATTGGCCTTCGAAATTACTCATCTTTCGGATGTACTGGAAAAACAAGTCCGAACCATGGAGCAACAAGTCCCAACCACTTTGAACTGGTTCAGAAGTACGGACGCTCCCCATCTTACGAACGAATTAGGTTTTGGACGAACGTTCGTTTGGTGAATTTGTTCGCAAGTTGTTACAGGGCATTCTTTAGACGGGAACATATGTTTAAACCTACTATAAGGAACCTATACGAGTTTGTACCGTATACAATCTCGCTCTCTCGCTCTCTCTCTCGCTCTCTCTCTCTACATAATCCTCTGTACATTATCAATATCATTATGTCCCGTGTTTAAACTCCTGGTTCCTCTCAAGCACAGCACAGTGGATCTGATCAGATTTACAGAGAGTTTCACTCTTATCTAGTTCATTATAATACTGGAGTCAATTTGTTTCTTCTTTGAAACCTTTGGCAGGAGTTCAGAAATGCATAGTTCTGCTTCTCTTCCTGGACCTCAGGTGTAAAGCACGTGTCAGCCACGCCCCTCTGCCAGAGCTAAGTATTAAGTGTACCTCAGGATAATGTTGAATCATATTTCATACTTATATTTATGATATATCTTTCTATAGATTTTATTCCATTTCTATTTCTACTTGTTCTTCAATTTTATTTCACTTTCACTCTCGACCTCAGACAACCCTGTTCGTATCGCCGGATGTTCGCAAAACGAATGTTCGTAAGTTGGGGAGAGTCTATACATCTTAAGGAGGTTTGTGAAGTTCATGCTTTGATATGTTAAGGCATAGCCTAACAGTTTGGTGACACAAGTACAGTACATCCTACACAATAATAAAGAGGCTGTTTTAATTTTATGGCTGATCGGTATGCCACTGCTGTCTCACACTTTTTCTTCTAGAATTATAAAATCTTGAAGGAGGTTAGAGACATGTTTTACATTTTCTTCTAATTCATACATGCTTATGTAATGGTCCCATCTAGCATAGAAAATAACAACTTGCATAACAATTACTAATTAACGCAGCACTTCATAGCACTAAAGAGCACTTTTCATGAGTACTATACAGGACAAGGACAGAAAAAATCCTCTGTATCACACAGAAGCCAGAGATGATGGGATGTAAAAAAAAAAAGGGATTTATTTGAAGCTCATCCAATAAACCCTTTTACAAACCATATAAAGGATCAGGGAACAGACTGACAATGGCATTAAAGAAATATCAGAATATTAAAATATAAATGTGAAAAACAAACAAACAAACAAAAAACTGACCAAAGCCAAAACAAGAAAAGCACGTAGTACAAGAAAGAAAAGAATAATGAAGCCAGCAGAGAAGAAAAGTGTTGACTCAAAAAGATAAAGACAAAAAAAACAGGTCTCACAAACTTGAAGAAACAAAGCAGAAAACATATGGATAATAATGCAAAGACGCGACAAACATACACCCACGAGCTACTTTAACACAAACACATGCACAGGCTTACAGTAATCCGCTCAATCAATCAATCAATCAATGTGGCAGCAGTGCAGTACATCATCCAGAGTCCACAGCTTTACGTACTGTTTACGTAAAAAAAAGTAGAACAAAGGTCATCTCAGTCACCTGGACCATGTCAGATTTTATATATATATATATATATATATATATATATATATATATATATATATATATATATATATATACGACTAAAAGTTTACTCTGTACCTTTATTTGTTTATAATATATTTTGTGTAGTATCTTAATACAGCAATAAAAAGATAACCTTTGGAGCACAGAATTTTTATCATATGCATTGACTATGATTTAAAATTAAGGACACGTGTGTGATCTTATGTAACAGGGTGGAGATTATTTTCCCGGTATTGCGATAGGGTCAAAAGAACTGTTACCTCAACACCATGTTCACAAGACAACAGCATCTAAATGGTAGCTTTCAAGGGAAGTTCTGAAGCCACTAAAAGTTTGAATAGGTCTCATCTCATCTTCCTGCGTTTATTCCGGGGTCAGGTTGCGGAGGAAGCAGCCTAAGCAATGAGGTTCAGACGCCCCTCACCCCAGCCACTTCCTCCAGCTCTTCCAAGGGGATACCGAGGCATTCCTAGACCAACCGAAAGACATAATCCCTCTAGCATGTTCTAGTTCAATCCTGAGGTCTCTTCCCGGGTGGTCATGCCCGAAATACCACACCAGGGAAGCGTTCGGGAGGCAGTCTAACCTGATGCCCGAGCCACCTCAACCGGTTCCTCTCAATGCAGAGAAGCAGCGGTTCTACTCCGAGCTCTACCTGGATGCCTGAGCTTCTCACCGTATCTCTAAGGGAGAGCCCCGCCACCCAGCAAAAGAAGCTCATTTCATATATATATCTGCAATTTTGCTCTTTTGGTCACTACTCAAAGCTTGTGACCATAGATGAGGGTTGGAACGTAGCTCAACTGGTAAATTCAGAGCTTTGCCTTGTGGCTCAGCTCTCCCTTCACCATGACGGACCGGTCCAGGCTCTGCTTTACAGCAGAATTTGCAGCGATCCACCTGTCGATCTCCTGCTCCATCCTTCTCTCACTCGTGAACAAGACCCTGAAATACTTGAACTCCTCCACTTGGGGCAGCACCTCAATCCTGACCCGGAGGGTGCATTCCACCCTTTTCATACTGAGAACCATGATCTTGGACTTGGAGGTGCTGATTCTCATCAGGCCACTTTGCACTCGACTGCGAATCCCCCCAATGAGAGCTGGAGGTCCCGGCTTAATGAAGCCAAACAAACAACATCACCCGCAAAAAGCAGAAACGAGATCTGATGACCACCAAACCAGAACCAATCAACTGCCTCGGCTGCAGCTAGAAATTCTCTCCATAAAAAAGATTAGGAATAGAATCGTATGGACAAAGGACAGCCATGGCGGACTCCAACCCTCACTGGAAATGAATTCGGACCTGTTGTTCCCAATACGGACCAAGCTCTGGCTCTGGTCACACAGCGCCTGAATTTCCTGTTGCAATGAGTCTGGAATGCTGTACGTCCGGAGCATGCTTTATTTTTGTTTGAATAGGTAAGGGCTTTTTTACACTGAAACCAAGTGACTCATCGGACCGGTGCTTATCCCCGGTTTCCATAGCGTGAAGCGACTAGGTGTACAACTCCTCCTGGATGGGACGCTAGTCCATAGCAGGTTACCTTGCCAGTATATTTTTACTGGTACCCAATTATACTGCTGGGTGAACAGAGGCACACTTGTGGTTGAGACCTTGCCCAGGGGTCTTAGCACAGTGAGGGTCTCAGTGGGATTTGAACACACAACCTCCTGATCATGACCCTAACCACTACACCACCAACCCCACCATGTTTCTTAGGCCTCCACAGAAAATGAATGAATGCAACAGTGACAGTAATAGGTGGTTTAGTTTATTTCCACTGGCACTGCAGTTCATCCCATTGCATAAGGACAGATGTCACATGAATATCATCCATTTTTTCTTCGAACCATTTATCCTGAATACTGTATTCTAAAGCAGGACTACATGAAATGCTGCCTGTCAAACACACATTGTATTTTTTAAGAAAAACAAAAATAATCAGAGTTGTCTTTCAATGTAGATTGCTGTGAAAATCTAGGATTTACACAACATGAATGTCCATTTTTGCTTCCATTTTTTTTTTACTGCTTCCTTGCTCATGTGATGGCTGGAAGAAGAAATCATGAATTGTTTGTTCTACATTCATGTAAAAAAAATGAGTTAGTTAGGATTACATACCTGAAGAATCAGTTAAATTGGTCTTTCAAACAAATACACTAATAAGCAACATGGCCTCCACAGATATATATATATATATATATATATATATATATATATATATATATATATATATATATATATATATATATATATATATATATATATGCAGCGGTAGCCTGGTGGTAATGTCAGCTTGATCACTAATCCTAGAGTTGGGGATTCCAGAACACTCTCAACACGTTGTCACTGTCCCCCCAGTGCAGCTGACTGGGTTATCAAAGGTCTGCGGTGTGAGGTTCATGTTAAAGAACCATTGCTGATTTTAGTCAAAAGGAGCTGCATAGCCAGCAGTGTGTTTCTAATCAGGAGTCGGAGTCCCCTGAGGCAGTTCATTCACAGCAACGTTTTGGCAACTCCTGCAGTGGCACTGGAACCCGGTCGTATCCGCTTCTGCCCTTCCATTAGATCCTTCTGGTGGCACCAAGAGGGGGGACTTGCTGCTTGTGTAACAGCCTGTCCTCCATACTTCCTACCCAGGCTCTGCACACTGGAGCATATCACCAGCCGAGATACCAGCCAGAGCACAGCTCCATAGTCCTTCGATCACCAGTTGAGATACCAGCAAGAGCACAGCTCCATAGTCCTTCGAGACTGATGGAGGCCTAAAACTGAGATAAATCTGAGGAATCTGAGAAATCTGAGAAAGCTTATATATATATATATATATATATATATATATATATATATATATATATATATATATATATATATATATATAAAAATATATATATATATTATACATATATATATATATATATAATGGATCTGGAGAAAGCATGTGACAGGGTGCCGAGAGAAGAACTGTGGTATTGTATGAGGAAGTCTGGAGTGGCAGAGAAGTATGTTAGAGTGGTGCAGGACATGTATGAGAGATGTAAGACAGTGGTGAGGTGTGCTGTCGGTGTGACAGAAGAGTTCAAGGTGGAGGTGGGACTGCATCAAGGGTCAGCTCTCAGCCACTTCTTGTTTGCTATGGTGATGGACAGGCTGACAGACGAGGTGAGACAAGAATCTCCATGGACTATGATGTTTGCAGATGACATTGTGATCTGTAGGGAGAGCAGAGAACAAGTGGAGGAAAATTTAGAGAGGTGGAGGTATGCCCTGGAAAGGAGGGGAATGAAGGTTAGTCTCAGTAAGACAGAATACATGTGTGTGAACGACAAGGACCCAAGAGGAACGGTGAGGTTACAGGGGGCAGAGATAAGGAAGGTGGAGGATTTTAAGTACTTAGGCTCAACAATCCAGGGCAATCGAGAGTGTGGAAAAGAGGTGAAGAAGCACGTGCAGGCAGGTTGGAATGGATGGAGAAAAGTGTCCGGTGTGATGTGTGATAGGAGAGTATCGGCAAGAATGAAGGGAAAAGTGTACAAGACGCTGATGAGGCCAGCGATGTTGTATGGTTTCGAGACAGTGGCCCTGGGGAAAAGACAGGAGTCAGAGTTGGAGGTAGCAGAGATGAAAATGTTGAGGTTCTCTTTGGGAGTAACGAGGATGGATAGGCTCAGAAACTAGTACATCAGAGGGACAGCACATGTTAGATGTTTTGGAGACAAAGTCAGAGAGGCGAGATTGAGATGGTTTGGACATGTACAGAGGAGGGATAGTGAGTATATTGGTAGTAGGATGCTGAGGTTGGAACTACCAGGCAGAAGGCCCAGAGGAAGACCAAAGAGAAGACTTATGGATGTGATGAAGGCGGACATGAAGGTCGTTGGAGTAAGAGTAAGAAGATGCAGAGGATAGGGAGAGATGGAGGCAGATCATTTGCTGTGGCGACCCCTGAAGGGAACAGCTGAAAGAAAAAGAAGAAGAATATATATATATATATATATATATATATATATATATATATGTGTGTGTGTGTGTGTGTGTGTGTGTGTGTGAGTGTGTGTGAGTATGTGTGTGTGTATACAGTGAGTCGACGACTTACGACCGATGCAAGTTACGTCTGATCGACTTTACGACCACAAAAGTGGTGAAGTATGATTCATGGCAGTGCAGTGCGAGTGTTGCGTACGACGGTTGTTTGCACTGCCGGCAGCACCAGCATCTTAAAAGGCCAAGCAGGAGATGATGCAGCTTCACTTTCTAACTGCTCAGAGCAAATCTATTCATCTACTTTCAATGCCACATCACTGTGGCGTGAAGCTGAGAGCCAATCCTTTCTGTGTGGGCGGGTCCGATACCTTGAAACTCTAATTTTATTGGACTCACACGCTGCAGTGTTTATGTGACAGGAAGCGCGTCCCAAGTTTTGGCAATCAGCTGGTCTGCTGGCTGAAGTTTTTCCATGTCTGTCCATTTGTGTATGCTTGCCAGCTGGGCTTGTCTTCGTGGAAATGAGCCGATAAAAATGAGGGAAATTTATCTCTTTACTCAAAAACAACACGCGCAGTCTGTGGCTGTTGTTATAATCCAATAAAATTGGAGTTTGAAGCTATCAGACCCGCCCACACAGTGGAGTACAGAAAGGATTGGCTCTCCGCTGCGTGTCACAGTGACGTGGAATTGAAAATAGATGTATAGATTGAAATTTATTCATCTGTTTTTGTTTGCCGTGAGTGTATTTGGATGGAAAGTCGACATACGACCAGATCGATTTACGACCGGTCTGCCGGAACCAAAAGCGGTTGGAAGTCCACGACTGTCTGTATCTATATATATATATATATATATATGTGTGTGTGTGTGTGTGTGTGTGTGTGTGTGTGTGTGCGTGTGTGTGTGTGTGTGTATATATACATACATACAGTCAGCCCCCTACTTACGAAATCCCCTGGGTATGAAAATTCCAGATTACGAAAAACATTTTCCAAAGTTTTCATCCCCGGGATACGAAAACAACCTCCTCTTACGAAATGCGCTACTTAAAATTCAAACGCGCCAATCAAAATTTCTCACGATGCACGAATTGCTCTCTCATTGGCTGTCTCCCAACATCCCGCCCTGCTGGACTTCCATTGGCTAGGAGGGATGACGCAGCTGAACTTCCTGTACCCATACTTCCTGCTTGTCTCACGCGTGAAGGAGAGTTGACTGTTGGCTTGTTTTGAGATTGATCATGCAGTGTTATATTTTGTTATTGCCAAAACCCCTCTACAATCAGGACGATATTGAACCAGAAGGAGACCTTAAAGCGGAAATACTGTGACGGAGGCGATTATTTTGGCACGATATTAAAACAGAGTGCTCTGTGGGAGAAGACCTCCGATCTCGCAAGGAAGCAAGTTAATATTGAATGAGGACCTCTGATCTTTCAAACAGGTACTGTCATTACGCTTTAAATAAAACATCCTGTCCATTTAAACATTTAAATAGAATTGTTCCATCAGCTGTTGTGTGTGTGTGTGTGTGTGTGTGTGTGTGTGTGTGTGTGTGTGTGTGTGTGTGTGTGAGAGAGAGAGAGAGAGAGAGAGAGAGAGACAAACTGTTTAGTTTTTAGTTTAGTTTTTTAAGTTGTTTAATTCAGTAAATGTTGAATAAATGTGGTGAGATATATATATATATATATATATATATATATATATATATATATATATATATATATATATACACACCAGCCACAGGCACCAGCCTCCCTACAACCCAAATTCGGATTAAGTGGTTCACGTTTTACTAAATATTGGGCTGCTTTAAGTATTTCAGAAACTGTTGATTCTCTCAGATTTGGCTTATACACGTTTGGCTTATATACGTTACATAACATTTCCACAATGATGAGTGATTGGAAAAACAAAACACACCAAGTGTTTGCAGTTCTGAGATGGAAGCACTTTGCTGATGGAGATTCTTGGAGATTGGCCCGACCGGTTCAGGCTGAAAGTAAGGATTCAGCCATTCACATAAACAATAAAACCTGTCGAGTGCAGAAAAGCACCTCAGAATGAACAATATATCAGGTATTGAGGAAAATGGGTCTAAAACAAGAAAATACCCCATCAGGCTGCTCTCCTGACAGCCAAAACCAGAAATCTGAGTCTAAAGAAGCCACATATTTATCTGACCAAGACAGTTTGAAATTGAAACAAGTTGCCTGATCTTTTTTTATTTCTTCAGCTGTTTAGTTTTGGTGAACCAACGTACACTATAGATTGTGCGGTTCTTGTTGACTCGAACCAAACTAAATCATTTACTCATGCAGGACTGCAGTCCAGTGGTGTTGGATGCTGCATCATCCTTTGTAAATCTGTAGAAACTGTGGTTGCCATGCTTACCATTGCCATGCTTAAAGCCATTACAGTTCCATTAACACCTGACATTGCAGGTGCACTTGCAGCGCTATCTCTTTGGAATAACATGAAATCAGCCTAAATGTGGTTCTGAAACCATTTGCTTACTTCTCTACACAAGTGACAGTGAGCCCTTCTCTGAGCACCATGGTGTTAATTAACATCAGCATCTCTTTCTTGAAATCTTATTCCTTCTCAACCATTCATTTGCTGAACTGCTGAATCCTCTATTAGGGATGCGGGAAGTCTGAAGCCTATCCCAGCTAACACTGGGCGAAAGGGGAGTACACCTTCAACAGTTTGCCAGATCATCACATGCACAACCATTTACACTCACATTCACACCATCGGGCAGGTTAGAGCAGCCAATTACCATAATGTGCATGTCATTGGAGTGTGGGAGGAAACTGCAGTACTCAGAGAAAATCCACACCAGTACAAGGAGAACATGCAAACTCCACCCGGCACCTTCTTTCCATAAAGCGGATGTGCTAACCGTGACACCACTGTGCTGCACCATATTCCTTCTTCTGTTTCATACCACTTTTCCACCTTCTATCCATCAACTTTTCACTAGCAAGTTACTGTGTGTGTGCGCAAGTTTATTTCTCTGGTCATGTGTTCACTCGCTAATGGTATTGTTATTGTAAACAAACAAAATAAAAGAGCCCGCGATCCAGAAAGATGTAAATTAGATGATCAAGAGGTCCTAAGCATGAGAGTCGGCGTGGTTCCACCAGAAAAATGTTGTATTGAGTAAAATGACCTGAGAATGGATGATAAAATACATCGGACATTCATCGGAGCTTTGGTGTTGAGTTATTTTTGAAGCTTGAAGTCGGGATCAAGCTACAGAACTGGAATTCATCCCTAGCTGCCTTTCATGCATTCATTTTCTGTAACGGCTTAATCCCAATTAGGGTCGCGGGGAGGCTGACACCCATCTCAGCCGACTCCGGGAGAGGGCAGAGTACACCCTGGACAGCTCACCAGGCCATTACAGGACAGATACACGCTGACAGCTATGCATCCTACTCTTGTTGAAAGTCAGCAATGCTTCTGGAGATACATGGTCCGCCTTTGATAACCCAGTTAGCTGCACTGTGGGGACAGTGACAATCTGTTGAGAGAGGGGCTTGAACCCCCAACCTTAGGATCAGTGATCCAGCACCTTTACCACCAGACCCCCACTGCCCCCTCCCCAGCTACCTATTATGAAAAAAATCTTTCAAACTATTCTTTCAAATCAATAAAAACTGTAATGTAGGGATAAAGATATGTGCTCCCGAACACAACTCAATATCTCTGCTGAGTGGCGAATGGGGGGTTTATAGACATGATAGAGATTTCCTTTCAGCTTTTTCCCTTTTTCAGGGGTCGCCACAGCAAATGATTCGCATGTTCGATTTGGCAGAGGTTTTTACGTCGGATGCCCTTCCTGTCACAACCCTTTAGCAAGGGGCAGAAACACGCTGACGGCTTTGCGGCTCCTCTTTACGAAAGTCAGCAATGGTTCTTTTACATGAACCTCTCACCATAGACAGTGACAGACATGGCCCGCCTTTGATAACCCAGTTAGCTGCACTGGGGGGGGACAGTGACAACCTTGTGGAGAGTGGGACTCGAACCCCCAACCTTAGGATCAGTGATCCAGCACCCTATACCACAAGCCCACCACTGTCCCCAGGATTTTATAGACATGAAAAACCTTTCTTAAGTACAACCAGTAATCAATAGCTGCCAAAATACTGCAACAAGGGCATGAGTGCAGCATCACAGTCACGCTCACGATCCCCGTGAAAGGAATGGAATCAAATACACAAGCCTCACACCTGTCTGCCTGTTGGAGTGTGTGTGCGTGCGTGTGTTTTGTGTGCGTGTGTGTTTGTGTGTGTGTGTGTGACTGTGTGTGTGTGTGTGTGTGTGTGTGTGTGTGTGTGTGTGTGTGTGTGTGTGTGTGTGTGTGTGTGTGTGTGTGTGTGTGTGTGTGTGTGTGTGCGTGTGTTTTGTGTGTGTATGTTTATGTGTGTGTGTGTGTGTGTGTGTGTTTTGTGTGCATGTGTATGTGTGTGAGTGTTCTGTGTGTGAGTGTTCTGTGTGTGTGTGTGTGTGTGTGTGTGTGTGTGTGTATGTGTGTTCTCTGTGTGTGTGTGTGTGTGTGTGTGTGTGTTCTGTGTGTGTGTGTGTGTGTGCGTGTATGTGTGTGTTTGTGTGTGTGTGTGTGTGTGTGTGTGTGTGTATTCTGTGTGTGTGTGCATGTATGTGTGTGTGTGTGTGTGTGTGTGTGTGTGTGTTTTGTATGCGTGTGTGTGTGTGTGTGTGTGTGTGTGCTGCGTGCGCACACATGACTTTTTGCTAGACCCCTATGAGGGGTATGACCTAATGGAAATGGAAAATAAAGGTTCGGTCCATTGGGTTCACCCTGGGATGTGATTCTGGAGACAGCGACCTCCTGCCTCCACACTGACCCCTTCCGCCGACTCCTTCTCCCAATTCCACTTACGCATAATTAGCCGCATTGGATGAACTGGGTTATTATGTGGTAGCATTTCATTCGTGTCTGCGTCATTTCACACCAGAAAGCTTCCTCTGGAGGGTCGGAGGAATGAAAAGACTCGTGCGCGCGCACACACCGGGAACGCGTGAGCAACTTTATCCTCACGGACAGCAAGTTCTGGGAGAGAAAATCCAAACAATCTCTCTCTCTCTCTCTCTCTCTCTCTCTCTCTCTCTCTCTCTTTCTCTCCCTCTCACTCCCTCAACCACGCATGTCACTCCCTTTCTCCGTCACTTCACTGAGTTCGACAGAGTCGGGGCTGCGCGCACTTCGGTGGTACCAGACGGCGGTGCGTAAAAGAAGCGGAAGCTGCGCATAAAGCGATGATGAAGGTCAGTGGACCAAAGAAACATCATTCAAATATGAAAGATTCCGATCCAATGCATATTATAGACAACTTTCCTTCATGTTTTTTTAATGGGAACGCATTTTCAATATCTTTAATCTCAGTGGCTCAGTTTCACTTTAAAATATTCCTGTGTTTATCCATTTGGGCATCAAAGTAATATCGAAATATTTCTGAGGTTTTCTTTTGTTTTGTTTTGTTTTCTGAAACCAAACAACATTGTAAACCATTTCAACAAATTAATGATTCATTATATTTTCGATTATTATAGCAGAAATACATTTTGAGGAATATCATACTGTTTCCTCTCCCATCACATGTTTGTGGCATGCTGGAGGAGTCATGCAGGAATCAAACCCGAAAGCCTCTGCGCGGCCGGGCTGTTGTGCTGTCGCGCACGGCACATCCACGCGCTACACGGACGACATGACGTGTAATCAAAGCTTTGTGTTGCAGTGCTCGGGGCTGATGCGCTTCTGCTGGGCGCTCTTCGCCAGCGCGTGTTTGCGGATGGTGAGCGCGGACTGTGGATCTGACTGCACCTTCTGCTCCGCGCACCTGCACCTGGAACAAACACACGCCAACTCGATAGTAAGTCCGTGATACGGTGCGCGCTCAGTGCTCCATAGTGTTCCAGCAATATACTTTCAGAAAGAGGGGTACTACCCCTGGGACAATGAGAGAGGTACTATCCCTGGGACAATGAGAGGGGATACTACCCCTGGGACAATGAGGGGGGGATACTATCCCTGGGACAATGAGAGGGGTACTATCCCTGGGACAATGAGGAGGGGATACTATCCCTGGGACAATGAGGGGGGGATACTATCCCTGGGACAATGAGAGGGGTACTACCTCTGGGACAATGAGAGAGGTACTACCCCTGGGACA
>CM045745.1:7077781-7160281 GCA_024760905.1 Plotosus lineatus | reverse complement strand
AGACCAAAGGCTGCAGACACGTGATCTCATAGGCTGTATTTGTGTTTCTGCAGGAATGTGTGTTGCAGTGTGAAGGTCATCTTTCCTCTGGTGCCTCATGGGGTATATGCCAAGATTTGCTGCAGACAACCGACAACACACCAGAAGCAGAGCAAACATCCATGGAAACCAGTAGCTTACCCCGATATCATGAGGAGAAAAGATATGGTGGCTTCATGAAGCGATACGGTGGTTTCATGAAGCGTTATGGAGGCTTCATGAAACGGTATGGGGGCTTCATGAAAAAAGCAGCGGAGGTTTATGTGCCACAGCCAGATGACATAGACAGAGCAAGAGAAATCCTATCGAAGAGTGACATGGAGATGCTAGCCAATCAGGTTGAAAATGATGCTGACAGAGAAGAATCTGCAATTAACGATCCCCTTAAGTCGAAAGGAGAGGCTGATGAATTAGAGGGTGTGGTAAAGCGTTATGGTGGCTTTATGAGAAGAGGTTTTGACCCAGGAGATCGGACAAAGCCACTACAGAAACGCTATGGTGGGTTCATGCGGCGGGTGGGAAGGCCAGAGTGGGGGGATGAGCCGAAACTTTACAGAGGTGTCTTTAAGCGTTCTGCACAGGAGGAAGAAGAGCAAGAGAGGTCAACAGATATGGGCAAGAGTTATGGAGGTTTAGTGGAGTTCTGATGTCCTTGCAGACTGTGGTCTGTTGTTGATATTTTTGTTCTATCTCTCTTCATCTGTTAACAGTTAAAAGTGGTTTGTAATCATGGCTGACAAAAAGCTTTTTATGCTTATAATGCTCACAATTTGTATAATTTGCTTGTACGTAATATGTGTGTAGTGCTGAACATTTAAAGACTGTGGACCCCCCCCCCCCTCCCCCCCGCCGCGACTCTCAATTGTACATTGTGGCTTCTGGAGTTCATGTTTCAAATCAGACAGCAGGTCAATATCAGATAAAGCTTAATCCCTTCTGTTGTTCTGTCCGAACTTGATTTGTCTCTTTTCCTTATTTCCTTGGGTGCACTATAGATAAAGTTCTCTACACCAGATTTCCCTCAACACTGTACCAAGAATATATTCACAATTTTCCACAGCAGACTTATCAGTGTAAAATATTTCTATTTATCTATTTTGGAAATTTATTCTACAACCACAGTAATGTGATTTCCCCACACAGCAGTGTTTTTTAGTCGGCTGTTTTATTGACTGTCAAAATGTATTATATGCCATACAGCTTGAATAAATTGCTTGAACCTGCAAGACAATGCCTCTGGGTTTCAAAAATATCATTACAGTCTAAAGAACATTTTTCAAGCTATATCTTGTCCGATTCAACCTACCATTAGGTAGGAAGCACTTTTATTAGAGTGCATCAAGATGTCCTTTCCCCCCATCCACTCCCACCATGTGGGGCCCAGAACAATGCACGACAATATTAATGGCACAAAGTACAGCTCGGTTTCTTACTTGGTTACATCTTGTGCTATAAATTAAATTTGTATATATATTTATATATATATATATATATATATATAAATATATATATATATATAATATATTATATATATAAAATTATTATTATATATTATTATTATTATTATTGTGTATATATATATATAGACACACACACAGTGCTACTTAACTTTACGATAGTCCTAGCAAAGGTTACGAAAAACATTTTCCAAATTTTTTTTCTCTGTATACGAAACAAGCTCTCCATATGAAATGCGCCAAACGCGCCATTCAAACATTCAAACAATGCAAGAGCTGTTCTCCCACTGACTATGTTCAAACATGCCACTCCGCTGGCCTCCCATTGGCTGGAAGGGATGACAAAGCTACCTCCTATTGGCTATCTCCCAACATCCCGCCCCACTGGCCTCCCATTTGCAAGGAGGGATGACACAGCTCCCTCCTATTGACTATTATGGAGCTGCATCTCCCATAATGCTTTTCGTGTAAAAGACACAGTTCCTGTTGTTTCATAAGTTTCTTGATTTATTTTTTGACTCACGCTTTTAACCTTCCAGAAACATTTGTAAAATTATAACTCTGTTAAGAAGACATGGTCAACACACACACACACACACACACACACACACGCACACACATGCGCGCACGCGTGCGTGATTTCCAGTGCAAGTGAAAAGAAGAAGCGGGGTTGTGGCATGCGGTTGAGTGAGATCGCAACGGAATATGGCCAAACCCGTCTACCATCGGTACGATATCGAAGCAGGAGGTCTTAAAAGGTACGCTTTTATAAGTTTTAAAGGGTTTAGGGGGTAGTATTGGGGGCCTATCATCTTTTTCTTTCGGCTTTTCCCTTCAGGACTCGCCACATGAATCGTCTGCCTCCATCTCACCCTATACTCGGCATCTTCTACTCTTACTCCAACTACCTTCATGTCCTCCTTTACCACATCCATGAATCTTCTCTTAGGTCTTCCTCGAGGCCTTATGCTTGGTAGTTCCAACCTCAGCATCCTACTACCAATATACTCACTATTCCTCCTCTGTACATGTCCAAACCATCTCAATCTAGCCTCTCTGACTTTATCTCCAAAACGTCTTACATGTGCTGTCCCTCTGATGTACTCATTCCTGATCCTATCCATCCTTGTTACTCCCAATGAGAACCTCAACATTTTCATCTCTGCAACCTCCAGCTCTGCCTCCTGTCTTTTACTCAGTGCCACTGTTTCTAAACCATACAACATTGCTGGCCTCAACACCGTCTTGTACACTTTTCCTTTAATTCTTGCCAATACCTTAATATCACACATCACACCGGACACTTTTCTCCAACCATTCCAACCTGCCTGCACACGCTTCTTCACCTCTTTTCCACACTTTCCATTGCTCTGGATTGTTGAGCCGAAGTACTTAAAAATCCAGAAAGGCACAATGCAGCTCCCTCTGGCCTTCTCTGTACTTCTTTATTAACATCCTCAAAGCAAACACTGCATCTGTGGTGCTCTTCTTGGCATGAAACCAAACTGTTGTTCACAAATGCTGACCTCAGCCTAGCTACCACCATTCTTTCCCATAACTTCATCGTATGGCTCATCAACTTTATCCCTCTGTAGTTGCCACAACTCTGCACGTCTCGCTTGTTCTTAAAAATGGGCACCAGCACACTTCTCCTCCATTCCTCCGGCATCCTCTCATTC
The DNA here is from genome assembly GCA_024760905.1 of Plotosus lineatus. Lineage (NCBI taxonomy): Eukaryota > Metazoa > Chordata > Actinopteri > Siluriformes > Plotosidae > Plotosus > Plotosus lineatus. Next base: position 7,157,106 of record CM045745.1, on the reverse strand, counting down.
TCCAAGACCTTGTTGAATGTTCTTGTCAGAAATTCTACTGCTACCTCTCCTAGACACTTCCATAAATCCACCGGTATGTCATCAGGGCCAACTGCCTTTCCACTCTTCATCCTCTTCAATGCCCTCCTCACCTCACCCATACTAATCTTTACTACTTCCCAGTCCTCAACGGTCACCTCTTCTCCTCTTTTTTCTCTCTCATTTTCCTCATTCATCAGCCCTTCAAAGTACTCTTTCCATCTTCCCAGCACACTTCTGTCTTCAGTCAATACATTTCCCTCTCTGTCCTTTATCACTCTAACTTGCTGTTCATTCTTCCCATCTCAATTTCTCTGCTCTGCCAACCTGTATAAATCATTTTCTCCCTCCTTACTGTCCAACCTATCATACAAGTCATCATACGCCCTCTGTTTGGCCTTTGACACCGCTACCTTCACCTTACGCTGTGTCTCACTGGACTCCTGTTTACTCTCTTCTGTCCTCTCAATGTCCCATTTCTTCTTAGCTAACCTCTTCTTTTGTACACACTCCTGCACTTCCTCATTCCACCACCAAGTCTTCTTATCTACTGTCCTTCCAGAGGACACGCCAAGTACTTTCCTACCGGTCGCCCTGATCACATTGGCTGTGGTTGTCCAGTCATCTGGAAGCACTTCCTGACCACCCAAAGCCTGTTTCAACTCCTCCTTGAAGACAACACAACACTTCCTTTTTCAGCTTCCACCACTTTGTCTTCTGCTCTGCCTTTGCCTTCTTCATCTTCCTCACTATCAGCATCATCCTGCACACCACCATCCTATGCTGTTTGGCAACACTCATCCACTACAACTTTGCAGTCACTGACTTCCTTCAAATTACATCGCCTATACAAGATGTTGTTTACCTGTGTGCTCCTCACTCCACTTTTATAAGTCACCCTATGCTCCTCTCTCTTCTGGAAGAACCTATTCACGACAGCCTTTTCCATCCTTTTTGCAAAATCTATCAACATCTGTCCTTCTGTGTTCCTGTTCTGGATACCAAACCTGCCCATCACTTCCTCGTCCCCTCTGTTGCCTACACCAACATGTCCATTGAAGTCTGCACCAATGACCACTCTTTCACCTCTGGGGGTACTCTGCATCACTTCATCGAACTCACTCCAGAATCTCTCCTTCTCTTCTAGCTCAAATCCTGCCTGTGGGGCATAAGCACTAACAACATTGAACATCACGCCTTCAATTTCTAACTTGAGACTCATCACTCTGTCTGACACTCTTTTCACTTCTTGAACATTCCTGACAAACCCCTCGTTCAAGATGACTCCTACTCCATTTCTCTTCCCATCTACACCATGATAAAACAGCTTAAAACCCTGCTCCTAAGCTTCTAGCCTTGCTACCTTTCCACCTGGTCTCCTGAACACAAAGTATGTCCACCTTCCTCATCTGCATCATGTCAGCCAGCTTTCTACCTTTTCCTGTCATAGTTCTAACATTCAAAGTCCCTACTCTCAGTCCTAGACTCGTGCCTTTCCTCTTTTCTCTCTCTGCCTACGGATTCGCCTCCCGCCTCTCCTTTCTTCGACTTCTCCTTCTACAACTTCTCCTTCTTCGACCAACAGTTGTCCAATTTCCACCAGCACTCAGTTGGTTGACAGCACTGATGGCAGTCATTGTTCACCCGGACCTCGACCGATCCGGTATGAAATTTGTCTTGACGGTTCGCATTATATCTATATATATATATATATATATATATATATATATATATATATATATATATATATATATATATATGGGGACAGTGGTGGTCTTGTGGGATAGGGCGCTGGATCGCTGATCTAAAGGTTGGGGGTTTTGAGTCCCACTCTCCACAAGGTTGTCACTGTCCCCCCCAGTGCAGCTAACTGGGTTATCAACAGCTGGTCATGTCTCTCACTGTTTATGGTGAAAGGCATGTAAAAGAACCATTGCTGACTTTTGTAAAGAGTAGGCTGCAAAGCCGTCGGTGTGTTTCTGTCCCTTGCTAAAAGTGTTGTGTCAGGAAGGGCATCCGACGTAAAAACCTATACAGTACCAAATCAAATGTGTAAATCATTCACTGTGGCAACCCCTGATAAAGGGAAAAAGCCGAAAGGAAATCTCTCTCTCTCTCTCTCTCTCTCTCTCTCTCTCTCTCTCTCTATCTATCTATCTATCTATCTATCTATCTATCTATCTGTAATATATATATATATATATATATATATATATATATATATATATATATATATATATATATATATATATATATATATATATATATATATATATATATATATATCGCCTCCCTGAATCGCCACCTTATCGTGGTGGAGGGGTTTACATGATCCTAGGAGTTATGTTGTCGGGGCATAATGCCCCTGGTAGGGTCACCCAAGGCAAACAGGTCCTGGGTGAAGGTCCAGAAAAAGTGCGATTCAGAAGACCCCTATGCCATCTCGGAGTAAACATTTGAAGCAGTCTCCCTTGCCCGAATGCGGGTCACCGGGGTTCCCTCCTGGAGCCAGGCCCAGGGGAGGGGCTCGAAGGCAAGCGCCTGGTGGTCGGGCTTATGCCCATGGAGCCTGGCCGGGCCTAGCCCAAAAAGGAGACATGGGTCCGCCCTCCCATGGACCCACCACCCGTGGGAGGAGTTTTAGGGGTCGGGTGCAATGTGAGTTGGGTGGCAGCCAAAGGCATGGGTTCTGTTGGACCGATCCTCGGCTACTTACTCTGACCCTCGGGACATGGAATGTCACCTCTCTGGCGGGAAAGGAGCCTGATTTGGTGCGTGAGGTGGAGAGATATCGACTAGATATAGTCGGGCTCACCTCAACGCATAGCTTGGGCTCTGGAATCATCCATCTCAAAAGAGGCTGGACCTTCTTCTATTCTGGAGTTGCTCATGGGGAGAGGCGGCGAGCCGGTGTGGGTATTCTTGTGGGTATTCTCCCCCCCCCCATCTCGGTGCCCAAATTGTGCTTATGCACCAAATGACAGTTCAGAGTACCCACCCTTTTTGGAGTCTTTGGGGGGGTGTTGGAGAACGCTCCCTCGGGAGACTCACTCGTTGTCTTGGGAGACTTCAACGCCCACGTGGGAAACGATAGTGTGACCTGGAAGGGTGTGATCGGTAGGTACGGCCTCTCCAGTCTGAATCTGAATGGTGTTTCATTGTTGGACTTCTGTGCTTATCACAGTTTGTCTATCACGAACACCATGTTCGAACATAAGGGTGTCCATAAGTGCACTTGGCACCAGGACACCCTAGGTCGCAGTTCAATGATTGACTTTGTAGTCGTGTCATCGGACTTGCAACCATATGTTCTGGACACTCGGGTGAAGAGAGGAGCTGAGCTGTCTACCGATCACTACCTGGTGGTGAGTTGGCTTCGGTGGTGGGGGAGGTTGCCTTCCAGACCTGGCAGGTCCAAGCGTGTAATCAGGGTCTGCTGGGAACGTTTGGCGGAGTCCCCTGTCCGAGAGGCCTTGAACTCCCACCTCCGGCAGAGCTACAACCACATCCTGGAGGAGGCGGGGGACATGGAATCCGAATGGGCCATGTTTCGTGCCTCCATTGCTGAGGCAGCAGCCAATAGCTATGGCGGTAAGGCCGTCGGTGCTTGTCGTAGCGGTAATCCCCGAACCCGGTGGTGGACACCTGCAGTGAAGGAGGCCGTCCAGCTGAAGAAGGAGGCCTATCGGGTTTTATTAGCCTGTGGGACTCCCGAGACAGCAAACGGGTACCGGCAGGCCAAACGTGCTGCAGCCGAGGCTGTCGCAGATGCAAAATCTCGGGCGTGGGAGGAGTTCGGTGAGGGCCTGGAGAGTGATTATCGGTTGGCCTCAAAAAGGCTCTGGACCACCATCGACGTCTCAGGAGGGGGAATCAGTTCTTCAGAAACACTGTTTACAGTGGAGGTGGGGAGCTGCTTACCTTGACTGGGATGTCATCGAGAGGTAGAGGGAATACTTTGAGGACCTCCTCAATCCCACCAACACGCCCTCCGTGGAAGAGGAAGACCCTGGGGGTTCGGGTTCGGTGGTCGAGCTCCGGGGTTGGACGAGATCCGCCCGGAATATCTCAGGGCTCTGGATGTTGTAGGACTGTCTTGATTGACACATCTCTGCAACATCACATGGTCATCAGGGGCTGTACCTCTGGATTGGCAAACTGGGGTGGTGGTCCCAATTTTTAAGAAGGGGGACTGGAGGGTGTGTTCCAATTATTGGGGAATTACACTCCTCAGCCTACCTGGGAAATCTATGCAGGGGTACTAGAGAGGAGGATCCGACTGATAGTCGAACCTTTGATTCAGAAGGAACAATGTGGTTTTCGCCCTGGCCGTAGCACTCTTGACCAACTCTATACGCTCCACAGGATTCTGGAGGGGGCATGGGAGTTTGCCCAATCTGTCCACATGTGCTTTGTGGATTTGGAGAAGGCTTTCGACCGTGTCCCTTGAACGATCTTGTGGGGCGTGCTCTGAGAGTACGGCGTTCCGGACCCGTTGCTACGAGCTATTCGGTCGCTGTATCACCGGAGCCAGATTTTGGTCCGTATTGGTAACAGCAGGTCGGATTCGTTTCCAGTGGGAGTTGGAGTCCGCCAAGGCTGTCCTTTGTCACCGATTCTGTTCATAATTTTTATGGACGGAATTTCTAGGCGAAGTACAGGCGATGAGAGGTTCTGGTTTGGTGGCCATCGGATATCGTCTCTGCTTTTTGTGGATGATGTTGTCCTTTTGGCTTCATCAAGTCGGGACCTCCAGCTCTCATTGGAGCGATTCGCAGCCGAGCGCGAAGCAGCCGGGATGAAGATCAGTACCTCCAAATCTGAGGCCATGGTTCTCAGTCGGACAATGGTGGAATGCACCCTCCGGGTCGGGAATGAGGTCCTGCCCCAAGTGGAGGAGTTTAAGTATCTTGGGGTCTTGTTTACGAGTGAGAGAAGAATGTAGCGAGAGATCGACAGAGAAGGAAAAAAAAAATGCAAATGATCAATACAGAATTCATACCGGATCGGTCGAGGCCCGGGTTAACAACGACCGCCATCAGTGCTGTCAACCAACAGGGTGCTGATGGAAATTGGACTACTGTTGGTCGAAGACGTCGAAGAAGGAGAGGCGGGAGGCGTGTCCGTAGGCAGAGAGAGAAGAGGAAATGCGTGAGCCTCGGACTGAGAGTAGGGACTTTGAATGTTGGAACTATGCAAGGAAAAGATAGGGAGCTGGCTGACATGATGCAGAGGAGGAAGGTGGACATACTGTGTGTTCAGGAGACAAGGTGGAAAGGTAGAAAGGCTAAAAGCTTAGGAGCAGGGTTTAAACTGTTTTATAATGGTGTGGATGGGAAGAGAAATGGAGTAGGAGTCATCTTGAAGGAGGGGTTTGTCAGGAATGTTCTAGAAGTGAAAAGAGTGTCAGACAGAGTGATGAGTCTCAAGTTAGAAATTGAAGGCGTGATGGTCAATGTTGTTAGTGCTTATGCCCCACAGGCAGGATGTAAGCTAGAAGAGAAGGAGAGATTCTGGAGTGAGTTAGATGAAGTGATGCAGAGTACCCCAGAGGTGAAAGAGTGGTCATTGGAGCAGACTTCAATGGACATGTTGGTGCAGGCAACAGAGGGGACGAGGAAGTGATGGGCAGGTTTGGTATCCAGGACAGGAACACAGAAGGACAGATGTTGATCGATTTTGCAAAAAGGATGGAAATGGCTGTGGTGAATACTTCCTTCAAGAAGAAACAGAAGCATAGGGTGACTTATGAAAGCGGAGGTAAGAGCACACAGGTAGACTACATCTTGTGTAGGCGATGTAATTTGAAGGAAGTCAGTGACTGCAAAGTAGTAGTGGGTGAGAGTGTTGCCAAACAGCATAGGATGGTGGTTTGCAGGATGACACTGATGGTGAGGAAGGTGAAAAAGGCAAAGGCAGAGCAGAAGACAAAGTGGTGGAAGCTGAAAAAGGAAGAGTGTCGTGTTGTCTTCAAGGAGGAGTTGAAACAGGCTTTGGGTAGTCAGGAAGTGCTTCCAGAGGACTGGACAACCACAGCCAATGTGATCAGGGAGACTGGTAGGAGAGTACTTGGTGTGTCCTCTGGAAGGAAAGTAGATAAGGAAACTTGGTGGTGGAATGAGGAAGTGCAGGAGTGTGTACAAAAGAAGAGGTTAGCCAAGAAGAAGTGGGACATTGAGAGGACCGAAGAGAGTAAACAGGAGTACAGGGAGACACAGCGTAAGGCGAAGGTAGCAGTGTCAAAGGCCAAACAGAGGGCGTATGATGACTTGTATGATAGGTTGAACAGTAAGGAGGGAGAAAATGATCTATATAGGTCAGCACAGCAGAGAAATAGAGATGGGAAAGACGTGCAGCAAGTTAGAGTGATAAAGGACAGAGAGGGAAATGTATTGACTGATGACAGAAGTGTGCTGGGAAGATGGAAAGAGTACTTTGAAGAGCTGATGAATGAGGAAAATGAAAGAGAAAAAAAGAGTAGAAGAGGTGACCGTTGAGGAGCAGGAAGAAGCAAAGATTAGTAAGGGAGAAGTGAGGAGGGCATTGAAGAGGATGAAGAGTGGAAAGGCAGTTGGCCCTGATGACATACCAGTTGAGGTATGGAAGTGTCTAGGGGAGGTAGCAGTAGATTTTCTGACAAGAATATTCAACAAGGTCTTAGAAAGTGAGCAGATGCCAGAGGAATGGAGGAGAAGTGTGCTTGTGCCCATTTTTAAGAGCAAGGGCGATGTACAGAGTTGTGGCAACTACAGAGGGATAAAGTTGATGAGCCATACAATGAAGCTATGGGAAAGAATAGTGGAAGCAAGACTAAGGGCAGAGGTCAGCATTTGTGAACAACAGTTTGGTTTCATGCCAAGAAAGAGCACCACAGATGCAGTGTTTGCTTTGAGGATGTTAATAGAGAAGTACAGAGAAGGTCAGAAGGAGCTGCATTGTGCCTTTGTGGATCTGGAGAAAGCATATGACAGGGTGCCGAGAGAAGAACTGTGGTATTGTATGAGGAAGTCTGGAGTGACAGAGAAGTATGTTAGAGTGGTGCAGGACATGTATGATAGATGTAAGACAGTGGTGAGGTGTGCTGTCGGTGTGACAGAAGAGTTCAAGGTGGAGGTGGGACTGCATCAAGGGTCAGCTCTCAGCCCCTTCTTGTTTGCTATGGTGATGGACAGGCTAACAGATGAGAATCTGAGACAAGAATCTCCATGGACTATGATGTTTGCAGATGACATAGTGATCTGTAGTGAGAGCAGAGACCAAGTGGAGGAAAATCTAGAGAGGTGGAGGTATGCCCTGGAAAGGAGGGGATTGAAGGTTAGTCTTAGTAAGACAGAATACATGTGTGTGAACGACAAGGACCCAAGAGGAACTTTGAGGTTACAGGGGGCAGAGATAAAGAAGGTGGAGGATTTTAAGTACTTAGGCTCAACAATCCAGAGCAATGGAGAGTGTGGAAAAGAGGTGAAGAAGCGCGTGCAGGCAGGTTGGAATGGATGGAGAAAAGTGTCCGGTGTGATGTGTGATAGGAGAGTATCGGCAAGAATGAAGGGAAAAGTGCACAAGACGGTGATGAGGCCAGCAATGTTGTATGGTTTAGAGACAGTGGCCCTGGGGAAAAGACAGGAGTCAGAGTTGGAGGTAGCAGAGATGAAAATGTTGAGGTTCTCTTTGGGAGTAACGAGGATGGATAGGATCAGAAATGAGTACATCAGAGGGACAGCACATGTTAGATGTTTTGGAGACAAAGTCAGAGAGGCTAGATTGAGATGGTTTGGACATGTACAAAGGAGGGATAGTGAGTATATTGGTCGTAGGATGCTGAGGTTGGAACTACCAGGCAAAAGGCCCAGAGGAAGACCAAAGAGAAGATTTATGGATGTGGTGAAGGTGGACATGAAGGTCGTTGGAGTAAGAGTAGAAGATGCAGAGGATAGGGAGAGATGGAGGCAGATCATTTGCTGTGGCGACCCCTGAAGGGAACAGCCGAAAGGAAAAGAAGAAGAAGAAGAAGAAGAAGATTGGTAACAGCAGGTCGGATTCGTTTCCAGTGGGAGTTGGAGTCCGCCAAGGCTGTCCTTTGTCACCGATTCTGTTCATAATTTTTATGGACAGAATTTCTAGGCGCAGTACAGGCGATGAGAGGTTCTGGTTTGGTGGCCATCGGATATCGTCTCTGCTTTTTGTGGATGATGTTGTCCTTTTGGCTTCATCAAGTCGGGACCTCCAGCTCTCATTGGAGCGATTCGCAGCCGAGTGCGAAGCAGCCGGGATGAAGATCAGTACCTCCAAGTCTGAGGCCATGGTTCTCAGTCGGACAATGGTGGAATGCACCCTCCGGGTCGGGAATGAGGTCCTGCCCCAAGTGGAGGAGTTTAAGTATCTTGGGGTCTTGTTTACGAGTGAGAGAAGGATGTAGCGAGAGATCGACAGACGGATCGCTGCAGCCTCTGCTGTTAAGCAGTGCCTGTACCGGTCCGTCGTGGTGAAGAAGGAGCTGAGCCGCAAGGCGAAGCTCTCAATTTACCAGTCGATCTACGTTCCAACCCTCACCTATGGTCACGAGCTTTGGGTAATGACCAAAAGAACAAGATCACGGATACAAGCGGCTGAAATGAGCTTCCTTCGCCAGGTGGCGTGGTTCTCCCTTAGAGATAAGGTGAGAAGCTCCACCATCCGGGGAGAGCTCGGAGTAGATCCGCTGCTCCTCCGCATTGAGAGGGGCCAGTTGAGGTGGCTCGGACACCTCCCTGGTGTGGTGTTTTGGGCATGTCCAACCGGGAAGAGACCCCGGGGTCGACCTAGAACACGCTCGAGGGACTATGTCTCTCGGCTTGTCTGGGACCGCCTTGGTGTCCCCCCAGGAGAGTTGGAGGAAGTGGTTCGGGAGAGGGACGTCTGGACCTCTTTGCTTAGGTTGCTGCCCCCGCGATCCGATCCTGGACTAAGCGAAAGATGATGATGATGGTGATGATGATGATATATATATATATATATCATCATCATCATCATCATCTTTATATATATATATATATATATATCCCTTTCCGGAATCATTCTATCCAGATGCCCGAGCCACCTCAACTGTCTCCTTTCAATGCAGAGGAGCAGCAGTTCTACTATAAGCTCCTCTCGGATGACTGAGCTACTCACCTTATTTCTAAGAGAGAGCTCTGCCACCCTTCAAAGGGAGCTCATTTCAGCTGATTGCATGTGTAATCTTGTTCTTTCGGTCACTACCCAATGCTTGTGACCACAGTTGGGGAATGGAACATAGATCATCTGGTAAATCGAGGGCTTTGCCTTGTGGCTCAGCTCCTTCTTCACCACACTTTACAGAAGAGGCTGCAGCAATCTGCCTGTTGATCCATCCTGCCCTCATTCGTGAACAAGATGCCGACATACTTAAACTCCTCCACTTGATCTCATTCCAGACCCGAAAGGTGCATTCCAACCTTTTCTGGCTGAACACCATGGCCTCGGGCTTGGAGGTGCTGATTCTCATCCAGTCCACTTCGCACTGCAAATCACTCCAGTGACAGCTGAAGATCCCAGCTAAATGAAACCAAAAGTGCAACATTATCTGCAAAAAGCAGAGACGAGATCCTATGGCCACCAATTCAAGACCCCTCAACGCCGTGGCTGCACCAAGAAATTTTGGCTATAAAAAGTGTGAACAGAATCAGTGACAAAGGACGGTCTTGGTGGACTCCAGTCTTCACAGGAAACGAATTCCTCCTGTTGTTACAAATGCGGACCAAGCTCTGGCTCAGGTGATACAGAGACTGAATGGCCCATAGCAATAGGTTTGGTACACCTTACTCCCAGAGCACACCCCACAAGATAGCGCGAGGGACATGGTCAAAATCCTTCTCTAAATCCACAAAACACATGTGGACAGATTGAGAAAATTCCGACGTCCCCTCCAAGATCCCGTAGAGCAAGGTTCAGCAACCTTTTTGAAACTGAGAGCTACTTCTTGGGTACCAATTAATGTGAAGGGCTACCAGGACGATACACACTTCTGAAATAACTAATTTGCTCAATTTACCTATAATTTTATGTTGTTATTATTAATGATATTTATCAATGTGAAGATATTGATTTGATTAAAAAAATATAAAAAAAAATAGATGCAGCTCAATGGAGAGTGGCACTATGGAGCCACGGGACTGTTCTAAAAATAGCAGTGAACAGGCCTGCGTGTACCTCATGTTGATCTTGCGGGCGACCTGGTGCCGGTGGGCAGCATGTTGGTGACCCCTGCCGTAGAGTGTATAGCCAGGACGAAAACACATTGTTCCTCCTGAATCCGAGGTTCAACTATTGGTCGGACCCTCGCCTCCAGCACCCCTGCATAGATTTTTTTGGGTAGGCCGAGGAGTGTGATTCTACAATAATTGGAGGCATCAGATGGTGGTCCAGAACCGTTTTGAGGCCAATCAATAGTCACTTTCCAGGCCCTCACCAAAGTTCTCTCACGCCTTAGATTTTGCATCAGCAAAAGCTCAGGCTACAGCATGTTTGACCTGCTGGTACCTTTCTGCTGCCTCAGGAGTCCCACAGGCCAATAACACCCAATAGGCCTACTTTTTCAGCTGGACCGCGCCGTTTTCCGCAGGTATCACCACTAGGTTCAGGGTTTACCACTCCGACAGGCAAGAGAAGAAAATGATGTTGAGGTGTCAGCTGACTCTGCAGGGAAGATATCATGATTCTGCTGGCTGAATCCTACAAGCATGTTCTCACTTCACCACCAGCTGAATTCTGTAAGAACATAATATCTACTATATGGCCAAGAGACTAATGTGGCACCTCCCAGCAGTTTCATGGCCAGATCTGAGCTGGATCCATACCCTCCACAACAGTTATGGGCCTTAATAAGTACTGTGTTGTTTTGGGGTCCTTAAACAAGCTGGGAACTGAGTGGAGTTTTGATCGCAGTTAAAACCACAAAGGATATGTTCAAGATCAGGTGAAAAATTTACATTAAACAGAAAGCATTCACATTGGACCCCCCCCCCCCACACACACACACACACACACACACACATCAATCAAAACAAGTCTAATTTAAATAAATTGCATATACTCAGCCTCTGTTCAGTAAAACTGTTAACTTATTTTCCCATATGTCAGATGTTTATGGCAGTATTGTATGAATGAGGAAAAATCTAATAGTTCAGTTCATTTTCTGTAACCAACTTAATCCCAACTAGGGTCGCGGGGAGGCTGGCGGCCATCCCAGCTGACTCCGGGCGAGGGCAGAGTACACCCTGGACAGCTCACCAGGCCATTGCAGGGCGGAAACATGCTGACGGCTTTGTAGCTACTCTTGTCGAAAGTCAGCAATAGTTCTTTAACATGAACCTCACACCATAGACAGTGAGAGACATGGCCAGCCTTTGATAACCCAGTTAGCTGTGCTGGGGGGACAGTGACAACCTTGTGGAAAGTGGGACTTGAACCCCTAACCTTTGGATCAGCGATCCAGCGCCCTATACCACTAGACCACCACTGCCCTAAATCTAATAGTCTAAATAGTAAAATTATAGTTTTGCACTTATGTTAAATAATAAACGCAAAAAAGTGCAGGACATATAGGACTAGATGTGTGGAGAAACCAACTTAGTTTTAGAGAAAATTCAACTGCATTTTTACATTGCTCTGGCGAATGACAACATCGCAGACTCAGATTTCCTCTCGTAGATGAGAGAAGTTGAAGAGTGTAATAGTCCTTCTCAAAAAATTAGCATATTGTGATAAAGTTCATTATTTTCTGTAATGTACTGATAAAAATTAAACTTTCATATATTTTAGATTCATTGCACACCAACTGAAATATTTCAGGTCTTTTATTGTTTTAATACTGATGATTTTGGCATACAGCTCATGAAAACCCAAAATCTCAAAAAATGAGCATATCATGAAACAGACAGACAGACAGATATTTTATTCAATAAAAGGCCATTGGCCCAAAATACAGAGAAAATGAATAAATTAAAGCATGAACTATTGTTGTAGACCAGTTGAATTTCTGATTTTCTTAACATGGATAAGAAATAAACATAGGCTATGGATTACATTAACATCAGTTGATGACATAATATTAATAAAACTGTGTTGTGATAAGGGGTACTTCAAATATTTACTTAATATTGTATTTCTTATACCCGTGGAGCTTTTGTAATAAAGTATTACATGGATTTCATCTTCAATTTCATTGATATTGTTTTTCTCACATAAAGGACAAAATCTTAAATTATAAGGAACATTTTTATATCTACCAGTCTCAGTGCAAAGTTTGAAAGTACCACATCAAAAATTTGCGAGACAGATTCTCAAATAAGGTTCTATATCTGAGTTAATGTATGTTTCAACATTTAGAAGGGACTTGAACAGTCAATAACTGGAGGACTTAGATGTAGTTTGTAGTGATGAATGCCAATTTTGGAAGAGATGATCAGATAACCTCTGCTTAAAAACTGAAATAAAAATATCAACATCACCAATATCCTGTGATACCCAAGTGAAGCCAAACCCCTGTCTGAACAAGATATTTTTAATATACGATGCCCATGTTGTGCGTCCAGACTCATCTAATGCCTTCAACATTAAATAGAACTGGTGAGGTCATCTAGAACTTGGAAGTCTCATTTCTCATTCAGTTCATTTTCTGTACCCGCTTAATCCTAATTTTGGGTCACGGGGAGGCTGGTGCCCATCCCAGCCAACTTTGGGCGAGGGCAGAGTACACCCTGGACAGCTCGCCAGGCCATCGCAGGGCGGAAACACGCTGACGGCTTTGCAGCCTACTCTAGTCGAAAGTCAGCAATGGTTCTTTTACATGCCTCACACCATAGACAGCGAGAGACATGGCCGGCCTTTGATAACCCAGTTAGCGCCACTGGGGGAGTCTTAAAAGTCTACACCAAAATTTAACGGCCCTTGTCATATAAGTAATTTGTAGGGGGAACTTGCCACATTCACCTAAAACCGTATTATTACAACAATTTTTTCCAACTTTCAAGAAATATTTACAAGTTTTTATTTGTATTTGCTCAATAATTTTACAATAAGTAGTACCCCAAATTTCTGAACCATAACATAATATAGGTTTAACCATAGCATCGAATATTTTAAAAAGCCAAAACTCCTGCTCTCTTTTGATATCTATGGATAGTCATAAGAGCTTTATTAGCTTGAGAGGCTAGAGTAGTCTGAGCCTTAGTCCAAACTAGCCGAGGTGTGAACACAATTCCCAAATACCTATAATGAGAAACAACCTCTAGCCTCTGACCCCACAGAAACCATTTTTCATAATATCTCAGAGGACCACTATTCCTAAAAAACATAACCTTTGTCTTTGCAATATTCACTTTCATTCCAGTAAGTTGACAAATTTTTTCTAAACCATAAATTTTCTTCTGCAGCTGGAGAGCACTATCCGAGACATCATCATCCGCAAGCATTAGAGCATACAAATTACTAACATCAGGAGAAATATATAAACCTCGACCACCAAACTGTTCCATACACTCTACGAGTTGATTTATAAAACTTCTGAACAATTGGGGACTAAGGATGCACCCTTGTCTTGAACCTATGCTACAATCAAAACATTCATATCATGTTCAGGTAGTCTAAACGAGCTATTAACCTAATCATCTGAATCAACCAATTAACTCTAAACACCTGCAAAAGATTCCTGAGGCCTTTAAAAACTCCCAGCCTGGTTCATTACTCAAAACCGCCATCATTTGGCCATCATTGACACCCTCAAGCAAGAGGGTAAGATACAGAAAGAAATCTCTGAGCGAATAGGCTGTTCCCAGAGTGCCGTATCAAGCCACCTCAGTGGGACGTCTGTGGGAAGGAAAAAGTGTGGCAGAAAACGCTGCACAACCAGAAGAGGTGACCGGACCCTGAGGAAGACTGTGGAGAAGGGACGATTCCAGACTTTGGGGGACCTGTGGAAGCAGTGGACTGGGCTACAGGTGCCGCATTCCCCAGGTCAAGCCTCTTTTGAACCAGAAACAGCGGCAGAAGCGCCTGACCTGGGCTACAGAGAAGCAGCACTGGACTGTTGCTCAGTGGTCCAAAGTACTTTTTTTGGATGAAAGCAAATTTTGCATGTCATTCGGAAATCAAGGTGCCAGAGTCTGGAGGAAGACTGGGGAGAAGGAAATGCCAAAATGCCTGAAGTCCAGTGTCAAGTCCCCACAGTCAGTGATGGTCTGGGGTGCCATGTCAGCTGCTGGTGTTGGTCCACTGTGTTTTATCAAGGGCAGGGTCAATGCAGCTAGCCATCAGGAGATTCTGGAGCACTTCATGCTTCCATCTGCTGAAAAGCTTTACGGAGATGAAGATTTCATTTTTCAGCACGACCTGCACCTGCTCACAGTGCCAAAACCACTGCTAGATGGTTTACTGACCATGGTATTACTGGGCTCAATTGGCCTGCCAACTCTCCTGACCTGAAGCCCATAGAGAATCTGTGGGATATTGTGAAGAGAAAGTTGAGAGACACCAGACCCAACACTGTGGATGAGCTTAAGGCCGCTATCGAAGCATCCTGGGCCTCCATAACACCTCAGCAGTGCCACAGGCTGATTGGCTCCATGCCACGCCGCATTGAAGCAGTCATTTCTGCAAAAGGATTCCCGACCAAGGATTGAGTGCATAACTCAACATAATTATTTGAAGGTTGACTTTTTGTATTAAAAACACTTTTTTTATTGGTCGGATGAAATATGCTAATTTTTTGAGATAGGAATTTTTGGTTTTTCTTTACTTTTTTGCCAAAATTATCAATATTAAAGCAATAAAAGGTTTGAGCTACTTCAGTTGTGTGTAATGAATCTAAAATCGATGAAAGTCTAATGTTTATCAGCACATTACAGAAAATAATGAACTTTATCACAATATGCTAATTTTTTGAGAAGGACCAGTACATTCATACATTTTCTAGGCCGCTTAATTCTAATTCGGCTCCCAGCAAGGCTGGTGGTGTACACCCTGGATAGCTTGCCAGTCCATCGCAGGGCAAATACTCAAACAGCCATTCACACCTAGGGGTGATTTGGAACCAGACACTTAGCCCACTGTGCATGTTTTTGGGAGGAAACGGAGTAACTGGACGAAACCCACATAAGCACGAGGAGAACATGAAAATTCCACACAGGCACGCCCAGGCTGGGAATTGAACCAGGACCTTCTTGCTGTGCGGCGGATGTGTTAACCACAATGCCACTGTGCCGCCTGTAATGCATACAAAAGAAACATTATTTTAAAATGTTTTCGTGTCACCTTTTTCCTTCCACCATAAGCATTAACATTAAAGTTGAGTTGCCGCTCATGTCTGTTGTTTTTGTTTTTGATATTTGTGGATTGAATTTCTGACCACACTCTTTGCCCAGACAGTGGTGGCCTGGTGATAAGGTGCTGGATCACTGGTTCTAATGTTGGGGGTTCAAGCCCCACTCTCAACAGGTTGTCCCTCCGGTGCAGCTAACTGGGTTATCAAATGGCAGCAATGTCTCTCACTGTCTATGCTGAGAGGTTCATGTAAAAGAATCATTGCTGACTTTCGACAAAAGTAGGCTGCATAGCCATCTGCGTGTTTCTGCCCTGCGATGGCTTGGCGAGCCGTCCAGGGTGTACTCTGCCCTCGCCTGGAGTCGCCTGGGATGGGTGTCAGCCTCCTTGTGACCTTAATTAGGATTAAGTGGGTCAGAAAATGAATGATTGATCCTATGATATATTGATTTAGGTCACACCCACTGGTCCAACTCCAAGATAAAGCTTTTGGCATGGTTGATAATTTAGGTCAGATGTATGATGGTCCTGCTCATCTCTCTAGATGGCTAGTTTCAGTTATCTGGTCTGAACCATCCTGTGATAGTGTAGAGGACGATAACAAAATATGCAAGTACGTAATATGTTCAGGGGCAGTGGTGGTCTAATGGTATAGGGCGCTGGATCGCTGATCCAAAGGTTGGGGGTTTGAGTCCCACTCTCCACAGGGTTGTCACTGTCCCCCCCAGTGCAGCCAACTGGGTCATCAAAGGCGGGCCATGTCTCTCACTGTCTATGGTATGAGGCATGTAAAAGAACCATTGCTGACTTTCGTAAAGAGTAGCTGCAAAGTCGTCAGCGTGTTTCTGTCCCTTGCTAAAAAGGGTTGTGACAGGAAGGGCATCCGACATTAAAAACCTCTGCCAAATCAAACTTGCGAATCAGATGATTCGCTGTGGCGACTCCCGAGTAAAAGGGAAAAAGCCGAAAGGAAGACAGACAGACAGTAATATGTTCCTTTGGTAACTGATATGTGAACTAATACTTTAGTAGGTTAAACTATGTGGTCCATCTGCAGGTGATGCTCAAAGGTTTGTATGTAACTTTCTTGGGGTTCATAACACAGTTGATTCACAAATGATTGAACATAAGTGTACTGTATATAAGAGGCTACCCCAGAATAACAAGGTTTTAGTACACTTCACAAACTCTCTATGGGAATATTAACATTTCTATTAAAGGGAAAACGAAAATACCTTCAAATATAGAGAAAAATGATAATAATGAACTGCTGAAAGAAATGCAAAGTTTGTCTTTCATACATGTGTGTGTGTGTGTGTGTGTGTGTGTGTGTGTGTGTGTGCATCGTCTTCATTTGCATCTTTCCCCCACTAATATTGGGGGGGGAGTGTCAAAGCATTGATTCATTTTAATAGGATTTTTATGGCTGGATACACTCCAGGACACTGATCCTTTCAAACGAACACCCATTCACAATCACATTCACACCTAGGAGCCATTAGGAACAGCCAAATTTCTTAATGTGCATGTCTTTGGACTGTAGGAGGAAACCCACACAAGCATAAGAACATGCAAACTCCACATAGAAATGCTATTGAAATGAAGACCATGGGGTTTGAATGCAGGATTTTCTGGCTGTGTTTTTATCTATTTATTTATTTATTTATTTATTTATGTTCAGTATATGAGAACTTAAAATACAAGGTATTATCACAGTGAACTGAAATGGTCAGGTTATAGTCTACATACTGCTTTATAACTCAGGTACAACTCTTTCACCTTTGACTTCTGTAATCATAAAAATTTTTTGCATTGTCACCTAGGACTTTGTACGCCATTATACCCATCACCATACCATGTCATAACACTAGTAATGACTACATTGCATAGCCTTATACAGCAAGTTTAAAGCCCTTTGCCATGTGCTATTTAAAGGCTGCAAACTGTGTAGATGTACAGTGATGTAAAAAAAAAAAAATCCCCCTTCCTGATATTAAGTTTTTGCATGTTTGTAACACCTAAATGTTTCATGTCATCAAACAAATTAAAATATAAGACAAACACAACACAAGTAAACGTGAAAAGCAGTTTTTAAACGAAGGCTTTTATTATTAACGGAGAGAAAAAATCTAAACCTATTTGGCCCTGTGTGGAAGAAGTGTTTGCCCCTAAACCTAATAACTGGTTGGGCCACCCTTAGCAGCAATAACTGCAAGCAAGTGTTTGTAATGAGTCTCACAGCACTGTGGGGGAAGTTTGGCCCACTTCAATTTGCTTGATGTTCTAAAACATTTAGGTGTGACAAATATGCAAAAACATAATGAATCAGGAAAGGGGCAAATACTTTTTCACACCATTGTACATATTCTCAAGTACTGTACATGGAATTAAACTCAAAGACTCAAAGACTCCCTGTCCAGAAATAATGACAGTAGATTTACATTTACATATACAGCATTTAGCAGACACTTATCTAGAGCGTCTTATAGAAGTGCTTATAGTCTTTATCAGTGAATATATTCTTGTACTGATTTTGATAGAACACTTACTGAGTAATTATTTATTAGTTATTGAGCCAGTAAAACGCAGGTGTCGGTGTTGTGTGGGTTTTCCTTTTTTTTGTGGTGCGTGTGTGTAAAGCATAGTGCTTAATCCAAGTACTGCTGAAAAAGGTAATTTCTCAGCCATTGTTCGAAGATACCCAGTAACGCAGCTGTCTGGACGACCAGAGGAAGTTTATTCCACCACCTTGTTGCCAAAACAGAGAAGAGTTTAGATGCATTTTCCACTTGTCCTTTGGTAGAGGGAGAGATCGGTCTCGCAGTGCTGGAGGATCTGAGAGAACGCGGTGCAGTGCGAGATGTGATAAGTACTTTGAGGTAGGAAGGTGCAGGTTCATTTTTGGCTTTGCAGGCAAGGGTTAGTGTTTTAGATCAAATGCGAGCAGCTACAGGAAGCCATTGGAGTGGTCTGGGAAAATTTGGGAAGGTTGAAAGCAAGCTGTGCAGCTGCATTCTGGATCATTTGCAGAGGTCAAATAAGGCACAAAGGTAGACCTGCCAGGAGTGACTTGCAATAATCTTGTCTTGAGATGACAGGGTATTGAACAAGTATCTGGGTGGCCTTGCTGGAAAGAAATGGACGAATCCTTCGGCTATTCAAGAAAATAAATGTGATCAAGAAAGATTAATGATATGAAAAGAGAAGGCACTTAAGGCACTTATCCATGCTTACTCCAAAAATTTGTGCAGTGCCTGAAGGAGAGCTCACAGCACTGTCCAAGGAGATGGCGAGAACTTGTTATGGGGATGAGTCAGTTGTGATGAACAGCAGTTCAGTCTTTCTGGGATTAAGCTTCAGCTGGTGAGCTGCCATTTATGAGGAGATACTTGCCAGACCTGCAGAGATCCGGGCAGAAACATAAGTATCTGAGGGAGGAAAAGAGAGCACAAGTTGAGTGTCATTTGCATAGCAGTGGTATGAGAACCCATGTGAGGATATGACATCACCAAGAGACTTAGTATAAAGAGAGAACAGAAGTGGACCAAGAACTATTCCCTGAGGAACACCAGTGGAAAGTCGGCTTTCTGGGTAGGAAGCAAATCACTGCCATGCTACACCACAAATTCCTAGACTCCTCAGGGTGGACAAAAGAGTCTTGTGGTTGGCTGTGCCAAATGTTGCTGATTGTCGAACAGGATGAGGACAGTAAACTTTCACTCATACATTATCCGTAACACTTATCCTGTTTTGGGTCACAGGAAACTGGATCAATCGCAACTGACTTGATGAACATACTGAAGAGCTTGAAAGTAAATATTTCTACATTAATGAACTACACTGTGTTGGCCCTGCTATGGCCTGGCATGCTGTCCAGGGTGTACCTCATCCTTGGCCAAAGTCGGTTGAGATGGGCACCAGTCCTGTTTAGGACTAAGCGGTTCAGAAAATGAATGAATAAATGGATAAACTAAGCTGAACTGTAAACTATAATAGCTGTGCTCCATACTTCACAGCCAACGATGAGCTAGGGCAGGGTACACCCCGGACAGGTCGCTAGGGCATTGCAGGGCCAACACGCAAGTTCACTTGCACACTTTAGAATATTTTCTTGTTAAGTCAATGTTTTTGGGGTTTTTTTTGGATGCTCCCCCATTTTCTTCCTAATTTAGTCAAATCCAACTCCCACCCATCAGGTGTGGCCTTCTCTATCACATGACCTCCACCGACCAGGGAGGAGCGAAAGCATACACATGCAAAGCACTTGACACTCACCTCTTTTCGAACTGCAGAGCCATGCATATTTGGGGACGGTCTAACACAGTGAGTGAAAGCGCTATCTGCCCCCTCGTATGAATGAGCTCACAAGACGCCCATAATTGGCTGGTGATTGCTGTGAGTGACAGTGAAATGAGTGTATGCTGTCCCTCCCTCCCGTGAGAGCTTAGCGAATTAGCTCACTTGGACTCCCAGTCACGGACGGCTGTGACATTAAACCAGTCAATGGGTTTTCTTCATGACAAATACCTTTTCGGCACTCTAAAAAATTCTGCTATTAATGAATGATTTAAACATCTTAAAGTACATTTTATCCAGTATTATATGGAAATTGACTGGAAAGTATCTTGGAGCATCTGCTTAGTTTTTAAAAACATACTGACCATTACCCGGCGATTTTCTTGACTGTACTAAATTTACTGGAAAAGTATAACATTTGTATTAAAAAAATTAGGGTGACTAAAACTTTTATACATGACTACAACTCAGAGAATTTATGTACGTATTAAGGAAATGCTTTTGGTTTTACTTAATTATCACCTGATAAAACAATTACTGAGGATTAATACATAAATACGAGTTAATTAATACAAATTTAACCCCTTGGTGTATCACACTGTGGGTCCAAAACAGTTCAATTTTCAATGTATACTATACCAAATGGGGAGGGGAGGGGTTTCTTTAAAAAAAAAAAAAAAAGCACTACTTGACTTCACTTCACTTAATGGACTGTGGGTGAAAGCAGACATACCCAGAGGAAAACCTTTTCCCGGTGAGGTGACACTGCGAACTATTTAGCTCTCACATCCCCGGGACAGCATCTAAGCCATAAAAATTCTAATCAGAATCATTGATTACACCAAACGCTAATCAGTTTAGGCACAAAAATCTGCAAATCTCTGATAGACAGCTAAAGATAAAGATAGAAAATCACTATCTACCACTACAACAACCCATAGCACAGACAAATCAATGTGAAGTGAGGCTTCAGAAGAAAGGGATCGATGTACTGTAATGGCTCAGTCACAGGCAAGATCTTATCTTAAAAGAAAAGAAAACTGTGGAATGACTTGAAAAGCACTGTGGACAGGAGATCCTCTTTCACTTCTGAAAAGGAGAGTGGGACAGTGCATCAACTTGTGATAATGTTATAGAATCAGAACCATAAAGTACGTGTTAAAGGCTGTGCACATTTAGAGTAAAGACTCTTACTGTCAGCCCCTGAGCGCCTGATGGATTCAGTTTCAGTTTTTGATAGCCTCGGATTCCATCTGGTCAATTTTTATGTCAAGTCACACAGAATAAATGGGAACAGTAACTGAAGCTCTTATCCTGTGGCATGATTTTATACATTATCAGTATCAGTAATCTGGCACCCTACTACCGAGCCACCACCGCCCCTGATAGGTACATTGTTTCTTTAAAACATTGGGAACAGCCGTAGCCTAACGATGAGAGAAGCAGCTTTTGGGACTGAAGGGTCATTGGTTTGATTCCCGAACCCGCAAGAAAAATGTTTGGCAAAGGAAAAGTGAGCTGCACAGGGGAACAGCACTGACAACCTGGTGACAAAACCTTTTGGATCAGTAATCCAGTACCCTACCACTGGGCAGCCATTGTCTTAATGGGGAGGTTGAGCTCGTTTATATGCTTGAGTCTATGATTTTATTCACAGATTCTTTATTAACTTATGATGTGCTGATCCACAGGAACACGTCTGTATGTTTGTCCGCGGTCCATGAGAGTGTGCTCCGTTCAAGCTAAATTCGTACCTTTCACATGAGCTACATAATATACAGTGGGACCTCACCTTACGAAATTAATCTGTTCCACAGCCTTTTTCTTAACCTGGATTTTTCGTAAATTGAACCGCATTTTACATGTAAAACGTGTGATTCATTCCAAGGCCCCCAATATTACACCCTAAACTCTTTAAAAATTATAAAAGTATACCTTTTAAGGCCTCCTTCTGCTTCAATATCGTACCGATGGTAGACGGGTTTGGTCATATTCCTTTGCGATATCACTCATCCGCATGCCACGAGCCCGCTTCTTCTTTTCACTCGTACTGGGAATCACACAGGCGCGCGTGTGTGTGTGTGTGTGCGCGCGCGCGTGTGCTGACCATGTCTTCTTAGCAGAGTTATAATCTTACAAATGTTTATGGAAGGTTAAAATCTTGAGTCAAGAAATAAAGCATGAAACAACAGTAACTCTGTCTTTTACACGAAAAGCATTATGGGAGATGCAGCTCCATAATAGCCAATGGGAGGGAGCTGCGTCATCTCTCCTAGCCAATGGGAGGCCAGTGGTGCGGGATGTTGGGAGATATCCAATGGGAGGGCGCTGCATCATCTCTCCTAGCCAATGGGAGGCCAGCGGGGGCGGGATGTTTGAACGTCATTGATGGGAGAGCAGCTTGTGCATTGTTTGAATGTTTGAATGGCGCGTTTGGCGCGTTTGGTAAGGAGAACTTGTTTCGTATACAGAGACAAAAAAATTTGGAAAATGTTTTTCCTAACCTGAATTTTTCGTTTGCTGGGACTATCGTAAGGTGAGGTACTACTGTCTGTCTGTCTTCCTTTCGGCTTTTTCTCTTTCACTCAGGAGTCGCCACAGCGAATCATCTGATTCGCACGTTTTGATTTGGCAGAGGTTTTTACGTCAGATGCCCTTCCTGTCACAGCCCTTTTTAGCAAGGGACAGAAACACGCTGACGGCTTTGCAGCTACTCTTTACGAAAGTCAACAATGGTTCTTTTACATGCCTCTCACCATAGACAGTGACAGACATGGCCCGCCTTTGATAACCCAGTTAGCTGCACTGGGGGGACAACAGTGACACCCTTGTGGAGAGTGGAACTCGAACCCCCAACCTTTGGATCAGCGATCCAGCGCCCTATACCACTAGACCACCACTGCCCCTGTGAGGTACCACTGTATTATGTTATTATTACTAGATATTTTTGAGGTTATAGAAATTGTCCTAAAGTAAAATTACAATAATCATTTACAGCACTTAGCAGACACTCTTATGCAGAGTGATTTACAGTTATCTTTATTTTAATACACCTCAGAAATTGAGGGTTAAGGGCCTTGCTCAAGGGCCCAACAATGCTGATGGAGGGGATTGAACAACTGACCTTCACAGTAGCAATCCATTGCCTTATTCACTAAGCCACCACTACCCCCAATAGTTCCAAGGCCGGGATCAATTCGGCTCATTAGAATTTCAGCTTAGTTTTACGTGAGACAGGGCACTGCATGCATCAGAGTGCCCATAAGGTCAGATAGCATGGGCTCACTCCACCAGTCAGTGCTTTATCCAATTAATTAAGCACAAAAAGTTTTGTTTCTCTGATTTTAAACCGCCATAACTACCTTCATATTTGAACTGGATAGACGCTTTTATGCCATTTCAAAGCGCCTTCCAATATATTTGCATTGATATGATTAGTTCTGCAAGCTGCAATCTAGTTCTAGTTCTGCAATCTAGTTCTGCAATCTGTTACCCCCCCCTCCCCTCCCCGCCCCGCCCCGCCCATAACATAGTTTTATCATCTTTATAACAGCAGTGGGTGCTCAGTAGTTCAAGCACTGGGTTATTGATCAGAAGGTTGGTGATTCAAGCCTCAGTACCACCAATTTTCACTGTTGCAAGACCCTCAATAGTTCATCTGTTCATTTTCTGTAACCGCTTAATCCTAATTAGGGTCATGGGAAGGCTGGTGCCGAGAGGGCAGAGTACACCCTGGACAGCTCGCCAGGCCAGACAGTGAGAGACATGGCCGGCCTTTGATAACCCAGTTAACTGCACTGGGAGGACATTGATAACCTGTGGAGAGTGGGATTTGAACCCCCAACCTTAGGATCAGTGATCCAGCACCTTTACCAAGAGGCCATCACTGTCACACCCTCAATAGTATGAATGACAAATCTGGATAAGGGCGTCTCCAGCTGTCATTTTCCATCTGATTGCTGTCTGGCGCACAAACAGTTAACACGAGGCCACGCCTTCCACATCCTGCACCGTTACCGAGTCCACTACACAAATAACAACCTTTGTACTCGATTATATATATATTTATATATTTATATAGACCAAAAGCCACCTGTTTCCTGTTGTTCGTCTCTCTCTCTCTCTCTCTCTCTCTCTCTGTGTCTCTCTCTGTGTCTCTCTGTCTCTGTCTCTCTCTGAGGTAATGGATGTGAGCAGCGCCTCAGTCCCCGCGCGCTCCTCCCTGAGGTAAGAGCCGTGACCGGAACTACCGGGACTGCCTGTGTGGACAGCGGTGTCACTGTCAACTCGCCTCACGAGTCCGGACTGCGTTCTTCTGCACCATGAACTTCTTGCTCGAGACTCTGAAGGTGCTCGGACTGTCGGTGCTCTTTTATCTCGAGGCGCTTCTGCGGCTGTTTGTCCCAGCGCGGAGGAAAAGTGTGGAAGGAGAGCTGGTGCTGCTGACCGGAGCTGGAAGTGGACTGGGCCGGTTCTTAGCGCTGGAGTTCGCGCGGTTCGGTGCGCGCATCGTGCTCTGGGACATCAATGAAGAAGGAAACCTGCAGACCGCGCGACTTGTGAAAGAAACTCACGGCGCGCGAGTGCACGCCTACACCTGCGACTGTAGCAGCCGACAGGAGGTGTACAAAGTAGCAGACCGGGTAGGGACACGCGCCCGCCTGCGGACATACACACACACACACACACACACACACACACACACACACACACACACACAACAGACAGATACATACACACAACACACACATAGACACAACACACACACACACACAACACCCCCACACAACACACACACACACACACACACACATACACATACACACAACACCCCCACACACACACACACACACACACACATACACACAACCCACACATACACACAACACACACACATACAACACCCCCACACACACACAACACACACACATACACACACACACACACACACACACACACATACACACACAACACACACACATGCACACACCACCCCCACACACAAAACACACACACACACATACACACAACACACACACACATACACCCCCACACACACACACAACAGACAGACACATACAGACAACACACACATAGACACAACACACACACACACACACACACACACACACATACACACAACAACATACACACAACACACACACATACACACAACACCCACACATACACACAACACCCACACATACACACAACACCCCCACACACAAAACACAAACACACACATATACACACAACACACAACACACATACACACACACACACACACACACACACACACACACACACACACACACTGTATTACTGTAGTTAAATAAGGTTGGTGGTATTTTAAACATTTTAAAATATGTATTGAAAGCCACAATATCTTCTATTAAAAACACCAAGTTCACTCATTGAGAGTGGAAAATGATGCTCTGAGGTGATATTTTTGATTTTCTATAGGATATCCTGTCCTCACAGACAGGGACAAATATTTTTCCATACATAGGGACAAAAAACATTCATTTTCTGAGCTGCTTAATGCTAAACAGGGTGACCCAGGGGCTGGTACCTATCTCAGCAACTCCAGGCAAGGGTGGCATACACTCTTATCCAGAACAACTCACAATTATCATTTTTTTTTATACAACTGAGCAATTCAGGGTTAAAGGCCCAACAGTGGTGATTGCGCCACTGACCTTCAGGTTAGCAACCCTTTGCCTGATCCACTAAAACACCACTGCACTCCCTGAATAGCTCCACGGGCCATCGCAGAGCTGACACGCTTACAGTATTCACATTAAGGGGTGATTTGGAACAGACAATTAGCCTATTGTTCATATCTTTGGACTTTTGAAGGAAACCCGCACAATCACAGGGAGAACATACAAACTCCGCACAGAAACGCATCAAGCCTGGGAATTGAACCGAGGCATTGCATTACATTCACAGCATTTTGTAGACGCGCTTATCCAGAGCGACTCACAATTAGCTTTTTTTTTATTTATACAAAATTGTGCAATTTAGGGTTTACGGCCTTGCCCTAGGCCACTCGCTATGAGGCTGATGTGCCAGAGACCAGAGTTAGAAATACTAACCACAGTCAGGCATTTTCTGCCTTTATGAGTAACAAGAGCCTTTTATTCTCTGACTTGAATACAGAATACACAGAACAGACTATCAGTTCAGTAGGCAGAGAGACAATCAAGTGAAATCACGAAAATTCCAGTAGATTTGGCTCATGGCTTATTATCCAATATAAAATTCTGACCTGCAGCATTGCCCCATATAAATAAAATCCTGTTTATTTGACTAGTATGACCACTGTGTACTTGAAGCAGTAGGTGGTTGTAATCAGGTACGGTACACAACTGGTCAGATCACTAACTCGGTTGAGCTGAGATGCACTTTTCAACTCAAGAGAATTTGTATAAAAACAGGTCTGGTTGTCAGGCTTATTTTATCAAGTGAGTAGATTAAAATCACTGTTGCACAATCAATAAATGTGAAAGTCTGGTGCGTCACTGCACTCAAAACAATTCTAACCTAGAGAGGCACTCAGAGAATGCATTAAATTTATGTTGCAATATGCAAGGTCACTGTAAAATCTAGTACAAAACAAGATAACTGTACCTAGTGGGAGTACACCCTAATTCTTGTGTGAAGATATATATATATATATATATATATATATGATTTTCTGAGTAGATCCTTCCGTAGGAGAGTGCTCAATACTTTTTGGTAGAGCAAATAACAAAAGGACAGGACAAAGACTTTCTATTGAAACTCCATTTATCACTACAGATCTGTTTCGAGGGGTGGTGAAACCATCCTCTCTCTTCAGGTGATTATATTCTTCTATAATCACCTGAAGAGTGAGGATGGTTTCACCACCCCTCGAAACAGATCTGTAGTGATAAATGGAGTTTCAATAGAAAGTCTTTGTCCTGTCCTTTTGGTATACATATATATATATATATATATATATATATATATATATTATGATCATTCATTCATTTTCTGTAACTGCTTAATCCTAATTAGGGTCACGGGAGGCTGGCACCCATCCCAGTCGATTCCGGGCGAGGGTGAAGTACACCCTGGAAAACTCGCCAGGCCGTCACAGGGGCAGAAACACACTGACAGCTATGCAGCTACACTTGATGAAAGCCAGCAATGGTTCGTTTACATGAACCTCACACCATAGACAGTGAGAGACATGGCCGGCCTTTGATAACCCAGTGAGCTGCACTGGGGGGACAGTGACAACCCGTTGAGAGTGGGGCTTGAACTCCCAATCTTAGGATCAGTGATCTAGCACCTTTACTACCAGGCCACCACTGCCCTTATATGGATATATATATATATATATATATATATATATATATATACCGTATAGTGTATATACAGTGGTAACTTGACTTACAGAATTAATCTATTCTGAGGGCGAGTTTGTAAGTCAAAATGTTCGTTCGATAAATCAAAAATTCCCATAGGAAATAATATGAAAAAACAATTAATCCGTTCCAACCCCCCCTCTAAAACTCATATAACCTGACACAAACATGTATATTTGACCTAATATATTAAAGATAAACATGTAAAAACAATAAATATTTAATAATAATAATAATAATAATAATAATAATAATAATACAGGTACATTAACATTAATAATAATGAATAATGAATAATTAAACAAGAATAAACAATCAACTAACTCTTCCGGTCAACAACTGCGGCAATGATGTCACGATGTGTAAATGTCACATGGGCAGACATGAGGTGGTGCATAACAGAAGAGGAGGAGGGTGAGAATTTTGTGCGTGTGCATGCTACGAATGCCAGCGAGGACGTGGTGAGCTCCCACAAGGCCAGTGCTTCTCAAATAGTGCCCCACCCCCGAGCAACATGCTTTTTTGCCATACTGTACTAGAATTTAGTGTGATGGCACATCCTCTACAGTAAGTGGCAGTGTCGTGCCAATGCCATCTACTGTAGAGTATGCACAATTCCACTAGGTGGCAGTGGCGCTCTCACTGTGTTAGCTATGATGTAGGGAAAAAGCACCAAGCAAAGGATATGAAGTGCAGTAGACACTATTTATAGTCGCTCGCAGGGCAGTGGGGGGGGGGGGGGGTGTGTGAAATGGGTTTTTTCTTCCTACATAGTGGGCATCACAGAAAATAATTGAAAATAATTGAGAAGCACTGCACAAGGTGTTCTCGGACCACGGAAGAATACATGTCTAATCAGCCCAGAAAAACCATGTCCCCAGCAGAGCTCGTAAATCAAAATTTTGCTCGTTGGATGGGACATATTTTTGGTGGGATCGAAGCTCGTATCATGGAAAATTCATTATAAAAGACACTCGTAAGTCAAGTTATATTTATTTATGTCGAGCAATTTGTATAATAGTCACAAACAATGCATCCATCCGTGTTTACGCATACACATGGGGACTCTGTGATGATATTTCTCACGCTGGTATATTACCATCGTGATGGGAATGAATGTCTGAGTGATGGTGATGTCTTCTCCTCTTTCTTCCCCTCCAAGCAGTTTCTTGTTTCAAGTCATAAAATAAAATACACTTTTTAAATAAAGTAAAATACACTTTTTTACTAAAAGGACTGCTGGAGTGAACATACAAGTTCACTGACCTTTCACGTGGCACCAATTGGCATATACAATGTCAGATTCTTGTTGTTACACAATAGGGTCGAACACTAGGTTATGTGAGGTTACCTGAATGACATGGTTTACGCTAATACCATTAATAATATTACTACTTTGATTACATTAGTGAAGAATTTTGAATTTAAAAACATACCTCTTATGAGACTTCGGACACAATGCTCCGTGTAACCTGAATGTAAGGTTGAATTTCTAATTATCTAATCTGAGATAATTAAATGTTAGACCTATGTGGAAAGTTCCTGTCTATATGTAATGACTATTGTAACATCACCTAACTTTAGTATAATTTCCGTAAACACTCAAATGTCTAGTAATAATAACATGAAAATTAAATACCTCACACAAAAGGTAATAACTTACTAGGCCTGAGCAGGTGCTCGTGGACTGTGGGCAGACAAACAAACACACACACACAATTTCCTGTGGAACAAAAATTGTTGCGTAACAGCACCTACCAGGTTGTTCATGCCAAAGGTAATAAAATCTTTTTTAATAAAATGAAATACACTTTTTTTAAAGAACATAAACAGAAATCTATGTACCATATGCAGCAGGTATCTTTGTTTTTAGCTGCTAAAACAAACAAACAAACAAAAAAAAAACCTATTACTGCCATGCAGTGCATTATTTATTTCGATAGCAAGGCTTTCAACCCAATCCTACTGTGGAAGCCCATGACATTTCTGGTGTTTATAAAATGCTCATGGAAGTGAACCTATCCGGTGGAATGGTATCTCGTGTCACTGTGTGATATTGAGATTCATTAAAGGAACGTTATGTCAATAGCGTAACACTTCCAGACAGCATTGGGGGGTGGGGGGGCAATGACATGATAATTACGGACGCTACCCGACTTATGTTCATTCGTTTTACTTTTTTTTTTTTTTTTTTAGATTTTACGTTTTGGTTTTTTTTTTCAAAAAAAAAAAAATTATGTCAAATTTTGAGAACGAGATGCATCTACGTAGAACGCTGACGTACTGACGCAATGACGTAATAACGCTGTGCCCTGCTGCTTCCCATTTCACTGCGTGTTACCCTTGTGTTAAGACGTCGTCTCTGTGATCTTTGTATTTACACTGTTTTGCAGACTTTTGTAACCCTAAGCAAATATGGTTGGTCAGAAGCGTAAGCCTACTAGCATGGGTGCAAGTTTTCCGGCATATGCCGGAATTTCCGGTTTTCCTAAGACTGAATTAACTGTCTGCTTGGATCGGCACAATCTATCATGCATACTCAGTTAAGCAAAGCGAGTTGTAAAATTAACAAAAAACCCGAATCCAGAAAAGAAAGCGAACTCTCTGCTCTGCTGCTGATTCACATCAGTGCAAGCTGAGTACTAAACCAGTATTCAACGGCACCCTTGCTCACTTGAAAGACCGGAAGTCTGGGTAATCCGTGCTTTGTCTCAAGCGCAAGCAAGTGAACTACTCGGTGGATCGCCTCACATATTGTAAGCGTTGATTGGTTGTTTTAAGCTTCATGTAAAATGACTCGGCTCAGCATCATGTAAAGTGACCATCCGTCGACCATTGGAACCATTTACAAGCAGAAAGATCGCATCACAGAGAATGTTAAAGGTTATATTTGATACTGTATTTGATATTTGATGAGGTTTGTTGATTAAAATGTATCTATTTGAAATTATTTTGCTTGAATTTAATTTATTTGAAATTAACGTCAATATTATTTGATATATTTGATATTATTTTCCAATATTATGTTTATAATAATTGATTTAGGGGTGTTTTATGAGATGCGGTAATAGTATTTATGGATGTACTGTATAGTACAGTATGAACGTCATACATCACTGGAACATACAGTAACAACTTATGTTTTTTTTTTCAACTTACGTTCGGCCGTCCAGAACCAAACAAAAACGTAAGTTGGGGAGCATCTGTATATGACATTACCTCATTGAAAGCTTTATCAAAAATAAATTCACATTAAAAATATTTCTTAGGAGGAGTTAATTTTTTTTTTCATCTCTTGCTTTTTAGGCAGTTCCCAAATCTTTATATATTTTTAATTTCGGTACTCTTTGAGAGATGTAAAGGCCGGAAAGGAATGAATGCATTTGGGCCAGAATCCTGAACCTAACAGTACAACTGTTAATGAATTAATAATATACCGTAATTTCCGGACTATAAGCTGCTGCTTTTTCACACGCTTTGAACCCTGCTGCTTAAACAACAATGTGGCTAGTCTATAGATTTTTTACGGGCTAGCGGCCTCCATGGGGTGCTCTAGCAGGAAGCGCAGGAGTTAGAAGGATACCTGCATCTTATAAAGATCTGCGGCCTATATATGTACAAATTCTTTTTTGTTTTTAGATTTAGTTGGTGTGGCTTATATTCAGGTGTGCTCAATAGTCCAGAAATTACGGTACATATTTCAGTGCTGCGTAAAAGTGGAGCTCTGAAAACTATTCATTCATTCATTCATTTTCTGAACTACTTAATCCTAATTAGGGTTGCATTGAAGCTGGCGCCAATCTCAGCCGACTCCGGGCAAGGGCGGGGTACACCCTGGACAGCTCGCCAGGCCATCACGGGGCCAACACTCACACAACCATTCACACCTAGGGGAGATTTGGAACAGCCAATTAACCTACTGTGCATGTTTTTGGACCGTTGGAGGAAACCGGAGTACCCAGAGGAAAGACATTCAAGTACGGGGACAAATACGAGAATTATTTGCATTTATTTTTAGTAAAGAAACAGCCCATAACTTCTAATAAGTCCAAAACTTCTCAAGAAGAATAAAAACACTGAATAAACAATAAACTGTATGGGCACGTGAACACAGAAAGAACAACATCATCGCATATTTGCATAAACACGGAGCTCCGCTTAGATGAAGATACAAATTACTTATTCACTCATTTGCTAAACTGCTTAATCCTGCTAAGGTCGCGGGTTAATCTTTCACACTCACACGTACGGACAGTTTAGAGCAGCCAGTTAGCCTCATGTGCATGTCTTTGGACTGTAGGAGGAAACCAGTGTTCGGATGAGACCCACGCAAGCACATGCAAACTCCACACAGAAGCACCCTTGCTACTCAGGACTCGAACCTACAACCTTGTTGCTGTGAGGGTTAGATGCTAATCTCTACTGTGCTGTGCCACTGTGAGCTTAATGCAAAATCTGTGCTCATGACATGGATGACTGAGCACAGACATATTTAAATATAAACTAATTTACATCACAGACATATTTAAATATAACTTCATAGTGACATTATACATGGCACAGAGAATACTCTTCAAAAGCCTTTCGATTCAAGAAAGTCATAAATTTCACTGGAGAGCAGAGGTGTATTTACTGAAAGCACAAATCCACGGTATGTTGTACGATTGCTGATCGAGTTTGCTTGGCTTTCTAGGTGAAACGTGAGGTGGGAGACATCACTATACTGGTCAACAATGCTGGCATTGTCACTGGGAAAAAGTTCCTGCAATCTCCAGACACCTTGATAGAGAAGACTATGGAGGTCAACAGTATGGCCCATTTCTGGGTGAGTTACTATGACGTCCTGTTTAGGTCTCGTTTTACTCTTCCATATAGATTTACTCGAGAACATCATATACAGGAAAATCTTTGTGTTTCACCGTGATCTTCTTTGTGTAGACATGCAAGGCTTTTCTCCCAGCGATGATTGCTGCAAACCATGGTCATGTGGTCAGTATAGCTAGTTCAGCTGGACTTTTTGGTGTCAGTGGACTGGCAGGTATAAACATACAACACAATTGCAGTCACTTCACCCCAGTTTAACAAATTCCTCTGCTGAGAATAGACTGGACCTCTCTTATCTTTTGTTTAAAAATGAGAAAATCACTGTACATTGGATAGCACTGCATGGTATGTTAGCATATAGTGCTAATAACACCCTTATATAGTGGTACCTTGACTTACGAAATTAATCTGTTCTGAGGGCGAGCTCGTAAGTCAAAATGTTCGTTAGATAAAACAAAAATTCCCATAGGAAACAACAGAAAACCAATTAATCTGTTCCAACCCCCTCCCAAACTCATATAACCTGACACAAACACGTATATTTCACCTAATATATTAAAGATAAACATGTAAAAACAATAAATATTTCATAGTAATAACAATACATGTACTCTAACAATAATAAATAATGATAAAACAAGAATAAACAATAAGTTAACTAACCCTTCCAACAAAGATGTCACGTGGGCGCGAAGATGTCATGTGGGCAGCCATGAGGTGGTGCATAACAGAGAAGGAGGAGGAGAATTTTGTGCATGTACATGCTGTGAATGCCAGAGATGAAAGGCCAGTGCTTCTCAAATGGTCTCCATGTGATGCCGGGGGGGGGGGGGGTGACCCTGGGGAACATGCTTTTTTGCCATACTGTACTAGGATTAAGTGTAATTGCGCATTCTCTACAGTAGGTAGCAGTGGCGCTCTCACTGTGTTCCCTATGCTGTAGGGAACACAGTGAGCGCGACACTGCCACCTACTCTTGAGGATACGCAATTACACTAGACTTGTAAATCAAAAATTTGCCCTTTGGATGGGGCAGATTTTTGGTCGGATTGAAGCTCATGTCATGGAAAACTCATTATAAAAGACACTTGTAAGTCAAGGTACCACTGTATTTTGATAATGTGGGGAAACATAGAATTGGATGTTATGATGAGAACACTTTCACACTCCATTTTCTCCATTCCTTTAAAAAGTAAAAATAGGTCCAGTTAATTTTCAGAACATAAATTATCCAGTCTAACAGGTGTGTGATTATTTGAAAGATTACTGCGCGAGCAAGTATGCAGCAGTGGGCTTTGCAGAGTCTATGGCTCTGGAGATGTTGGCTATGGGCTGTCATGGAGTGAAGACAACCATAGTGTGTCCCTTCTTCATTAACACCGGAATGTTTGATGGAGCAAAGACAAAGTAAGGCACAGTATGTTCATTTGTGTACAATTTATGGTATCAGACAGTACAGTCACTGGGTTTTATCTGGAAAAATAAACGAGAGTGATAATATATAAGAATGAGAAGGTTTCCATGTTTCCATGCTAGTAGCTAATTTGGGTTTAACTTCAGGCACTTTAATTCAGCTTTTTTAAAATAGACCATGCAAGGACAAAAGAGCGCCTGAGGCATATTGTGCTACTAGGCCAGAGCAACACGGCAAAAATTAAATATTTAAACATGTGAAATAAATACTTAATTGGAGGAGATGCAAAGTACAATTAAGTTAAATTATATGGGAAGCACTAAGATACTCAGAATTAGTAAGACTTCTTTAAAAACTTAGCTTTAGGATGGTGGGAAATAATTAAAAACATGTAGTTCAACATTTATTTAGTAAGTACATTGGTAGTAGGATGCGGAGGTTGGAACTACCAGGCAGAAGGCCTAGAGGAAGACCATAGAGAAGATTTATGGATGTGGTGAAGGAGGACATGAAGGTAGGTGGTGTAAGAGAAGAAGATGCAGAGGATAGGGTGAGATGGAGGCAGATGATTCTCTGTGGCGACCCCTGAAGGGAACAGCCGAAAGGAAAAGAAGAAGAGTTAAACATTTATTTAAAGCACTGTATTAAATCAAAACAAAGTATAAAAGAAGTCTGTCATTTTTTTTAAATATTTGATTAAAACGTCCCTAAAACCAGACCAACTAAACTTAAACTGCATGAAAATATTCAATTTTTTTTATATATGTAAACGTCGGGGCATTCATTCATTCCTTTTCTGAACCACTTAATCTTAATTAGGGTCATGGGGAGGCTGGTGCCTATCTCAGTCGACTCTAGGCGAGGGCAGGGTACACCCTGGACAGCTCGCCAGGCCATCGCAGGGCCAACATTTGGACGACCATTGACACTCGGGGCGATTTTTAACAGCCAATTAACCTACTGTGCATGCTTTCGGACTGTGGGAGGAAACCGAAGTACCTGGAGGAAACCCACGCAAGCCCTGGGAGAACATGCAAACCCCACACAGAAATGCCCAACTGGGAATCGAACCCGGGACCTTTCTGTTGTGAGGCGGATGTGCTAACCGTGTCATCAACGTGCCACCAGAATATGTAATGAATTTGTGATAATTCACAACAAACTCACAAGGGTGCAGAAAATTCTGTGTAAAAGAATAAACTACATACATGAAAGCTATGCAGGTTTCTCAGCTGGTAGGACCAGTATGTCCTCTGTCTTTTTGTTAATTGTTTAGAGATATGGATGAAAGGCATTCAAATCACTGAAGGTCTTCTTTTATGATGCTTTTGCTCTGTTGGTCTACGTGTAAACTTTCCTAACTCTTCAGGATAACAGAATTCACTCCCTGAATGCTCGAAGGCTTTTCCGTGAAAATCCACCAGTAATGAAACTAATCAATATAAGGAATGAAAAAAAGAAAAAAAATTAAAGATGCCTTTACATGGAGTTAATGGTTTGTGCTGGGAAATCTAAAAAATGTTATTGACAGGTGTGTACTGGGGAATATGGCCTGTTCAGCAGCCAATCAGATTACACATACTGTGATTACATTAAGTACCACTTTTTAGAAAACAACCCTTTACAAAAATAAAATCATCATTAAAAATATATATATACAGTGGTACCTCACCTTACGAAAGTCTCACCAAACAAAAAATTCAGGTTACGAAAAGCATTTTCCTAAAATTTTTGTCTCAGGATACGAAACAAGTTCACGTTATGAAAGCGCCTTCGTAAAAATTCAAATGCGGCATTCAAACAATGCACGAGCTGCTCTCCCATCAATGACGTTCAAACATCCCGCCCCGCTGGTCTCCTATTGGCTATCAACTGAGCTGTCGTTCATGTCGCTTTCACTTGAGCGCCATCTTTGACAGGGATCCCATTGCCTAGGAGGAATGACGCAACTACCTCCCATTGCCTATTATGGAGCTGAATCTACCATGATGCTTTCTGTGTAAAGGACAGAGTTACTGTTGTTTTATGCTTTTTTTTTGACTTAGGCTTTCAACCTTCCATAAACAATTGTAAGATTATAACTCTGCTGAGAAGACATGGTCAACACACGCGCGCGCACGCGCGCACACACACACACACACACACACACACACACACGAGTGTGATTTCCGGTGTGAATGAGGGGAAGAAACTGGCTCGAGGGATATCACAAAGGAATATGGCCAAACCCGTCTACCATCGGTAGGATATTGAAGCAGAAGGAGGGAGTAAAGATATGCTTTTATAATTTTAAAGGGTTTATGGGGTAGTATTGGGAGCCTTGGAACGAATCACGCGTTTTACATGTAAAATGTGGTTCAACTTACGAAAAATGCAGATTACGAAAAAAGCTCTAATTCTAATTTCGTAAGGTGAGGTACCACTGTATTTGACAGGATTTGGTGATGAAGATTCTGTCAGGAAAAATATCTATATAGTTATAGATTTTTAAGAGGGGCAGTGGTGGTCTAGTGGTATAGGGCGCTGGATCGCTGATCCAAAGGTTGGGGGTTCGAGTCCCAGTCTCCACAAGGTTGTCACTGTTCCCCCAGTGCAGCTAACTGGGTTATCAAAAGCGGGCTATGTCTCTCACTGTCTATGGTGAGAGGCATGTAAAAGAACCATTGCTGACTTTCGTAAAGAGTAGCTGCAAAGCCGTCGGCGTGTTTCTGTCCCTTGCTAAAATGGGTTGTGACAGGAAGGGCATCCGACGTAAAAACCTCTGCCAAATCAAACGTGCGAATCAGATTCGTTGTGGCGACTCCCGAGTAAAAGGGAAAAAGCCGAAAGTAAGACAGACAGTTATAGATTTTTAAGAGACAAGATTTCACGATGATCTTTAATTACATGGAGTCGTGAAAAACTTTGACACCATAATTTTAGAAAAAAATATATTCTGGTGCCTGTTGGCTTAAAAACAAACAAACAAAAACAAACAAACAAACAAAACTTTAAGCATTGTGGCAGTGGTGGCCCAGTGGTAAAGTGCTGGATTACTGCTCCCAAGGTCGGAGGTTCAAGTCCTGCTGTCAATGGGTTCACACTGCTGTACTCCCTGACTGATAACTGGGTTATTGAAGGCTGGCACCATTACCGACTTTTGTAAAAAAAAAGTTGCTGCATTAGAGTGTTGCTGCATTAGACTGCCTTGCGATGGCCTGGCAATCTTTCTAGGTCATCGCAGTCTGCCCTACAGTACTATGCCCTCGCCCCAAAGATGGCTGAGGTGGGCCTCCCCGTGACCCTAATTAGAATTAAGCAGTTAACAAAATGATGAACAGTCCGTATTGGGTTACCTAGTACCTCGAGTTAAGTCATTTTTGATTTGATTATACGTCGGTTTTCAAAAAATATATAGAGAAAAAAAAATAAAAATACTGTATTCGACGTGATAAGCGCCCAGAGTGCTTAAAAAATTGAAGTGGGTGGGTGTTTATTAAAATGTTACCAGCGAAGGGTAAGTGGAAAAGCATAAATAATAACCGAACAATAAAAGAGTTTTACTGGTATTTGCATTATTCATTTTGTTGCATCAACCAAACTACAAACATACTTTTCCCTCCCTGTGCTGTTACTTTAAACATTTTCCCAGAAGTAAAATCGAGCCAATCAACACAAATGTCAACTTTAGCACATGGCACATTGAACCAATCAACACGAACATAAACAAATGCACATGGCCAGGAATGTCCTTAAATTTATGAAGTTGGTGAGCAGGAGAATTGGGTGAAAAATTCTCGTCATCACTTTCTGATAGGTCCATATCTGGCTGATCGCTCCATTCATTCGGAGCATCCGGTAGTTTTGCTGTAGCAGTATCTAATGGTTCATCAGTTGTTGGACGTTTACCAAGAGAACAAAGCAAAATATTTTCATGTTGTTTAAAGCACAGTGTAACAATCAAATGTGTTGTTACTGATGAACATTATAGACATTCCCCGGTGGCAGGGGATCTTGAAATACAGTGTAAACTCACTTTTACAGGTAGTGAACGTCTCATTTTACGGTTACAGAGACTGATCGAATAAAATTGCTAAGTTTGATCTACGATTTTGCTCCCAGTACACATGGGCGGTTATTCGATGTACAGAATAAGAAAAAAAAACACTTGGGGGGGGCTTATTGGAGCAGTGGATATATATATATATATATATATATATAATATATATATATATATATATATATATATTTATATATATATACACACAGACGCGCCCCAGCGTACGAACGAGTTAGGTCCAGACAGCTGTTCATTAGATTAATTTGTTCGTAAGTCGTTACAGGGCATTCTTTAGAGGGGAATGTATATTTAAACCTTGTATAAGTAACCTATACGAGTTTGTACTGTTTACAATTTCTCTCTCTCTCTCTCTCTCTCTCTCTCTCACACACACGCACGCACGCACGCACGCACGCACGCACACACACACACACACACACACACACACACACACACACACACACACACACACAATTGAACTGATCAGCTTCCGGTTGCCCTTGGAAGGCGCACCGGAGAACTATAATTGATTTCGACATGAAGATAATCTGATTTACTTATTTATTTACCCGAAGTGTGTGTAATGCTTCCTAGATAATTCTGTTTGATTGGTGGATTATTTTTGAATCATTTCCCAATATGATTCATGGTTTGTCTCACTCAGCCCCACGTTGACCCGACTTGACTCAACCTGCTGCCCGCGAGCCTGAAGCTTTAAAGTCTTTATGGTGTTAAATCATGACCATCACAAATCATTGTTAATGACACCATTCCTCCCGTGACACCACAGTAAACATCATCCTGCACATCATCACCAAGGCACACCATTTAACCCACCGGTTTCGGTCCCTGGTCCCAGATAATGAAGTTTTCTGTGTAGAATGTGGAGGTACGTGGCGGCCGCGCGTTCGCTTCAGGCTGCGCGTCGTTGGAATGGTGCAAGACGTGTTGACCTCTGAGAGCAGCGTGCGCACATTACTGGCTCACAAGTGGAAAGTTCATACTATTGGGGGACATGAAATTAAACACTTGAAAACTTTTAACCCCGCTCTCTCTCTCTCTCTCTCTCTCTCTCCATAATCACATTATCAATATCATTATGTCAGTATTTAAACTCCTGGTTCCTCTCAAGCACAGCACAGAGGATCTGATCAGATTTACAGAGTTTCACTCTTATCCAGTTCATTATAATACTGGAGTCAATTTGTTTCTTCCTTGAAACTTTTGGCAGGAGTTCAGAAATGTATCGGTTTTGCTTCTCTTCTAGGACCTCCGGTGTAAAGCACGTCTCAGCAACGCCTTTCTGCGGGAGTCTAGGATTAAGTGTACCACAGGATAATGTTTAATCATATTTCATACTTATATTTATGATATCTTTTCAATAGATTTTATTCCATCTCTCTCTCTCGCTCTCTCTGTCTTGCCCCAGATGTAGCCTGTTGTCAACTGACCCTGTCATATTATAATCAATCAGGTTTCGCCTTGCTACCTCACTGTAGCTCAGCCCTGCTTCCACTATACTCATTGTCCAGAGATGTTGTTCATGTGATGCATGTGGCATTATGATATAAGTAGACTAACAACAGTGGTAATTTTTGAGGCTTTATTGAAAGACTCCATTTGGTCCACTTTTGCAAAGTGACCTACACATGTGCAATGAAGCATAACAAAATCACAACTCATCATTTTCTCAAGTGCCCGAGCACCATCATCAATAGAGCCACCGCGTATATTCCCAACCCCACCCTACAAGCACAGATATATTGTATATCATACAGACATTTCTCTCTGAAAGGTTCTAAAGACTGTCAGTATAGAATTCTACTCATAGTATAGTTAAAGGATTAGGATGAATGATGATGATGATTTTTGTATTTTTATAGGTGGCCAAGAATCATGCCCATATTGGAGCCAGATTATGTGAGCAGAAAGATTGTGGATGCTGTCCGGCGAGATCAGGTCTATCTATGTCTGCCACGTATCATCTATTTATCCATGGCTTTAAAGAAGTAAGTTACATTTAGACTGCAAGCCATTCCTAGAATTAGCCATCACTGCTCTGTATACAGTACTGTGTTTACCCAGCAACAAAACCCATGTAGTGTATGCAGGATTCTGGCACACGCGCGCACAAACACACACACACACACACACACACAAATGCACAGCTCTCTCTGCTACTTGTGCTGAAATCTCTTTGAAGTCTCGTATAATTATGCCATCATTTAAGATTTTAATTAGCGAAACCAGGCTATGATACTATAATGGATAAACCACTTACATGTTTGACTGATCGTGTGCCAGGTTCCTGCCGAATTGTTGTTCGTGTGTGTATGCATGTAGGAGTGTAGATTTTACTCAATCTTTTAGGTCTACAGGCTCGCCTTTAGATCAGGAATTAGCATGCAATGCAAAACAGTCCACACGCTACCACAAATATATAAGATAATTAGTTATAGGATTGTGCTCTGGCGTACAATATTTAACGCTGAACATCCTTTAGACTCCACACTAGTGGTCAGAATGAAATTGAACGGGATCAACCAGTTATATTGTCTCTATTGTTTATGGAAAACTGTTGACTTCCTGTTGTATTTTTCTGCGATTAAAGATAACTACTTTATCATAGCTACAGGCGTGATACAAGATCGTAGAGATCATGTGGAATTTGAATACCAAACAGATGTGGGTTTTGCAGCATGGATGGAGTTGAAATAGTCAGTTTATGACTACAATAATAAGAGTAGTATTCATTTAATCATTCATTTCGTGAACCGCTTAATAATAATCAGGGTCATCGGGGAGACTGGCGCTCATTTCAGCCAACTCTGCTCGATGGAAGAGTACACCCTGGACAGCCTGCCAGGCCATCGCAGGGTAATAAGAGATTTCTGCTAGACAATCAGCAACAAGGGCTTTTGCAAGTGGTCACAGCATAAAGGCAACGAATTTAAAAGGGCGGAGCCTCTGAAGGAGCATTGTTTGTCTGTTGGGCTGTCCATTTCAAATATGAACATTTTTTCTTTGAAATTAAGGAATTAAGGAATCCTGAAGTGTAAGAACAAATTATGTTATAAATAGAGACCTTCCTTTCCTCCATCTGCATGGCTGAGTGGCTCCATATTTATGCAAATGATGTAAAACTATGAGCTCGAGTTTGTTGCACAGGAAATTCATATTTCAGACACACAAAAAAATAATCTATATCAGGTGTGCCTAGTACATCAATCACGATCTACCGCTCGATCGCAAAGGTAGTGTGGGTGGATCAAATGGCGTTAAAACCTAGACGTCAGTCTAGTATTCTCACTATGAAATCTGTCATTTGATTGACAGCTGGTGTGACCAATCTGACCTTTTTTGACACCGGTGTCACTTCGCATTTGCGCATAACAGTGCATTCTAGCAAGCTAGTGAGTTAGCCTCCAATTTATGTCTTCTAAACTTAAAAGGTAAATTCCTGTGGGCTTTTTACACCCAAGCCAAGTGGCTCATCAGGCTGGGGCTTATTCACGGTTTCGGTAGCATGAAGCAACTAGGAGTACAACTCCTACTGGATGGGATGCTAGTCCATCGCAGGTTACCTTCCCAGTATATTTTTATTGGTACCCATTTATACTGCTGGGTGAACAGAGGCACAATTGTGGTTAGGACCTTGCCCAGAGGTCTTAACACAGTGCGGGTCTAACTGGGATTTGAACTCACAACCTCCTGATTATG
Source organism: Plotosus lineatus (assembly GCA_024760905.1). Lineage (NCBI taxonomy): Eukaryota > Metazoa > Chordata > Actinopteri > Siluriformes > Plotosidae > Plotosus > Plotosus lineatus. The sequence continues at coordinate 7,116,083 of CM045745.1, read as the reverse complement.
AGCCCAGCAGTCTAAGTGGCCCCACTGAACATCTTGTAAACTTAAGGGTATAAGAAAGAATGAGGGAGAATCTGTATGGAACGGAAGATGGACTTTTTTACTATGTCATTTTCAAAGTGCGTTTGCCTCGCTAACTTCAAAAGCAAAGGCAGCAACCACAGCTTCGTTTCGGTCGAGTCGCGCAATCATTAAGAACAATAAATTCCATTCAGTGCAAGTCATCAGAGCAAGATAAAAAAAAAGTACAGCCTTGTATTGAGGAAGATTGGTTCATGCAGTTATGCAAGGTACACTAACATATAGTGTTCATAAAAAGAATTCAATATATTTCTGATTAAATAAATGTTTTGCAACTTTATAATTGGTAGATCATTTTGATTTGCTCATTTTGTAAGTAGCTCGCATGCTGTAAAAGTGTGTCCAACCCTGATTGATATCATGACCATTATATTATTTCTATTACTTTTTATTTTATTCCTTCGAGTGTTATTTTCAAGGCAATTTCTGGTTTCGTTCCTACAGTATACCGTGTCCTGTTTCGACCAAAATAACACAAGCTCTGTAATTAGCTTTATTTTTCCAAGTTTTAACATTTTGTTGTGGGAAGTAGATTTGTACCAGATTTATATGCAAGTGAAAAGTATTTACACACAACTGTGTGCTTACTGCTTGAACTGGCCCATGAATCACAATCCATTCACCTTTGCTACTGTTGCTACAGTTCAATAAACCTGGAAATATAAACATGCTGTACAGTTAAATTACAGACTAATTTTATATACAGTGGTACCTCACCTTATCATCGTCCCAGCAAACAAAAAACCCAGGTTACGAAAAACATTTTCCAAAGTTTTTTGTCTCTATATACGAAACAAGTTCTCCTTACGAAACGCGCCATTCAAACATTCAACATTCAAACAATGCTCGAGCTGCTCTCCCATAACTATCTTCCAACATCCCGCCCCGCTGGCCTTCCATTGGCTAGGAGGGATGACGCAGCTCCCTTCCATTGGCTGTCTCTCAACATCCTGCCCCGCTGGCCTCCCATTGGCTAGGAGGGATGACGCAGCTCCCTTCCATTGGCTGTCTCTCTACATCCCGCCCCGCTGGCCTCCCATTGGCTAGGAGGGATGACACAGCTCCCTCCCATTGGCTATCTCCCAACATCCCGCCCCGCTGGCCTCCCATGGGCTATTATGGAGCTGCCTCTCCCATAATGCTTTTCGTGTAAAGGACAGAGTTACTATTGTTTCATGAGATTTTTGAGTGTGCTTTTAACCTTCCAGAAACATTTGTAAGATTATAACTTTGCTATGAAGACATGGTCAACACATGCATGCGCGCGCGCATACACACACACACACACACACACGTGTGATTTCCGGTGCGAGTGAAAATAAGAAGCGGGTTCGTGGCATGCGGTTGAGTGATATCGCAAAGGAATATGGCCAAACCCGTCTACCATTGGTACGATATTGAAGCAGAAGGAGGCCTTAAAAGGTATACTTTTGTAATTTTTAAAGGGTTTAGGGGGTAGTATTGGGGGCCTTGGAACGAATCACACGTTTTACATGTAGCATGCGGTTCAATTTACGAAAAATCCAGGTTACGAAAAAGGCTCTGGAACAGATTAATTTCGTAAGGTGAGATACCACCATGTCTGTGTGTGTGTGTGTGTGTGTGTATATATATATATATATATATATATATATATATATATATATATATATATAAATTATATTTTAATATAGAGCTGGATTGATTTTTTTTTTGTGTATTCTTGTATTGGTATTAACATATAATTGACACTTATTTTCCATATTTTTTCTGTTTACAGCATAGTGCCCCTTAAAATCGGTCTGTTGTTAGGTGACTATCTGGGAGCATTTGACTTCATGGCTAAGTTCAAAGGTCATAACATGAAGATCAACTGAAGTCTGTGAAAGATTAATCTCGTCCGCAGAGCTTCGGGATCATCAGCCGTGTGTCTTATGGCGATATTCACAAGTCTTTAATGAGACACAGCAAAGCTGCATTGGGAGGAATAATTCAATGTATGACAGAATTCCGATTTAAAAATATGCAAGAATGAGAACGCAACCTACTATCAACACTAAGCTCACATATACGGCATTTAATCTTGGAAGCACATAAAATGTGCCAGTATAATTAATAACTGTGTAATAACTAGTATTTTTACATGTGTCTAATCAAACAATTTGTGTCTTCGAAAGATAAATATTTGTAAATCAAGCGGCTAGAATACACTTGTTGAAAATGTGTCATGGTTTGTCTCATGTACCTCTAATTAATTTTTTTTTACGAGACGTGTCATGATTTTTAAGCAGATTGTATCAAACCAACTTTTTGAATCTAGCATGGAGTGGATAGGAGTTATAAAGGTTATACAAACCAGATTCATTTCCGTTCGCCTTCAGAAAACAAATCTACATTTATATACATTTCTATAATTTGTTTAATACCACCGTTAATATTACATAAACTACTGACTTTAAAAAAAACATGACACTGCCGCTCTAAATAACTGATATGTACAGAGGAAGCCGGTCCCAAAGTGACACAAGTTCAGAAATTAAACAGTTTAATGTTAAAAACAATAAAGATTATGAACCAATGATTATGTGCACACTTCATAGTTTGGACAGCATTCATTCATTCATTTTCTCAACTGTTTAATCCTAATTAGGGTCACAGAGAGGCTGGCGCCCATCTTAGCCGACTCTGGGTGAGGGCAGAGTACACCCTGGACAGCTTGCCACACCACACATAGTGGGAGTTTTGAAATGATTGGGCTTTTATTGTTTTTTTTTTCAGATTTACAGCAAGCCTCTTAAAGCATGTAATGAATCTCATGGACATGCAGCGTGGGCTGTACTACCATCATGTAAGATCTCGCTCATTCTTTCATATGCTGTACTGCTTAATCCTATTAGGGATGCAGGGAAAACCCTGAATAGCTCACTATACCATCACAAAACCATTGACACATCCACACCGTGGCAAAATTTGGAACAGCCAGTTAGCCAAATATCTTTGCATGTTCTTCCTGTGCTTGCAAGGGTTAATCCGTTTTCCTCACACGAGCCAAAATCCACACAGGAAGGCCCAAGCCTTGAACCCAGGACCTTCTTGGTGTGAGGCAGACATGTTAACCACTACACCAGCATCCTGCACACTCTTGCAAGATCTGATTTTCTTCATCACGTACACAAGACTCATAAACGCAGTTGGTGCTGAGACGTGTAATTCTCTGTTCAGCTCCATGCTATGAGATTGAATCCATTTGCCAGTTTCGCCCAGCCTGATGAACTATTGCACCGAGCACTGCGTTTCACAACCTTTCATGGTAGAGATGGATTACACGCCTTGGGGGAACACTTACTTTGCACAGATGATTACTGAGTGAACACAGAGTGGCGCAATCAAATCACCCTTTATCTACCATTATAATAATAACACATCATTACTCCAAATTCATTCATGATAACCTATTGCTATTTAAGAGGAATGCCACTGATTGCTCAATTATGTTGCAGTAGTCAATTTGGAAGCAGAGGGGGGGTCTACAATTGCTTCAACTCTGAACCACTTGGCATTGGGCCAGCACCTCATTTCTGTAAAAAGATGATTGTGAAATTTTTATCATTTTATATTTATATAAAATACTCTCTGCTCATAACACCATCAAGCTTGAATTTACTCATCCATTCAATCATAAGGAGTTGAGGCTTGAGTGGGCGATGGAAAGCACAGCGCTTACAGATAACAGTCTGTCTGATTGGCAACAGAATGATTGTTCTCAGTGCTTATTACAAACACACAGAAGGTCACTCAGGCATCTGTAATGAGTTGGCTTGAAAAGAAAGATGGGCAGCACAATGGTGTAGTGGTTAGCACATCCGCCTCACAGCAAGAAGAGTTGTATGTTCTCCCTCTGTTGCGTGGATATCTCCCAGGTACCCCAGTTTTCTCCTACAGTCCAAAGACATGCTTCCAGGCTGTTCTAAATTGCCCTTCGGTGTGGATGTGAGTGTGTATGGCTAGGTTTGTTGCTCTGTGATGGTCTGGTGAGCTGTTCAGAGTGTACCCCGCCTTCATTCAGTGTCAGCTGAGACAGACAGCAGCCTCTTCACAACCCTAGTAGTGGGATTAAATGGCTCAGAAAAGGAGTGAAAAGTATCACATTAAAACAAGTCCATAAGGGAAGCCTGCTGAAACCAAGTCACTAATAGTGCACTCACTGTAGAATCCTATCTCCCTCTAGAGTTCACTAGCAGAAGTGCAAGCCTTCACACACTACTGAGCAGATCATTATAACAATTTTACTTTCATTATCAGGACAAAATGAAACATTTGTCATCATCAGTACTCAATGACTTCTGGAAAAATAAACTCTTACAATTTATAGTGACATGAAGAAGAAACAAGTTTTTTTTTTCTTTCATTCTTTATTTGACTCTTGATACTGAGCAATCCTGAGATTAAAATAAACATTATTTATACGGACATCTGCCAGATTCACAGAATGATCAACATAGGATCACAAGATCAAGCATGTGTTTAAAAATCCTCATGGAAGCACTCGCACTCTCAAATAAACACAAGCGACTTCATACTAGTATTTAAACACAAACTAACCCCCCCCCCAAAAAAAAAACCACTCACATACATAACCCCCAGGCCCACCGAGTTGAGCTGAAGTGTAAAGTTTTAAAGGCTTCATATTAGAAAGATGCACTTATCCACACATACATCACCCCCAGTGAGACACACGTTGTTCTGCAATTGTTTCAGTAGGGCTTCCCTCCAAGAGAATCTATCATTTCTTCCCTCTCTTCAGCTGAAGGCATAGCAGGCGTTATACCATCACGTCTGCGCTGTAGCATCACAGTATGCTAAAGGGAAAAGAATGCACAGTTTAAAATGCACACAAACATTCTATATATTTATTTATGTGTGCATGTATACAGGAGGTGGACAAAATAACAGAAACACCTAACATTTTGGCATCATAATCTTTGAACATAATTTAAACAATCAAAACATGGCATATGTATTGATTCATACAACTTGTGAATTGTTTCCAAAGGAATTTTAAGCCATTCTTCAGTTCGAATCCCCTCCAACTCTTTTAAAGACGATGGCGGACCTGTGCTTTGCTGAGGACGTTTGTCCCTCTCTTTCAAAGCCACTCATTACTTTTGAGACAGTTCCTCTTGAAACACCGAACATTTGAGCAGTTTTTGTTACACTAGCACCGACCATACCAGCACCAACTATTTGGCCACATTTAAAATCTGAGAGGTCTGCCATTATGTGGTATGATTAATCTTTTCTATGTCTGTTTAATGTTTTCAATATCTGAAAAGGGGAAAAAAAAAAAAAAAACATGTATTTTACATCAACATATCAAATAACAAAATTATTATACAAAAAGTAATAACATGCCAAGTTTTGATTGTTTAAATTATGTTCAAAGATTACGATGTCAAAATGTTAGATGTTTCTATTATTTTGTCCACCTCCCGTGTGTGTGCGTGTGTGTGTGTGTGTATATAGAGGGCAGTGATGGTCTAGTGCAGGGGTGTCAAACTCGTGCCAGAAAGGGCCATGTGGCTGCAGGTTTTTGTTTCAACCAAGCAGCAGCACACCTGACTTTGCTCATTTAATCAACTGAGCTGAGTGTTCAGGCAGTTGATTGGTCAGTCTCTGTACAGAGCACACAGATTGACCAATCAGCTGCCTGAACACGCAGATGAGTTTGACACCCCTGGTCTAGTGGCTAGGGCACATCCTAAGGTTGGGGGTTCGAGTCCCCACAGGGTTGTCACTGCCCCCCCCCCAACACCCCCCCCCCTCCCCGTGCAGCTAACTGGGTTATCAAAGGCGGGCCATGTCTCTCACTGTCTATGGTGAGAGGTTCATGCAAAAGAACCATTGCTGATTTTTGAAAAGAATAGGCTGCAAAGTCAGCGTGTTTCTGTCCCTTGCTAAAGGGTTGTGACAGGAAGGGCATCTGACGTTAAAAACCCATGCCAAATCAAATGTGCGAATTAGATGATTCGCTGTGGCGACTCTCGAGAACGAGAAAAAATTCTCGAGAAAAGATTTATATCAGGCATGTGATTTGACCATCACCAAAATATCTGAAAATCAGCCAGAAGTCTGGGGAGCGCAGTCGGGTCCAGGGTGAAACAATGGTGGGTGGGTGGTGGGACAGGGGGGGGGCGAAACCCCCCCCCCCCCCCCCCCCCCAAGGCTCCTAGGTTTTAAGCATTTCAGAAGGGGAAAAGGCTATTTAATGACACTGAAAGAGCTCTAGAAAGTTTAATTTCTAATCTCCATATACAGACTGTACCTCAACTTGTGGATTTATCATGTGGGATTCCAACACTAATCAAAGTGTCACAGTCACAAATCAAATCAAATAGTCCCTCTTATAGATATGTCCTGCCTCACAACACTATTATCAACAGTCATTGTCTTTAAACACAATCTGGAAAAAACTACACACATGACATGCTATACATTTGTTTATTGAACGAATGTTTCTCTATCTTTAGTGCTTTAGCATGGCACTTCCTTCTGGAGGCTGCCTTCGAAAGTTTGTTGTCCTGGATGCTGAGGCGTTTCGGTCGAGTATCAGATTCATAGTTTTACATTTACAATATTAATGGGCTAATTACACAAGCACACACTCCCGCTGCTGTCCAGAAACACTGAATAACAATGCCGATTTACATCAGTTAATTACCAAAAACTGGTGAGTTAATGCCGTAATAATTTATTTATTCTAAACAGCAGAAAAATGATTCAGTGACCATAGAGTCGGCTCATTTGATTCAGTTCACGGAATAAACACGTGAACGTCCTACACCTAAAGCATGCATGCATTCACAAGAATTTGAAAAATATAATCGGAAACTAGACAAGAAAATTCTCAAACATACCTCAAAAGTAACTACTCGATCGGCGACAGGTACTGGTTATTTCACTGGCTCTTTTCTTTGCACAGAAGTTTATGGTCGAACGGCAAACAAAGAGTTAAGTCTGTAGGGTTCTGGAATCTTCCGGCAATTGAATAATTTGTTTTCCTTAATTCCAGTTTTTTGACATGTTTCTTGCTTTACGCGTGGCTGTCAAACGCCTTCAAAGCCCTTCCACCATAGTCGATAGTGTCGTTATACCACGTACACAATGCCTTCCCAGGTCGATCGGTTTTGCGGAAGAAGTCACCGAACAAATGCGTCACCTTCTTTTTACCTACAAATGCTACGGCTTCTTTTTCCATCCATTCCCACCTAAACTTGTTTTTCACACCTTTATCTATTTCTTTGATTCGAGCAGAATCTTTTCTATTTTCGACATCCTTTCAATAGCTCAACAGATTGGAAGTGGTGTGTATGTCTATGTACATGTTTCAACATCAGCCAATCATCAGCCAATCATCAGCCCATCATCATCAGCCAATCAGCAGTAACGTTTCTCGGGAGGTCATAACATCATGGTCTTAAGTAAGGTCATAAGTAAGGTCTCAAGAGAGGTCATTTTATGCAAAACTCGGAACGGAATAAAAGCGGAACTGGTTATTTTGACATATTCGGAGTTTTTTTTTTTTTTTAAACCAGGCAAATGACAAAATCGGAGCGGAAGAATCACATGCCTGATCATCTGATTCACACGTTTGATTTGGCATAGGTTTTTACGTCGGATGCCCTTCCTGACACAACCCTTTAACAAGGGACAGAAACAGCTCCTCTTCACGAAAAAGTCAGCAATGGTTATTACATGAACCTCTCACCGTAGACAGTGAGAGACATGGCCGGCCTTTGATAACCCAGTCAGCTGCACTGGGGGGTTGGGTGCGACGATGACCCAGTGACAACCTTGTGGAGAGTGGGACTCGAATATATTTTTATTTTTATATATACATACATTTTATATATATATATATATATATATATATATATATATATATATATATATTTTTTTTTTTTTTTTTTTTACCCCACTTTCCTTCTTACAGGGAAAATGAAAGAAATCTCTCACTGAATGTAAACCCATCCCCTCCACTTTATTGGACCAGTGTGTGACCATGGCATACTACGCTCCGGTATGGTTCATCATACATAATATATCCTGGTCTGATTAAAATGATTCTGTTACTGGTAATCCTTACAGCAGAACTTATTATACCTTTTAAAGCTCAAACTTAACATTTTTATAGCTTTATTTTAAAATAAATCACCATGAAAAGTCCAAAACTACCTAATTTGATCCTGTGGATTCCTAGTGGGGGTTAAATCAATGGTGAGCAGTCATTTTTCCCCAGACCTGATGTGAACTGGTTGGGTGAGGTTGAACAGTGGAAATAGACAAACAGATCTATTTGAAAAGTGACATTTTAATTGTTTAAAAAAACGTTTTCAAGAAGGAACTATGGCAGCAATTTGGAGAAAATGGGTGTCAATAGTTACCTGTTTGAACCAGAGCGGGAGGAGGAGTTTTGTGGAGAGAGTAAGATGCCACATTCTCGTGACTAAGGATGAGAATAGTGCCAGAGATGGCATGATGGTAAACTCCAAAATGCTTAACGTTTTGATAACTCAGCTTCCGTGTCATCATTTGGTTTAGGAACACAAAACAAATACTTTCCTCGATTTCTGCGCTTGTTGTTCGTGCAGCTTGGGGGTGGGTGGGTGGTTAGCGATGCTGACGGCTATGCAGCTACTCGTCAAAAGTCAGCAATGGTTCTTTTACATGAACCTCACACCACAGACAGTGAGGGACATGGCCAGCCTTTGATAACCCAGTTAGCTGCACATGGGGGGAGACGGGACAGTGAGAAACCATGGAGAGTGGGACTTAAACCCCCACCCTTAGGATCAGTGATCCAGCACCTTACCACCATGCACCACTGTCCCTAGTCAGAAACTAGAAGCTGCCAATTCTTCCCTCAGCATCATGCACACCTTGATATGCATGCAATAGAACTTTATGAAAATCACTGGGTTTCATCCAGTATTTGAAAGTCTGTATGGCACGTGAGAGGGCCATGTGTCACCACGCCTAAAGTGGCTGCAAATAAGCCACAATATCAAAATATTCATGCTATTCGTGCTGTCACAGAATACTCGTCTTCATTAAAATGTTGCATCGTGATATAAGCACGCTGAGGCCCGGAACAAAGTCGTTTCAGGCGAGAGCACGAATGTTGACAATTATACTTGAGCATGGAATGAGGTATTTCTGCCTAGTAATGCTGTACTCACATTATGCATGAATGCCTTGTACTGTGCCCAAGTATGACTGTCCTCAATCCCAACTCTCCTGCTGGTCTGTGCACACATTACGTTTTGATGTTGGGTGTCCAAGTATGCTTACATCATCACGGTGTGGCTCTTACTGTTGGAAAATGAAGGCATCCAAAAACATGCCTGGCATTACTGTCCACCTACAACAGGTAGAGATAAAGATCATCCCGTTTCACAATATTCACATTTTGTTGTTTGCAGCCTGAAATGAAGACAGACACAAAATAATTTTTTCAGCTGTATTTACTAGTTGCAACCTACTGCATAACAGCCAAGTGAAAGATATAACAACAACAGCTCATCTGTTAAACACTCGTAAACTCAATCTGGTTTAAATAATTACCCTCTCCATCACACATTAAGCTAACTGGCTTCCATTTGTGAGCAATTAAAATTCATTTTGGGTGTGTGCCTACATTTCAGGCTGCAAAGGAACAAAACGAGAGTATTCTGAAAGGTGTGACTCTTTTCTACACCCACTGTGCAGTAAAAACGTACACAATACCCTCTGTCTGTAACATGAGATAACTGTTGAATTACCGTATTTTCTGGACTATAAGTCACACCTTTCGCATTACGACTGCGCATGTGTGGGGAACGTAACCCAACATCTGGTCCAAGGGTCACTGCTACCGAACTTTCTTGTAGCCACTTGCTTTTGTATGTAAACACGTCCTAACAACTGCTGCTTAAAGCCTGCCTTAAGCCTTAAATTATCGATATGCCAGGTGCGCATTGTGCCGTAGTGAACTGTGGGAACGGCATGCATCATCTCGAGCGTCGGAAAAAGAAAATTTGCAGTATACATGCTTGCAAATTTGGGACAAACCCGTGTACATGTCTGCCGCCATTCACATTTCAGTGAGTCGTCGACTTACGACCGCGTTTGGTTCTGGCAGACTGGTCGTAACTCGATCTGGTCGTATGTCGACTTTCCATCCAAATACACTCACGCCAAACAAAACCAGATGAATAAATATCGCGCATTTAAATCTATACATCTATTTTCAATTCCACGTCACTGTGACACGCAGCGAAGAACCAATCCTTTCTGTACTCCACTGTGTGGGCGGGTCCGATAGCTTCAAACTCCAATTTTATTGGATTATAACTACAGGCACAGACTGCGCGTGTTGTTTGAGTAAAGAGATAAATTTCCCTCGTTTTAATCGGCTCATTTCCACGAAGCCAAGCACAGCTGGTAAGCAAATACAAATGGACAGACATGGAAAAACTTCAACCTGCAGAGCAGCAGATTGTCAAAACTTGGAACGCACTTCCTGTCACATAAACACCGCAGCGTGTGAGTTCAATAAAATTAAAGTTTCAAGGTATCGGACCCGCCCACACAGAAAGGATTGGCTCTCAGCTTCGCACCACAGTGACGTGGCATTGAAAGTAGATGAATAAATTTGCTCTGAGCAGTTAGAAAGTGAAGCTGCACCAGCTCCTGCTTGGCCTTTTAAGATGCTGGCACAAACAACCATCATACACAGCACTTGCACCGCACTGCCATGAATCATGCTTCACCACTTTTGCGGTCGTAGAGTCGATCAGACGTAACTCGCATAGGTCAGGTCGTAAGTCGACGAATCAATGTATTTACCTTCCCTACCAAGCTGAAGGATCCGGAAGGACGCAAACGTTGGATTAAAGCAGTAAGTTTATAATTAAAGTGTTCTTTATTCGAATTCATAGACCCTATAGACTATATTACCTTTTATTTACCTGTTAAATTGCCATAAAAATTGGCGATGTCATAATCATTACATATCATAGACTTAGATCTTGAAAATTACTGTTATGTTAATTTCTAAAATAGACAAACAAGAGCTGTCAGATCACTCGGTGACAGCCGTCAAACTTGTATTTACCTTCTTTGTAGGCATTATGAAATCGCGCTAGTAGGGCTGCCTGGTCCTTCATGAACAAAAAATCCACTACGTCAGCATACATACACGGCGGCCACTTCGATAAGCCGTCATTTTCTGTCTCCCAGCTGTCTTCAAGTCCCAAGGGGTCGGGAATTGTCACGCTTTCCTCATCCACTTCAAATGTCAACAAGCTCACAGTGGTAACGTTGGATTTGTTTAGATTCCTCGGCCTTTGACAAAACTATAGGTAGCTTTTCTAACATCGCTGCAAATGCAAGCGCAACAAGTTCATCTTTACGCTTGCGGGAACAACCAGGAAGACCCCTACATATACAATACGCTCGAAGGTCGGGAACTTTCCATAAATTGAACGTATCGATAGTGCAGATCTCATCCACATCAAGGTTTATTTCCACCATATTGGTAGCTTGTATGGTAGTCGCGATCCCATGATGCCGTGCGTCAGTCCAGATGCGAATTTGGTCTATTCTGTTCGTCATAATAATTAACATATTTTCATATGTTTGTTATTTTTACACTCATAACCACAAGAGGGCACTCTAGGCTTGGGTGCCAGTATCTGCTCATCCACCAATGAAGAAATGGCCCCCAAAAGAAAATCCTATTCTGCGGATTACAAGCTGCAAGTAGTGAAATATGCAGCAGAAAATAGTAATCGAGCAACAGGAAGAAAGTTTGGAGTGAACCAGAAACTTGTGAGGGACTGGAGAAAAGCGGAGATTATCAGTGAATGAAGAAAACAAAAAAAGCTAATTGTGGGCTAAAAGCTAGATGGCCAAAGCTAGAGGAACAAGCTCACACATGGGTGCTTGAGCAATGCTCTGCAGGGAAAGGCTTGTGAACAGTGCTGTTGTATATCCACATCCTGATAGTGAAATTATTACATATAATTCTGTTCGTCATAATAATAGCGAACATAATTTCACATGTTCATTTTTACAATCACAACCGCAAGAAGGCAACATGAGGGCGGGAAATGAACAAACAAAAAAAGCTAATTGCAGGCTAAAAGCTAATCGCAGACTAAAAGCTAGATGGTCACAGCTGGAGGAACAAGTTCGCACATGGGTGCTTGAGCAACGTGCATCAAGGAGAGGCTTGTTAACAGTGCAGTTACGTCTCCACGTCCATGTAGTTGTCAAGGAGATGAATATAAATGACTTTGCGTGAGGACTTTCATGGTGTGACCGCTTCATGCAGCATAACCCCCTCTCAATATCAGAGTGAGCACCAAATCACAAAAACTGCCAGCAGATTTCCAAGGTAGACGGTTTCCATGACTTTGCGATTTTTATATGTTTTTTCTTCTTTATTATGCGTTTTTTTTGGCCAAATGTGACTTGTACTCCGGGGCGACAAATAGTCAAGAAAATACGGAAAATTTAATTTTTATCAGTACATGACAGAAAATAATTAACTTTATCACAATATGCTAATTTTTTGAGAAGGACTAGTATATCAGTTATATGGCATGTTACCCTTGTGTTAAGACGTCGTCTCTGTGATCTTTGTGTTTACACTGTTTTGTGGATTTTTGTAACCCTAAGCAAATATGGTTGGTCAAAAGCTTAAGCCTACTAGCATGGGTGCAAGTCTCATACACAGAGATGAATTAACTATCTGCTTGGATAGGAACAATCTACCATGCATACTCAGTTAAGCAAGGAGAGTTGTAAAATGAATGAAAACCCGAATCCAGGAAAGAGAACTCTCTGCTCTGCTGATGATTCACATCAGTGCAGGCTGTGTTCTAAACGAGTTCAACGGCACCCTTGCTCACTTGAAAGACCAGAAGTCCGTATAACCCACAGCAAGTACATTACTTTCGCAAGTACACTACTTTCAGTTTTGAGCACCTCACATATTGTAAGTGTTGATTGGCTGTTTTAAGCTTCATGTAAAGTGACTCGGTATAAATAAGTGACTTATTTGAAATTAATGTTGATATTATTTGATATATTTGACTTACATATATTTTACAATGTTATGTTTATAATAATTGATTTAGGGGTGTTTTATGAGATACAGTAATGGTATTTATGGAGGTATAGTACAGTATGAGCATTATACGTCACACGTCATACGTCACTGTAATAACCTAAGTTCACTTTCAACTTACGTTCAGCTGTCTGGAACCAATTAAAAACGTGAGTCGGGGAGCGTCTGTATAACTTTTTTATTAACTCACATATATACACACACATACACACACACACACACACACACACACACACACACAAAACACTGTCTCGCTCTAGCTCTCTCTGTCTCTCTCTTTCTCTCTCTCTCTCTCTCTCACCCACACACACATACACACACATACACACACATACACACACATATACACACACACACACACACACACACACACATCTCTGGCGCACTCCACTGAATGCGGGCTCCGCCCACACGCAGGACACCGGAGCATTTTAAGACAGGGAATTCAAAGCGCACTCCCTGCTTGACAGATCAGTGGTCCAAACTCAACTTTAACTTGTATCCTTGAGTGATCGGAGGTCCGAATGAGCCGTGTTTTGCTCACATTCGGCGGAGCGCGCCACATTTATTAAACATTTACTGAACGAAAATTAAGCTGCAATGTGCTCTCTCGAGAGTAAAAAATGCCTCCTTTCATCTCTGACTGACTCTGTACACAGTCTCTATCTCTCTCTTACACACGCGCACACGCGCACACACACACACACACACACACACACAGTCTTTCTCTATCTCTCTCTCACACACACTCTCTCTCTCTCTCTCTCTCTCTCTCTCTCTCTGTATTGTCTCTGTCGTCACTGTATTTCCGCTTTTCAGTATTTTCCGGGTCCATGATGAATAACGAAATATAACACTGCAATGATCTCTCAAAACGAACTCTAGAGCCAACATTCCTGTTTAACTCTCCTCTCTCACATGTGTGACAAACAGGAAGTATGGGTACAGTAAGTATGGGTACCGTTCAGCTGCCTCCTGGCCAATGGGAGGCCAGTGGGGCAGGATGTTGGGAGATAGCCAATGAGAGAGCAACTCGTGCATTGTGTGAAATTTTGATTGGTGCGTTTGAATTTTGAATGGCGCGTTTGGCGCTTTTCGTAAGAGGGGGTTCTTTTCGTATACAGTCCTCTGTAACTTAGGAAAATGTTTTTCGTACCCAGGGGGTTTCGTAAGTAGTGAGCCGACTGTATATATATATTTACATCTAATATTATACAAGTAAATTTGGCGTAGCCTAGCCTAGAGGCAAGCTAACTTGATTTGAGTCATTTTCGACTTACGTCGTCTCTCCTGGAACCAATTAACGATGTAAGCCGAGGTATCCCTATATATACATTTTACATTTGTCTATACACAATATACATTTTCCAATTTTTTTTGTCTCTGCAAACGAGACGAGTTCTCCTTACGAAACGCGACATTCAAACATTCAAACGCGTCATTCAAACATTCAAACGCGCATTTCAAACATTAAAATGTGCCATTCAAACAATGCACGAGTTGCTCTCCATTAACTATCTCCCAACATCCCGCCCCGCTGTCCTCTCATTGGCTAGGAGGGATGGCGCAGCTCCCTTGAGCAGCATGGCTAGGAGGGATGACGCAGCTCCCTTGAGCAGTTTCATGGAGTTTTTTGAGTGTGCTCATTGCAACTTTATTTTTTGGCTCAGGCTTTTAACTTTGCATAAACATTTGTAAGATTATAACTCTGCTAAGAAGTCATGGTCAACACGAAGTAAGTAGATTAAAAGGTATGCTTTTATAATTCTTAAAAGGTAGTCTTTGGAGCCTTGGAACAAATCACACGTTTTACATGTAAAATGCGGTTCTGCTTAAGAAAAATCCAGGTTACGAAAAAGGCTCTGAAACGTAGGGGTGTCATTGAAAACCTAATATTGGTATCGATATATTGATCAAAAAAATTTCTGATGTATCGATACATTGGAATATTGCTGTACTGTTCCATAAATGCAATAAATAGAACAGACTAAGATATTACAGTAGTTTGTATAATGCATTGAATACAGTGAGTCGTCGACTTACGATCTATGCAAGTTTCGTCTGATCGACTTTACGACCGCAAAAGTGGTGAAGCATGATACATGGCAGTGCAGTGCGAGTGTTGTGTATGACGGTTGTTTTTAAGGTGCCAGCACCTTAAAAGGCCAAGCAGGAGATGGTGCAGCTTCACTTTCTAACTGCTCAGAGCAAATTTATTCATCTACTTTCAATGCCTCATCACTGTGGCACGAAGCTGAGAGCCAATCCTTTCTGTGTGGCGGTCCGATACCTTGAAACTTTAATTTTATTGGACTCACATGCTGCAGTGTTTATGTGACAGGAAGCGCGTCCCAAGTTTTGTCAATCAACTGGTCTGCGGGTTGAAGTTTTTCCATGTCTATCCTTTTGTGTTTGCTTGCCAGCTGTGCTTGGCTTCGTGGAAATTAGCTGATCAAAACGAGGGAAATTTCTCTCTTTACTCAAAAACAACACGCACATTCTGTGGCTGTTGTTATAATCCAATAAAATTGGAGTTTGAAGCTATCGGATCCGCCCACACAGTGGAGTACAGAAAGGATTGGCTCTCCGCTGTGTGTCACAGTGACATAGAATCAAAAATAGATGTATAGATTCAGAAGATGCACATATCTGCATTATCAGCTGATAAGTGTCTCTTATTGTTCAAAATGTTCCGTGCTGTTGAGAACACGCGCTCTGACGGCACACTCGAAGCAGGGACGTACCATTTATCATACAGAGAGGCGGGACATACCATTTAATAGGGATGTCATTATAAATGGCATTTACTACAGACGCTGTCATGAACACAGAAAGCTATAATGTTGGAAGTATCGATATCCCTTTTATAGGTATCGATTATCGATCGACATAATTATATCGGCGATATTCCGATTGTCAATGACATCCCTACTGAAACAGATTAATTTCGTAAGGTGAGCAACCACTGTACGTGCATTTTTTTATTTTTGGTTTTGACCATTTTTTCACTTAGAGTAAAACACAGTTAGCTAAACTTTGACATTTGCTAAGCAAATGGAAGTGTAGATGGCTATGATTTCTCGAAGGTGTATGCCAAAATAACATATTGTTTGCAACCTGTATCGTTTTAATTAGTTGGGGGGCGGGGTGCACCATGGAGTTAATACTCACCCAGTACTTCCTGCAATTCTTGTATTTTACGAAGTATGGAGAGCAAATATTCTTATCATAGTTATATGCTTCCAAGCACTTTTGGGAACCATCACTCTCCTACACAGAGAAGTAGAAACATACAATATTACTTATGAAAAGTGGAATTAATATCGTTACATGACACATAACAAATCATGACTGTGTGTTTAACTCTCATGAGTACAAGCACTTCAGTCACTAACTGTGTGTGTGTGTGTGTGTGTGTGTGCACGCATGCATTTAAGTGCAAACTCTTGCCAGATCTTTCTACAACTGTTCCCTCGTCTGTCTATTATCAAGAAAAAAAGCTTTGTAGAATTTACATTAATGTGAACTCCCTTAACAAATAAATGAGTGTGTTCTACCTTATATTTAATTAGCTTTGGTATATATAAATACCAAATAAAAGAGATAATATAAACAGTACAAAGTAAAACCAAAGGGAAAACAAAAGTATAGCAGACCATAAATCTATCATTAGAAATTACTGTTAGTGGATAAATATGTATAAAGTATGAAAGGTGCTCATCTTCAGAGATTTACTCTCACTCGTGTGCCTTAATTCTTCTAGGGTCATGGGGAGGCTGAACCCTATCTCAGCAAACATGGGACGAAGACGGAGTACACCATAAATAGCTTGCCAGACCATCACAGGGCCAACAAGCAATAATTCCCATTCACACCTAGGGGCAATCTGAAACAGCCATATTTTTTAAATTATGGCTGATTGTTGTGTACACATACATACCTTCCAGGTTTATCTGACAAAGAAATTAATAAATAAATAAAACCAAGATAAATAATTTCATAAATGTTTCCACCTTATATGTGACTACTGGCCTGCACAATTCAATCGAAAACCAGTGAAAATGTTTGAGGGGGAAGAAACCTAAAATAATGTGGTTTCATAAGCATGCGCACTCTTAGAATTATAGATGCCACGCTGTTCATAAATAACCAATCATAATTAAACTCGCATTAAATAGTACTCACTCCACACCTACCATCAATTAAAGTGACTCTGATAAATCAACAATGATGATGTAACAGGATTTTCATGACACTAACTTAGTTGCATCATACAACAAAGACCATGGACCTCAAAGAGCTTCCAAAGAACCAAAGGGATCTCATTGTTAAAAAGAGTCAGGAAAGGTTGGAGAGGAAAAGGGAACTGAAGAATTCCCAAGGCTTTAGATATACAAAGTGAAGTCAGTCACCAACCACAGGTGAAAATATCGCACAGCAGTGAGATTTCAAAGAACTAGACAAACACCCAAAATGTAGAAAAAGGTAAGAAGAAAACTGGTCCAGGAGGCTGCCAAGAAGATGCAGCATTAAAGGAGCTACAAGAATTTCTGGCAAATACTGGCTGTCGACTATGACTACGTGATTATTCTTACATGTTCTTTATATATCTGGAAAATTTTCCTTCTAAAGAGAAACAGCCAATCTGATGTAGTTAGCAAAAAAAATACAGTCTCCCAAAAGTATACGAGAGAAATGTGTTATTGTCCGATGAAAAACAACACTGCACCCCATTAAAGAACAGCCACAGTGAAGCATGGTGATGGCAGCATTCTGCATTGGGACTGTGTCTCTTTGGCTAGATCTGGATCGAGTTCCAAAAACCAGTCCATTTTGGCACAAAACTTTCAAACCTCTGCTAAACAAATGAAAACGAGGTTCACCTTTCATCCTGACAATGACCCAAAGTGTACGCCCAAAATGATAAAAGTGTTTCAGGTCTTACTTTTAGCACATGGAGCACAGGTAATTTGGGATGAAGCCTTAAAGCAAGTCGCTTTAAAAAGGGGAAAAGATTTGCAGCACTAAAAGAATAAAACAATAATAATCAACAAAACATACATAAGCCTTGCTCACATACGAAGCAACAAGGAACCATCCAAAGTCAACAATCACACGAGACAAAAATCAAAATTTTCTCGCGTGACACAAAGTTGGCGGGCACACTAAGATGAACTTTCATGACACAAGAGCGAATACAAATAAGAGCTTACAGATATAGGTGATTGACAGACGCTTCCAAACATGGTGTTCCACATAAAGTCTTCTGAATGGAAACCATAAACGTGAGCTTAAATGTGCCACTAATATCACAGTGGAAGAGCAGCTTAATTTTGCCTCTGACTGATTGCAGCAGTGCACACCTGATCCCACTCCTCAATAACCCACTATAAAGACCTGCTGCACCTTCACCTTTTTGCCAGAAGAAATGTTTCAGTCTCTTTCGGTCGCTTCCTAGTGTTCTCTACTTGCTCGTAGTTATCGCTTTATGGGCAGCTAGCCTTCCCAGCCACAGTCGCCAGTGTTTGATACTGTTTATTTTCTTCGTCCTCTGGATAGTAGTGGCCTGGTGGTATAGGGCGCTGGATCGCTGATCCTAAGGTTAGGGGTTCGAGTCCCACTCTCCACAAGGTTGTCACTGTCTCCCCAGTGCAACTAAGTGGGTTATCATGTGCCATGTTTCTCACTGTCTATGGTGTGAGGTTCATGTGAAAGAACCATTGCTGACTTTCGTAAAGAGGAGCTGCAAAGCCGTCAGCGTGTTTCAGTCCCCTACTAAAGGGTAGTGTTAGGAAGGGCATCCGATGTAAAAACCTATATGCCAAATCAAACATGCGATGATTCGCTCTGGCGATGTGAAGATTTTCTTCGTCGTCTCCAGTTTTTGTTACCGTTTTATTTTTTGTCGGCGCCTCTAGTGTTTGTCACTGTTTATTTTTTATCTGTGGCATCTCCTGTGAGTTAATCAACCTTATCTGTTGAACTGCTTATCGTCTGCTGCAATTGCTGGGTCCGGCTGAAAGTTCCATCTGTAACACACAGACCTGTTGCATAGACGTGCGGTACTGCTCACATTTTCACTTGGAAAGATTTTGAAGTAGGAAACATGTGAGAGGGTTACCTAGGCAACGAGAGCTGATTGATGAAGCAATTCGACTCTCTCGCCAAGCAATCTTCAGTGAGGTGTGTGTCGCTTCCTCTGTGAATGAGGCTTTACTCATGGTCCAGGAGCCCACTCGCCTTGGCTTTACTTTTTCCGGTCTTTCAACTCCCTCAATCAGCACCATTGTTTAAAAGCAATAAGAATATTTCACGACTTTGCAGCCTACTCTTTACGAAAGTCAGCAATGGTTCTTTTACATGCCTCTCACCATAGACAGTGAGAGACATGGCCCGCCTTTGATAACCCAATTAGCTGCACTGGGGGGGGGGGACAGTGACAACCCTGTGGAGAGTGGGACTCGAACCCCTAACCTTTGGATCAGCGATCTATTTTCCAATAAACGCAGAGTTAGTGCAGCGGCAGCAACAGCGACATCTGTAGTGATGTGCACTGACTGCAACCCTGTTCACATTTTTGAGCAAGGGGGACATGGAAGGGTTTGATTCGATTGTTTTTGCCATTAAATTGATTGCTTTGTCTTTTTACAGAATTACATACATTTTTTAAATCTCATACATTACTGAATGCTGTCAAGTTTATATGTACAGCTAAAACATTACCAACCCAAGCTTTAAATAATATGAGTCATGGTGACGGTCATGAGCACCCATCATAACATTTCCCTTTATGGCAAATTATTCTTTAATTAAACTTTATTAATGCAACTTCATGTTTACAACTGTAGCCTGGAAAGCAATTGAGCCATATAGGAAAAAGAAAACATGATGAGGAAGGAAAAAACCCACAGGGAAAAACAAACATGCAAAAAGCAAATTAACAAACTAGATGAAACAAGATTGAAGCAAAAGCAAAAAAATCTACTGAATTTCTTTGCAATACTCTTTGAATCTGAGTTGGCAGTACATTTAATCTGACATGCAGCACATTTAAAATAAATGGCTGAAGGTTTGTTGATAAAAAAATAATATACAAGCCTGTACACATAGCCTGACCTCTATACAGGGGTTGTTGTCTGCATTCCGAACTATTCCAGCTCTCGTCCTGTTGCTCATCCTTCAGATGCAGCCCTGATCCACGTGTTCTGAAATACAGGAACAAAATTACAATAATACACACACAATAATACAAATAAAAATACAATAACACACACACACACACACACTTTGTGTACCACATTGAAATTGTAACTTTGATCAAGCTCTGGAACACACTACTAGAGCTGAAGGCCGAGAAACCATTGGACCAGCTGGTGTTGATAGCATTACACATCTCTTTTGAAACAAATAAGAAGTGAATAAAAGTAAATAAGTGCGTGTGTGTGTGTGATTTTTATAATCTTACGAAACGTAACATATATGTATATACACATATATATATATACAGACGTTCCCCGACTTACGTTTTTAATTGGTTCCGGACGGCTGAACGTAAGTTGAAGATGAACACAAGTTGTTACAGTGACGTATGATGCTCATACTGTACTATACATCCATAAATACGATTACCGTATCTCATAAAACACCCCTAAATCAATTATTATAAACATAACATTGTAAAATAATTTCAAATATATCAAATAATATCAACAATAATTTCAAATAAGTCACTTATTTGTACCGAGTTACTTTACATGAAGCTTAAAACAGCCAATCAACGCTTACAATATGTGAGGCGCTCAATACCGAAAGTAGTGTACTTGCAAAAGTAGTGTACTTGCTGTGGGTTATACAGACTTTCGGTCTTTCAAGTGCACAATGGTGCCGTTGAGCTCGTTTAGAACACAGCCTACATTGATGTGAATCCCAGCAAAGCAGAGAGTTCTTTCTTTTGTGTAAGTAAACTTTATTCAAGAGATGCACACAAAGAAAAAGTACAAATCCTAATGAATATTAATATAAAAATAAGTATACACTCAGGATTCTGCTAAAAGATAATACATAGCTGTAATTGTTCTGTAATTTGTGCATTTGGGTTTTCATTCATATTACAATTCTCTTTGTTTAACCGAGTATGCATGGTAGATCGTGCCGATCTGAGCAGATAGTTAATTCATCTGTGTGCATGAGACTTGCACCCATGCTAATAGGCTTATACTTCTGACCAACCATATTTGCTTTGGGTTACAAAACTCCGCAAAACAGTGTAAACACAAGGATCACAGAGACGACGTCTTAACACAAGAGTAACACTTTATATAACTGATATGTATATATGTGTACGTATATATATATATATATATACACACACACACACAGACTCAGTTTGTAAACAATGAATGCAGCGTCATTGCGTCAGTACGTCAGTGTACTACGTAGGTACGTCTAAACTTAAAATTTGACTTTTTATTTTGAAAAAAACAACAACAAAAAAAAAAAAAACAAACGTTAAATTGAAAAAACGTAAAACGGATGAACGTAAGTCAGGGAGCGTCCGTGTGTGTGTGTGTGTGTGTATATATATATATATATATATATATATATATATATATATATATATATATATATATATATCAGGCATGGGTAAGATCACTCGCCCCAGGCAACCAAATATAAATGTAGGCGAGTGGAAATTAATAAATTGATCGCCCATGAGGCGAGTAAAAGTTTTAAGGTTGTGTATATGTATCGATTTCCTGAATTTCTGCTTGGGCAGTTATAATGCACAGCGGTACGTACGCACTCAGTTTTCGTCCAGCATACGGAAACTACTGATGGTCGCCAGAATGTTCAGTATGGACACAGTCGAGTGCTATGGTCGAGTGTGTACGATTGCCGTAAGATCACTATTTACGCATGCGCACAGAAGCGGTTCGGCTGAAACTTATGTTTTTGCCGATGTTTCATGTTGTTAACAATCGAGTCGGAGTGTTTTAGTTTTCAGTAGAACGGTTACGTTTCTGAGCGTACTTGAATCGTTAGTATTCGTTACGTTCCAAAAATTACTTGAATATCAATTGACTACAACAACATGCAAATAAAGCTACCAAAGATACGCAGGCAAGGAAGGCACTATTTCAACTGACACAAGATCAGCATCTTCGCGTTCGTAAACTGATGAGGTCTGCACATGCACTGGCCAAAACATGCTCTCCTTTCACCACATTTGACTGGATTTGCAACTTGCAGATCAACATCCATAAGTGAAATTTCTTAATAAATGATACTAATGAGCACAAAACTGATTGAAAACTTAATATTCACCTTAATATTCCTGTCTGTTTTATTCATGTCTCCAGTGTTTGTACACATTGTCCAGACTGATGGCTTCATCTGCTTGCAGCACTGAGTTTATGCGCATCAGCTGATCCACATATGTTAATGGGTGAAAAAATATCACCCAGTTTCAAGTTTGATTCTTCTGTTTGCACAAACTCAGAAAGCCATTCCATCTTAAAATAACTGCATTTCTTTTAAACTTTGGCTTCGTGAGGGGATGTGTCGATACCCATTCGTTTTGCTATTATTAAAAAGGGTTAAACAAAAGCAGCGTATCACACATGTCTTCTCTTTACATTAGTCACCATTTGGCGAGCTAAAAACACAGGTGGCGGGCGGCGCAAAAGGATGTTGTCATTGTCAATCACGTCGATTCGATGTGTCAGTACGGATGTGAATTGCATCATTGGCTGGAGCAAGCCGTCGCCTTTCACTCATTGAATCACATTCCAAAATAGCACAAACTGAATAGTTGTATGTTTATTTTATTTTCACTTCAGGTGGGATTTCTATTTTTTATGCGCAGCGCAAAATATCTGTGCACGGAGACCGTAACACCAGTGCGCAATTGCGCACGCACGCAGCTTAGAGGGAACGGAGTTTGCAAGTAAGTATTCTACCTGGTAATAGTACTGTAGGCATGCTAAGTCTGCCGAGTTTAGTTTTTAAAAAGATTATAAATCTATAGCCAAGGAACTTAAAAGTTCCATGCTATATCTGTATTGAAGTTGTACACATATTTTCTACCAAAATGAAAATGTCAGTAACCTAAATATTTCACTTTATTTATTCATGTGTCATTTGCTATGTATAAATAATGCTTATAAATGCACCGTTAAATTTTGTGCGCAAGTAAAAATGTTTGTGGTCTAGTTAACTATGAAAGTTTATTAGCCCACATGGCTAGTTAAAATTTTTAAACTTGCCCATGCCTGTATGTGTATGTACGTGTATGTATATTATTATATATAGGATTTTCTGAGTAGATCCTTCCGTAGGAGAGTGCTCAATACTTTTTGGTAGAGCAAATAACAATAAAAATAATAAAAATAATAAAAGGACAGGACAAAGACTTTCTATTGAAACTCCATTTATCACTACAGATCTGTTTCGAGTGGTGGTGAAACCATCCTCTCTCTTCAGGTGATTATAGAATCATTCTTCTATAATCACCTGAAGAGAGAGGATGGTTTCACCACCCCTCGAAACAGCTCTGTAGTGATAAATGGAGTTTCAATAGAAAGTCTTTGTCCGGTCCTTTATTATTTTTATTTTATATATATATATATATATATATATATATATATATATATATATCAGTATCAATTTCATGCACATTTCTACAAATGTACAGACGCTCCCTGACTTGCGTTCATCCGTTTTACATTTTTTCGATTTGAAGTGTTTTTAAAAAAAGGCCAAATTTTGAGTTTAGACATACCTACGTAGTATGCTGATGTAATGACGCAATGACGCTGCGTCCATTGTTTACAAACGACAGACTGAACCTGCCCCTCCTTCTTCCCAGTTTAGTTATAAATAGTATACTGTTATATATATATATATATATATATATATATATATATATATATACACATATACATACACACCATACACACTAGTTATATATAAAGCGTGTTACCCTTGTGTTAAGACATCGTCTCTGTGATCTTTGTGTGTACACTGTTTTGTGGACTTTTGTAACCCTAAGCACATATGGTTGATCAGAAGCGTAATATTAGTTACTACACAAAAAGTACTGAACCCCCCAGTGCAGCTAACTGGGTTATCAAAGACGGGCCATGTCTCTCACTGTCTATGATGAGAGGCATGTAAAAGAACCATTGCTGACTTTCGTAAAGAGTAGGCTGCAAAGTCGTCAGCGTGTTTCTGTCCCTTGCTAAAAAGGGTTGTGACAGGAAGGGCATCCGACGTTAAAAACCTCTGCCAAATCAAACGTGCGAATCAGATGATTCGTTGTGGCGACTCCCGAGTAAAAGGGAAAAAAGCCGAAAGGAAGACAGACAGACATTATTTGATATATTTGAAATTATTTTACAATGTTATGTCTATAATAATTGATTTAGGGGTGTTTTATGAGATACGGTAATGGTATTTATGGATGTATAGTACAGTATGAGCGTCATATGTCACTGTAACAACTTATGTTCACTTTCGTTCGGCCGTCCGGAACCAATTAAAAACGTAAGTCGGGGAGTGCCTGTACTTTTGGAATGTTGTAATAATCTATCACACAACCTCCGTAAAACACAAATTAAACAGATACAGGTGCACTGTGGTAAACTGTAAACAATCTTCGACCTTAGCCTAGATTTTAGCAACGTCAATGCCAGTGTTGAGTAGCACGGCAGACACTTCTGAACATACACCGACCTGCTAATACACTGAGCTCGAGCAGACTTTCCATGTAATTACTGCATAGTAACATTTATGAATCATTAACTAATGGTAGTACTAATTAAATGCCTTAATAGTCACCATCCCGCGAGTATCAATTTGCTCCCATGACAATTCGCTCCCATGATCACGAATGGCTGTGGCAATAAACCGCATTTGAACTTGCAATCTCTGGGTTAATAGTCACGCACTTTGTTGATGCACCACTCGGGATCCCGGTGTTGGCTACAGACTCTATCTTCCACTATAATGCTCAAAACTGTATAAATAAATTAAATAAATAGTGTCTGGGGTGCATACTTTTACCCTTCCCTGATTGCTGGTGATCACGTGATTGGGAAGGCAATAGCTGATGGGTGGGAATTAGATACTTTAGATAATAGATAATTAGAATTTTTCTTTTTACTCACTAATGTTCCCATGTATTATATGTAATAGTTATAAACCTCACACTCAATGGACATCAAAAAGATGAATATATTGTGATATCCATTTCATCTTCAGTGCATAAATGTTCATGATGAACATTAATACAGTCGGTGACCTCACAAAAAGCAAGTTTCATTACCGAATTTCAGTTCTATTTAGCAATACAAATGAAGTCTAAATATAGACTACTGTATTTAAGGAAACACTGTTAGGGAATAAAATCTAAATCAATCTAGATGTTTACAGCATGATTTATTTTTTGTATTTTTAAAGGCTGACAGAGCTCAGATGCTCTCCATCACAGTGAACACGAACACACACACACACACACCAACTGCTCTCTGGGAGCCTCAACGTGTGTGTGTGTGTGTGTGTGTGTGGTAACCTCCTGCTCCAAGTGTGTGTGTGTGTGTGGGGGGGGGGGGGGGCTACCTCCTGCTCCAAGTGTGTGTGTGTGTGTGTGTGTGTTTTCACTTTAGATGGGTTACATTCAAAAGAAATAATTTCCCTTCCGAGATTAATAGAGTATGTAAAAAAAATAAATAAAAACGCTGAGAACTTATTCGCTGCTTCTCAAAGGTGAACACGAAGCTCGTGAACAGTCAGTCATGCTGAAACCTAAGTCTTATTCCACACACCAGAAACACACATCCAAAATGTGACAGCAGTGAGAAGTCGTGCTGCTGTTGCTACTCGAGGCGGTGCTTCATTCAATCTGACCTCCGGTTACACAGGTGAAAAATGCTAAGCTAAGCTAAGGCTACGACGGGGAAACGCAACGAAGCATGAACAAACATCAAGCAGGAGCCTTGTGGTATTGAGAAAAATATCACAGGAAAATATTTTCTTGTTTTATATTCTAAAAGAGTATTATACTCATTCATTAATTCCGAGGTAGCTGAGCAACGCAGGGCGGCTAATACCGTTAGCTATAGCAGGGTTAGCTTCAGACTTTCAGCTCACTGTTACACAGTCAAGCATTTAACATGGTTAAATCTCTGACGTATAAAGTACATCGTGTCGTTTAAGACAAATAAATGAATTTTTTAAATATTTATTCTCACCAGTTATTGCACCTCAGGCAGTATGTACTCACATCTCTACATTCGAGAGACCAAGCAGCTGAACAACATACGAGATACTCACACGACCCGGTACAAGTCCCGCCTTACAAGTGATTGACAGCACACTCTATCCAATATGTAGTCGGAACTAAAATAAACCGGCAGCTACCCAGTCGACTGACAACTCTTTCAGCCACTAATTTAGAGCCTCTAGCGGTTTTAACCCACCTATTGTTTTAAATGGAAATCAACTGAAGTCGTTTCGATTGACAGAGACGCCGACGAGTCCGAAATTTTTGATTTTCTGAAAGGTACGGCCGGTGACAGTGAAAAATGAAAGTGACAGGGTTCTGCACAAATCACAGGAGGCGAGGGGGGCGGGGCGTGTGCGAAGGTGTGGCTAAACGCGTTCGGTTGCACCGCAGCGCATAGCTTACACAATGGCTGCTGGAAAGAGGAGAAAGCAAACAATTTTCAGGCCCGCCGCGTCCAGCAAAAAATATGAGAAAATAATTATTAAAATTCGGAAAATAGGTGAAAGTCAAGGAAAATACCCTAGAAAGGATGTTAAGGTTCCCACGGTAAGTTTTGCGCAATTTAAGTAAATTGTTACGGTGTTATTGAATTAAAATATCGGGGTTATTCAAATTATGAGAGTGAGGGTGAGCTAGGGAAAAAGTTTGCGTTAATCAGCGCCCAGTCTGGGACCTGAGAGAAAAGCAGCGGAAGATAGAAATTCATAGAAAATTAATATAAATTAATTGGTTCAGTGTTGTCACGTCGCGTTCACCAGAAACGAATGTCAACAAACGGAGGAAAGCACGGAGTTGCGAAAAGTTCGGGAAAAGTTTGAGAATTTTGAGTAGAGGTGAAGTTTTTCTCTGAATATAATAAGGTTAGTGGCACGGGGTAGCCGTGGCGAACGCACGCGCATTTAAATAAGCTGAAAGAAAAAAAAATTCATATAAAATGCACGCGCCGCTCACGCTGCTCAAAATTTGACACATACATGCACGCGAGACGGCGGTAAACAGTACTGTCGGCGGAATCGCTTTTGCGTGTGCCATATCACGCGTAATGCCGAAATTGGCTGAAATGTGCTACGGTTTCATTTAACCACGTGATTTCCAAAAGTTGTCGGTTGATGTGTTGTGCTTGTGTTTGCTGCTGGTCGTGTCGGGCTTTGCGCCAGGAGATATTACACGGTGGTTCTGTGCGGTTCGGGGGGTGGGGGGTGGGGTGGGTGGGGGGGATAGGCGAGGGAAAGGCTGCTTGTCAATATCACAAACAACCAAAATGGAGGGAGAAGTTACGGGGGACTAATTGGGCGATGAGAAACATTTTCTCGCGCCGTGTCCTTCCAACTGCAAGCCCTGTGATTCGGTCCAAAACAAACCCAACAGTGTGTTGAGTCCGCTTACAGACTCACCTTTCCATCCAGTGGACCGACCGAGGTTGATCGGAGATTTTTGTGTGCGATTGCACTGATTACTAACGCAGCCCATGAGTTGGTCAGTCATCAGCAGAGGTGTCCATATGTAACCGTGTTGGGGGGGGGGGGGGGGGGGGCGTCTGCAGACCATGCGCTTCTTATCACGACCATCACATAAATGGGTTGCATGAGGAGCTCATAATTTACCTTTATGGACGCATTCGATCACCACAGCATGCGTGCAGTCTGGACCAGTCCGAGATTTTAATGCAAATACGGTAGAGAGTTGTGATGATGATGATGATGATGATGATGCGTGCCTGTGGATCCTGAAGGAACATGTGGGGAGGAGGGGGGCGCACTCGGTGGGAGGAGGGAGGGAGGGAGGGGGCGCACGCGTGCAGCCCCGCTTTACTTGACCGCATGGAAGGATTCGGTGTGTGGTCGTGTGGCGCGTGCGGGACAGAAAGTTGCGGCGTGTTGTTTGAAGTTGTGCGTGAAGGAGACGCAGCACGTTTCGCGTGCGGATGTATGCAAATAAAAACCGACACGTTGGACCTGTTGCATCTCGGTTTGTTTGTTTATGTGTGTGTGTGTGTGTGTGTGTGTGTGTGTGTCACGTTTCCGTTCGAGAGATGTAACTATGTGCGTGGCAACGTCCTAAACCGCACAGCGTACTAGCGCACTAAGCAGGGTGTGAGAATAACACGCGATTTCTGGTAACCATGGTAACCCACGATGGCATGCAGTGCCTTGCGGTAGTGTGCGGTTTTTTTTGGAGGCAGCCTCATGTGCACTCCAGAGCCGCATATTAAATCATTATTTGATCGAAAACTGGTTTATGAGGTGATGTTGGAAGTTTTTGGGTGGTGCTGTGCAGTATTCTTCTACATTTCCAGTCCACTTGTATGAGCTTTTGGACATTTTAAACAACAGCATTTTATTGCACTATTATGGGATGTGTTTTTAAAAAGAAAAATATGAAGCATAACACAACTTGCTTGCACATTAATATTAATTTGGTGTTTGGTGTAATTATTTTTTTCCCTTTATTTCACGACTGAATTTCCAAATTTCCTAAAATAAAAAAGAGAAATGATTTCTGTTGGTAATGCCACCTTGCCTGGCAGGAAGGTTTATTTTGTTGTGTTGTTTACACGTGTTGTGTGGCGTTGTTCTGTTTGATTGGACTTTAAATGAAGGAATGTAAAATTTGCTGGGTTGAAGTATTTTTGTGTCCACTGCTCTTGTTGCAATCAAAATATTAAATATATACCTTTTAACAAAAAGTCTTTTGAAAGATGTAGAATGATGTCTGAAAGAGAACTAATTATTATCATTTTTTTTGACATCATTATTATTTGACTGAATTCACAGAATATCAGACATATTTGCATGTGTAGTGGTTTTAAATGCTTTTCCTTGAACTAAAACATTTTATTTCCGTTTGTAAAGTTTTTAAAAGAATGCTTGATTTTAATGAGTTATTTATTGCACAAATAATTATGCGCATTTATAAATATGTAAATGTTGTTTGGCTTTAACTTTGATCTGTATTTGATCTTTCTTAGCTCAACACCATTTCCATCAAAGTATTATTATAAATCTCATGATTAAAAGTTTCCTTAACAAATTGTTGAAAAACCTGCTGAATAAATCTCAGATTATTATGTATATTTATATGCAGTATATATGAAATATAATGATGTACAATTCAAATTAAATAATTCTATTTATTGGGAACAATTTCACCAGATGTTTGTTACCAGTCATTTGTGTTTTTGTTCATAATTAGCAGTCCGATAATACTAACAATTTAGCATCAATAATGTTATTATTATCGATAGTTTTTAGTTATTTAAATATAAAGTATGAGAACGGTACACTGCTAGGCTTACAGTGTAGGTTGCATTGTAATACAAAATAAAATGTTTATGACGTGTAAAGCTGCTGCCTTTTTTGTAAATCTGCAGTTTTCCAGCTGAAATGTCAGCATCACAGTGCATGAAAAATGCTGATAATTCAATTCATTGCTCGTGAATAATACTCAAGTGAGATTGAACAACAGAGTGCTATTATATATATATAGTTATGTATCCTTAGACTTCGATATAAACAACAACAAAGTATTGATCATTTATTGGTTCTCTCCGAGAGACACTGAAGAACCATTCAGAGTTTCTCAGTGTCCTTAGTACAGTATCACAGAGATACCGTGCTGTCTGTGTACAATTGACTGGATGAAGACAAAAAAAAAAAGAAGTTAGCAATGAGGGATGATGGGTAAGTGGTGCAGCCCCAATATTTTATAAGGAAAACATATTGGCCGCCCCATTCTCTTATTCAACAGTTTTACCACCAGCACCGCAGTATTGCCATGTTTCCGACTTTGGTTCTTTTATATAATTAGAATCGGAATATTTAATTCCTTAAACTGCCAGATAATTGTTTTGAATTCTTTGTCTTGAGGGATATTATCCAGTAACTACTGTCCAGTATCTAATATTTCATAACTGTTTGGTAACTAGTCTTTGGCAACTACTGTTTGGGAACTAATATTCAATACCTATAGTCCAGAAACTACTCTTCAGGAACTAATATTCAGGAACTAATATTCAGGAACTAATATTTAGTAACTACTGTTCAGGTGTGATTATATAATATCAACTGTTTGGTAACTACTATTCAATAACTTTGATTCTGAAACTACTCTAAATTGCCTACTGGTCAGGAACTGCTGTTCAGTAACTAGTTTACATTAACTACCGTTGAGGTATGTACTACTATTTAATAACTACTTTTTAGTACCGACTGTTCAGTAACTAAGCTAAAGTAACTACTGTACTGTTGAGGTACTAATATTTAATGCCTACTGTTTAATAACTACTGTTCAGTACTTTTGGTTTAGGTACTAATATTCAGTACCTACTGTTCAGTAACTAATAAATAACTACTATTCAATACCTACTGTTTGGTAATTACTGTTCAATAACTAATATTCAGTGATTACTATTCAAAAACTACTACTAAATACCTACTATTTAGTAACTACTGTTTAATGCATACTATTCAGTAACTACAATTTAATAACTACTGTTTAGTAACTGTTGTTCAGTAACTAGTTTACATTAACGACTGTTGAGGTACTAATATTGAATAACCACTCTTCATTGCCTGCTGTTCAGTAACTAATCTTTAGGAACTACTGTTTAGTAACTAAGCTAAAATAACTACTGTTGAGGTACTAATATTTAATGATAGATAATAAATATTCAGTACTTAGTGTTCAGTAACTAATAAATAAGTACTGCGCAATACCTACTGTTTGATAACTACTCATTAGTAACTGCTGTTCAGTAACTACTGTTGAGGTACTAATATTTAATGCCTATTGTTTAGTAACTACTGTTCAGTACTTTTTGTTTAGTAACTAATATTCAGTACCTACTGTTCAGTAACTAATAATTAACTGCTTTTCAATACCTACTGTTTGATAATTACTCATTAGTAACTGCTGTTCAGTAACAAAGTTAAAGAAACTACTTTTGAGGTACTAATATTTAATGCCTATTGTTTAGTAACTACGATTTGGTAACTACTGTTCAGTAACTAGTCTACATTAACGCCCGTTGAGGTACTACTATTTAATAACTACTCTTTATTGCCTGCTGTTCAGTAACTAATCTTTAGTAACTACCGTTGAGGTACTAATATTTAATACCTACTGTTTAGTTACTCCTATTTAGTAACTACTATTTAGTAACTACTATTTAGTAACTACTGTTCAGTACTTTTCGTGGAGTAACTAATATTCAGTACCTACTGTTCAGTAACTGATAAATAACTTCTATTCAATACCTACTGTTTGATAACTACTCATTAGTAACTGCTGTTCAGTAACTAAGTTAAAGTAACTACTGTTGAGGTACTAATATTAAATGCCTACTGTTTAGTAACTACTGTTCAGTACTTTTTGTTTAGTAACTAATATTCAGTACCTACTGTTCAGTAACTGATAAATAACTACTATTCAATACCTACTGTTTGATAATTACTCATTAGTAACTGCTGTTCAGTAACTAAGTTAAAGAAACTACTGTTGAGGTACTAATATTTAATGCCTACTGTTTAGTAACTACTGTTCAGTACTTTTTGTTTAGTAACTAATATTCAGTACCTACTGTTCAGTAACTGATAAATAACTACTATTCAATACCTACTGTTTGATAACTACTCATTAGTAACTGCTGTTCAGTAACTAAGTTAAAGTAACTACTGTTGAGGTACTAATATTTAATGCCTACTGTTTAGTAACTACTGTTCAGTACTTTTTGTTTAGTAACTAATATTCAGTACCTATTGTTCAGTAACTGATAAATAACTACTATTCAATACCTACTGTTTGATAACTACTCATTAGTAACTGCTGTTCAGTAACTAAGTTAAAGTAACTACTGTTGAGGTACTAATATTTAATGCCTACTGTTTAGTAAGTACTATTTGGTAACTACTGTTCAGTAACTAGTTTACATTAACTACCGTTGAGGTACTACTATTTAATAACTACTCTTTATTGCCTGCTGTTCAGTAACTAAGCTAAAGTAACTACTGTTGAGGTACTAATATTTAATACCTACAGTTTAGTAACTACTGTTCAGTACTTTTTGTACCTACTGTAGTACAGCAGTACCTACTGTTCAATAACTAATAAATAACTACTATTCAATACCTACTGTTTGATAATTACTGTTCAATAACTAATATTCAGTAACTACTGTTCATTGGCTACAGTTTAGTAATTATTATTCAGTGATTACTATTCAAAAACTACTATTAAATACCTCTTATTCAGGAAATCCTATTTAAAGCCTTCAGTTTGATACCTGGGGCAGTAGTGGCCTGGTGGTAGGGTGCACGCTTTCTGATCCCAAGGTTGGGGGTTCAAGCCCGTTCAAGCCCCACTATCACTGAGATGTCAGTGCTGGCTTCCAGTGCAGCTACTGGGTTTTCCAACTCGGGCCATGTCTCTCACTGTGTATGGTGGGAGGCATGTAAAAGAACCATTGCAGACTTTCATTAAGAGGAGGCCATTGGGTGCTCTACCTTCAACCAGAGTCGGCTAACATGACTGACAGCCTCCCCGCGACCCTAATTATCATTCAGCGGTTCACAAAATGCCTGAATGAATGCTTGGTAACTGTTATTCGGTAACTATTATTTCATGCCTACTGTTTAGTGACTGATATTTAGTGACTAGTTTTCAGTAACTACTATTCACAGCCCACTGTTTAGCAACTAGTATTTAGTACGTACTGTTCAGTAACATTGTTTAGTCATTTGAAACTAAGGCAAATTGTAGGTAACTTACAAGAGTGAGAAAATAAATTCTGAATGCACTCATAGATCCTGAGATTTTAAGTCAATATTGTCCATAACTTTCCCGTCATACACTGGATTGTAAATTTTCCATCATACGCTGGATTCTCACTGGATTTCTCTGTATAAAATAAAGATTTTTCATTCTAAAGTGAAACAGGACAGGGATTGATGTACACGGATCCCTCGCTACTTCGTGTTTCAATTCATGCGGCTTCAGTGCATCGCATTTTTTTTCTTTTTTTAAATTCATCGTCTTAAAAAATAAAGAAATTAAGGAAGAATGGGGGGGAAAAGTTGAGGAAAATGCCACAAAAACAAGGCAGATTATGCAAAAAAAAAAAAAAAAACCTCAAACAAACAAAAATCAAAAAAACAACTCAAAACCTCCCATCAAAAGTACTTACATTTTTATGTGAGGTGAACATCCATGTGCTTTGCACGCGCATCTGTATGTGTGTGTATTTATGTTTTATTTACATCTTATGCATTATTTTTGAATGTTTAAAGAGTAGCTGCAAATCCGTCAGCGTGTTTCTGTCCCTTGCTGAAGGGTTGTGACAGGAAGGACATCTGACGGAAAAACCCATGCCAAATCAAATGTGCGAATCAGATGATTCGCTATGGCGACTCTCAAGAACAGGAAAAAGCTGAAAAAAGAAAAGAAGACAAGCATTTATAGCATTGAATATGTATTTATTTATATTATATACATGGGCAGTGGTGGTCTAGTGGTGTAGGGCGCTGGATCGCTGATCCAAAGGTTGGGGGTTCGAGTCCCACTCTCCACAAGGTTGTCACTGTCCCCCCCAGTGCGGCTAACTGGGTTATCAAAGGCGGGCCATGTCTCTCACCGTCTATGGTGAGAGGCATGTAAAAGAACCATTGCTGACTTTCGTAAAGAGTAGCTGCAAAGTCGTCAGCGTGTTTCTGTCCCTTGCTAAAAGGGTTGTGACAGGAAGGGCATCCGACGTAAAAACCTCTGCCAAATCAAACGTGCGAATCAAAATGATTCGCTGTGGCGACTCCCGAGTAAAAGGGAAAAAGTCGAAAGGAAGACAGACAGACAGTACATATACGGTAGTCTCACTTCGGGGGGTGGGGGGGGGGGTTGATCTTACTTCACGGAATTCGGTGGTCACGGGGGGGATCTCCGTCCCAGTTAACCGCGGGAAGTGAGGAAGCGCTGTACATCAAAAGTGTAGGCTTGTGCATGAAAATGTGTTTGAAAATTGCAGTAATTTTCAGTCTACACTGTGAACATGTGCATTTTATTTACTCAGGTCCAGTAACAGACATACAGTGCCGTCTATGGATAATTGGACAGGTTGTTTTTTTTTTGTTTTTTTTTTGCTGCTTTGGCAGAGTATGTGATCACTGTTGAATCTGAGATGAAACAATAGTTATAAAAAGGCTTTAATATCAAGCACATGTAGACTACATTTATATCAGGTGAACCATGTAGGAATTACACTCGTTTTATACATAGTTCTCCCATTTTATAATCCCAGATGTAATTTGGTAATTGACTGCTCAGTTATTTCTTGGCCGGTTGTGTGTTGTTACATCACTACTTTGAGCACAGGAGAGCTGACAAAGGGTCTAGAGTCGATTCAAGATTTCACATTTGCATCTGGAGCCTGTTACTGTTGTCAATGCGAGTAAAGGAAGCCATCATGAGACTGAGAAGCAGAATAAATCGATCAGACAA
The DNA here is from genome assembly GCA_024760905.1 of Plotosus lineatus. Lineage (NCBI taxonomy): Eukaryota > Metazoa > Chordata > Actinopteri > Siluriformes > Plotosidae > Plotosus > Plotosus lineatus. The sequence goes on along the minus strand of CM045745.1, from coordinate 7,081,086 downwards.
ACAACCAGGACAAATCACCTGCTTGGTACAACCTTTGGTGGATGCTCAGAAGCAAACCCCTGGACGTACAGTTCTTCACCACATCTTCTGAGAACTTGCTCGATTGATACCTTTATTTAATACATGTTGATTAAAACCCTGTAGAATTGTACCAGACACTCGTGGCTGAAGGAGATGGCAAAGAATTTGTACCACGAGTGATAGAAAGAGGAAAGTTTGGTGAAAAGGGAACTGCTTACAATATAACGCAGACTACCGCTAATATCAAAGATGGTGTTATGACCATGTATGGCCTAGAATGCGTACTATAACGAAAGGCAAAAGTCCCCAAAACAAGCAGGAACTGAAAACAGCCTGTAGAGAATAACCAGGAAAGATACCCGGTGTCTGGTGATGTCTGAGAGACGAGAGACACAGACTTCAGGAAGTCATCAATCGCAAGGGATTTGCAACCAAGTACTGAGTCTGTTCATCCACTTTCTGAGATTTCTCTGCAATAGAAAGCGTGGCTGTGAATAAAAAATGTGATTGGTATTTTTTTTTTTTTTTTTGTGCTTGAAATACACATAAGAGCTGATAATATTTTTCACTCTCTGGTTTGAAAAAAAACTTCATCATTGTTTGTTCCATGTATTTGTATCGCCCTGACAGAATCCACCAGAATCGGCTCGAAACGAGTCTTCAGTCAGGTGTTTTGTACTGCAGCACAATTAAAAATCTTTGTTTTATCAAACAAAAATGCAGGATGTTGATCCAGTCTCCGATCTGCTTTTTTCCTTTTCCTTTCGGAACCCTACCATCATCCTCTCTCGATCCCGTAGTGCCTGGCCTTTCTGTGGTGTTGAAGATCCAGCCTCCGTCACTCAGTCAGCTATCGGACACATCGCCTGTGTCCGGCGCGTGGCCGGGCCGTGCTAAGTCGTCATGGCCACACTCACCCCTGATGATGACTGCCCCAACCCAGCAGAGCACGATCCAGTAAGGAAGAGACGGCAAGAGGGCAAAGGGAGGAAAAACTTCCCCTGTCAGCTTTGTGAGAAGGCCTTCAACAGCGTGGAGAAGCTGAAGGTGCACTCTTACTCACACACAGGCGAGAGGCCGTACCGCTGCACACACACGGACTGCACCAAGGCCTTCGTTTCAAAGTACAAACTTCTACGGTAAGTCCCACCGGGATTCAGATACTCACTGTGGCACACAGATGCTCAACAGCGTAGGAGCTACTGGATATGTTTTGGCGTGTATCTCATGACAAAATCAGTGTAAATATCTGAAATCAGACTGGAATCCAGTCGAGAACCTCACATTTTGATTCTTCTAACGGAACGATTGAGACTGGGCTCTAATCACTATACATGCTTTTCATTAAGTGCCGTCGGAAGCACCGGCTACTATTAGCCTAGCGCCGGTTTATTTGGTAATAGTAAATAATAATATTTAATAATATAATAATAATCTTTAATAAAAACCTTTTCACTGCTTTGTTAAGCGATGTACTTGACAATACGATCACTTGCTTTGATAATTTCGCAATCGGTTCACTTCCGATATCCCATGATGCACTATGCTACCTCTTTCAAAAGCGCGGCGCTTTTTATATACGTGCCGCCATGTGCCTGTGCTCCTGTGTCGATTTAGATCGTGACGGGTCGTACAAACCCGGGTAAAATATAGTCCAAACCGATGTGAGTCGTACCGACAAGCATGGCGCCGAAGCGAAGTAGATCGAAACAGTCAACATTAAATACGTTGTGGAAGCGACTCAAGACCGATGATTCCACTGTTTCGGAAACATCCGTATCTCATGAAATAGGTAAAAAAAAAGTTTTATGTCATGTATGAACACAAATTATTTCTTGATTGCACTGAGCGATAATAGTGAAAACTCGCCCCCAACTAAACGAGCCTAATCTTATTCTAATATCCTAATCTTATTAATCCTAAAATGATATTACATAAACAGTTCAGACAGATTAGGGTCGCAGTTTGATTCACAAATGTTCTATATTAGTAAGGTAACTGTTAGATTTTTCAAATAACAAGTTTTATGTAGTTTCCTTTAAGAAGTAAGTCTACTATTATTGTAACAAATACTATATTTTATTATATAAACTTTTATTTTTATTTGCTTCTAGCTTGTCTGATTTTTTCATAAATATGGGCCCAGAATGCACCACAGAGCACATGAATTTTAAATTTTTTTCTGGGGGTGCCCCCCCCCCCCCCAGACCCCCATGTGGGAGGGGACACCCCCGTCCCCATGCTTGCCTCAAACAAGTTCCACCCCGTACTTATCAATATCCTCCCTTCTGCTCTAAAACTTAATGAATGTCCCGACTATAGATTCATTAAAAGTGAGTCAGTTGAGTTGTGTGCGGCTTGTACAATGAATTAATATTATTTATGTAAAATTAACATACATTATTAATATTATTCATTACTGTTACACAATTTGTATTGTCTTCTTTATAATTATTCGAACTGCAGTTTTCTTCAAAATTTCAAACAATTTTTTTTTTTTTTAAATACAAAACTTAAAAATTCGATGGCTTATATTTTCACAGTTTGTTATATTTATGTGGACACGCCTCTTTTTGTTGATGAGCCAGTAGACTCAGATGTGAAAGCACGAAGCCTTTTGATGATGCACACCCCTTTTTTCTTTAGTATAATAATGCATATTAGTTTGCTTCCGCAGCCACATGGCCACACACTCACCTGAGAAGACACACAAGTGTAGCTACTGCGAGAAAATGTTCCACCGCAAAGATCACCTCAAGAACCACCTGCACACGCATGACCCTAATAAAGAGGCTTTCAGCTGTGCCGAGTGTGGCAAGAGCTACAACACAAAACTGGGTTTCCGACGGCACCAAGCTCTACATGCAGCACACCGTGGTGACCTCACCTGCCAGGTGTGTCTGAGGCCATACCCCAGCACCACCCTGCTGCTCGAGCACCTGCGTGCCCATGCTGGCAAAAGCGCCACGGCTGCAACCAAGGAGAAACGGCACCAGTGTGAGCACTGCGAGCGGCGCTTCTACACGCGCAAGGACGTGCGGCGCCACTTAGTGGTTCACACGGGTCGCAAGGATTTCCTGTGCCAATACTGCGCGCAGCGATTCGGACGCAAGGACCACCTGACTCGTCATGTAAAGAAGAGCCACAGCCATGAGCCGCTGCGTGTAAAGGCAGAGCCACTGGAGCCTTCAGAGCCACACCCGTACCTGTTTGGCCACGCCTCCTACTCTCCTCCACCACCTCCACTCCGTCCTGAGCTGGAGAGCTACCTTCTGGAACTGCAG
>CM045745.1:7025281-7072781 GCA_024760905.1 Plotosus lineatus | reverse complement strand
TTACAGTCCTGTCACTTGTCAATGCTGCAGTGATCTTAGTTGTTCGGGCTGAAAGTCAATGTTTATTTAAGCAGTTTAATACCTAATGAAATTAAGGAATTGATCAGAAATGAGTACATTAGAGGGACAGCACATGTTAGATGTTTTGGAGACAAAGTCAGAGAGGCTAGATTGAGATGGTTTGGACATGTACAGAGGAGGGATAGTGAGTATATTGGTCGTAGGATGCTGAGGTTGGAACTACCAGGCAAAAGGCCCAGAGGAAGACCAAAGAGAAGATTTATGGATGCGGTGAAGGCGGACATGAAGGTCGTTGGAGTAAGAGTAGAAGATGCAGAGGATAGGGAGAGATGGAGGCAGATCATTTGCTGTGGCGACCTCTGAAGGGAACAGCCGAAAGGAAAAGAAGAAGAATCCACACAGTCAAAAAATTATTTTTGTATTCATTCACATGAAGACAGGACTCATAGCATTTTTATTGTAATTAGTGTTAATGTATCTAGAGACAAAATTATTTATTTTTATGTCTCTTAAGACAGTTTGAGATACCACTGTATACTGTACTGATATTATCAATAAAAGTCCGTGCTCTCAAGACTCCTCTGGGTGACTGTGCTTTCCACAGCATATCTACTTCTTCAGAAGATATACAATATGCAAGTTCTCTCCTGGTCATTACTGAGCATTACAGAACATGTCTGAATTTATTTTGTAAAGTGAATAAAACTTACAGAGGTTAAAATCCCTTGATGTGATTTCTCACTCCATTTCTTTACTAATTCTAAACACAATCTCTGAAGAAAATGGCAGAAACCAACATTAAAGCAGAAACACCCCATTCATGGTTATTGAGTAAATTCTGCTGAACAAATATTTTGAGATCAGTTGACAGTGAAATCAGTTGACCTATGGTTCCCTAAAAAAAGGTTCGGGATATAATGTTTCAAAATAAAGGAAACATGCAGAAAATCCAAAATGACTAATAATTATGTATGTTGTATTCATTCTTTCAGAGATGAAAATGTTGAGGTTCTCTCTGGGAGTAACGAGGATGGATAGGATCAGGAATGAGCACATCAGAGGGATAGCACATGTAAGATGTTTTGGAGACAAAGCCAGAGAGGCTAGATTGAGATGGTTTGGACATGTAGAGAGGAGGGATAGAGAGTATATTGGCAGTAGGATGCTGAGGTTGGAACTACCAGGCAGAAGACCCAGAGGAAGACCAAAGAAGAGATTTATGGATGTGGTGAAGGAAGACATGAAGGTCGTTAGAGTAAGAGAAGAAGATGCAGAGGATAGGGTGAGATGGAGGCAGATGATTTGCTGTGGCGACCCCTGAAGGGAACAGCCGAAAGGAAAAGAGGAAGAAGTTGTATTCATTCTTTATTCAGCCCTTGTTTTTGTCTCATGTATATTAATTCTAAATGTATTTGTATGCATTTTATTATTTACATTTACATCATTTGGCAGATGCTCTTATCCAGAGCGACTTACAATGAACATTTTTTATGCAATTGAGGGTGAAGGACGTTGCTGAAGGGTCCAACAGTGGTGATGGTGCAGATTGAACAGTTTACCTTCTGATCAGGAATGTCCAGGGATCCCTCGCTACTTCACGCTTCAATTCATGCCACTTCAGTGCATCGCAGTTTTTTTTGGTTTTTTTTTTTTTTTTTTAATATTCATCGAATTAAAAAATGCCGCAAAAAAAGGCCAATTATGCAAAATAAACCCCCAACCAACCAACCAACCAAACAAACAAACAAAAACAACAACAAAAGAACAACCAAAAGCATTTATAGCATTGAATATGTCTTTATTGATATTATATACACATATACATGTACGTATACGTCAGTCAGGGCGGTTGATCCTATTTCACGAAATTCGGGATTCCTCTCGCATTAACCACCAAGCCAAAACTGCCCTCATTTTGCTTGACTCTGCGATGTTTATTCATCAATCATTTTGGTGTAATGATCATCTTTGATGAGAGTCTGGAACTGTATTTACTGTGGTCTGCTGATGTTGTTTACCTAGTGTGTGGTTGTAACCTATTTACATGTTCTTAAAGTTTTAACCTGAGAAGCAAACTTCCCTTCAGATGAATGTTTGCTGTGAAGGGATTAAATAATCAAATGAAATCAACCAATTCCGTATATTTTCTCTCCTAATAGCTGCAGTGGTACACAACATGGCAGTCAGCACGGGACTAACAGTGCGTCAGTGAGCGCATATCCTGAAGCGCCCAGTGAACCCACTGACCCTCTGTCCTGCTTCTGGAAGCTGACGTCAATGGGCGGAGACACTGACAATCATTTGACACATCGACCAATCTGCTCACGCGCGCTTCTCCCGCCGTGTAGCTGCTCTTTCTATTGGTTGGATATGAAGGACTCCATAAGCCTTGTGGTACCCGGATGTTGTATATATATAAAATGCAGTGAGTAGGCCGCTGAGGCTCTCTTTTTCCAAGAACACAAGACTCGTTGTGTCTGTTGTTCCTGGCTCACCGCTGTTCGTCTTTTATTCTCACGAATAAGTCGGTCAGGAATACTTAAGAATGGTGAATATTTTTTTTTAATCGTAATTTGAAATACGGTGTCAATATTTTTCTTTTAAAATTAAGGTTTATTGTTGTTTTCCCCCCCTGCACTCGTGTCTCTTGTTAGCCGGTTAGCTTGGCTGTTACGAAAACAGCCGTTGGTGGAGACTGATGACGAGTTGCTCAATAACTATTTTGGATTTAATTGAAATAATGTATACTTCGTATTTTCTCGTATTGATGCTCCTGAATTGGCATGTATTATTTAAAAAAAGGCGTTATTCTTTAATAATGCTATACTGTATATGAAAGTTGGGTGGTCACGTGCTTTCTCCTCAGTATTAAGATGTGTTTAATTGTCGAGTTGGTGGAAATAAGATTATTAAATGAGACTATTGGACAGCTTGATATGCTTAAAGGTGTTGGAATAAACGCATGATCTGAGCTGGTGTTTTTTTCCTGGTTGTTTACCACTAGCTGTACTGCCTCCAGTGGGTTTTCTAAAACACGTGTGTCGTGAACATGTATTTGTTTGCAGATCTCTTGCACAAAGCTTATTGCATGTGTAGTCGGTTTACTTTAATACACTTGCATTGATCCAGGGTTGAGTAGCTTCCTTTCTGTTATAAAGCTGAGATTGATCAGTGCCAGGACCTATCACCTGGTTTCTTCTCACCACGTTGCATCCCACTGGTGTCATTGAAGATTAGGTGCTACTTTTGGCAGTTTATTGCTTTTCAGCATTGTCAATGTTTTTTTCCAAAGATTTCTGGTTACTGTTTGTCTCGTAGGCATTCAAAGACACTGGCAAAGCTCCTGTTGAGGCTGAGGTGGCCATTCACCGCATCCGGATCACCCTCACAAGCCGTAATGTGAAGTCGCTTGAAAAAGGTTGGAACGCAAATAACTTTTAATTTGAGCATTTCATGGCAATGAGGACAACCTACGTTAGCAATGATTATATAAATGAATTACAAATTATACGCTATTCTGAGCCAATGGCCATGTCAACACTCGGAATGTTTCTTGTATGTATTCTTTCTAAAATGGAAGTGTTTCCTGTTTAGTGTGTGCCGATCTGATTCGTGGTGCCAAGGAGAAGAGCCTTAAGGTGAAGGGACCCGTCCGCATGCCCACCAAGGTAAATAATGCAGGGAAGTGGATCCTCAATGCTATGCTGGGGGTTTTATGATGGAAACTTAAATATTGGTTTGGTTTTGATTACAGGGCGATGTTACAATCTGTGTTTTTGGAAAGTCTGTCCTGAGTTAGCTTTCTGGTTCAGTGTGATTTAAGGTCTTTACCCATGGAGTTTTATTTTTACATCTGATTTTCCCCAGTTATATTATAAATGAGCATGTTTTTAGACTTGGGCAAAAACTATTTATTTTTTATTTTTTTAAATGTCAAGGTGTAGTTTATAAGAACACAAATGCCACTCTTGCATAATTGGAAGTTCATTTTGTTTGCAAACCTAGTATACTCACTGTCAATGAAAATGCAACACTTGGGAATACTTGTATTTTTCATTTGAATTCCAGATATGGTCATACAAAGATTTCTAATTTCATCTAATATCAATGAGTGTCAACTGAATCTGTAATAAAACGAAAACATGAAACGAAAGTGAAGCCAGCTACCTTAAAAAAAAAAAAAAAAAAAAAAAAAAATCACACGCACTAAAATTTGTCCCACCAAATCAAAGTTCAATACTTAATATGGTTGCCAATAATTACTCCATTAATTACCGAAGGTGGTAATGTATCTTCACATGGACCAGATGTTAACCTAAGGGGTGTTTTTGCCATCTTGCCTGACAAAGCAGTGATCAGTTCCTGTCTGTTCTGCAGTGGTGCTTCTTGAGCACGTTTTTGTGAAAACAGTTGCACCCCATTCTGAGCGCCACCTGCCGACCAGAGATTCTAACTGCCAGAGGCATAACAGCGTTGGTCATGTGTTAACTGCAGCATGGTTAAGATTCCACGATGTATTGCTATGCATTCTGGTTATTTATATTGGGAATCTGACCACTTCCTAAATGCGTCCATTGTGTTCTTGATGCATCAAAAATAAACAAGTTGAAATTGAGTCTGAATTCAGAACTCGTATGCGGTGAAGCGTGAGGCTCAGAATTCACCAAATGAGTCCAAGAATGGATTTGGAGTCGTAAATACTACTCAATTTCAGATCAGATCTGAGATATATATATATATATATATATATATATATATATATATATATATATATATATATATGTTTTCATTGGCAGTGATTGTATTTTGACAAGGGCACCACTTGGCAAAGGAGGAGCAAATTTGAGCATGAAACTCTTTAAGGATTCATCTGGAATAAAACTCACTTTGAATTATCTTTTTGTTTGTTCTGAGAACAGTTTGAAATATTTATTGGCTTGAAATGTCGGTGAATTTGAGCTTCAGTTTAATTTTATAAATTTGTAGCCCCCACAGATGGTATTTTGCTGTTATTGTTGTCAGTTCCTTGCTCTAATCCAGTCTTTTTTTTTTTTTTTTTTTTCTTTATCTCCCCAGACTCTGCGCATCACCACCCGTAAAACACCTTGTGGAGAGGGTTCCAAGACCTGGGATAGGTTTCAGATGAGGATCCACAAACGCCTCATTGACCTTCACAGCCCATCTGAGATTGTCAAGCAGATCACCAGCATCAGCATCGAGCCTGGTGTTGAAGTTGAGGTTACCATTGCCGACGCATAGCTGCTTTTGGCTGCCAGCATGAACAGCACTGAACTGCTCATTTCTGTGCAATAAAACAATTTGGGTATAACATACCGTGTCAGTGTCCTGATGTTTCTATGCGGTGTTCCAGCATAACCTGTTCAGTTTAGTGCAGCCTTTATTGGTGAGCATGGTTTGTTGGTCTTAATGTAATGAGTACACAAGATGTATATTTTATATACACGCACACAAAAACAACTTGAATCACATTTTCTAGTCTAGGAACAATTTGGCTAATGTAGGGCTATAACTACAGCCACAATGTCTGGTGTGAATACTTTAAATCATCTAAGCATGTGTGCAGGAAAGTATAGAAGTGGACCAAGTGAGAATTTCAATGAAATTAAAGCTCGATTGGATTAGCTGTTTCTCATAGAACTTTAATTCTATATCCTGAGGAATAGAACTAGAAGACCAATACTGTCCAGAGTGGTTTACATGTATAATCTTTAGTTGAGTGGCTGATTTGAGTTTTAACAGGTAAAAGGCTGTCCAAAGAGCCTGTGGTTGCAGATTATAAATCTAATTTGAAGGATTTTCAGCATCTTCACTGTATAATTAACATGTTGGATATTTACATACTGTATATGTAATACAGTACTTGATGCAAGTAACAGTTTTTTATGATTATGGCCTAAGCATTGTGAGGGTTTTTTTGGGGGGAGAATTGCATTGACTTCAAACCAATTACACTGCAGATACATAAGGTCTGTATAGTAACTTCTGGGTGGAGTATAATTTAAAAATCCGTATATATTTTATCATTAAAACTGATATCCAGTTATTTTTGCTTGTAGTGGCCCAACCTCTATTCTGGTTATCAAATTCTTTTTGGTAATTGATGGACTTGCTTGATAAATAGTCCAATAAGGGCTGACATGTTGTAGACCTCTGAACCAAGATTAATGCATCAAGTATAAATTTCAAAGTTAGTTTTTGGCTTTGTAAGTTCAATCGGTCATCGGTATTAAGTTAATCACAAAAGAGCTCAGGGCAGTAGGCTGGTTAGATCATCTCACAGCAAGAAGGCCCGGCTTCAAGGCTCGGATATTTCTGTGTGGGGTTTGCATGTTCTTCCTGTGCTTGTGTAGGTTTCCTCTCACAGTCCAAAAACATGCACATTAGTCTGATTGGCTGTTCCTCAGAGTTCTTCAAAGTATACCTGCCTTTGTCCAGTGTCAGCTGAGATGAGTCCATTAACCCCACTGCCCAAATAGAATTAAGCATTTTAGAAAATGAGGGAAGTGAGTGAAGAATTTTCACTGTGTTAACACAAGAGTGTTTAAAAACAATTATGATAAGGAGTTGTAAGGTGTCAAACGATGTAAAGTCAGATTGTTGTCCTCTTGAAGCTGATTATCGTCCAACTCTGATTGGAAGGCTGGTTTCACTACTCACTCATCATTGGTTGGGTGGAATTTTGGGGCAGGGTTTTGACTGATCACTAAAAGAGGATAAAGCTGTTTTCCCCCTGTCTTGATGTTTTGTCTTGAATGTAAATGTGTTGAATCTATTTTACTATTTTGAACCAAAGTGGTTTGTCACCACTCGATGAATTGGGGATGAAGTTGGTTTCTTGAAGGATTTGGTAAGCACAAAAATATATCCGTGCTTTCATTGCTCAGATTTAGTCATTTTCTGTCCCAGTCATGGCAGCAGTTATTGATCTGACACAAGAAGGTACAGTTTTGGCCATGGAGTCAACCGCATGTGAACCTCACCACACTGCCTTACCAGAGCTTTCCGGCCTTTCGTCCATCACTTCACAGGTAGTGAGGATGCCACTGCAACTTCCTTTGCATGGAATAGTTTTGATGAACTGACTTTTTGTTGGTGTTTACAGAACGAATCTGTTGATGGGTGTGAGCAGCAGCTTCGGGTTTTCCTCCGAGTTCGTCCTTTCAGTAAAGAGGAGCTTAACCACAACGAGGACCAGGTTTGTGACCTTCATATTTCCGTGGTTGTCTGAATTTATGGTTCCCGAAACATCAGAACCTTCCAGACGGTCTATGTTTTTGCTGTTTCCCAGCATTGTGTGTTAGGCTTGCTATGAATACCAATGGTTTAGTAGGCACAGTCCACTTGTATCGCCTTCTGCAGGGTTGTGTCGTGGTTGATAGTGCGGAAACCGTCACACTCCGTGCCCCTAAAGGTTCTGCCACCATGAAGTGCAGTGAAAAGGGCATTGGTCAGCAAGTACACAAGTTCAACTTCACCAAGGTACTGTTAACAAAGACGGCTGCTCTTCTCATATTTGCTGTACGGTTTTATGAACGGTTATGTTTATTATATAGATATTTGGGCCGGAGTCAACTCAGGCGGAGTTCTTTGATGGGACAATCAGAGCTCAAGTTCAGGATTTTCTACACGGCAAAAATACACTGGTGTTCAGCTATGGTGTAACCAATGCTGGGAAGACGCATACCATACAAGGCATGGCATATTCTACTGTAATTGAGCGTTACATAAATGCAATAAGGGCAAAGTGCCTGCAGGTCCTGAACATCTTAATTGGTCTGAAATTATTTTTGAAACTTCTCTCGAGTACTGTATTGTTGTTAGCTCGAGTGGATGTAGCGATTTTGCTGCCAACCTGCATAATATGGGGCATTTGTGTAAAGTATAAGTGAAGTACAGAAAATTTAAAAACGTAAGAAATACCACAGGATAGCTTTTCATTTCAGGATCATAAATTTCATTTGAATGGCGATATGCTCATTCCAAAGATATTTCATTTTATGTACCCTGAGAACATTGCTATCTGAAACCCATAAATGCAGGAAAAGCAGTGACAAGTCTATAGGCTATACAACACAATAAAAAAAATGTATTATTTTGTTAGCTATAGAACTAATCTATAAATCTTGGGATTAATAAATAGACATGGAGTCATTTTCCATCCTACTGAAATTCACAGTGAACGTGAACTTTAGACCAGGGGTGTCAAACTCCTTTTCGCTGAGAGCCACAACACTAAATTTAAGGTGATCGAGGGCCGAATAAATCACTGAACATCTGTTCTAAAAAAAATCAACCATGAAATCCATCGCAAAATGATATGTTTAGAAATTTAACCTCTTTTACTCGCATTTTCTGATAAAGCTTAACAGCAATAAGCAAGCATACAATCTTTTCCGAGTCATGAATGAGTAGCTATTTACTTGAAAAAAGATTGCTGCTCCCACCTAGTGGACTGGATGATGGGTGGAAAGGACGATGAATTAGCTTTCATGGTAATATGTAGCTGATGTATGATAATCGTAATCTTTTGAAAATTCATACGGGTCATATAAAACGAGTTCATGGGCCAGATTTGGCCCGCAGGCCTTGAATTTGACACCTGTACTTTAGATGGTCATATCTCACCGCTCATGTTTTTCTGCTGTACGAAGACCCAAATGATTTGATATTAATTGCCACTGCTTGATTCCAGTATGTGATCAGAAATTCCATCGATTTGCATAAGAGTCATGAATAACTACATGTGACATGTACTGATCTAGTCAGATCAGAGTTTCCATGGAATGTGGGTCCAGAACATGGATAGTGCTTCTAGCCGTGTCTGATGTACCCAACTATGTAAACTTTAGCTCTGCCTGATATCGGAGTTGCATTAACACACTGATGGTCCAAAATAGTGTAAAGCAGATTTACTCCAAATAGACTTTATAGAATAGTCTTCCTGGTTAAAATGTCTCCAATATCTTGTGTGCAAAATACACCATCCTCTAATAATTGTCAGGCTACCCTGTTTCCCCCCCCCCCCCCCCCCCCCCCGTTCAAAACCATGGCATGTTTTTGACAAATTTATTTATATTCATCCAGAGTTGTGCACATAACTCTGAGCCTTAACCTGACCTACTGAAGCAAAAATGCCATAAAACCTGTGCTCCATAATCAAGGCTAAAGGTGATGCGGCAAAATATGAATGTTCTCGCAGTGTATCTATTACAAGGTCTATCGTGGCTGCAAATAAATGAATTGTTTGTGGTGGGATGCAGCTTCTTTTTTTGCCCCTTCTGAAATTTTCAGTTTATCTGAGGATGCTTTTCAGACAGTGTATTGAGGACCAATTTCTTTTTTTTTTTTTTTTTTTTTTAATTGAACTGTGTTGTTCTGATGTGATGTACAAGACTTGAGGTAAGTTAAAGTTTTTTTCCAGCTGCTGTCGTGTGTCTATGTAAGCACAGGCTCTCCAAAAGACCCTGGTATTTTGCCACGTGCCCTTGACACGGTGTTCAGGCACATTAATGGCCGACTGTATGAACATATGGATCTGAGGCCATACCTGAACTCGGATGTGCAGAAGCTGGACCATGATCAGATGAAAATGGAGAGAGCTGCCAAGAACACGCTGTTTAATACATTGAAAGAGGTACTAGTGTCAATACAACCTCTTCCTTTAATGAGAATAACTCCGAAAATAATGTTTGTTTTATTTGTCCTTGCAGGACACGGAGTTCACCAAAACCAGCAGTAATCGAAGTTCCTCCTTTTCCATCAACAGCCTGTCTTTCTCTGGAGTCTCTTATGACCAGACATGTAATGTTATGTTAATGATGAGGGGAGGGGGGGGGCAGCAGCAGCAGCAGCAGCAGCAGGGTTTAATGTTTCTTTTCCTGTCTGGCAGTGGACAGTGCTGAGGGTGCTCTTGATGATACGCAGTATGTCTACTCGCTGTGGGTTGCTTACTACGAGATCTATAATGAGCAAGTGTATGACCTACTGGAGCCTGCGCTCTCCAACAAGACAAAGAGGCGTGCTGCTTTACGGCTGTGTGAGGACAGTGCAGGGAATTCCTACGTTAGAGGTGAGTGTTCGCTCTCTTTTCCATCTCCTGTGAGGTAGATGGTCCCCAATACAAGCGCTATACAGCAATTCTGAGTGGGCTGGGTGTTAATTTTCAGACATTGCCTTATCACACCCAAGAGCATGTGAGAGAGTATAGAACACAGAAGGCATGAAAAACTAAATTAATACTGGAGTCACATCAGTTGATTTGGTGAAACTTAAAAAAAAATAATAATAATAAAAAATAAAATAAAGCTTCCCCATGGGTTGTCCTCTGACCATGTTATTCCTTTGTGTTTTAGATCTCCGGTGGGTTAATATCCAGAGCACAGAAGAAGTGGCTAAAGTTGTACGTGTAGGGAACAAGAATCGCAGTGCTGCTGCCACTAAAATGAACCAGTCATCCAGCAGAAGGTTTTTCACATCCTTCATTGGCTGCAGTTTTAAAATCTTACGATACTGGATGAAAACATGTTTTGAATTTAGTTTGTATGTTTTTTTTGGGTTTGTACACAGCCACAGCATTTTTTCCATTAGACTGATACGCATTTATGGAGCTGACGTCCAAGGAATATCAGAGTAAGGCTTTTTTTTTTTTTTTTTTTTGTTTTGTTTTGTTTGTTTTTAATTATACTATTCCCTTGCAAAGAGGTTTATCTGGAACAAATATTGTTGCCCTGTTCTCTCATTTAGTGATGTTTGTCCAGCGCTTACCTCCTGACTTCACATACCTAGAATTAATGAATCTGTTTAATGCATGTTTCAGGTTCTTGTGACCTTGAACTTTTACCTCCAAATTGAAAATGCTTGCGGTGGGGGCATCTGTGGACAAATCCATGCTGTGGGTTTATATATGTATGATACGTTATCTGGTATAAAATTATTTGCCACCTTATTGGTGGTAGAGCTGTTGTGGACAGTTTGCCCCAAGGTTTTTTTTGTTATTGGTTGAGATTTACATGAAACTTGGCAAACTTGTTCTTTTGGCTTAATGCTAAAATTCTTTAGATATTTGTCTTATGGCATGCCAGAATATTGACGCAGTTAATAGTTAATTAACTTAAATCTATTGAATATTGATACGTACCTCCTGGGGGAAAAATATCTTGCATCACGGAGCTTTTCATTCCTATTGATCACTTCTTTATGAAGAAAGGTTTTTTTTTGTTTTTTTTTTTCCCCCCCATGTACACTAGGGTGCCACAGACTATAATGGCAAAAAATGTTTCAAATATTTTTCAGGTCCCACCCCTTAGTTTTGTTACTTTTGTGAAGCATGGTAATGACACAGTTTCATAGAAATACAGTATGTATATTTACTGGGCGCTCAAATTGCTAGAATATTTTTAGAGTAACTCAATGTATTCAGGAGTCGGTCATTGCCTGTGTCAACACTGTATTTTTATATTGAAATACTGTATAATCTTATTTAATTGAGCCATTTCTTTATATTACAGAACTGATTGTGTGCTATTTTTATTGAAGAAGTAAATATTAATGTTTAGATCTGTTTTGTCGCTTGGAACAAAACAACCACTGACGGCGTAAACGCATTACTGTTGAATACAGTATTTATTCTTTAGACCAGTGCTTCTCAATAATTTTCTGTGGCGCCCCCTCTAGGAAGAAAAAAAGTAATCTTACCCCCCCCTCCCCCACTCCGCTATAAATAGTATTATTTGTCTGTAAAAATCTTAATACACCTCTGCATAACATTGCATCTTTAAAAATATAGTTCAAATTACAATTAAGAAAAACTTCATTAAACATTGTTTGTTTTTTAATCTGTAACAGAAAAGATTTAAAGTGCACCATTGTGCTTGAAATGAAGAAAAATGTCCCTATGTAAACTTATTTAAATCAATTCAACTTATTTATGTCTCAATCTCTCCACCTTTCTCTTCCTGTTAGAAAATTTTCTGTGTCGCTTCTTGAAGGGTTGTTTACTTCCCTTCATATCGTTTGCTTGTGTGAAAGTGCTAACACCATAGCACAACAATAAGAGCACCACTGCCAACTACTGGCGTGGTGGTGCATTTACACTTAATTCTTGTACACTATTCCAGAAAAGCATGTTCCCCAGGGTCATTCCCCCCCCCCCCCCCCCCCCCCCCAGCATCATACTGCATTAGTCACAACACATCACTGACTGAGTGATAATAGGGTAAGTGATGTTGTTTAACTTGCATTGTCCTATTTCTATAAGTTATCTAGCCAATTAATAAAAATATGTAAAAGGCTAGAATCTGGGTACAGTGTTGCAGTTAGCTATAGTGTCTTTTTATATTTTTATATACATATATGATCATTGCTGAATTTGAAATATATAGTTTTGGACTAGTGGTACACAGTTGTTTTCAGAAATAATGGCTTGTTCCACTTGTAGTCTGCCAAAGGAGTGTGGAATACGGCTGATTGGAAGAACTCTGGAAGCAAACTTTCTTCAAATCAATAAGTGATTTCTGCAGTTTTATATTTTTATGTGAAATTTAATGTTGAGATGAGCATTTCAGACGTTTGTGGAATATTACACATGATTTTGTAACTTTGGGACGATTAAGCTACCAGTAAAAATTATAATACATCCAAATTTGGCACTGTTTTTCTTTTCATATGAACACATTTAGGGGGTGGGACAATAAAAATTAGAAATTTTTGTGGCACCCTAATCTACACTGTAGATAGTGGCTTCTTATAAATTTGATGGGAGATATCTTTCTATTTTTATTCCTTCTCTCTTCCTCTCCAGACTCTCTCTGTGTGACCTAGCTGGTTCAGAGCGATGCAACAAGACAAAGACCTTTGGTGAGCGTTTGAAGGAGGCTGGAAACATCAATAATTCCCTGTTAATTTTGGGAAAGTGCATTGTAGCGCTTCGCAACAACCAAGGCGACCGGTATGAATGTTTTTTTTTTTTTTTTTTTTTTTTTTTTCCATGACACATCCAGTATAATGATATTGTTTTGGTGCTCTGCATGTTTGATCTGGTTAATGATCTGCTGTCTTTAGGACCAAGAACAGTTACATTCCTTTTCGTGAGAGCAAGCTGACTCGCCTCTTCCAGGGAATATTCTGTGGTCGTGGAAGAGCCTCTATGATTGTAAACATCAATCAATGTGCTTCAACTTATGATGAGACACTCCATGTCATGAAATTCTCTGCTCTGGCTAAAGAGGTACTACTACGTTGCCTTAAAGCTGTGCTTCTCAAAGAGAGGGGCGTACCCCCCGGAGGTGAGCGTGGTATGATGCCGGGGGAGTGTGTATGACCCTGGGGAAACCATGCTTTTCTGCAATAGTGTACAAGAATTAAATGTAATTGCACCTCCACTCCAGTAGTTGGCAGTGGCACTCTCATTGTCGTGCTATGGTGTAGCGTTTTTTTGCACAAGCAAATAATATGAAGTGCAGTAAACAACCCCTCAAGAAACAACACAGAACGGTGGAGAGCGACCGAGATATTAAGACACAAGCTGAATGAGTTTAAATAAGGATTTATTTATTTATTTTTTTATTTCCGGCACATTGGAGCACTTTAAATTTTTTCTATTACAGATTAAAAAACGTTAATGAAGTTTTTCTTGTAAGTTGAGCTATATTTGTTGTTTTTTGTTTTTAATGTTAATAAAGATGCAATTGTTATGCAGAGGTGTACTAATAACAATTTTATAGACCAATAATACTCCTCTATTTATAGTTGCTCACAGGGCGGGGGACATAATGTTGTTGTGGGTTTTTTTTTTTTAATTTATTATATACAATTGAGCGTTAAGGGCCTCCAATAGTGGGGATTGAACACATCACCTTCAACACTAAGCCACCTCTGGCCCATTAAAACTGGGGTTGGTAACTTTAAGACTATATACACAATGTTTAATTTGCTTACATTCTTACAACAATCAATAATTTGGGCTTGAAAAAGGGTCGCTCATCTGTGTCCACTGTAATCCTGTACCAACCTGACCAATCACTGTTTCTTGGCCTGCTGGGAAATATCGAATTAAAGCTACACTGTTTGTGTGACCTAACTGTACATAAGATAGCAGTCAGATGGGTGTGTATGTGGAACCTCCTGAGGGTAAAGTGGGTTTAGCATGAGAAGATGCTGCTTTCAAATTCTGCTAGCTATCCAGATTACCAACCCCAGATTGAAGACCTCAAAAATGATGTCCGTATGACTCGAACAGAAGGTGAATGTGTACATGAAGGTTGTAGAGAGAGATCCAATTGTTAGTGATATTTAAATTGATCTGGGATTTTTTTTTTTTTTTTTTTTTTTCAATTTTTTATTTTTTGGCCTTTTCAGGTGATCCAACCTCGCATTCTTGGGTCTCTGGCCCCACGCCTACTTGGCAGAGATGGAAAGCCTTTGCTAAACACCGAGGTGCTTGACTGTCAGGCAGTAGATAGTTACCTGTCGGAAGAGGAGCTGCTGGATAGTGATGAAGAGGCAGATATGTCAATATTACCCCAGGAGGTAATATTTGAAGTTGAGGGGACGGTTTGATGTCCACTGAATCTGGGGTAAAAATAAATTTGTATATAGTACGCAGTACCACTAGAAAAGCAATATAAAATGCTATTTTATTGTGTGCCTTTTTAATTGATTGCAAGAATTCTCAGTTTACAGGGTGAGCAATATCCATCCCGAGATAGTAACCCATCCACCAATCCTGTGTGTGTGCGCGCACACACTAAATACTGTATGTTTAAACAAATGTTGGAGAGTATAGATGAGACTAGGTGCAACTAAAGTGTTGAAAAAACAGACTTGAGAATTGAACGCCAAGATTATTGTCTGTGTAGGAACTGTTGAATTTGGTGGAGAGTCTTCGAGCAAAACTCTTGGCTGAGCGCAAGAAAAATCTGCTGCAAGAGATTCAGATCCGCAGAGAGATGGGTGATGCTATGATGCAGCAAATCATGGAAATTGAAGAATATCACAGGTATGTTTGGACTTGGTTTGTCAATTAAGTTGCAGTAAGATAAAAATTAAATTATGCGAGAAGAAATCAAATGTCTCCTCCATACTTGCATAATTCCTCATTGTGTTGTGATCAGGTTTATTTTTTTGCTATACAGTGGTACCTCATTTTACGAAAGTCTTACCAAACGAAAAATTCAGATTACAAAACACATTTTTCCTAAAATGTTTGTCTCTGGATACGAAACAAGTTCACGTTACGAGAGCACCATCTTAAAAATTCAAACAATACGCGAGTTGCTTTCCCATTGGATGTCTCCCAACACCCCGCCCCGCTGGCCTCCCATTGGCTAGGAGGGAGCTGAATCTCCATAATGCAGTACTGTACCCATAATGCTTTACGTGTGCCTTCGACCCATTGTTCGACACATGCGTGAAGGGTAGTTGTTGTACTATTGGTTCATGAGTTTTGTGAGGTGTTTTTTGTGCGCTTATTGCAGTGTTATTTTTCGTTATTAATCATGAGCCCCAAGAAAGTGATTCGGATGAGACTGAAAAGAAGTGGGCTCCCTTATCAATAAAAGTAAAACAGGAGATGATCAAAAAATATGAAAGGGGGATTTGGTTGAGTGAAATCACAAGGGAGTATGGCCGAAACCCCTCTACAACTGGGACGATATTGAAGCAGAAGGAAACCCTTAAAAGCGGCGATACAGTGACTGAGGCGATTATTTCGGAAAAAGCAACCGCCATATTTAAGGACCTCGTCAAGGAGGGTGGGGGTGAGGGTTCTTCAGGCCAGAAACCCCTGGAATTTAAAGTGTCACATGGGTGGTTCGAGAGATTTAAAGAAAAAAAAAAGGTAAATTTTCTTTTACTTTTAACACATTTTCATAAATTGGTGTACTTTTATCATTTTAAAGGGTTTATGGGGTAGTATTGGGAGCCTTGGAACGAATCACATGTTTTACATGTAAAATGAGATTCAATTTATGAAAAATGCAGGTTACAAAAAGGTGCTGGAAGGATTAATTTCGTAAAGTGAGGTACCACTGTACTATATTAATCCCACAAGGGAAACTATTGCCTCTGCAGATAACCTATATAAAGTGAGCATACACTCACTTGAGGCAGTGGGCTGCCACACATTGAGGGCATCTAGAAAGTAGTTTGGGGTTAGGTGACTTGCTCAAGGGCCTTTCAGTCATGATGGGCTCCCCCACACCGCCACACACTTTTCCTGCTGGTTACTTGATCATTTGAATTGGTGAGTGTCTGAAGGGAGTAAATTCGCTGAGAGTGGTACCTCGTCTGAGTCCCTTATAACGATTTTTCAATGACATGAGCTTCGAACCCACCAAAAATCTGCTCCATCCAACGAGCAAAAATTCAATTTGAGCTCTTCTCCAAATGGCTTTTCCAGGCCAATTAGCCTTGTATTATTCCGTGTGTATTCCTCTGTGCTCTGAGAACGCCTTGTGCAGTGCTTCTAAATTATTTTCCATGACCCCCCCCCCCCCACACACACGCACACACCTCTAGGAAGAAAAAAAAAAACATTTCATGGTGCCCCAGCACCCCACTTGTGACTATATAATCTGTCTGTCTGTCTTCCTTTCGGCTTTTTCCCTTTTACTCGGGAGTCGCCACTGCGAATCATCTGATTCGCACGTTTGATTTGGCAGAGGGTTTTTTTTTTTTTTTTTTTTTTTAAAAACATGCCTCTCACCATAGACAGTGAAAGACATGGCCCGCCTTTGATAACCCAGTTAGCTGCACTGGGGGGCGGGGGGCAGTGACAATCCTGTGGAGAGTGGGACTCGAACCCCCAACCTTTGGATCAGCGATCCAGCGCCCGGGACCACCACTGCCCCCCGCGTGTGACCTATAGTGTTCACTGCATTTCGTATCGTTTGCTTTTTCCCTACACCAGAACATGATAATGAGTGTGCCACTGCCACCTACTGTAGAGGATGCACAATTGCATTTAATTCTAGTATAGCAAAAAAAAGCATGTTGCCTAGGGTGATTCCCCCCACCCCCTTCCCTGGCATCAGTCCACTATTTCGGAAGCACTGGCCTTGTGGGAGCTCACCACGAGCCTTTCTTCGCTGGAATTCGTAGTGTGCACACGCACAAAATTGTCCTCCTCCTCGGTTTCGCGCCACCCCCTACCTGCCCATGTGACATCTTTGCTGCAGTCGATGATCAGAAGGGTGAGTTGACTTATTGTTGTTTTATTATTATTAATGATAATTACATGTATTGATATAAGTACATGTATTATGAAATATTTATTGTTTTTACATGTTTATCTTTAATATTAGGTTAAATATGTGTTTGGAAGGGGGTGGGAACAGATTAATTGGTTTTGTTATTTCTTTCGGGAATAATTATTGCATCTAACAAACCTTTCAGCTTACGAGCTCGCCCTCAGAACGGGTTAAATCCTTTTGCTAGGTTTTTAAACATCGATCCATGATGCTACGCTACTCAAAGCTTGATTAGCGTCTTTATAATCAGCAGCTTGTGGTTGTTGTTTCTTCATGCCTAGTCTGCATCATCCACAGGTATCTTTAGCGTTTCGACCCGAAACCTGTACGCTTCACCTGAGTGGGGCAGCAAACACAAGACTGTCTTCACCTGCAGGCTGGCTTCTGGTTGATTTGTTGAGGTCTTCTAACATGCATCTACACACTGCTCTCTTGGCTTGTAATTGAATGTGGTCCAACTCTCTCTCCTCTTGATCCACAGCCACCTTGAGCATGTCTCTGCTGAAGCAGCTATGGTCTTTATCGCCTTCTTTGTGGCGGTAGGGGTAAGACCTATCTTGTGCAGGAAGTTTCTTGGAGATGTTGCAACAAAACCCCTGCATCCAACCTCTATTGGTATCAGGCTTGCTTTCCACCCTTTCATACAAGCTTCATCTACCAAGTCCTGGTATTTTGCCGATTTCAGTTCGTGTGAGATGTCAAGTCTATCCTCCCAGGGAACTGTAAGCTCGATTATGTGGATGGCTTTCGTTTCTCGGGATAGTAACAGCACATCTGGGCGCACCTGAGTAACTGCTATATCTTCTGGAAATTTCAACTTCCTCTGCACAGCCACAAGAAGCTGCCAGTCGGAGGCTGAAGACAGGACTGAGCCCCTAGTTGCAGGCTTGCTAGGCTTGGTCTTCATCTCTCCTTCTTGCAGGAACTGGATGGGTTTTCCTGTATCCTGGATACTTTGATGGTTGACCTACACTCTGCGCTGGTCCACCACTATGGCAATCTCTCTTAAGACCGTGTCATGCCTCCATCGGTACCCCCCCCCCTCTCCCAAAGCCTTAGGACATGCTGAGAGGATGTAATTCAGGGAGCAGTTGTTTCCTTTACACAGAGAGCATGAGGTGTCCTCCTCTTTTCCCCAAATCTGCAAGTTAGAAGGTGTAGGAAGCAGGTCTGACACAGCATGTAGTAGGAAGCCAAGCTGTCCTTGAGCAGTATTCCATAGTTCCTTCCATGTGAATGGGTGCTGGATGGCTGATTCCCATTTGGTCCAGCTGCCTTGGCTTCCTAACCCCACTGCTCTGACAAACCTGGTGTATTCCGCTTCCTTTCTAGTTTGTTGCACAATCGTATCTCTTCTTGTTCGGTCATCTGCTGTGCTCCATCGATTACCCTCGTAGTTGCCAAGGCCTAATCTTCCTTTGCAAACTGTTCCCACCAGCTCTTGATGACGCAGGTCCTCCTCTGCCACTTGGACTGTTTTGCGAGGATTCCATTTTCTACCAGTCTTCAGTTTCCCCTGCTTGCTGCACTGCTGTGTCCTTGGACAAACATAGGGTAGAAATGGCCCTAACTTTTGCAGTCTGGAATTCTTCAATCACAGATGACAGAGGCAAACTTAGCTTAGCTGACCTGCTGTAAAGATTTACAGTACTGTAGCTTGGTGGAACCCCCAGCCACTTGCGCAGAAATCTGCTGCACAGTCGTTCCATTGACTCTACTGTAGAGAAGGCCATGTCATAGAGCAGGAATGGCCACTGCAGTCTAGGGATAATGCTGTACTGGAAGCACCATGCTTTGAAGCGGCCTTGAAGATAACTTCCATCTATTGTTTGAAGCCACTTCTTGAGTGCTTTTTGGACATCTCTGCTGTTTTCTAGGTCTCCCGATGACTGGTCAAAGCATTTGCCCAGGCATTTAATGCTCTCATCCTGGATTGTGGGAATCTTCTCATCTTGGATAATGAAAACATGTGATCCAAGCTGGCTTTTGGTAATAGTGAGGCTCTTTGACTTGGGTGGCTTGATTTTCATTCTATCCCAGTTCACCATCTTTTCAAGGGCTGAGAGAATCCAACGGGTTCCTGCTGGTGACTCTGTCATGATAGTGACGTCGTTCATAAAGGCTCTGCAAGATGGGTGCCTGGTGCTATCGTCAGCCTTGGGACCTCTGCACTGGCTGATTCCTGCCTTGAGGAGCAAGTTCATGGCTGCCACGAATAGTGTTACTGAAACGGTACACCCTGCCATAATTCCCTTCTCGAGTCTCTGCCAGCCTGTTGTGAAGTTGTTCACTGTAACTCGCATCTTGATGTTGGTAAGATGATTCATGACCAACTGCACGACCTCTGGTGGAACATGGTACTGCTGCAGTGCTTTCTCGATTAGTAGATGGGGTATGCTAGGGTAGGCCTTGGCAATGTCCAGCCACACTACTGATAAGTTACTCTTGTTTTTCTTGGCCTCCTTGATCAGCTGGCTTATCGCTGCTGTGTGCACTAGACATCCTGAGTGGCCTGGGATGCCTCCCTTCTGCACGCTGGTGTCAATGTAGTGATTAATCAGGAGAAAGGTGGTGATTCTCTGTGCTACTACAGACCAAAATATCTTTCCTTCTACGTCCAGAAGAGAAATTTCCCTGAACTGGTCCAGCCCTCTTGAATCTAGCTCCTTTGGTACAAAACAACCTTCTGCCAGGGTCCATGCTGATGGTAGCTGTTTCTTTTTCCAGATTGTACGCAGCAGCTTGCAGAGACGATTGAGAAGCTTTGGGCAATTCTTGTAAATCTTGTATGTAATTCCGGAGGGACCTGGAGCAGAGTTTGATCTTGCAGCTTTGACAACCTTTTTGATTTCTTCGAAGCGCAGGTCTGAGAGATCAAAGGGGGTTTCTGGATCTGGCTCCTCTTTTGGATACGGGGATTCTGCTAATGGTGTAGTTCTGTCAGGGTCGCTATGTGCTTGTTTTACACTCTTTTCAACCTCTACTTGAGAACATTGGAGTCTACCACTCTTGGGTTTTCCCAGTAGGTCTGAGGTAAACTGGAAAGGGTTGCTGAAGAACGCCTTTCTTTGTTTCTTCTTCTCATTTTGCCTCTTGTGGAGTCTCTCAGCTGACCGGAATTGAAGCAGCCTCTTATGCAGAGTGTGGTGCAGCTCTTGCAGACCTTCCTTCTCGGACTCTGGAGCTTTCTTCCACGATCTCTCGACACTGCGGAGGTTTTGACGCAGCTTAGCTATCTGTTTTTGTCTTCTACTTGCTCCTCCTCGGGTTGGTCTTGACTTCACAGTTTGAGCTCCAAACAAAGTCTTGCATTCATCATAAATGATCTTGCTCAAGAGCTGGATCCTATCACTATAAATATTTTTAGGTTGATGCCGTTTGCATTTTTCATAAGTCCATTTGACTGCAGACATTTGGTAGTTTGCTTGTAGTTTCTACTTGCCATTCACAGGTTCCCACTCAATGTGAGTTTAAGGCCTTATTTTAATAAATATCCCCCCCCAAGCTGCTTAATCCTAATTAGGGTTGTGGAGAGGCACCCATCTTAACTGACACTGGGTGAAGGTGGGATACACCATGATGCACTCGGACAATTTGGAATATTCTATGAATATGCATGTTTTGGGATGGTGGGAAGAAACCCAGAGAGTACCTGGAGGAAACGCAGAGAACATGCAAACTCCTCATTGAAACACATCGAACCCAGGAACTTCTTGCTGTGAGGTGGATGTACTAGCCCCTGCCTCGCTGTACGGCAGGATAATAGCTTACTTAATTTTAAAAAGCTTGATTTGGGGGTGGTGCGGTAGAATTATTTTTCTGTTGAGATATATTTGACTTCCAAAGCCTTATGCATTTCATTAATGTTTTGCTCTATATAGGCTTTCTCATATAACATGAAACTAACTCATTTTTGGAAGTCTGTATTGAGTCATCTAAGAAATGGGCAATAAAAGCCAGAGATAAATTTAAAGTTTTCCCTTTGACTAATGACACAGATGCCTAATAGTCTGGTCTGGTACCTTCCGAGTCGTAGGACGACTCTTGGCGACCTGCCATGAAGGATAATGCCTTGATTATCATCTTCATGGAGGTTTTCTTGGACAGGATAGTGCAGTGGTTTGCCATTGCCGTCTGCACGATGCAAACCTACGGGCAATTTAGAACAGCAAATTAACCTACTGTGCATGTTTTTGGACCGTGGGAGGAAACTGGAGTACCCGGAGGAAAATCCACACAAGCACGGGGAGAACACGCAAACTCCGCACAGAAACACCCAGGCCGGGACTAGAACCCAGGCCTTCTTTCTGTGAGGCGAATGTGCTAACCACTATGCCACCGTGCCGCCAGATGCCTAATGGTAAGAGACTAATTATGGAATCAGCTTAAGTGATGGACTTGTGCTTTAGTCATCAGATGGCCGATCTAAAGGAGAGCTATGAGGAGAAAATGGAAAGCACATTTGAGATGTATAAGGAAGCACTGAAGGAGCACGCCTACCAATGTGCTTTGGAACGACTAGAAGAAGAATATGTCCCACTAGAGGAGTTCACTGCTGAGCAGGACCGTGCTAAGGTGTTTAAATGCCATATTATTGGACCACCCCCACCCTATTCTTTATGGCTCAATGATTGAGTTTTACCTGTTCATTTAGGAGCTTGAGAAGCGTGTGAATGAATTGGAACAGAAGCAACATGGTTCAGTGTCAGTTGATCAGCGGGAGACCTCAACAAACACTGATCCAATGAAACCAAGCACAGAGGAGTCTGGTAGGTTGATTGTGTCCACATGGAAAGATCTTTCTAAAATATTTTTAGTGTTTGAATGCAAGACTTTTTCCTCTTTAGATTCTGAGAGGTTCCGGTTTCTCTACAAGGAGAAATGTGCTGTGGAACAAGTATGTGCAGAAAAACAAGAGGTAGGGTGTAGTACTTCTGCATCTGAGAGATTCTGTCCTGATTTCTTAAATCATACTCCTAATAAAAATAGAGTTCTAAATAAGTGAAAAATAATGTACAAAGTTGAACGTAAAACTATCGTAAGCTGTCTTTGACATTTGTTAAGACACCAGAACTTCTGTAGTACCTTCAGGTCCTAGATTCATTCCTGCAGAACCCATGACACTCTTACCAGTTGCACTTGTCAATGCATATCAAGAGATTAAACAGCAAATATCATCGGACCAAGAAGATCCATACCGAACAATTGAACTACTCAATGTCCAAAGTGTTACTGGGCTACAGTCTGCTGTTGATTTTGGTTTAGTTTGGTCATGGCTCAAGTACTGTCGAAATGGCTGATAGGTAACATTACGTGTCTACAACAGAGGTCTCGAGTCACTTTGTGAGAACTATAGAGGGCGAGCTACGGTGTCTAAAGTCCTATTAGAAAGCTTGGTTGAGAGAATTGGAGCAGGCTATGAATACATTTCATCGCCTGAACTAATAGCTCGACGTCAGATGCTCTATTTTTATGACAGTTGCTTACACACAATTGAAAAAAAAGAAATAATAATAAAATTCAGTCTACGTATGTAGTTTTTGTGGATGTCAAGGCAACTTATGGATCCCAAGAGATGCTGTTTGAAACGTTTGGAGATACAACTACAGGCCCCATATCTTGGGTGCATTATACAGGGATCCCTCGCTACTTCATGCTTCAGTGCCCCCCCCCCCCAATATTCATCAAATTAAAAATGGGGGGGGGGGGGGTTTAAGCAAAATGCCACAAAAACAAGGCCAATTATGTAAAAACCCTAAACAAACCCAAAACCTCCCATCAAAACTACTAAAATTTTTGTGAGGTGCGCATCTGAGTGAGTGCACGTGCATCTTTGTGTGTATTTATATTTTATTTACATCTTGTGCATTATTTTTGAATGTTGAATTGTTGTTATAAGCATTTATAGCATTGACTATGTATTTGTTGATATTCTATGCACATGTACGTATGTCAGTCAGGGCGTGGGGGGATTGTTGATCCTACTTTGTCCAATCCAGTGGTCGGGTGGGGGGGGGGGGAGGATCTCAGTCCCAATTAACCACGGAAAGTGAGGGATCCCTGTGTATTGGCACAAAGGCATTTTATTAAAGGAAATGAACACCAATTTCAGTCCATGGTAAGTGTTGACGAGGTGCAGTGGAATTCTGTCTCATCAACATGGATTTTGTAATGTGTGTTGCATGTTGGGGAAATACAAAATGGTGTTTCCAGAAGCAGGCAAAAAGGTTGAATACTGTATTCCTAATGAATGTCTCCACAAGAATATCGTAAAAAAAAAAAAGCTCCAGCTCATAACTCGGATAACTCCAATCTTGCATTCAGATGGTTGTCGTTAATTTGGTTCGTGTTAAAAGGCACCTGAGAAATCCATGGGGATTTTAGTTTGAAAGTGTCTTTATAGCAATGTAAACTAGGATTCCATTTCACCCCTCTGTGCATTCTGCAGGGCCTGTGGGGCGATTTGAAAAGTGGGGTCGGGGGGGGGGGCTAGCTCCATATGCAGTCCGTGAACCACGAGCGCATATCCCCTCAAGGAGACTATGCATGGTTGATTTTCCAGATTTTAGATGTCCGCTGTATTGTGTGCATATGTCCGTTGCTTTTACTTATTTCAAAGTTCCAATCATGCTTCGGCTCAATCAGATCCGAAAAAAGAAGGAATACCGTACAGTCCCTCGACAATATAAGTATATTATCTAAATACAATAGTACAGTCCCTCGAAAGCAGACACTACTAGTATATTACTATATTCTTGGTCTATAGGCATTTACGGTACACAATGTACATATAGGTTATACTATGCTTGTACGAACCACGTATTTTAAACACCTGGGGGGGGGGGGGTTGCTCCAGCCCCTCTGGTTCTGTGGCCCCTGTTCTGTACTTCCAAGCTTGGCTCTATTATGACTTGGATAATGGAGAATCTACACAGACCTGAACTAAACATACACATGATCGCTGTTGTTGGTCAATGGTCTGTAATTCTTAACACTAGATAGAATTATCCACTCGCTCATGTAACAGATTTTTATTCTCTCTCTCACCCTTGAGTTGATCGTGTCACTTGAGAAACGAATAACTGAGCTAAACGAGACTCTGCAGGAAGCTGGGGAGAGCTACATGGAGAAACTTTCTGAAGTTCAAAGTTTCAAAAATAAGTTTAATTATCAGGTATGTGAACAATGTGGTCTTTGAACACCCCTCTGCCCCACCATTATACCCACCCACTCTTACATTACTGCCTCCCCATTAACAGGAGCAAGAAACTGAGCGTTTGCATCAGGAGCTCACCAAAAGAGAGCTGGAGCTGCGTGTCGTGAAGGAAGACCTGGCCAAGCTAACCTATGACTCTGTAGGGATATCACGCCAAAAGCGGGGACTTTTGGTCAACATCAAAGAGTCCATGTCCTCCCCGACGCCAGGAAATCTCTGCCGGACAATCAGAAAATCTGTCCGTACTACGGCATCTTTGAGGAAAAAGCCTAACTGATCAAGTCTGCCATCAAGTATTAAGCAGGAGTCTGAAAGTTGCCAGAAAGTTCTAATTGTAATGTTTGTTTTTATTGAATAAATTTTTTTAAACCATAAATATAATTTTAAGACTCTAAAATTTTGAAAGCAATAAATGGTTTATAGTCCGATACCATTTAAACATAGATCAAGGGTGTCCAAACTTATCCACAAAGGGTCCGGTGTTCTCGAGGTCTCACAAGGTGATCTCACCAAGATGACCTCACTTCAGAATTGAAACAATGTGCAATCTTTTTATTTTTTTTAATTTATTTTTTTTGGATCAGTGGTTGAAACAGGTGGAAGGTGTGGCTACTGCTTGGTTGAAGTGAAAACCGGCACCCACACCGGCCCTTTGTGGGATAAGATTGGACACCCCTGAGAGAGATGCTTATTTAAACAGTCAATTCAAGTCTGTAATGGTAACACGTACACAAAATGCAACATAGAAGTCAGTCTGTACAATAAGCACCTCAATCTTGTATTTACAAAAAAAACAATTGAGCTCATTTCCTAGGTGTGGAAAAACGCATGCAGCTATGCTGGTTCTAACTTTTGGCGTGCATACCATGAAGGTAGCTGTGTGGAATCGAGCCAATTTGGGGTGTTAGTATTTACATCATGTGCATTCTGCACTTGACTTTAAGCATTTTTTTTTTTTTTTTTTCTCGGGTAGCTGTAGCAAATCAAGTTTCACAATGTGGCATGATGATGCAGTTTTATTTACTGTGAAGTGCTCCAGCTATCGCAGGGGTCGGAAATCTTTGCCAGTCAAAGTCCGGCTGATTTAAAAGGATTTTGGTAACATTTTTAAATGTTCATGTTTTTGGGTCGGCTCAAATATAGAAGTCACAAGATTTGGCGGATGTTGAAGAATGCATATAATTTTAAGTGTGTTTGGGTTGTCACTTGAGAATGAATTTCAGGATGGATCTCTAAGATTTGAGCTGAACCTTATTTATTATTGCTAAGTAATTTGAAAAATAATACATTTCCAGTTTATGTGCACTGGTCAACTTCCAGAAATGCATTCGGAGAAGAATGACCAGACTGGTTTAAACTGACTAGAAGGCTATGATTTGTTTAACCACTGATTACAGACATGTTGAGCGGAATGCAGTTCACATGAGGCGGCGTGCTTCCCCCACTGGTCAAGTTTTAGTCAATCTGCCCAGGCACACTAGACTCGGTTGACAGTGTCTACTGTCTGCCTGAACATATGACCAGCTAATCCAGCATCAATATTCAGGACAAGATAAATGAGAAAAATCCCCCCATCATGTTTGATGCAAACGTGTCTTGACCTACAGGTCTTTCTCAAAAAATTAGCATATTGTGATCAAGTTCATTATTATCTGTAATGTACTGCCAAACATTAGACTTTCATATATTTTAGATTCATTACACACAACTGAAGTAGTTCAAGCCTTTTATTGTTTTGATATTGATAATTTTTGCAAAAAAAAGTAAAGAAAAAACAAAAATTAGCATATTTCAGCCAACCAATAAAGTGTTAATACAAAAAAGTCAACCTTCAAATGATTATGTTCAGTTATGCACTCAATACTTGGTCGGGAATCCTTTTGCAGAAATGACTGCTTCAATGAGGTGTGGCATGGAGGCAATCAGCCTGTGGCACTGCTGAGGTGTTATGGAGGCCCAGGATGCAGCCTTAAGCTCATCCACAGTGTTGGGTCTGGTGTCTCTCAACTTTCTCTTCACAATATCCCACAGATTCTCTATGGGGTTCAGGTCAGGAGAGTTGGCAGGCCAATTGAGCCCAGTAATACCATGGTCAGTAAACCATTTAGCAGTGGTTTTGGCACTGTGAGCAGGTGCCAGGTCGTGCTGAAAAATGAAATCTTCATCTCCATAAAGCTTTTCAGCAGATGGAAGCATGAAGTGCTCCAAAATCTCCTGATAGCGAGCTGCATTGACCCCGCCCTTGATAAAACACAGTGGACCAACACCAGCAGCTGACATGGCACCCCAGACCATCACTGACTGTGGGTACTTAACACTAGACTTTTGGCATTTCCTTCTCCCCAGTCGTCCTCCAGACTCTGGCACCTTGATTTCCGAATGACATGCAAAATTTGCTTTCATCCGAAAAAAGTACTTTGGACCACTGAGAACCACTTCTCTGGTTCAAAAGTGGCTTGACCTGGGGAATGCGGCACCTGTAGCCCATTTCCTGCACACGCCTGTGCACAGTGGCTCTGGATGTTTCCACTCCAGACTCAGTCCACTGCTTCCACAGGTCCCCCAAGGTCTGGAATCAGCCCTTCTCCACAATCTTCCTCAGGGTCCGGTCACCTCTTCTGGTTGTGCAGCGTTTCCTGCCACACTTTTTCCTTCCCACAGACGTCCCACTGAGGTGGCTTGATAGAGCACTCTGGGAACAGCCTATTCGCTCAGAGATTTCTTTCTGTGTCTTACCCTCTTGCTTGAGGGTGTCAATGATGGCCTTCTGGACAGCAGTCAGGTCGGCAGTCTTACCCATGATTGCGGTTTTGAGTAATGAACCAGGCTGGGAGTTTTTAAAAGCCTCAGGAATCTTTTGCAGGTGTTTAGAGTTAATTGGTTGATTCAGATGATTAGGTTAATAGCTCGTTTACACTACCTGAACATGATATGCTAATTTTTTGAGATAGGAATTTTGGGTTTTCATGAGCTGTATGCCAAAATCATCAGCATTAAAACAATAAAAGACCTGAAATATTTCAGTTGGTGTGCAATGAATCTAAAATATATGAACGTTTAATTTTTATCAGAACATTACAGAAAATAATGAACCTTATCACAATATGCTAATTTTTTGAGAAGGACCTGTATATCTTTATGAATTGTGCTGTTGTCAAGTAATTGGTTGATTTGATAACTGGGAGTGGTATGTATTACCTGTTCCTATTAAATTGGCCAGTAAGTGTAGTTTTAAATCTGGTCTGTGCATAGACCTGTGATATAAACACTTTGGTTATGTTACTTTTATAATAAGAAATTAGGTGGGATGTTGGCGCAGTGGTTAGCATGTCCGACTCACGGCAAGAAGACCTGGGTTCGGGTCCCAGACTCGGGCATTTCTGTATGGAGTTTGCATGATCGTGTGTTTCCATGGGTTCTTCTGGGTTCTCCGGTTTCCTCACACAGACCAAAAACATGCACAGTAGGCTAACTGGCTGTTCCAAATCTCCCGTATGTGCGAGGTTGAATAGGTGTGTGTGTGTGTGTGTGTGTGTTCCCCTGTGATGGACTGCTCACCAGGCCATGGTGTACCCTGTCCTTGCACAGAGGGCTGAGATGGACACCAGTCTCCATGCAAGCCTAACTGGGATTAAGTGGCTTAGAAAATGAATAAATGAATAAAAATCTGATTAATCATTAGACTGTGATCGAATATTTTCCTTTCTTCCCCTGCAGTAGTATCTGTTAGATTGTAATAATGATAGCTCTTCACACACAGATTACGATGTGTATTACTGGAAAACCTGAAAAAACAGCCATGTCATTTGTTATTTTTCTTTTGTTTCCTAACTGACATATGTAGCATCCGTTTTTAATGAGATCAACCAGCCTTCCTTAAGTGCAGAGAAGGACTGGGACCACGATATTTCTTTGTGCCTTTCAATGTTTCTTCTTTCTTTGTGCAATTCAAGGGAGTCTTTCCTTGGCATAGTGCTCTCGGTTGCTCCGGCAGACATGCTTGTAAAACATATTCAAACCAAATTTTATATGATGATCTTCAACTTGCATGATATCATGGCTGGCTTTGGTACTGGCCCTCTGTGGCGGTGTAATAGTCCTCCATCACACTTTGCATATAGTCAAATGTTGGTCGCTCTTCTGGTTTTGCCTTCCAGCATGACATCATGATCTCATACAGTTCGGATGGGCAGTTATCCGGACACTGCATGCGGTAGCCACGCTGCACTCGTGCCATCACCTCACTGTTGCTTAGACCTGTGATGGTGAGAAGACATATCAGGACTTTCAGACACTGATTTAAAATGGGTATTGTGCTTATGTTTATGAATCCATAACATCAAAATTTTCATCCTGACGTTTTTGATATTTAAATTGTACTTAGTGACTTGGAAATGTATGTGTAATATGTAAATACCAACCAACAATAACTTTAAAACCCCCGAAAGTCTTATTACAGTGGAATCTATCAGGGAGTCGGCAGCAGATGAGGAGAAATGAGCAGGAGAAATGACCTACTGTAAGGTGTGTGTGTGTGTGTGTGTGTGTGGGGGGGGGGTGATCTGATCTGAGATGCCGGACCTAGTACAAGAAAGGTATGACAAACCAGAAACAAATTCAGACACCAAGGACTCACTGATGCGCCCTGCAAAGTGAAGGCTTGCATGTGTGGTCTGATTCCACAGAAGAGCAGAATGCCATGTTTGACTCCGGTCGACTAGTGAAAGTGCCTACAATGGGTATGTGAGCATCACTACTATACCATAGATCAGAATCACTCTTTCTTTTTCATCATGTAAAGATGGATAAATAGATCCTTTAATAATCTGAGGGAAATTCCGAGTTCAGCAATATTTACAGTAAACAGCACAAACTTATGCTCTACAAAAGGTAAAGATAAAAAAAATTAAAACTTAATGTAGACATGGTTAAAACGATAAGCATTGTGCGTGTATATAAGTGGGTATCTAATTGTGAGAAAATATTAATTTAAGGTGGACATTAAAAAAAAAAAAAAAATGTTGGTTGCACTGTTATGGTGCAAATTCGTCATCTGAGAAGAAGGTCTATCTGCCATTTGAATGAGTTGGTAGATAGACCTTGATAATTCTCAGTTGACGACTTGACAGTCTAGTGCAGGGGTTGGAAATCTTTGCCATTCAAAGAGCCATTTGGACCCGTTTTCCACATTAAAGAAAACACTGGGAGCCACAAATCCCTACAATATCTATCCCACGAAGCGAGGGACGGGGTTCAGCCAGATGTATTAACGGGTTGGGTAGCCGACCACGCCCTTGGATCTTCTGTTTCTTTATTCGTTATATTAATGTTATTTTGTCATAGTTTTAATTTACAAAAACGACAGCAACACAGAAAAGTATATGAAAACTTATTTTAAGAAGGAGAACCCTCAATCCCACCAACATGCCCTCCGTGGAAGAGGAAGACCCTGGGGGTTCGGATGGGGGTCCGCCCATCACTGGAGTGGAAGTCGCTGGGGTTGTCAAAAAGCTCCTCAGTGGTCGAGCGCCAGGGTTGGACGAGATCCGCTGGAATATCTCAGGGCTCTGGATGCTGTAGGACTGTCTTGGTCGACACGTCTCTGCAACATCGCGTGGTCATCGGGAGCTGTACCTCTGGATTGGCAAACTGGGGTGGTGGTCCCGATTTTTAAGAAGGAGGGTGTGTTCCAATTATCGGGGAATTACACTCCTCAGCCTACCTGGGAAAGTCTATGCAGGGGTACTAGAGAGGAGGATCCGACCGATAGTCGGATTCAGGAGGAACAATG
Organism: Plotosus lineatus; assembly: GCA_024760905.1. Lineage (NCBI taxonomy): Eukaryota > Metazoa > Chordata > Actinopteri > Siluriformes > Plotosidae > Plotosus > Plotosus lineatus. The sequence continues at coordinate 7,042,486 of CM045745.1, read as the reverse complement.
TGGTTTTTGTCCTGGCCGTAGCACTCTTGACCAACTCTATACGCTCCACAGGATTCTGGAGGGGGCATGGGAGTTTGCCCAATCTGTCCACAGGTGCTTTGTGGATTTGGAGAAGGCTTTCGACCGTGTCCCTTGAACAATCTTGTGGGGCGTGCTCAGAGAGTACGGCGTTCCGGACCCGTTGCTTCGAGCCATTCGGTCGCTGTATTACCGGAGCCAGAGTTTGGTCCGTATTGAATTTACCAGTCGATCTACGTTCCAACCCTCACCTATGGTCACGAGCTTTGGGTAATGACCGAAAGAACAAGATCACGGATACAAGCGTCTGAAATGAGCTTCCTTAGCCAGGTGGCGGGGTTCTCCCTTTAATCCCATAGCAAACTTCTGTGGTGACATCAAAAATGCAGCTTCTGAGGCAAAACTCAGAAATTCAGAAGATCTGTGGAATGTAGTCCGATCAGCTTGAGCTGAAAAACCACTATTTTACATTAAAAAAAAAAAAAAAAAAAAGTCTGTAAAAATACTGTATTCACTTTTTTTCAATTGCTTTAAGGCAGGGTCCCAAAACTTTTCATCGCCGCGAACCGGTCAACGCTTGACAATTTTACCACGGACCGGGGTGGGGGGGCATTGTTTATTGTAAATATAATTTATTTATATAAAATAATAATACGTAATAATAAGCAGTTCATGAATGTTATTTTTCAACAGCTGAACTAAAGTTGGTTGGGAAGTAGAGCTTGAACTTTTCTAAATAAATAAATAAATAAACACAGGTGATGGTGCACCAGCTGGAAGAACGAATGCTCAGGCTCAGTCTCACCCAAAATCCCCGCTATTGTTTGAAACATGTCCAACTCGCCTCTGTTCACACGCTGTCCCCTTGTGGGTTACATTTTAGCACTCAAATGACCGACATGTAACCGAGAGAATCTGGTCATATTTCAAAATAAGATTTTTCAAAAAATAAAGATCTTTCAAACTTGGATAATAAATAAAACGGAAATAATGAATTATTTCCTCTGTGGACCGGTGGCTGGGGACCCCTGCTTTAAGGAATAACGCATGTAATATTTCTTTGTGTTTTGATTTAGATTAGAATGTGTCGTGTTCCCAATGCATTTGTGTGTTTGAAAAAACCTATTATAAAGGTTTTGAGCTTTATTCACTTTTTTTTTTTTTTTTTTTTTTTAACACTGCTATTATTGAGAACACAACTATATATAAACATTGTTAGAGATCAACTACGCCCCTTCATGACAATGGTGTTCTACAACCCCTGGCAAAAATTATGGAATCACCAGTCTCGGAGGATGTTCATTCAGGTGTTTAATTTTGTTAACTGGATGAAAGATCACTTTGCCCAATGCAGTCGCGATTCATCACTGAATATGACTTTCATCCGGTCATCCACAGTCCACGTTTGCTTTTCCTTGGCCCACTGTAGCCTTGTTTTTGATGATGGCTTTCATTTAAATTTTCTGTCTATACAATCCCATTTCCTTTAGGCATTTTCTCCAGTTTCCTCCCATTTGCTCCCCATTTGTTTTGCTGTACATTTTCTGTTTCCAAGACATATTGCTTGAAGTTTTCTGTCTTGACACTTTGATGTCTTCCTGGGTCTACCAGTATCTTGCCTTTAACAACCTTCTCATGTTGTTTGTACTTGGTCCAGATTTTAGACACCGCTGACTGTGGACAACCGACATCTTTTGCAACATTGCGTTAACATTTACCTTCTTTAAGAAATTTGATAATCCTCTCCTTTGTTTGAATTGACATCTCTATGTTGGAGCCATGATTCATGTCAGTCCACTTTGTGCAACAGGTCTCCAGGGTGTGATCACTCCTGTTTAACTGCAGACAAATGATCAGACAAATCTGATGCCGGTGTTAGTTTTGGGAATGGAAATTTACAGGGTGATTCCATATTTTTGTCCTCAAATTGAGTCATTCCATAATTTATTACCCGCTTGCTCTAAAAAAACCTGTTACGTCGACCACTTTTTTTTTTTAATTGATTTCTTTTAGTGTTTCTTCAGTGACTTCAGTTTTGTGTCATGTCTGTGATCTGTTTTGTTTTTTTGTTTTTTTTTTCTTGCAAAATTAAACAACTGAATGAACATCCTCCGAGACTGATTCCATAGTTTTTGCCAGGAGTTGTATAATGGCAGTCACCTTTCACAGTGGAATAATGTGTCCTGCCACAGTGCAACAAATGTTCAGGAATAAATTGAAAATCATCCTCTAAATTCCCCATCTGTAGGATCTGCTAGATTAAAAAAAAAAAAAAAAAAAAAAAAAGTCCAAACCATGGAGCTCAAACCTTGCAACTTACAGGAATTAAAGGATGTTCTGTTATTGTTTTGGTGTTCAATACATCCTCAGAGGTCTCCTGAAGGCCATGCATTCATAATACTGTACAGAGCCATTTTACCAGCATCATTAGGACTCTTTTTTTTGCCACTAGAGAGCAGCACACACCACTTGGTATTTGAATCTGTTTACTAGAGTACTGGTTTCCAACCCTGGTCCTGGCAATGTTCTGCAGATTTTAGTGTTTCCTACTCCAAACAATTCATTCCTTTTTTTTGAACCACCTAAATCTAATTAGGATGGTGGGGAGGTTGGCACCTGTCGCAAGGCAACACGTATAGAACCATTCACATTCACACCTACGGCCGATTTGGAATGCCCCATTCGCCCACTGTGCATGTTTTTGGATCGTAGGAGGAAACCAGAGTATCTGGAGGAACTTCACACAAACATGGGGAGAGCATGCAAACTCCACACAGAAACAACCAAGCCTGGGAATTGAACCCAGGACCTTGCTTTGAGGCGGACGTGCTGACCACTAAGCCACCGTGCCACCCACGCCTAACAATTCTAAATCATCAGTGAATAATAGAATGTGTCGACTTTATATTGTGGCAGTGGTGGCGTAGTAGTATAGGGCGCTGGATCGCTGATCCAAAGGATGGGGGTTCGAGTCCCATTCTCCACAAGGTTGTCACTGTTCCCCAGTACAGCTAATTGGGTTATCAAAGGCTGGCCATGTCTCTCACCGTCTATGATGTGAGGCATGTAAAAGAACCATTGCTGACTTTTGATAAGAGGAGCTGCAAAGCCGTCAGCGTGTTTTCACCCTGCGATGGCCTGGCAAGCTGTCCAGGGTGTACTCTGCCCTCGCCCTGAGTAGGCTGGGATGGACACCAGCCTCCCCGCAACCCTAATTAGGATTTAGCGGTTACGGAAGTGAGTATTGTTATTTATAATTGTGCATTATTGACCAGGTTAAGCATTAACGGAATTAGGACAGGACATGCTCCAAGGCTGTGCGCTCAACAATAAAGTTCTTTCGAACCTTTTATCGGTGAAAATGAAATTTCAGTTAAAATCACAGGCTGATTTCAGCATATACAGTACTGTGCACTCTGATACGAATACCTTTTTCTATCTGTTCTGTTATGCAAAATAGCAACGGGACCTGACACAAGTGAATTAGGGAAGTGGTTGAGGAATGAGACGGTAAAGACTCACTCACCTGTGTAAGGGATTTTCCCATAGGTGACAATCTCATAGATAAGGATGCCAAACGACCACATATCTGATTTGATAGTGAATGATCCATAATTTATCGCTTCTGGAGCAGTCCATTTAATGGGGAATTTCGCTCCTAAGAGAAGACACACATTGACATTTTGTTAGTATTCAAAAATAACGTGCTTTTCAGTTTGTTGTACACGTGATCAATCTTTATGAAACTGGCAGCAAACGCTGCAATTGCGCCATTGTTCCTCCCTTCCCTCATCACTCTGTCCTTTCCTTATTCATCCATTCATCGCTCCAGGGGTAATTTTAGTGTATCCAGTCCTCCCAGTGTACAGAGGAAACCCCGATAGTGGAGCGATGACGCAGCAATACCCTTGTAGTTGTACCATTTCAGTGGGATATAAGGCTCTATCTGCTGATACCTTCTCTGGCTGAATATTCATTTTCCTCAATGACCCTCGCCAGGCCAAAATCAGCAATCTTGCAGAGCAGGCTGTCATTGACGAGGATGTTTGCAGCTCTCAAGTCTCTGTGAATGTAGTTCTTCTTTTCGATGTACGCCATGCCTTCTGCAATCTGACACACAACAAACCAGTTCCCTTATACAGTTCATCACTTCTAGTGAAGCTGAACGCCGGAGTTCTGCTTTCGGCTGATTACACACACACACACACACACACACCATGCATCACAGGAAGTCTCAGTTCTCTTAAAATATTTATGTAATTCTCAGAATATCAAACACCTGTTATAAACAGCACTGTTTTGCTATATGTTGGCATTTGAGTTGCAGCGGACGTGTAAGGTGTGATCATACATACTTGAGCTCCAAAGTCAATCAGTTTAGGTAGGTGTATTTTTCTGCCTGGTGGACTTTTCAGAAAATCCAACAGGCTTCCTAACAGTAAAGAACAAAGAATGCAAATAGGGTTAGCATGCACATATGAACGATTCTAAACAATCCGAAAAGTGTGTGACACGTGTGTAAACAACACAAATATCCTGTTTAGCTTGAAAAGATTCATTCATTTTCTGAACCGCTTATTCCTAATTAGCTTGCCAGGCCATCGCAGGGCCGTATTCTGGTATAATCGTATTTTAAATTAGAAAATGAAATCCGATAAGAACATTACGAGTTATTAATACTAGTATATACAGATAACTGCGCTGTGTACCATTAGCCATGAATTCAGTGATGATGTAGATGGGCTCTGTTTTGGTAACCACGGCATAAAGGCGGACAAGACGGTCATGCTGTAGCGATTTCATCAAGTTAGCTTCCTGCAGAAATGCCTCGACTGTCATGCTGCCTGGCTTCAGGGTCTTCACTGCCACTTTGGTACTGTTGTTATATAGTGCTTGAGAGAGAGAGACAGAGAGAGAGAGAGAGAGGGAGGGGGAGGGGTCTGAATATTCAATTACTGTAATTCTTTCATATCCAAATACACTTTGGAAAGCGAATAGTGGAAAGTGTCACCCAACAGATGTGGAAATGTGCTAATAATAGATTTGTTTTGAAAATCTTCCAAGTAAAACAGAACTAAAACCTCAGGTTTGAAAGGAAACAGGAAACTGTGATGATATTTTATTATCATTTTATTTTATAAAAAAAAAGGAAGTTATTAATGGTTCCAGAATCATTCACACACGCATACTCACCGCAGCCATCAGGCGCAGGGGGGGGGGGGGACTAACCAGTGTCTCTCCCCCAAGCCCGGAGAAATGCAGAGGGTTGCGACAGGAAGGGCATCCGGCGTAAAACTTTTGCCAAAATACAAAATGCAAACCGTAAAGACTCACCTAACCAGACTTCACCAAACTGACCAGCTCCAAGTCTTTTAGTCATATGAAGAGATTTTTTGTCAATTTCCCAAGCATCTTCATCCCACTGGACTGCGTTTTCGGGTTTTACGCATGCTTTACCTAATCGCCGACATAAACCACTGGGCTGTTCTAAAAACAGATACACGAGTGTGTAAGTACCAGCACAGTCATAAAAACTCCAGTCTTGATAACCACTTCTAGAATCTGCATGATCTGCATCTGAACTCGATGTGTAATCTTTGCACGTCATTTACATTCTGTAATCGGACCTGCAGGGGTTGTTCTCTGACGAGGCTAAAAACATCCGAGACAGAATAATTCGCCAGATTTAGGTGAATTCTGTTAGTGTTTTATAATCCATTTAAATGTTTTTTTTTTTTTTTTTTGTTTTTTTTTAAAAGACAGTCATGCTACCGTGTGCCAGTCGTACAATAATCGTTCACCTTCTCTTATGACAACAATGTAATACTTAATTTATCCGATGGCAAAGATGCAATACCAAGAATTATCTGACGGCTTTTCTACCAATTAGAAATGAGAAAATATCAAGTAAGAATAATTAAATCATTTATTTTCTGAACTGCGTAATCTTAATTAGGGTCACGGGGAGGCTGGCACCCATCATAGCCAAATCTGGGTGAAGGCAGAATACACCCTTACAGCTCACCAGGCCATCGCAGGGAAGAAACGCGCCAAAGACTATGCAACCTTCTCTTGATGAAGTCAGCAATGGTTGTTTTACACCTCTCACCACAGACAGTAGGAGACATGGCCATGCTTTAATAACCCTTAATTAGCTGCACCGGGGGACAGCAGTGTTGACCCAATGATAGTGGGGCTTGAACCCGGATGTTGGGATCAGTAATACAGCACCCTACCATCGGGCCACCACTGAACCTAAATGAATAAAAATGATGTGTGATTCGAAATTAGGTGGAAATTAAAGCGAAAACCAATCCAAGCAGAAGCTTTCTTGAGAAAAACATTTCGAAAGAAATTACAGTATTACGCAAAAGTCTTAGCTGAGGGTTTTTGTGAGTATTAACAATGCCACGGATTTTATTTTAGTGTGTATGTTAGCAAGTTATTACAAAAACTTTACATGTTTCTTACAAAAATATAATGAGGGCTGCTGTGATTTACATGAAAATAATGAATGAAGTGTGACAGTCAGCATTTCCAGGAGAGCTGTGGCTGGTTCTGTAAGTCACTCGGTATATCCTGGACTTGTAAAACTGCAGAAACTGGACCTGAGGCTAGTCTATATTTAAACAAAACATCATCACACCTAATATTGAATTTTTCATTTATTAGTGTTTACTGTGCTTTATAGAATTTTTATGTGGCGATCCTTCACTCAATATCATTATTTATATGTACATCTTTGTTCTACACCATTCTGTTGCATGTGCCTAAAACTTTTGCACATTATTTATTAAAAATACAATTTTTTTGGAGAATTAATTACGTAAAGAATATAGAGTTTTATGAATATCACTTCTGAGTCAAGTCGGATATTAATGTTATTGTAAATGTACATGTAAATAAAAGTCACTTTAAGTGTTTACATACTCTCATAGTGCACAATGAGTTCATCTAATGTTCTGAAGGTGATTCTTGGAGAGATGTAAAAGCCTCCATTTTCCAAAAGGCGAATCTTATAATGCTTTACCACATCCGATCCATTCGGATTCACATCTCTTATTGACATGGAGTAACTTCCTGCACATAAAACAGGTGTGTTTTGAAGCAAAAGATGCAAACAGGCACAATGACTACTCAGCATTACGATTGTTTCTATCGGAGTTTGATAACAACAACAACATCAACAACAGATTGATGAACATCTGAGTTGTTAGAATAATCCTTTTATTGTGTGTATGTGTCAGGGTGAGTGGATGCGCATTGCAAACCTGCAGTTGTTTCACTCTGACGTATAAGGAAAGCACCGGGTTTATTGGCAGGAGACAGCAGGTTCCGCTCAGCTGTAATTCTACTGATGTTCTTAAAGTACCATCTGTAAAAATAAAAGATATAAGAACATGGAGAGTGTGTATAGAAGAGAAGAGAGAGAGAGAGAGAAGAGAGAGTTTCTACATTTATCTTTCATTCATTCATTTCCTTAGCCGCTTAATTTTAATTATGGGTGCGGAGAGACTGTTTTCCATTTCAGCTGACTGTGGGAGAGAGCAGGATACACTCTGGACACCACAGGGCAACACACACACACACACACACACACACACACACACACACACACACCCACCTCGGGGTGATTTGGGACAACCAATTAGCCTGTCAATCAGAAAAAAATGAAACCCAACAAATAAAAATAACTAATTTCTATTGAAAGGTTGACTCATTTTAAACTTAAAGTTTATTAGTGACAGTTATTAAATATAAATATCAGAACTTGATGTAAAGTCCACTGAGGCTGACTACAGAGTGTTTGAGTCGAATGTGTACTGATTACAAAACGTTAACATACGGTTAATGTTCATTCATTTTTTTGAGCCACATAATCTTAATTAGGGTCACAGGGAGGCTGGTGCCCATCTCAGCCAACTCTGGGTGAGGAAAGGGTACAGCCTGGACAGCTCACCAGGCCAATCAATGGGCCAATACTCACACTCACACCTATAGGCGATTTGGAATAGCCAATTACCCTACTATGCATGCTTTTGGACAGTGGGAGGAAACCGAAGCACCCAGAGGAAACCCACACAAGCGCGGGGAGAACATGCAAACTCCACACAGAAACACCAGAACTGGGAATTGAACCCAGGACCTTCTGGCCGTGAGACAGACGTAATAATCACTATGTCACCATGGTTAATGTTCAGAATCGAAATGACATGAATATGAAGAATTTATAATTTGATTGCTAAAGGAAGCCACACGCCTCGCGTCGTGAATATTATGGGATATGGGAAGGATATTTCTGAACTGGGAAAATTCATTAAAAGTGCAGTTCATTTTCTGTAACCGCTTAATCCTAATTAGGGTTGCGGGGAGGCTGACGCCCATCCCAGCCAACTCCAGGCGAGGGAAGAGTACACCCTGGACAGCTCGCCAGGCCATCACAGGGTGGCAACACACTGACGGCTTTGCAATTACTCCCGTCAAAAATTCATTAAAAGTTTAAATTGGCAAATCAATCAGGCACAATTTTTTTCAGACTTTTGTTCTTGGCGGTTTCACAAATGCCAAATTCCATGTTTCTGGTGTGAAAACTATATTAATTTTACCAGACATGGACATAGGAGGTTCAGATTTAAAGCCCTCCACCTGTGTACATCATATTTGCAATAACAGCAGACATGATCTTACATACACTTTCTGTATTTCTATTAATTTTTTTAATGTGTGTTCATCTTCAGTTTTTTTATAGTAATAAATAATTCCATTGTTTATTTGCCCAGCACATGATACTCTATTTAATTTACTTATATTTCTGTCACCGTTGTATTCTTTCATTTTCTATGGCGACCTAAGAAACATGGCGGGGCCGGTCACGTAGTGGTTAGGATGCCGCGCTCATGATTCGGGAGGTTGTGTGTTCATATCCCAGTTAGATCCTCACTGTGCTAACCACAACTTAACCACAACTGTGTCTCTGTTCACCCAGCAGTATAAATGGGAACCAGTAAAAATATACTGGGAAGGTAACCTGTGATGAACTAGCGTCTCATCCAGGAGGAGTTGAACTCCTGGTCGCTTCACGCTACGGAAACCGGGGATAAGCACCAGTCCGATGAGCCACTATGGCTCGGGTGTAAAAAGCCCAAAAGAACTTTACCGAAAAAAATCTGCATCCATTCATTTTATTTATGACAATTTGTGTGATAACTAGTTAATTTCATTTGTCCTTCATTTAAAGTTATTTTTATTATTAAACGATTAATACTATTGATAACCAGATAATTATTTCAAGATTTTCATCCATTAAAACTTTAGTTTACTGTGATTTTTGATTTGAGTAGATTTTTATTATATTAATAAGGGGCAGTACGGCGGCAAAGAGGTGAGGTCCAGGAACCTTAGTAGAATTAAGTGGTTTGGTAAATAAATGAATGAATGAATGACATAATTAATATGAGCTCTCGAGATAACAAAACAATAGTGTAGTCCATAATAATAAGCGATTCATCACAGCATCATTCAGTGAAGCAGGAGAATATCGATCATAGTGTCACATTTCTCCTAAATCGAGGTCTGACACAGGCTGAAATAGTCTTGTTATTACATACAATATAATTTACCTTTATCTGTTCATCCATTTAAGCTTACCATACCGCTCCATCACACACACACACACACACACACACACACACACACACACACACACACACACACACATGCTCGCTTAGACCTAAGGTCAATTTGGAACAGTCAGCTCAATATGGATGTCTTTGGACTGTAGGAGAAAACCGGAAAACCCGGATGAGACCCATACATGCACAGGAGAACATGCAACACCCTCACGGAAATGTGTTAAAATAAACTCAATCAAAAAAGAAACTTCACACTCGTTTGGTGGTCGATAAATTGAACAGAGGAAAACAAGGATCGGAAATCATGATTTTATTTCATTTTTTAAAAATTAATGATGGTGCACCATGAAAATCAAGTTCATCATTTCATCAGTTCCACCGAAAATGCCACGGGAACACAAGAGAGTAAAAATGGCAGTTGCAAACTTGATGACTTAATGTCAATAGCGATTACGTATGGTTAGGGCAGTTATACGACCTCTAAACAATTCATTCCGAGTGGATGTTGTAGTGACGAATCAATGTCGCAAATGACGTAAGATGATTTGACGGTCCTCTGCTTGTGACATCACGCGTGGTCTTCCTGAACGAGGTCGGTCTGCTGTGGTGCCTGTATGTGGGAGACGTTTCCGTAGATCATGGATAGTCCGTCGACTGCATCCCATAGCTCAGGCAACGTCAGTGATGGACATTCCCGTATTCAGCATTCCAATGGCACGTTCATGTTGAATGCTTGAGTCGTGGCATTGAAAATCACCAAGTAATTGTCAGGGAAGACTTGGTTTTCCAATTAGTCCCACTGTCGTGCTAACTTGAGCAAAAATGCACATGTCTTACAAGGTCACATGACTAGAAAAACGAGAAACCACACTTTTCCCTGAATGTGTGCTCGCATGTGCTTCGTGCATGTACACGTGGAAGTTGTTGTGTGACAACAACTGTGTCTTTGTCAACGTACTTACCCCTAACAATAACGATAATAATTTTGTACAAAGTTTCAAGAAGATATTTAGCAATTTATGAGTGTGAAGTTTCTTTTTTGACTGAGTATATTAAAGGTGATTAAAAATAATAATATAGCCCTGAAAAATGACTTACTCTTTGGATTCCATGCTCTCATCTAGCTCAACATAATTGGACGGTATTAATCCTACTTTTCCAGACGAAAGAGATTTGGCTTTCCACCACTCATTTTTTCTAACGGATGGATAAAACACACACACAGCATTGACCACACTTGACAGTCATAGAAAAAAAAAATGAATTAAATGAACTTTCATTGTGTGTATGTGTTCTTATCATGAATGATTAAAGTATTATATATTGATTTATAGTGTGCACTTTATACTCACTCGTCCAGTATTATGAATTTCTCTCCTTTTTTTAACGTTAGCTCATTTTTATTATCGGATTTGTAAGGGAATAAGGCAACGACAATTTTGCTGTTCCTGGCAGCAGCTGTGGATACATTAGCACAACATGTTTAGTATAAAAAACAAAAAGTTGATAGAAAATTTAGGTGCTATGCACAATTTGTTATCTCAGTTTAGCTCATTCACTTTCGGAACCACTTAATCCTAATTAGGATCACACAGAGGCTGGCACTAATCTCAGCCAACTTCTGGGCAATTTAATGCTAATGAAGGAATGAATGCTGAACAAAAGGATTGCGCATTAAAATGAAAACAAACATTTATATACCTCACAAAAGTAGATTCTGAATATTTTACGAACACCTTAATTCATTCAATCATTCATTTTCCAAACCATTTAACCCTGATTATGGTCCCAGGGTGGCTGGTACTCATCTCAGCTGACTCTGTGTGAGGGCATGATACACCCTGAACAGCCCGCCAGGCCATCGTAGGACAGAAACACGATGATAGCAACTCAATGGAATACTCTTTATGAATGACCATATTGGGTCTTTTACATTCTCTCACCACAGGCAGTGAGACACATAGCTGGCCTTTGATAACCCAGTTAGCTGCACTCGTTGGTATGGGGGGGGTTTACATAGTGACAACTCAGTGATAGTGGGGCTAGAACCTTCAGATCAGTAAGCCAGAACCTTAATCACTAATCACTTAATCACTGCCCTTACAATCTTAGTTGTTTTTTGCAAATATAGAAAAAGATTCAATCCAGTGCCCAGCACACAACTAAACCTGTGACAGAAGCATGTTTACCACTGTGTTATATGACCTTTCGTTTTTTTCTCTACACTTTAAATCATTTAGCAAACAACGGTACTATTTGTTGTAGGTTTGCAATTAGAAGCTTTGTCCATTCCTGCTTGATACAAGACTTCAGCTGCTCAACATCCCCATATCATCACAGAGGCAGTGACAGACTGAGTTTCCCGTACATCAAAGCCCATGTGGCTATATTTGTCACAGTAGGATAGAGGTTTATAGTAGTTCACCCTCAGGACTTCAAGGTTACACGCATGCAACAATGGCTTTTGACATCTACAACACATTCCTTTTCAAGTGACGAACAATTCCCTCTTGAATTTTGACCCCAAAAATTTGACCTTCCTTGCCTGCAAGCAACAAGCAGGTGCAGTATTGCACTAGTGGATGAGCTGATGGTTTACTGATCCAGTAGTCAGCAGTTCAATCCCTACTCTCACCAATGTTGGGCCATTGAGCAAGTCCATTAACCCACAATTACTCAGTTGTGTTAAAGCAGCTGATAATTGTAAGTTGCTCTGTATAAGAGTGTCTGCCAAATGCTGTAAATGTTAAGCAGATGACCACCTTTAGTTGATTCTTTACCGTCTACCAATTACTTTAGGACTATTACTTAAATACTTTGTTTAACTTTGTCACAAAATATGTTGCAGGCATCAGATTTTAACTTGGTTTATATTTATGAAATACAATTATGTGGATCAGTGCTAATGTGATCAGGGAGACTGGTAGGAAAGTACTTGGTGTGTCGTCTGGAAGAAAAGTAGATGAGGAGACTTGGTGGTGAAATGAGGAAGTGCAGGAGTGTGTACAAAAGAAGAGGTTAGCTAAGAAGAAGTGGGACATAGAGAGGACCAAAGAGAGTAAACAGGAGTACAGGGAGACACAGCGTAAGGCAAACGTAGTGGTGTCAAAGGCCAAACAGAGGGTGTATGATGACTTGTATGATTGGTTGGACAGTAAGGAGGGAGAAAATGATTTATACAGGTTGCACAGCAGAGAAATAGAGTTGGGAAGGACGTGCAGCAAGTTAGAGTGATTCAGGACAGGGTGTGAAATGTATTGACTGATGACAACAGTGTGCTGGGAAGATTGAAAGAGTACTTTGAAAAACTGATGAATGAGGAAAATGAGAGAGTAAAAAGAGTAGAAGAGGTGACTGTTCAGGACCAGGAAGTAACAAAGATTAGTAAGGGTGAACTGAGAAAGGCATCGAAGAGGATGAAGAGTGGAAAGGCGGTTGGTCTTGATGACATCCCAGTGGAGGTATGGAAGTGTCTAGGAGAGGAAGCAGTAGATTTTCTGACAAGAACATTCAACAAGGTCTTAGAGAGTGAGACGATGCCGGAGGAATGGAGGAGAAGTGTGCTGGTGCCCATTTTTAAGAACAAGGGAGACGTGCAGAGTTGTGGCAACTACAGAGGAATAAAGTTGATGAGCCATACGATGAAGTTATGGGAAAGAATAGTGGAAGCTAGACTAAGGGCAGAGGTCAGCATGTGAACAACAGTTTGGTTTCATACCAAGAAAGAACACCACAGATGCAGTGTTTGCCTTGAGGATATCAATAGAGAAGTACAGAGAAGATCAGAGGGAGCTGCATTGTGCTTTTGTGGATCTGGAGAAAGCAAAAGAAAGAAAGAAAGAAAGAAAGAGAGGAACTGTGGTATTGGATGAGGAAGTTTGGAGTTGCAGAGAAGTATGTTAGAGTGGTGGAGGACATGTATAAGAGATGCACGACAGTGGTGAGAGTGGTGAAAGAAGAGGAATGAAGGTTAGCCTCAGTAAAACAGAATACATATGTGTGAACGACAAGGACCCAAGAGGAACGGTGAGGTTACAGGGAGCAGAGATAAAGAAGGTGGAGGATTTTAAGTACTTAGGCTCAACAATCCAGAGCAATGGAGAGTGTGGAAAAGAGGTGAAGAAGCATGTGCAGGCAGGTTGGAATGGTTATTGAAAACTGTCCAGTGTGATGTGTGATAGGAAGGTATCGGCAAGAATGAAAGGAAAAGTGTACAAGACGGTGATGAGGCCAGCGATGTTGTATGGTTTAGAAACAGTGGCACTGAGGAAAAGACAAGAGGCAGAGCTGGAGGTAGCAGAGATGAAAATGTTGGGGTTTTATTTGGGAGTAACGAGGATGGATAGGATCAGGAATGAGTACATCAGAGGGATAACACATATCAGAGGTTTTGGAGATAACGTCAGAGAGGCTAGATTGAGATGGTTTGGACATGTACAGAGGAGGGATAGTGAGTATATTAGTAGTAGGATGCTGAGATCGGAACTACCAGGCAGAAGGACTAGAGGAAGACAAAAGAGAAGATTTATGGTTGTGTTGAAGGAGGACATGAAGGCAGTTGGTGTAAGAGAAGAAGATGCAGAGGGTAGGGTGAGATGGAGGCAGATGATTCGCTGTGGCGTCCCCTGAAGGGAACAGCCGAAAGGAAAAGAAGAAGAAGAAGAAGAAGAAGAAGAAGTAGAATTATGTGAGTCAGCAAAAATACTGAAAAGCTTACTTTGTACTTTTGAAGCGTTTCTGGAAATAAAATTAGTAAATACATATCAGGTAACAAACAGGGTTAGACAACAGTGTGCATGGTGTTAAAGTTCACAAGGGTGAAACAATTTTTTTGTTGCAAAGAGGGGTCACAAACATGTTCCGAGCTTCTATTGAACACCCATATCCCCCGAGGTACAATTCTTCTATAATACCTTAATTTTAAGGTTACATTTTAAAATAATTTTTAAACTTTACATGCCGTTCCGAACATGTGGTGCAGCCACATACTTTCCTTAACTGAATTGAATTTAATTAACAATACATTTTTAAAAATACAATAATTCGTGTTTACTGTTTAAACTGCTCGTAATTGAGGCAGTGGTCAAGTGATCAGATAAACAGGGAAGCACAGATAATTCAACAGCACACAAGGTTTGGGAGGCAAATATCACACACAAGATTACTGTTAGCAACAAGGCAGACAATCTTTAATAAAGCAGGTCATATACGAAATTAAATACAATAAACAATCGCTTGGTAACAAGTGGCAGACAAAAACAGCACAATGGAGAGGTTATGGCTCTTGGTTACACTTCTGAAGGTCATGGGTTCAAGTCTCAATACAACAAAACAGGCACTGTTGGACACTTGTTCAAGTTAGGACACTTCACTTTCAATTGCTTGGCTGTACAAAATGTAATAAATTTGAGTTATCCTCGATAAGGGCATCTACACACCTGACCCCCCAGGTGTACTGGTAGTAATGTGAAGTACAAGGGTGATTGTCATATGTCAGGTGACTGTAATTGGTGATACGGTGGGAAGTGGCGTGTCCATACAGGGCGCGACATGAAACAGTACAGCAGAAACAGGAAAAAATACTATTTATAAACCGTTAGTGTTTTTACAGCTAATACACCTCGACTATACCACAGTACCAAATCTCAAATATTACAAAACTCTCAAGTACTACAAACATTAAACTAATCATTTATGGAACCTGAGAGTTAAAAATAAAGAAATGTGTGTTTTTCAATGAGACAAAACAGAGGGAATACTTAGGTGGTCACACATTCACTTGCTGAACCATTTAATCCTATTAGGGTCACAGGGAAGCTTGAGCCTACTTCAACTGACTCTCTGGTACACCCTGAACAGCTTGCATTGGCAATTGCCATTGCATGGCATCACATACCCTGGGGGCATTTAGTCTACTGTGAATGTCTTTGGAGTGTGTAAGGAAACTGGAGGACATGGAGGAAACCCAAGCAGGTACCGGGTGAACATGCACACAGAAATGTCGACACCTTGGACTCAAATCCAGGACCTTCTTGCAGTGAGGTGATCATGCTACCCATGCCTGTTCACATATCTACTAATAAAAAACAATAGCTCAATTTATCCGTCCTCTACTTAATCCGGAGTCGAGTCGTGGGGGGAACAGCCTAAGCAGTGAGGTCGAGACATCCCTCTCAATAGCCACTGCCTCCGGCTCTTCCAGGGGGGTGCCAAGGTGTTCCCAGAGCATCCGAGAGACATAGTCCCTCCAGCGTGTTCTGGGTCGACCTGAGGGTCTCTTCCTGGTTGAACACCAGGTAGGCATTTGGGAGGCAATCTAACCAGATGCAGAGCCACCTCAACTGGCTCCTCTCAATGTAAAGGAGTAGAGGTTCTTCTCCAGGCTTCTCCCAGATGGCTAAGCTTCTCACTCTATGTCTAAGGAGAAGCTTATTTCAGTCACTTGCATCTGCAATCCTGTTCGTTACCCAAATCCATAGTTGAGGGTTGGAACATAGATTGAGTGGTAAATTGAAAAATTTGCCTTGTGGCTCAGGTCCCTCTTTACAGCAGAGGCTGCACCGATCCACATGTCTATCTCCCACTTCATCCTTCTCTCACTCATGAACAAGACCCCGAGATACCTTAACTCCTCCACTTGGAGCAGGACCTCATTCCAGAACCGCAGGGTGTGTTCTACCCTTTTCTGGCTGAGAACCATGGACTCGGACTTGGAGGTGCTGATTCTCATCCCAGTCACTACGCATTCAGCTATGAATCACTCCAACAAGAGCTGGAAGTCCTGGATTAATGAAGCCAAAAGGACAACATCAACTACAAAAAGCAGAGATAATATCCTATGGCCGCCAAACCAGAACTCCTCAACACCTCGGCTGCGCCTAGGAATTCTGTCCATAAAAGTTGTGAAAAGAATTGGTGACAAAGGACAGCCTTGGTGGACTCCAATTCTCACCAGAAACAAATATGACTTTTTGTTACCGATATGGACCAAGAGGGGCAGTGGTGGTCTAGTGGTATTGGGTGCTGGATCGCTGATCCAAAGGATGGGGGTTCATATCCCACTCTCCACAAGGTTGTCACTGTCCCCCCCCAGTGCAGCTAACTGGGTTATCAAAGGCGGGCCATGTCTGTCACTGTCTATGGTGTGAGGCATGTAAAAGAACCATTGCTGACTTTTGTAAAGAGTAGCTGCAAAGTCGTCAGCTGCTAAAAAGGGTTGTGACAGGAAGGGCATCCGACGTAAAAACCTCTGCCAAATCAAACGTGCGAATCAGATGATTCGCTGTGGCGACTCCTGAGTAAAAGGGAAAAAGCCGAAAGGAAGAACGACAGTTACCAATATGGACCAAGCTCTGGTTCTGGTGGTACAGAGACCTCATGGCCCATACACCGTACTCCTGGAGCACACGCCACAAGATTGCCTGAGTGACACGGTTGAATTTATATCTATCCAGGATGGAATACTGTATATCAAAACTACCCAACTCTGGTTATTATACATAAGAATGCAGCATGATATTCTTGAAAGAAATATGTTTGTGCTGAATTAAATTCA
>CM045745.1:6980281-7020281 GCA_024760905.1 Plotosus lineatus | reverse complement strand
AAAAGCTGATAACTCGGGTTTGGTTCTGGTCTACAGCGTGTTCTGTTCATCCGTGGATTCCTCTCCACTGTCGAAGCAACACTGATGGAAATGGAGCTCCAAACCGTCTTCACATGCAGGCGCGAGGACTTTTACTCGCTTACATTAGATTTACAAGTCAATGGCATTTTTTATTATCATTAAATTATTAAATACTTTTACTTTTTTGGTTTTGAACGCAAATTCTTAATTTATTAAA
Source organism: Plotosus lineatus (assembly GCA_024760905.1). Classification (NCBI taxonomy): domain Eukaryota; kingdom Metazoa; phylum Chordata; class Actinopteri; order Siluriformes; family Plotosidae; genus Plotosus; species Plotosus lineatus. The sequence goes on along the minus strand of CM045745.1, from coordinate 7,020,043 downwards.
AGATTTACAATCTTCACGAAGAATAAGTCCTGTGCTGCAGTATTGTGTGTGTAGAGCTTTTGAGATTTCCTGTGAATGAAAGAATGAGGAACCTCGAGATTGTTTGTGTTCATTAGTGAAGCGTAACGCTTCATATTTGAAAAAAAAAAAATAAAAAATATTTTGCACTGTTGTTCATTATTGTTTCGAAACATGTCACAGCTGATAATTCACTCGAATGAAATCTTGAGCTGAAATAAACTGAGGTGTAAAAATAAAAATTCCTTTTATCCTCACAGTAAAACGCTTTCACACGGCACATTTCGCGTTCTTTGGTTCGTTCCTCAATGGTTTTTAAAGTGACGTCCAGGATGTTTGTAATTTAAAAAATTTAGTCATTGGCGAAAATCACCAAGCAACCATCTTTAAAATTAAATACCGTATATATTTTTGAGTTGAACGTTAAACCCAAGGCTCAAGCATGCAAACCAAGTTTCGAATAAATTTCAGTGAACCATGTCAATTTCAACCTCATGAGTTGTGTCAATGGAAAATTCCAGGAACTCACATCATTTAAAAATAATATTAAGCATTACTTCATGGTACTCACCGAATTCTTCAAAGCTCAGTCAAGATCCAGAATTCATTACATTAAGCTGATGAGAAATAACAGGATTGTATCTTTGATGGGTTGGTTCTCCTCACCTTGGTCTATACGCACTTGTAATGTTTGGCACTGAAACACATCAACAGTTACAATTCATTTGCATAAAGAACCATAAAAAGCAATGGAAATGTGCCAGGGTGTAATTTGACTCAGACTTATTTACGGGTAAAAAAAAACACAGTACCTACAGAAAAATATTCTCATCTCAGAAATATTCATTCATTCCAAAAATGAGTTCGAAGTTTGTCCTCACTTAAAAAAACTAAACTGTAATGACAAAGTCATTAATGTGACGATGTCATGGGTTTCAACAATTTAATAAAGAGTTCCACATGAAAGCTCCTTTTCAATCACAAAATGTGTACGAAGGTAAAGTCCTTTGGGCTTTTTACACCCGAGCCATAGCGGCTAATCAGGCCGGTGCTTAGCCGCGGTTTCCGCAGCATGAAGCGACCAGGAATTCAACTCCTCCTGGATGGGCCGCTAGTCCACCGAGAGTTACCTTCCCAGTATATTTTACTGGTTCCCATTTATGCTGCTGGGTGAACAGAGGCACACTTGTGGTTGAGACCTTGCCCAGGGGTCTTAGCACAGTGAGGGGCTAACTGGGATTCGAGCACACAACCTCCTGATCATGAGCGCATCAGCCTCACCACTACACCACCGGCCCCAATCAAAATGTGTAGTACGTAATATTAAATAGGAATTGATCATTATTTTATTTTTCAAATCACTTTGTGTTATGAGGGTTGATACGGATAGGGAACAAACAGAGGAAGCCCACACAAGCATGAGGTGAACATGCAAACACACATAAATAATATAATTTTTAAAAAGGTCACGCAAAACAAATAGAGAAATAGGAAAGAGTACTTTGAAGAGCTGATGAATGAGGAAAATGAGAGAGAAAAAAGAGTAGAAGGGGTGACCGTTGAGGACCAGGAAGTAGCAAAGATTAGTAAGGGAGAAGTGAGGATTTGAATTTGCATTGAAGAGGATGAAGAGTGGAAAGGCAGTTGGCCCTGATGACATACCAGTTGAGGTATGGAAGTGTCTAGGGGAGGTAGCAGTAGATTTTCTGACAAGAATATTCAACAAGGTCTTAGAGAGTGAGCAGATGCCACAGGAATGGAGGAGAAGTGTGCTTGTGCCCATTTTTAAGAACAAGGGAGATGTACAGAGTTGTGGCAACTACAGAGGGATAAAGTTGATGAGCCATACGATGAAGTTATGGGAAAGAATAGTGGAAGCGAGACTAAGGGCAGAGGTCAGCATTTGTGAGCAACAGTTTGGTTCCATGCCAAGAAAGAGCACCACAGATGCTGTGTTTGCTTTGAGGATGTTCATAGGGAAGTACAGAGAAAGTCAGAAGGAGCTGCATTGTGCCTTTATGGATCTGGAGAAAGCATATGACAGGGTGCCGAGAGAAGAACTGTGGTATTGCATGAGGAAGTCTGGAGTGGCAGAGAAGTATGTTAGAGTGGTGCAGGACATGTATGAGAGATGTAAGACAGTGGTGAGGTGTGCTGTCGGTGTGACAGAAGAGTTCAAGGTGGAGGTGGGACTGCATCAAGGGTCAGCTCTCAGCCCCTTCTTGTTTGCTATGGTGAGGGACAGGCTGACAGACGAGGTGAGACAAGAATCTCCATGGACTATGATGTTTGCAGATGACATTGTGATCTGTAGTGAGAGCAGAGAACAAGTGGAGGAAAATCTAGAGAGGTGGAGGTATGCCCTGGAAAGGAGGGGAATGAAGGTTAGTCTCAGTAAGACAGAATACATGTGTGTGAACGACAAGAACCCAAAAGGAACGGCGAGGTTCCAGGGGGCAGAGATAAAGAAGGTGGAGGATTTTAAGTACTTAGGCTCAACAATCCAGAGCAATGGAGAGTGTGGAAAAGAGGTGAAGAAGCACGTGCAGGCAGGTTGGAATGGATGGAGAAAAGTGTCCAGTTTGATGTGTGATAGGAGAGTTACGGCAAGAATGAATGGAAAAGTGTACAAGACGGTGTTGAAGCCAGCGATGTTGTATGGTTTAGAGACAGTGGCCCTGGGGAAAAGACAGGAGTCAGAGTTGGAGGTAGCAGAGATGAAAATGTTGAGGTTCTCTTTGGGAGCAACGAGGATGGATAGGATCAGATATGAGTATATCAGAGGGACAGCCCACGTAAGATGTTTTGGAGACAAAGCCAGAGAGGCTAGATTGAGATGGTTTGGACATGTACAGAGGAGGGATAGTGAGTATATTGGTAGTAGGATGCTGAGGTTGGAACTACCAGCCAGAAGGACCAGAGGAAGACCAAAGAGAAGATTTATGGATGTGGTGAAGGCGGACATGTTCTAGAAGTGAAAAGAGTGTCAGACAGAGTTATGAGTCTCAAGTTAGAAATTGAAGGTGTGATATTCAATGTTGTTAGTGCTTATGCCCCACAGGCAGGATGTGAGCGAGAAGAGAAGGAGAGATTCTGGAGTGAGTTAGATGAAGTGATGCAGAGTACCCCCAGAGGTGAAAGAGTGGTCATTGGGGCAGACTTCAATGGACATGTTGGTGCAGGAAACAGAGTGGATGAGGAAGTGATGGGCAGGTTTGGTATCCAGGACAGGAACGCAGAAGGACAGATGTTGGTAGATTTTGCAAAAAGGATGGAAATGGCTGTGGTGAATACTTTCTTCCAGAAGAGAGAGGAGCATAGGGTGACTTATAAAAGTGGAGGTAGGAGCACACAGGTAGACTACATCTTGTGCAGGCGATGTAATTTAAAGGAAGTCAGTGACTGCAAAGTAGTAGCGGGTGAGAGTGTTGCCAAACAGCATAGGGTGGTGGTGTGCAGGATGACACTGATGGTGAGGAAGGTGAAGAAGGCAAAGGTAGAGCAGAAGACAAAGTGGTGGAAGCTGAAAAAGGAAGAATGTTGGGTTGTCTTCAAGAAGGAGCTGAAACAGGCTTTAGGTGGTCAGGAATGCTTCCAGATGACTGGACAAAAACAGCTAATGTGATCAGGGAGACAGGTAGGAGAATACTTGGTGTGTCATCTGGAAGGAAAGTAGATAAGGAGACTTGGTGGTGGAATGAGGAAGTGCAGGAGTGTGTACAAAGGAAGAGGTTCGCTAAGAAGAAGTGGGACATTGAGAAAACCAAAGAGAGTAAACAGGAGTACAGGGAGACACAGCGTAAGGCAGAGGTAGCAGTGTCAAAGGCCAAACAGAGCGCGTATGATGACTTGTATGCTCGGTTGGAAAGTAAAGAGGGAGAAAATGATTTATACAGGCTGGCACAGCAGAGAAATAGAGATGGGAAGGACGTGCAGCAAGTTAGATTGATAAAGGACAGAGAGGGAAATGTATTGACTGATGACAGAAGTGTGCTGGGAAGATGGAAAGAGTACTTTGAAGATCTGATGAATGAGGAAAATGAGAGAGAAAAAAGAGCAGAAGAGGTGACTGTTGAGGACCAGGAAGTATCAAAGATTAGTAAGGGTGAAGTGAGGAGGGCACTGAAGAGGATGAAGAATGGAAAGGCAGTTGGTCCTGATGACATACGGGTGGAGGTATGGAAGTGTCTAGGAGAGGTAGCAGTCGATTTTCTGACAAGAACATTCAACAAGGTCTTAAAGAGTGAGAGGATGCCAGAGGAATGGAGGAGAAGTGTGCTGGTGCCCATTTTTAAGAACAAGGGAGACGTGCAGAGTTGTGGCAACTACAGAGGGATAAAGTTGATGAGCCATACGATGAAGTTATGGGAAAGAATAGTGAAAGCTAGACTAAGGGCAGAGGTCAGCATTTGTGAACAACAGTTTGGTTTCATGCCAAGAAAGAGCACCACAGATGCAGTGTTTGCCTTGAGGATGTTAATAGAGAAGTACAGAGAAGGTCAGACGGAGCTGCATTGTGCCTTTGTGGATCTGGAGAAAGCATATGACAGGGTGCCGAGAGAAGAACTGTGGTATTGCATGAGGAAGTCTGGAGTGGCAGAGAAGTATGTTAGAGTGGTGCAGGACATGTATGAGAGATGTAAGACAGTGGTGAGGTGTGCTGTCGGTGTGACAGAAGAGTTCAAGGTGGAGGTGGGACTGCATCAAGGGTCAGCTCTCAGCCCCTTCTTGTTTGCTATGGTGATGGACAGGCTGACAGACGAGGTTAGATAAGATTCTCCATGGACTATGATGTTTGCAGATGACATTGTGATCTGCAGTGAGAGCAGAGAACAAGTGCAGGAAAACCTTGAGCGGTGGAGGTATGTCTTGGAAAGGAGGGGAATGAAGATTAGCCTCAGTAAGACAGAATACATGTGCATGAATGACAAGGACCCAAGAGGAACGGTGAGGTTACAGGGAGCAGAGATAAGAAAGGTGGAGGATTTTAAGTACTTAGGCTCAACAATCCAGTGCAATGGAGAGTGTGGAAAAGAGGTGAAGAAGCGTGTGCAGGCAGGTTGGAATGGTTGGAGAAAAGTGTCCGGTGTGATGTGTGATAGGAGGGTATCGGCAAGAATGAAAGGAAAAGTGTACAAGACGGTGTTGAGGCCAACGATGTTGTATGGTTTAGAAACAGTGGCCCCGGGGAAAAGACAGGAGGCAGAGCTGGAGATAGCAGAGATGAAAATGTTGAGGTTCTCTTTGGGAGTAACGAGGATGGATAGGATCAGGAATGAGCACATCAGAGGGACAGCACAGATTGAGACAGGCTAGTTTGAGATGGTTTGGACATGTACAGAGGAGGGATAATGAGTATATTGGTAATAGGATGCTGAGGCTGGAACTACCTGGCCGAAGGCCTCGAGGAAGACCAAAGAGACGATTCATGGATGTGGTGAAGGAGGACATGAAGGTCGTTGGTGTAAGAGATGAAGATGCAAAGTATAGGGTGAGATGGAGGCAGATGATTCGCTGTGGCGACCCCTGAAGGGAAAAGCCGAAAGGAAAAGAAGTGAAGGCGGACATGAAGGTCGTTGGAGTAAGAGTAGAAGATGCAGAGGATAGGGAGAGATGGAGGCAGATCATTTGCTGTGGCGACCCCTGAAGGGAACAGCCGAAAGGAAAAGAAGAAGAAGTCACGCAAAACAAATGAGTAAGTGGAATGAAAATTGATGGCATGATTGATTGATGATAAATCAGGAAATGGTTCTGAGAAAACAGCCTCCTGCCTCAAAAGAAATAATAAAGATCAGCTGATTTCCCTGGCAGGGGAGTCACCTTTATTTTGCTTCAACATATGAGAGGAATGGAAAGAGAAACAAATCCAATGATCACTGTTCGTCAATAACAACGAAAAGTAAAATCTTCAGGTTATTAAGTCTCCATGGGAACAGATTTTTAAAATAGTTTTACATACTGTATTCATCCCATGAGGGAAAATATTTTTTTTTGCATTTTCCATATCAAAAGTGAGCACACACACACACACACACACACACACACACACACACACACACACACACACACACACACACACACGTTATCAGTGATCTCTCTCTCTCTCTCTCTCTCTCTCTCTGTCTCTCTCTCTCTCTCTCTCTTTCTCTCTCTCTCTCACACACACACACACACACACACACACACACACACACACACACGTTATCAGTGATCTCTCTCCCTCTCTCTCTCTCTCTCTCTCTCTCTCTCTCGCTCTCTCTTTCTCTCTCTCACTCACACACACACACACACACACACACACACACACACACACGTTATCAGTGATCTCTCTCTCTCTCGCTCTCTCTCTCTCTTGCTCACACATACATACACACACAAACAGTGATCTCTCTCTCTCCTCTCTCTCTCTCTCTCTATCTCTCTCTCTCTCTCACACACACACACACACACACATGTTATCAGTGATCTCTCTCTCTCTCTCTCTCTCTCTCTCTCTCTCTCTCGGATACATACACACACAAACAGTGTTCTCTCTCTCTCTCTCTCTCTCTCTCTCTCACACACACACACACACACACACACACACACGTTATCAGTGATCTCTCTCTCTCTCTCAACTCTCTCTCCCTCTCTCTCTCTCACATACATACACACACAAACAGTGATCTCTCTCTCTCTCTCGCTCTCTCTCTCTCTCTCTCTCTCTCTCTCTCTCACACACACACACACACACACACACACACACACACACACACACACACACACACACACACACACACACACACACACACACACACACACACACACACACACACACACACACACATGTTATCAGTGATCTCTCTCTCTCTCTCACCGCTCTCTCTCTCTCTCTCTCTCTCTCTCTCTCTCACATACATACACACACAAACAGTGATCTCTCTATCTCTCTCTCTCTCTCTCGCTCTGTTTCTCTCTCACACATACACACACACACACACACACACACACACACACACACACGTTATCAGTGATCTCTCTCTCTCTCTCTCTCTCTCTCTCTCTTGCTCACACATACATACACACACAAACAGTGATCTCTCTCTCTCTCTCTATCTCTCTCTCTCTCACACACACACACACACACACACATGTTATCAGTGATCTCTCTCTCTCTCTCTCTCTCTCTCTCTCTCTCTCTCAGATACATACACACACAAACAGTGTTCTCTCTCTCTCTCTCTCTCTCTCTCTCTCTCTCTCTCTCACACACACACACACACACACACGTTATCAGTGATCTGTTATCATGTGTTTCCGCCCTGCGATGGCCTGGCGAGCCGTCCAGGGTGTACTCTGTCCTCACCTGGAGTTAGCTGGGATAGGTGCCAGCCTCCCTGCGCCCCTAATTAAGATGAAGCGGTTATAGAAAATTAATGAACAATTTTACGCTGGAAAAATGTTCTAAAATTATTCCAGTTTCCCAGATTCTCTTTTTATACCTAATTGTGTTTCCATCAAATTCAAAATGAGCTAATATTTTTCGTGAAATAGTAAAATGTCTCAGTGTCATCATTTGATATACTGTAGTTTCTAATTTTTTGTGAATAAAATAATGGCTTTGCAATGAATTTAATTTTGTTTTTATTTCATTTTTATATTGCGTTCTAACTTTTTATTAGAAATAAGTTTGTAAATATAGTGGTGCAGCATCTAATGCTTCCACCTTACAACACTAGGGTCCATGGTTTAAGCTTGAGCTTAAATTTCATGTGTCCTACCTGTATCCATACGGTTTACTCTAGGTTTCCTCCCACTGCCCCCAAAACACGCAGACAAGTAGATAGCCTGTGGTGTGTTGCTAATGAGTGTGTGAATGTGAATGTGTATGGTACACTGTAATGAGATGATGTACCATCCAGAGTCAATTCTTCTGCCTTTGTCTCAGATCCACCACAACCCTATCCAGGATAAAAATATAGAAAAAATAAGTGAATGAAAAATAACAGTAGAAATAGAAATACAAATTTGTATTTTAGTTCATATAGCATCTTTTTTTTCACATCCTATGAAATCAAATAAATATAACAAATATGAATAAGAGATGAAGAATACATGATTTTGAATGAATAGAGAGCTGATCAAATAAGGACAAATGAATCTAAATCCATATAAATTTTTACAGCTGAGATGCAGTCTCAGTGATGGGGAGCAGATCAAGATTAGACCGGAAATGTTAGGAATCTGTTATGAGGTGAACTGCACTTGAGAAGCGGCAAAAGGCTAATGAAAAATTGATAGGCAGATACTGGTACAACAATTTTTTTGAGAAATAGGAGCACAGATATTTCAATGGAATAACACAAAAGAATCTGACATGATGTAGAGGCTGCAGCTTCTGAAGCAGGGATATTTTTAGATTATATACTGTAATGTGCTATCTATTGCTATTTATTAGTGTTCCATCTATAAGTATACAGAAGACCCTTGACTATTTGCAGTTTTGCACTCACTGAGTATTCACGGACTGTCAAGGAACTGACATGTCACTCAAATTCAGCCAATGGCTGTCCTTCTTCCTGCTGATTGGTTGAGATGATGTAACGCCCCTTTTTCCTCATTCGCGCACAAGTTGTCAATGAGCCTCTTTTTTGTGTGTTTTAATTACCAGTTAAGCTCTATGATACTCAAACGCTGTGCGTCTTCTCTGGCTAAGCGATAGAAAATACTGGATGTCTCTTCTGAAGAAATAAGACTTTCTCCTGAAGAAACGAGTTTCCTCTGAACTGTTGTATTAAAGTCTTTTTCAATTATTATTCCAGTACAATACCTAAGTTAATGTTTAGAATGTTTGTGCGTGAGATTTTATATTCTATAGCATGTTTAACAAATGATACCAAAAGGATAAACTTTATTACGCGTTATGTCCTTTTACATTGAACTTGGAGTGACGTCTTGGAGTGACGTCTCCAAGATGGCGCTGCCTAGGGGCGACGTCGCGGAGTTCTCAGAGTCAAATTGTTTCTTTGTTCGTTTTAATTTGTTTTATTTGTTGTTTTGTTTGTTCATGTTTTGCACTATGCTCGTCTATGACTGGTCGATCCTACTACAGCTATGAGATCAGAGTCTTGGGGCAACTAAGCATGCTAAGCACAAGCTAAGCATGCTATCCTGAGCTAATATGCTATGGGAGCTCAATGCTAGCTGCACCCCGGCTAACAATAAGCCCAGACGGAGTTCTCAGAGTCTCCGACGCTTGGTTAGAAGTGGAAGGTTAGCACTTCCGGTCATACTGATTGAAAATGTTCGGTCCCTGCAAAACAAGATGGATGAGCTTCATGCTCAGATTGCAGCGCAGAGGGATCTACAGGACTGCTCCACGCAGTGTTTCTGTGAAACATGGCTCGAGGAGAGTACACCCGACGAGGCGATTGCACCAGCCGGCTACACAGCCTTCATCCCCTCCGATTCAAAGCGCCGGAGTCGTCATTCGGCCCCCTCCCACCTGGGCTTATTGTTAGCCGGGGTGCGGCTAGCATTGAGCTACTATAGCATATTAGCTCAGGATAGGAGTTGAAGACTCCGATCTCATGGCTGTAGTAGGGCCGACCTGCGACGTCGCCCTCTAGGCAGCGCCATCTGGGAGACATCACTCCAAGTTCAATGTAAAAGGACATGAAGCGTAATAAAATTTATCCTTTTGGTATCTTTTGTTAAACATGCTACAGAACATAAAATCTCATGCAAAAACATTCTAAACATTAACGTAGATACTGTACTGGAATAATAATTGAAAAAGACTTTAATACTTGTGCTTTACAAAAGTATATGCTGTATAATGTTTATATTTTATCATCAATAAATATAACAGTGAAAATTTAAACGTTTTTCTTAATTAGTAGTACATTTTACGACCTTAATACTGTATTAATGAGAAAGACTGTCTATAGAATGTGTTTAAGAAGCATATTTTAGCGCATGTAATAGATACACAGTATTTTACTTCCCGTTGCTCATTTGTGCATGTAATATGATACATGGGGTTTTACTTCTGGGTACAGACCTATCTTCATTCACGGGAGGGGCCGGAACCGAACCCCTGTGAATATTGAGGGCCTATTGTATACAGAATCCATCGCTACTTCACGCTTCAATTCATGCGGCTTCAGTGCATCGCTGATTTAAAAAATATATATTCATCAAATTAAAAAAATAAGGAAATTAAGGAAGAATAGTTGGAAAAGTTTAGGGAAATGCCATAAAAAAAGGCCAATTATGCAAAAAAAAAAAAAAAAACCCTCAACCAAACAAAAAACAACCCAAAACCCCCCATTAAAACTACAGATGCTTGTGCACACACTCAGATATGCACCTTACATAAAAATGAATGTGTATGTGTGTATTTATATTTTATTTACATCTTATGCATTATTTTTGAGTATTTAATTGCTATTATCAGAGGGACAGCCCATGTAAGATGTTTTGGAGACAAAGTCAGAGAGGCTCGATTGAGATGGTTTGGACATGTACAGGGGAGGGATAGTGAGTATATTGGCAGTAGGATGCGGAGGTTGGAATTACCAGGCAGAAGGCCTCGAGGAAGACCAAAGAAGAGATTTATGGATGTGGTGAAGGAAGACATGAAGGTCATTGGAGTCAGAAAAGAAGATGCAGAGGACAGGGTGAGATGGAGGCGGATGATTTGCTGTGGCGACCCCTGAAGGGAACAGCCGAAAGTAAAAGAAGAAGAAGAAGATTACAAGTATTTATAGTGTTGAATATGTATTTATTGATATTACATACACATATACATGTACGTATATGTCAGTCAGGTGGTCGATCCTACTTCGTGGAATTCGACAGATACAGGAAAATCTCGGTGCCTTTTACGGACAGGAAAATTTAGAGGATGGAAATTGCCCCATGAAACCAGCAAAGCACGAAAGACCACAACATAAACTATATCCAATTTAATAATATGAACAAAATAAGACAAAATTCATAACTTATATCTTAGAGCTAAACCACATACAAATTAACAAAGAGTCCCATAGTCACCAAGCACCCGCAGCTGGGTAAATTTAGAGACGGCACGAGTGGTGGCGGGGAAAGGCTTGGAATCCCGCGTGTTGAAAGAAACAAATGACGAAAGAAACAAATGATGAACATGCTCGCGTGGGCTGTGGGTGAATGTGGATGGACTTTGGCGATGAAGTCCCGAACGACGAAACTTGGGTGGCACGCGTTCCATGATCCGCCTTGGATGAGGTGATCCGCCGCGATGAGTCCCCTTCCGTGCGCCGAAGACACCTGAAAAGACTCCTTAGGTGATCGGTGTCAGCTGAACAGACTCGAAGAGACTGTAGACAGTCGGCAACAGGTCCTTAATATAGATTCCCCAATGTTCTGGAAATTTCCATTCTGGAAAATTCCACATCACCTAACCCGCCACCAGGGCGCATGCGCAACTAGGTCCCCTTATGGAAAATTCCAGACCTAAACAGCTGAGTCAGACCACGTGACTCTCATTACAGCACATTAACTGAACATAATTATACTCAACGTTTATACATACATTATTTTTATATTTACATTTATACAAATATTTACATGCTCGTAACAGTGCCCATTAACCGTGGAAAGTGATGGATCCCTTGAAGAAGAAATCGGACATTTCCTGCTGCCATCTACTGGTTAAAATTTGTACAACAGACAAGAATAATCACTAAATCTTTCATTGAGAGTCAGTCCTTCAGTGGGTGTTGAACTGACAAGGTTGAATTAAGACAATGAAAGAACTGTGTTTAGTTCCTTGTTCCAAATTACTGTACAATATTTTCTTGCATGTTATATCTCAGGATACATCCACATATCATATTTATTAAATGGAAAATAAAGTATTTTATGAGTAAAACATTTTAACATTTGTGTTTAATCAACAGCTAGTAAATGCAGTACCTACAATTAATATATACAGGTAATGTAAACAGCTAATATATACAGTGAATGTACACAAATGAAGTAAATCAATATTAAGTCAGTAACCAGTGATGCAGTACAATACTAGTATACTCACAACTGAGATTGATAATCTGTATTAATGTTTAATATTAATTATCAGTTATAGCTGGGCCTCATTTGGAGAACATAAGCCAATGTCTGCAACACGTGAAAATACTGTAAGAGATTAGGACATCGCACAGGGTGGCATTCAAGTCACAAGTTGCTCTTTCTTTTCTACAGACAAGGCTGATGCACTCATAATTTAGACAAACAGGTTATATGACTTTAGTGCAGTGCTTCTCAAATAGTGGGGCACGGGATGATGCCCGGAGGGGATGGGGGTGATGCCGGGGGAGCGTGTATGACCCTGAGGAACATGCTTTTCTTGAATTCAATTCATCAGTTCATTTTCTGTACCCGCTTAATCCTAGTTTTGGGTCACAGGGAGGCTGGTGCCCATCCCAGCCAACTTCGGGCGATGGCAGAGTACACCCTGGACAGCTCGCCAGGCCATCGCAGGGCGGAAACACGCTGACGGCTTTGCAGCCTACTCTTGTTGAAACTCAGCAATGGTTCTTTTACATGCCTCACACCATAGACAGTGGGAGACATGGCTGGCCTTTGATAACCCAGTTAGCTGCAAGGGGTGGGGTGGGGGGGTGGGGGGTGACAACCTTGTGGAGAGTGGGACTCGAACCCCCAACCTTAGGATCAGCGATCCAGTGCCCTATACCGCTAGACCACCACTGCCCCCTTTTCTTGAATTGTGTACGACAATAAGTGTAATTGCACCTCCACTCCAGTAGTTGACAGTGGCGCTCTCATTGTCGTGCTATGGTGTAGCAGTTTTTCGCACGATGAAACGATATGAAGTACAGTAAAATAAACCCTCAAGAAACGACATGGAAAAATTTCTAACAGGAACAAAGATAAAGATGGAGAGAGATGGAGATATTAAGACATAAATAAGTTAAATGAGTTTAAGTAAGAATGTGTTTTTTTTTAAATTTCATGCACATTGGTGCACTTTAAATCTTTTCTGTTACGGACTAAAAAACAATGTTCATGAAGTTTTTCTTTGTTGTAAGTTGAACTATATAGTTTTTGTTTGTTTTTAATGTTAATAAATGTACAATGTTATGCAGAGGTGGGCAGTGGTGGTCTTGTGGTATAGGGTGCAGGATCGCTGATCCTAAGGTTGGGGGTTCGAGTCCCCACAGGATTGTCACTGTCCCCCCCAGTGCAGCTAACTGGGTTATCAAAGGCGGGCCATGTCTCTCACTGTCCATGGTGAGAGGCATGTAAAAGAACCATTGCTGACTTTCGTAAAGAGGAGCTGCAAAGCCGTCAGCATGTTTCTGTCCCTTGCTAAAATGGTTGTGACAGGAAGGGCATCCGACGTAAAAACCTCTGCCAAATCAAACGTGCGAATCAGATGGGGGGGGGGCTAAAGAAGCGCAAATGAAACATAAATACTTTAAATGTTTTGACTTAATTGCGAGTCCTTTTTCATTTAAAAACAAAGAACAACAACAACAACAAAAAAAAAAAAAACGTATGAACACAAGTACTGAACAAATGACAGTGTGATGTTATGATGAGTGATTAGGCACTAAATTATTCATGTTCCCTCAGCTTAAGTGCAAATCAGTAACCAGCAGACTTGCTTCATAAACCATGGTTGTGCACCTGATCATTTTCAACACCTGAAGGAACTGTTGCCAATAAAAAAAAAATCCATTATGCTAACAACGATGGCAAGGCAGTGTAGATCATCATGAGTTTGTTATATATTCAAGTATTACTAGTGCATCAAAGTCAATACATTAATATGTAGCTTACAGTATTGGACAGTGTTGCCCACAAAATACAAATAGCACCTCCAGGGCATCAGGATCTGCAGATTGCTTTATAACGCCTGCTTGAGAACTCTGTCCTCTGTCCGGCTGGGCAACTACAGCAAGTGTTGTAGCTTCTGACAGGGGGTGGACCTTATTATCTGCCTTCTTTAAGACCGGTGGGGTAAAGGCAGGTAGAAAGCTGTTTCTCTCAGATGTGGTTTTGGATGTCTCTGCTGCCGCGGCCGTTTTACCCTCCTTTTTCTCTTCTGGCTCTGAGTCACTTGCATTTGGAAGGTTGAAATATGTAAACTTGGACCCTGATGACCCAGGTGTCTTCTCAAGCTTATTGGAAGGAAGACTTCCCTGAAGAGAAGCTTCTTTTCCAAGATGTAGCTCAGATTCCACGGATATACTTTTATGTTTTTTTCCTATTCTGTGACTTTCCTGGACGTCTGTAGACGATGCATTAATTTGGTTCTTCCGAAGTAACCAGTCCTCTGTGTGAATAAGATTAGCATCTTCAGATCCCACTGGTTCTTTCAGTGTGACACAATCAGCTGGTGCATTAAAAATATCAGATGCGTTTGTGGCACTGAAGTATGATAGGTCAGCTATTACTCGAGTGCGAGCTTCATGGTAGGAAGCCAGACTAGATACGTTGGTTCTTCCAGGATCTGCCCTTTGCTTGGCTTTCGTAGCAGGTGGGGATCTCATGGCATCTGTACCTACACTACCTCTTCCATAGAGCCTCTCAATGGTTCTCCTGACATAACCTTTGGCAATGGCTAAGCGGCATGCGTCATCATCTCCACTGGACGTATCTTGTGATGAGTTTCCTGCACTGTCCGTAGATTCTGGTTGTGAATCAGAGAGATCAGAATTTGTACTATGTAGTTGTCTCTGGCCAATCTGGGTTCTAGCTTGGCTTTTAGCAAGAAACATATCCCTGATGAACTTCACTCTGTTTGCCTGACTGCTTCTTTCTGGCTCTTGTGTCAATGAACTGCTCTGGGAATCATAGCTAAAAGCTAATGCAGATGAATAGGCTTCTGTGGTTGTGTCTATGAGCTTGGCTTTTAATGAAACATGATTTAGGTTCTCTGGCTCTGATACTTCGGTATGACCCAGACAGCTGTGTATTGACATCTCAGGCTTACAGCAAGGCCTTTGTGTACATGTTTCCAGGTTACTGATGAGCTTTGCTATTGTACTGTTTTTAGTGTTAGCCTGCACTGCCTTCCCTGCACCCTCTAAAAGATTGCGTGTAGATTCCTTTTCATTAATATTTTCTTGATGAACTGAGTTGCCTCCTGGTACTTCCAAAACCTTCTCAGAGTAAGAAGACATCTGATGTCCTGTCAGATGCTTCTCAGAATAAGAAGATGCTTGATGTCCTGTCTCACGTTCTGGAGAAACAGCAAGCATAGTCGTGTGCATTTCAGGTTGTCCAGTGTTTTCCTTCATGTTGTCTGTTTTGCTGTACAACTGTGCTGGTGAGCACGCTTGACTTACTACTCTTTCACCTTCCCATTTCTGCTCTAAACCACTTCCTGGATTTATCTGAACACTTTGTTCATTATCACCCACCTGATCTTCAAAAAAGTTTGTATGTTTGTCATCAGGTTTATCTTCAAAGCTGGATTTATCTTCTTCAGAGGTGGTCAGGTCTTTACTCTCACTAGACTTTGATAATATGGTGTACACTTCAGTAATTCTATCATTATCCTCTCCACATGCATCTCTCAAGTCTCTCACTTTCTCAATATCTACATTGCTATTTACAGAATATGTAGTATCAGTCTCCAGAATATAGTCTTCCTCTACACTGTCATCCTTGGATCGGGCTCTTCCTTGTATCAGTCCACTCTGTTCACACACATCCCTCTCTTTGATCTTTTTTATATGTACTTCCTGCTTTGCATATATTTCCTGTTTCCATTCATGGCTTATATCCATATCCTCCTCTGTTCTTAGTTGGTTTTCTACCAATATGTTTTCGCAGATGTTAGAGTCTATCATGGAGTTAACTGGTTGTATTCTCTCTGTGGGCCAGGAATTTATTTCTGGTTCATGAGCTATCACTTTGATTTCTCTTTCAGTGCCAAGCAATGATTGTGGTAAACAATCCCCTGAACTGCCATTTTCACAAACTGCTTCCTCAACCACAGATTTAACATAGGTGCTTATGTCATCAAGCACACAGTCAGGGAACCTGATTGTTTCATCCCGTAGTCCTGATTCTCTCTGTCCATTTACCTCTTCTGAACTCCCAACCTCATTACTTCGGGCACTGTCCAGTTCTTGTGTGTGGAGAGCAGCCAACTCTTCCCTAACTCTGTTTGGAAGGCCCAGTTCTTCCATGAGCCCTTGAATTGCTTCATCCTCAGAGTGTTGGCACTTTGATGTGACACGAGAACTTATGGACAGCTGTTGGAAACATTTCCAGCTCTGCAGCAACTGATGAGATGCTGATTTCTGCAAAGCATTCAAGTTGGCCATCAGCTGCTCTGCATCTTCAATAGCTGCCATGTCCTTAAGAGACCGAAGCATTAGCAAAGCCTCTGAGCAACTCAGGCTGTCCTCAGCTTGGCTGAGTGAATTCCGTTTCTCCAGACCATCCTTCAAAGTCATCACTGAAAGAAATGCTAGTAGCACTCGTGATGAAGATCCAAAAGTAGAGGCCAAGTGTGAGGAAAGGTCTGGCATACTTTTGGATTTCTCCAAGCAGGAACGCTGCTTGTGTTGTGTTGCTTCACGGAGGGAATTAATTGAATGACACAGCTCATCTAGAACATGCCTCATATCAGGCCTTATTGCCATTTTGACTGTGTAGGATTTTTCTGCTGAGCAAACAGGCATGTTTTTCTCAGGTGTGGATCCCTTGCTCATTTCCATATGTGCAGGTTTGGGCTTTTTATAAAATGGTGTACTGTTAGAAAGTTCTGTTTTCTCAACATCATGATTACTGAATAGGGATACCTTGGATAAAGTGTTGTTTTTGGGTATTTGTTCAATGGAGTGTTGGCTACACAGAGACTTTTGTGAAGAATCTCCAGTAAGAGATGATGGTTTCAAATGGTTGTTTGCACAAATTACTGTGTCATTCAAGGGCTCATCTGTGGTTGTATCTCTTTTGTCATATTGGGGACATTGACCTATTTCGTGTTTTGATGAAACATTTTGACACGTGGCTAAGCTATTAGTATCTAAAGTGGACCTAGGTGTTTGTATATTATTTAAACACAGATTTCTTGACAGTTGAATATCTTCCTGTGAAATATGATGGGCAGTCGTACCGTTAAACAAATTCTTAGTTGGTGATGAATTATTTCTCAGAGCGGGAGTCATTGGTAGAGGTATGCGCTCTGAAATGTTACTTTGGGACAATGTTGCATCTCCGTTTATTGTGTTAATATAGGATAGAGATGCGTTGTTTCGGGCACAACGTCTGGGCGTTATGATTCGTTTGGGGTAGATTTTGGGCAGGTGTTTCATTTCTGTATGCATATCTGTTGGAATAATATCATGTAGAATAGAAGGTGCTGATCTTTTCTTTGATGCCAGTCTAACACCAGGAATATCACACAGTGCCTCTAATTCCTGTGAACACCGGGATGGTGGGACCTGTTCCTGGTCAGGGGGTTGTTCTGTTTCACTCTTCTGTTGCCCGAGTTGTACATATTGATCTACGGCTGGGGACGGATAATGCAGTGCAGGAAGTGAGGCGCGGTCTTTCAGCTCTTGCGTGTGTTGCGCCGGTGTCTCCTTGGCTTCTTGCATTGATGTTTGGCGTGTTAGGGCACATTTACTGACTGATACATTAAGGAAAGGATTATGTAGTAAAGTCAAACCATCGTTTATTTTCCCTTGGTGTATTTCTGCTGTCGCAGGTAATTCATTTGGGCTTTTAAATACATTTTTATTACTGATATATAGATTGGTTCTGTTACCTTTTAATAATGTGTTGACCGATTTGACTGTGTATGGTTTGGTCAGACCTCTCAGAACTCCAACTTGTTTAAAGATAACAGCTCTGATTTTCTTTATCTCGTTCAGAATATCAGTTTTGCTATCTTTACACCTGCTTTCATGACTGATAATATGGACAGCATGACTCTTTTTCACAAGAACTCCCACTTTCTTCCTTTTTTTGCCAGTTGGAGATTTCGTTAGAGGAGTGTGTATTTTAGTTTTTTTGTATCTGAGCTCTTGAGGGTGGTTTCTTTCACATGTTGTTTGGAGCACCAATGAGGGGAAGGAAATTTCCTGTCTTTGGAGAGAACCATGAACGGTGGCAGGCCTGGGCTTGGAGTTCAAGTCTGTATCATAAGATGGAAGTGTGTTAGAGGATGCAGAAAACACAGTATCACATGCGCATATCCTCTGAGCATAGAATTCTGAATCGGAAAGGAACCGTTTTGGGCAAAGCTGCTGTTCATAGAGGTGAAGTACTCTCTCCTGCCCATTATCCTGCAGTTGTAGAATCTCCGCAGATTTATGCATGCTAGCCTGAATTCGTGAAATGCCTGCGTTACGAGGTTTAGGTACTGGGGGTTTATTGCAGAGCTTGACCAGGCAGTGTTCCTTCTCATTGCCTGCCTCTTCCCTACATGGATCCAAGCTTTGCGGCGCAATGTCTTTGTTTTCAGTTTGTTTCTGTTCTAGAAATGGCTGTAGGGGTTTCTTTATAATAATGCTCTCATCAGCTGTACATTGCATCACCTCTTCACACGGCGCCTGAATACATCCATTAGTAGAGACATTGCTGTATTGTTCAGGACACCCTTGGATTGCTAAGGTATCAGAGTCAACACCAGGAGCATCCTTGTCAGTTATGGCTGGACCAAAAACAAAGCCTGAATCCAAGCCAGATTTCATTTGACTGGAAACACTTTGCCGGATAAGTGTTGTCGTCCAATGAACAGTTTCTTCCTCTTTAATAGTCAAGCGCACCTTCATTTCAACAGTCATGCTGCCATCTTCATTCACCCGAAAAGATTTCTCAACGTCATCATCAGCAGGCATGCAGATGTATTCACTAGCGTTACCATCCATGTAGTTGATTGTCTCCGTCTCTGCAACTGATTCCACTAGCTGACTGGTCTCTCTTTCTACAGAACCAGTGGGGTCATATGCACTTCCTGCGAAACTGTTGTGCAACTGATTTACAATGTAATGCTCTGAAGATCGAGAGAAAGGCCGAGATTTGGTGCTGCTACTCATAGATTTCTTTTTTCCTATACAGTTATATTTTGATGAATTAGATTTTCATAAACAAATCACCATAAAAAAAAGGACAATATTTTACCAGACATGGATGAAGTAGATAGTTCAGGAAGAATATGAGTATCCAGGGAAGACCACCATGAAAGCATTAAAGAGAAGAAAAAAAGGAAGCGAATGGGATTAGCATCAGCGAAGATGTGAGGGAGTTATGATGCATGTTGCGAGATGTAGGTCAAGCTGGTCATTACTGCAGATACGAATACCTCAGCACTTCTTCGATAATCTCAAACAGAGACAATCACTCATGTCAATTACAATATATTTTATAGTTGCAGTTTACATTTGCATGACTTTTTTTGTCCATAATGCTTGGTTGTATTACAGATACAACATTAGATCTCACACTGCATGAATGGAACTGAAAAAGGTCTGGACACCACTGTTAAATTGGCAGGTTTTATGTTCTACAAAAAGTAACCAAGGGTTAGAGTTTGATAATCAACAAAACAAGAAATGTTTTATTTATCATTTATTTTAAATAAATAAATTTAAAAAAAAAAAAAAAAAAAAAAAAAAAAACACCACCACCCCTCCCCCCACTAAAGAAATCATTCATCATCATCATTTTCTGTAACCGCTTCATCCTAATTAGGGTCACGGGGAGGCTGGCGCCCATCCCAGCCAACTCAGGGCGAGGGCAGAGTACACCCTGGACAGCTCGCCAGGCCATCGCAGGGCGGAAACACGCTGACGGCTTTGCAGCCTACTCTTGTCGAAAGTCAGCAATGGTTCTTTTACATGCCTCACACCATAGACAGTGACAGACATGGCCGGCCTTTGATAACCCAGTTAGCTGCACTGGGGGGGACAGTGACAACCTTGTGGAGAGTGGGACTCGAACCCCCAACCTTTGGATCAGCGATCCGGCGCCTTATACCACTAGACCACCACTGCCCCTCCACTAAAGAAATAACCTTTTGAATGTCATACAGCACTCGCATGTTGGTAGCTCTGGGTGGTTTCCTAGAATATTCAAGTTATTGGAAAGTAAACAGATCAAACTGTGCCAGGAGGGTTCGATGTACACTTGTGATGCCATTAATGCTATCCAATTTTTTTTTGTACCATGACACAAGGGGAAGTGCCATTTCACAAATATCTGATCTTCTTCTTGTCCCTTCAGCTGTACCCTTCAGGGGTCGCTACAGCGAATCATCTTCCTTCTATCTCACCCTGTCCTCTGCATCGTCTTCTCTTGCATCAACTACCTTCATGTCCTCCTTCACAACATCCATAAATCTTCTCTTTGGTCTCCCTCTAGGCCTTCTGCCTAGTAATGCCAACCTCAGCATCCTGCTACCAATATACTCACTATCCCTCCTCTGTACATGTCCAAACCATCTCAATCTAGCCTCTCTGACTTTGTCTCCAAAACATCTTACATGTGCTGTCCCAACCTCAACATTTTCATCTCTGTTCACAAATATCTGATAATAGTGCAAATGGGATTAATATACTGTTGCCTTACTAAAATGTTTTATAACAATAACAACAACAACAACAACAACAACAACAACAACAACAACAACAACAAAAGAGTGATTATAGTGACCATGAGTAACTATGAGGGGCTTCTGTTTGACTTTGTTCATGTGCTCCACTGGACATACCTTCATTCTCAGCAGTAATAAAATTATGTATTCTTTCTCAGCAACCATATTCAATATCACTCGACTCAAAGATTACCATTTCCATAGTCACTTCCAGCGCTTGATTGTGCTCCCTGAGTATGACTTTAATGCCAAAAGTACAAGTAATCTGGTCTAATGATTACACAAGGGGCAAGGGGGCATGGTGACATCGTGGTCAACATGTTTGCCTTACACCAGGAAAGTCCAGGGTTCTAGTCCAGGGCTCAGTGAAGGGAGTTTTTCTGTGGAGTTTTGAATGTTCTCCCTGGTCTTGCATGAGCTTCCTCCTGTTTGTTTTGCATGGCCTGGCAAGATGTTCATGGTGTACCCTGTCTTTGCGCAAAGTCAGCAGGCATGGGCTCAAGCCTTTCCACAACCTTAGTATGATCTTCAAATTGATGGATGGATTACTCATGAGCTAGATAAAACGAAGCAGTGCTTAAGATGGAGTTTAGACTATTCCAATGGCTCCTTTTTTTTGGCAGGGGAGATTTTTCCCCATTTTCTCCCTATTTTAGTCGTGTCCGATTCTCACCCGTTACCTATTGCCTTCCCTATCACACAGCCACCACGGACCAGGGAGGGACAAAGTCATGCAAACACCCCTTCCATGACATATAATGCTAGCCACCTACAGTATCTCTTTTTGAACTTAAGAACAGTCTAACAGACTCAGAGGGAAAGAACTATCTGCTCCCTCATACAAATGAGCTCCCAGATGTCCACGATTGGCTGGTGATCACTCTGAGTGACAGGGAAATGAGCATATGGCATCAACCAATTCACTCTCGTGGACTCCCAACAACAGATGAGTATTGCATTAATTCGGATTCCAACTTGCAATCACTGGGTTAATAGCCACACATCTTGTCAACACACCACTCAAGAGCCAGTGGCTGCTTTTGAAGCATTCATTTATTATACTAACTAAAACAGCTTTTATCAAGAGCCAAACTGTTTCAGCCAGGCCTAGCTTTGGCTTCCATTTTAAAGTTTGGTCATATAATGAAAGTCTTCTTCTTTTCCTTTCGGCTGTTCCGTTTTTCTCAGGGGTCGCCAAAGCGAATCATCGTATGTTTGATTTGGCATAGGTTTTGACGTCGGATGCCCTTCCTGACGCAACCCTTAGCAAAGGACAGAAACATGCAGCCTACTTGGTCATATAATAAAAGTAAGGAAAAGAAAATCTTTAAGAAAATCTATAAACCTTATTTGCAAAAAAAAAAGCCCGTCACTTCTGTTTGATGTAGTTTTTGTGTTATACAGTATGTGGGATCTCCATGTAATCAGTCAACTTGTTCTTGTTTACCCCGATGAACACATATGTAAATAGTTCAACACATTTTCTGTTTGAAATGACAGCTTAAACAAAGTTTGCTAAGAAGACGTTCATATCTGCTGTGATCAGTATTTCATGTAAATAGTGGCACACCTTTTATTTTGATAAATTGTGGTGTGTGTCAGTGGACTGCTCACTGTCTCCAAGCAGAATATTATAGGTGTGGAATCTACTGGGGTATAGAACACTCATGAAAGCAGGTCGACAGATCGAGGTTTAAAGCCGCAGTATACGAGCCTTACGTAGCCTTGAGATAGGATAGCATAGGCTGTTGTGCCCCAGGGCAGCCATGGCCAAGTGGTAAGGTGCTTAATTGCCAACTACAAGGTTGGGGAGTCAAGCCCCATATCTCTCACTGCCTGTGGTGAGAGGCTGTAAAAGAACCATTGCTGACTTTTGTCAAGAGTAGCTGCATAGCGGTCAGTGTGTTTCTGCCCTGCAATGGCCTGGCGAGCTGTCCAGGGTGTACTCTGCCCTCACCCAGAATTGGCTAAGATGGGAGTCAGTCTACCAGCGACCCTAATTAGGATTAAGCGGTTCATAGCTTAATATTTGGGAATTATTTCACAACTCTCGCCTGATCAACACACTTTTAGAGTCTTGCAAGTAGTGAAAGCAATCCAAAAATTACAGAAAATCATATGGAAATAAATACATTTGGGGGCTAATCAGAATCACCACCTTGATTCCAGGTGTATTATAAATACTTTCAATTGTGAGTTTGAATGTTCAGTTCAGGTCATTTTCTGTAACCGCTTAATCCTAATTAGGGTCATGGTGAGGCTGGTGCCCACCACAGCCGACTCCGGGTGAGGGCAGAGCAAACCCTGGACAGTTTGCCAGGCCATCGCAGGATGGAAACATGCCGACTTATCAAAAGTCAGCAATGGCTCTTTTACATGCCTCACACCATACAGTGAGAGACATGGCCGGCCTTTGATAACTCAGTTAGCTGCACTGGGATACAATGACAACTGTGTGGAAAGTGGGACTCGAACCCCCAACCTTTGGATCAGCGAGCTAGCACCCTATGCCACTAGACCATAACTGCCGGAGTTGAATGTAGTTGAATATTGAAGAAAGCAGGTGTACACGTTTACATAACAAGTGCCTTGACAGTTTCTCCTTTTACTTTTTTTTATTTTGTTCTGTTTTTCCCTTCAACTTTGTGAGATATATTTGTATCTTCTTCTTCTTCTTCTTTTCCTTTCGGCTTTTCCCTACAGAGGTCGCCACAGCGAATCATCTGCCTTCATCTCACCCTATTCTCTGCATCTTTTTCTCTTACACCAACTACCTTCATGTCCTCCTTTACCACATCCATGAATCTTCTCTTTGGTCTTCCTCTAGGCCTTCTGCCTGGTAGTTCCAACCTCAACATCCCACTACCAATATACTCACTATCCCTCCTCTGTACATGTCCAAACCATCTCAATCGAGCCTCTCTGACTTTGTCTCCAAAACATCTAACATGCCTGTCTCAATCTGTGCTGTCCCTCTGATGGACTCATTTCTGATCCTATCCATCCCCGTTACTCCCAATGAGAACCTCAACATTTTCATCTTTGCTACCTCCAGCTCTGCCTCCTGTCTTTTCCCCAGGGCCACTGTTTCTAACCCATACAACATCGCTGGCCTCAACACTGTCTTGTACACTTTTCCTTTCATTCTTGCTGATACCGTCCTGTCACACATCACACCGGATACTTTTCTCCAACCATTCCATCCAGCCTGCACACGCTTCTTCACCTCTTTTCCACACTCTCCATTGCTCTGGATTGTTGAGCCTAAGTACTTAAAATCCTCCACCTTCCTTATCTCTGCTCCCTGTAACCTCACCGTTCCTCTTGGGTTCTTCTTGTTCACACACATGTATTCTGTCTTACTGAGGCTAACCTTCATTACTCTCCTTTCCAGGGCAAACCTCCACCTCTCTAGATTTTCCTGCACTTGTTCTCTGCTCTCACCACAGATCACGATGTCATCTGCAAACATCATAGTCCATGGAGATTCTTGTCTTACCTCGTCTGTCAGCCTGTCCATCACCATAGTAAACAAGAAGGGGCTCAGAGCTGACCCTTACTGCAGTCCCACCTCCACCTTGAACTCTTCTGTCACACCGACAGCACACCTCACCACTGTCTTACATCTCTCACACATGTCCTGCACCACTCTAACATACTTCTCTGCCACTCCAGACTTCCTCATGCAATACCACAGTTTCTCTCTTGACACCCTGTCATATGCTTTCCCCAGATCCACAAACACACAATGCAGCTCCTTCTGACCTTCTCTGTACTTCTCTATTAACATCCTCAAAGCAAACACTGCATCTGTGGTGCTCTTTCTTGGCACGAAACAAAACTGTTGTTCACAAATGCTGACCTCTGCCCTTAGTCTAGCTTCCACTATTCTTTCCCATAACTTCATTGTATGGCTCATCAACTTTATCCCTCTGTAGTCGCCACAATCCTGCACGTCTCCCTTATTTTTAAGTATGGGCACTATCACACTTCCCCTCCGTTCCTCTGGCATCCTCTCACTCTCTAAGACCTTGTTGAATGTTCTTGTCAGGAACTCTACTGCTACCTCTCCTAGACACTTCCATATCTGCACCGGTATGCCATCAGGACCAACTGCCTTTCCATTCTTCATCCTCTTCAATGCCCTCCTTACTTCACCTTTACTAATCTTTTCTACTTCCTGGTCCTCAACGGTCACCTCTTCTCCTCTTTTTTCTCTCTCATTTTCCTCATTCATCAGCTCTTCAAAGTACTCTTTCCATCTTCCCAGCACACTTCTGTCATCAGTCAATGCATTTCCCTCTCTGTCCTTTATCACTCTAACTTGCTGCACATCCTTCTCTTCTCTATCTCTTTGCTGTGCCAACCTGTATAAATCATTTTCTTCCTCCTTACTGTCCAACTTAGCATACAAGTCATCATCTCTGTTTTGCCTTTGACACCGCTACCTTCGCCTTATGCTGTGTCTCCCTGTACTCCTGTTTACTCTCTTTGGTCCTCTCAATGTCCCACTTCTTCTTAGCGAACCTCTTCCTTTGTGCACACTCATGAACTTCCTCATTCCACCATCAAGTCTCCTTATCTACTTTCCTTCCAGATGACACACCAAGTATTCTCCTACCTGTCTCCCTGATCACATTAGCTGTGGTTGTCCAGTCATCTGGAAGCACTTCCTGACCACCCAAAGCCTGTTTCAACTCCTCCTTGAAGACAACCCGACACTCTTCCTTTTTCAGCTTCCACCACTTTGTCCTCTGCTCTGCCTTTGCCTTCTTCACCTTCCTCACCATTAGTGTCGTCCTACACACCACCATCCTATGCTGTTTGGCAACACTCTCACCTACCACTTCTACTTTGCAGTCACTGACTTCCTTCAAATTACATCGCCTACACAAGATGTAGTCTACCTGTGTGCTCCTACCTCCGCTTTTATAAGTCACCCTATGCTCCTGTCTCTTCTGGAAGAAAGTATTCACCACAGCCATTTCCATCCTTTTTGCAAAATCTATCAACATCTGTCCTTCTGTGTTCCTGTCCTGGATACCAAACCTGCCCATCACTTCCTCGTCCCCTCTGTTTCCTGCACCAACATGTCCATTGAAATCTGCCCCAATGACCACTCTTTCATCTCTGGGGGTACTCTGCATCACTTCATCTAACTCTACCTTATTACGTCACATTTCCACCTGGGCTCCTGAACACACAGTATGTCCACCTTCCTCCTCTGCATCATGTCAGCCAGCTCTTTACCTTTTCCTGTCATAGTTCCAACATTCAAAGTCCCTACTCTCAGTCCTAGACTCATGCCTTTCCTCTTCTCTCTCTGTCTACGGACACGCCTCCCAGCTCTCCTTCTTCGACTTCTTTGACCAACAGTAGTCCAATTATCACCAGCACCCTGTTGATTAACCTTCAGATGGCGGTTGTTGTTAACCCGGGCCTCGACCGATCCGCTATGTGTTTCTTCGTTTTGACTCGCATATTATTTGTGGCATTGGTTTTACGCCAGATGCCCTTCCTGACGCAACCCTCTGCATTTATCCGGGCTTGGGACCGGTGTGAGGGTGGACACTTGTTTGTGCCCCACCCTCACGGCTGCATTATACTTGTATATCTTATTAAAAGTGGAAAATTGTCTAATATAATTCACCTTAGATTCATGCACTACCACAAAATCAATCAAACAAACAAACAAATAAATAAAAACATACAGTTTTAACAGTGGTTTCACAGACCTTTAATATCCATGAAATGTATTTGACAAAAACATGAAGTGCACACCACAGCACTGAGTGGTGAAAAGACCTTCCTGAAATATTCTGGAAATCTGAAGTGTGTAAAGAGTGGTAAACTTACTGGTCATAGGATGCTGCCTTCCTACACTTTTTGCTGGCAGCCAAGTTGGAGCAAAGGGTTTTTGGACATCATAGTTTCTTTTTCTGAAAGGCTCACGGCCAGCAGCTACCAATACACCTGAACACAAGATTAGAGCAGGAAGTCCATCCACCTGTAATACAGCAAATATATTTCCATCATAATTAATTGTGGAATTATGGACCCTGTCATTCCAACTGCATGTTGCACACTAAAACAAATTATTAAACTAAGAACAGAATTATCTAATATCAGTACTATTCTACACAATATTTATACAGTGCTGCCAACAAATACAGTGGTACCTTGACTTGTGAAATTAATCTGTTCTGAGGGCGAGCTCGTAAGTCAAAATCTTTGTTAGATAAAACAAAAAATTCCTATAGAAAATAAAAGAAAACCAATTAATCCATTCCAATCCCCTCCCAAACTCATATAACCTGACATAGACACATATATAATATATTAAAGATAAACATGTAAAAACAAGAAATATTCCATAATAATAATAATAATAATACATGTACATTAACAGTAATAATAAATAATAATAAAACAAGAATAAACAATAAGTCAACTAACCCTTTCGATCAACTGTGGCAAAGATGTCATGTGGGCAGGCATGAGGTGGTGTGTAACAGAGAAGGAGGATGATAAGAATTTTGTGTACGTGCACACTATGAATGCCAGTGAGGAAAGGCTCGTGGAAAGCTCCCACAAGGCCAGTGCTTCTCAAATAGTTGGGCGCACCCCCCTTGGGGGGTGCAGTGTGATGCCAGGGGGGCATGTATGACCCTGGGGAACATGCTTTTTTGCCACACTGTACTAGAATTGAGTGTAATTGCACATCCTCTACAGTAGGTGGCAGTGGCACTCTCACTGTGTTTCCTAGGGTGTAAGGAACACAGTGAGAGCGCCAGTGTGACCTACTGTAGAGGATGCACAATTACACTAGGTGGCAGTGGCTCACTGTGGTCACGATGGTGTAGGGAAAAAGCACAGAGCAAACGATATGAAGTGCAGTAAAGACTATTTATAGTCACACGCGGCGTGCTGGAGGGGGGTGTATGAAATGTTTTTTTTTACCTATAGGGGGCATCACAGAAAATAATTGGGAAGCACTGCACAAGGCATTCTCAGAGCGTGGAGGAATACATGCAGAAGAATATGAGGCTAATTGGCCCGGAAAAGCAATTTCCCCAGCAGAGCTCATAAATCAAAATTTTGCTCGTTGGATGAGTCAGATTTTTGTGGGATCGAAGCTCGTATCATGGCAAATTAATTGTAAAAGACACTCGTAAGTCAAGGTACCACTGTATATTCAACATGCATCTAAATCTTATGTGATTAAAATGTTATTGTTCTGAAGCATTGCATCAACTGAAACATTTTGGCCACAAATCCAACAGGGTACAGTATACCTTTGTACATACTGTAGTACTCAAGACATTCCCACTTTGTCCCAGGCTTTATCCCATGATGTAGATCAGCATAATAGGATGAAATGGGAAAGAAGCTTAATGCTGCAAGGTGATCGGTCATCTTTATCCATGTTGAGTGTGCTCACAGCAGCAAAGGCAAGCCCATAATGTGTGAAAAACCTCATAGACCACTATGATCGCATGGTCAAAATTTCCCCCAAAATCTATAAACATATTTAGCAACTTGAAATCCTTTGAAAATTTTCTTAACTGTTTTCTTATCTATTTAGTTCACTTTAAAAAAAAAATACTTATGTATGTATTTTGTTCCTTGATTTAACTCGATCTACAGCAAGTGGTTCCCAGTTGTTGGTTGGTAGACCAATCGCAAGCATATTTCCCTGAATCATAGCTTAGGTCTGCCAATAGGCCTTGACCCATATTTCCAGCTATCCGTATTAGAGGTCTTCTTGGGGATTCTATCATCATCCATTTGGGGGACATGGCCTAACCATCTCAGTCTACATTGTCTGATGAGAGTGTACATCAAGGGAATGCCCGCTCTGTCCGATATGACGTTGTTTGAAACCTTATCCATCCATGAAATGGACAGGATGTGGTGAAGACATCTCATATAGAAGGTGTACAAGTTATTTTCCTGCCCAGCATAGATCCCAGCATAGATGGTCCAGGACTTACTGCTGTAAAGTAGGGTGCTTACAATTCAGGCACAATAGACAGCAATTTTTATTTTGGTAGTAAGTTTCTTGTTCTCCAACACTTGAGTGAAAGTTTTGGCATGCTGGTTGCACCCTTTCTGATTGTCTTACCTAGCTCCAAATCAAGAGAAGCATTGTCAGAGGTGGTAGAGCTAAGGTAGGTAAACTGTGAAACAGCATCCAGGATGTAGTACTTGATGGCGAAAGAAGGTGTGGCTTCAGAGCTAAAGACTAATGACTTTTTTGTTCTTCAGGTTGATGCAAAATTTGAAAGCCTCACATGCATTAGATAACCGGTTGAGGGGTTTCTGGAGCTTTTCTTCACTGTGTGCAACAAGGGCAGCATCGTCAGAGAAAGTCACGCAATATTACTATGAACTTTGGTCTTTGCTTGAAGGCGTGTAGGGTTGATGAGTTTCTTGTCAGATCGAGTACTTAATATGATGCCTTTCATCGGCTGACTTGAAAGGATATTTCCGGAGGACAGAGAAGAAAATATTAAAAAGGGTAAGACCTAGTACACAGCATTATTTCACACTGCTGTTTATGTCAAATGCCTCTGACATGCTTCCACCATACTGCACAGTGCTCCATGTCCCATCATAAAATGACTTGACAACGCTCAAGAGTTTTGGAGGGCAAACAATTAATGACAGGATCTTGAAGAGGCCATCTTTACTGACCAAGTCAAAGGCCTTTGTAAGATCAACAAATGCGATGAAAATGGGCTGTTGTTGCTCTTGTCACTTCTACTGAAGTTGCAGCAGTGAGAAAATCATGTCCACTGTTGATTGTTTGGAGCAGAAACCACATTGAGATTCAGGATATACCCTCTCAGCTAGCTTTTATAAATGGTGTAATGCTGCTTGGGCAAACAACTTTCCAGCAATGCACAGCAGTGAGATGCCGCGATAGTTATTATGGTTGCTTAGGTTACCCTTGTTCTTCTGTGGGACTGATCCCTTTTCCCAGCACCTGCATTGAAGCTGATGGAGATTGTCAAACAGCTGGCTTCCACCACACTTGAACAGTTTAGCTGGGATGCCATCCTGTCCTGGGGCCTAACCAGATAGTACCTTGACAAAAGCCCTTGAGAATTCTTATTTTGTAGCTGCATCATCTAACTCGAGCAATGTGGGAAGCATCACAATTTTGTCAAGATCAGAGGGTAAGACAAAGTTTGTACTACCATAGAGCTCACTGTAGTGCTGTACATAGCACCCTACCAGTTTTGATTCGTCAGTGATGGTCTCCCTGGTTGGTTTCTACAGTGGAGCACACTTTGACTGTGTAAGTCCAATTGCCTTCATGATACCCTCAAACATGCCCCTGGCATTTCCACTGTCAGCAGCTGAGTGGATCTCAGCACAGAGGCTCATCCAGTAGTTGTTCGCACAGTCCTTACATTCTTCTTTTGTACAGCTTCTGACCTTGTGAAGTG
Source organism: Plotosus lineatus (assembly GCA_024760905.1). Lineage (NCBI taxonomy): Eukaryota > Metazoa > Chordata > Actinopteri > Siluriformes > Plotosidae > Plotosus > Plotosus lineatus. Next base: position 6,989,968 of record CM045745.1, on the reverse strand, counting down.
CTTCCAGAGGGCATGTGGAAGGGTTATGTTGGTAGTTCTGCAAGGCATCCCTCTTTTCTTTAATTAGAGGTTGGAGGATCGCAATGTTTGCATTGAACCAATCTTGGCATCTGGGTATCTTCTTACCAAAAGCCTTCAATGCTGCAGGATGAGTCGCCTCCCTGATGTGTTGCCAATGATCATCAGTATCAAGCCCCTGGAAGTCCTCTAGTGTCTTGCTCAGGATGTCTTTGAATAGTGAGACTTATTCAGGAATGACAGTAGTGGCAGTAGTAATCCGAGATTTGGTAGCTTGCTTGATGCGATGACCTTTCTTTGGACTCACCTGGACCTTCGTGCAGACAAGGGAATGATCAGTGTCGCAAACAGCACTGTGGTACGCTCTTGTGATGGAAATGTTGTTGAGATTCTCCCGTTGAGAGATAGAGGTCCAACTGATGCCAGTTTTTGGATCTGGGTACATCCATGAGAAACAATATTGCAACTTTACAGTAAAGAATGTGTTTGTAATGCAAATGTGATGAAATGTAAGTACAAAATTAAATTATAATGAAAGGTAAGTACAAGAGCTCCAGCAGACGTTGTCCATTGATGTTACATTTGCCAACATGCCAAGAGCCTTGGTCATTGTCCACTCTTGTATTGAAGTCACCAAGAAGAATCATTGTTTTATTCTCCGGGATGTGTTTGATAGCTTAATCCAATTGGCTATAGAAGGCATTCTTAGCGTCAGAGCTAGAAGTTAAGGTTAGAGCTCAGACAGATGGTACCTGAGTCAGCATTAAGTTTCAACTGTATGAGACATTCTGACTTAATTGAACCTGTCTCAACCATCTGAATCAGCTTGTTGTTTACATCAATATTGACTCCATGCGCTCTAGGTTCGTCTTCACCTTTGTTATGTCAGAAGAAAGTGTACTCCTTTATGCTTAAGGCTTCCAGAACCAGCTAGGCGGGTTTCCTGCAGGGCTTCAATGTCAATGTTGAGTCTATCTAGCACTCTGCTGACAACTGCTGTCTTGTGTTGTCCATCGCTGTTGAGCATATCATTAGTTAAACCACTCAGCATAATTCAGACATTTAATCTTCCAAGTCTGAGAGTTGGCTGTCTTCTTGTAAATACTTTATTCTTAGGTGAGAGTATCCTCCCGGACTACGGTGTACCGGACCCTTTGCTATGGGCCATTACGCATTTGTATCACTGCAGCCAGAGCTTGGTCTTGGTCTTTAGTAACAACAGGTTGAATTTGTTTCCAGTGAGGGTTGGAATCCACCAAGGCTGTCCTTTGTCACCGATTCTGTTCATAATTTTTATGGACAGAATTCCAAGGTTTTATCAAGTTGGAACCTCCAGCTCTCACTGGAGCGATTTGCTGCTGACTACAAGGCAGCCATGAAGAGAATAAGCACCTCCAAGTCTGAGGCCATTGTTCTCAGACGAAAAAAGATGGACGCACTCTCCGGGTCTAGAATGAGGGCAGTGGTTGTGGCAAAAGTGCTGGATCACTGATTCTAAGGTTGGGGGTTCAAGCCCATTCTCAACCGGTTATTATTGTCCTCCCAGTTCAGCTAACTGATAGCTAACTGCACCATTGCTAACTGGAAGCTAACTGTACCATTGCTGACTTTCAATAAGAGTACCAGTAGGCTGCATAGCCATCAGTGTGTTTCTGTCCTGCAATGGGCTGGCAAGCTGTTCATGGTGTACTCTGCCCTTGCCCAGAGTCGACCAGCAAACACGCAATTTAGGATTAATCGGTTACAGAAAATGAAAGGGTCTAGAATGAGGTTCTGTCTCAAGTGGAGGAGTTCAAGTATCTCAAGTATTCCTGCTCACAAGTGAGGGAAGGATGGAGAGGGAGATCAACAGGTGGATCGATGCAGCCTCTGCTGTAAAGCAAAGATTGTACTGGCCTGTCAAGGTGAAGAGGGATCTGAGCTGGAAGACAAAGCTCTCAATTTACTGTCAATCTACATTCCAACTCTCACATCTCGTCATGAGCTTTGAATAGTGTCTGAAAGAACAAGATTGTGGATACAAGTGGCTGAAATGAGCTTCCTTTGCAGGATGGGCCTTAGGGATAGGGTGAGAAGCTCAGCCACACAGGAGAAACTTGGAGTATAACTGTTGCTACTCTGCATTGAAAAGAGCCAGTTAAGCTGGTTTGGGCATCTGGTTAGAATGCCTCTCAAATGCCTGCCTAATTATGGTCGCAAGGAGGCTGGCGTCCATCTCAGCTGACTCTAGGCGAGTGCAGCTTTGTCAGGCCATCGCAGGGTCAACACTCACACAACCATTCTTACTCACATTCACAAAGAGGGGTGATTTGGAATAGCCAGTTAACCAACTGTGCATGTTTTTGGACTGTGGGAGGAAACTGGAGTACCTGGAGGAAACCCACACAAGCACAGGGAGAACATACAAATTCCACAGGGAAATGCCTGAGAATTTGATCAATAATCTACTCATATAAATAGGTTTCTTTGCAAAATTACCACGACAGTCTATTGAGAGGGTTTTCCGCCTTTATAGTTAATCACATGAACATTATTCACAGTACAGTTGATTTTCCTTCACAGATTAGAAAACACCCAGTTTTATTAGCAATTCATTGCATCTTCAGATCACATGCTAAATTCAACTTTAGGTTACAAAATAAGGTGAAAAGAATGAGAAAAAAATGATATAAAAAACCCTACTCTATAAACTTTACACAGTGAAAAATTAAACATTGAGAGAGTTCTCACCCTCCTTCCATCTGGCGTGTGCAACCGACGCACAGGGAAACGCATGACCTCAGCTATATGATCAAGCAGTGCCTCGAAAGAATGTGTAGTCCTCTTCTGCAGCAGAAGTGTATGCTTGACCTCCGGATCTCCATTGCGGAAAACCACCAGCCGCTTTGGGGTGTGCAGTATGGCAGCATGCTCATTCCACCTTGAAATGAGTGGGCCAGGATTACGTCTTTCTCCTAGGCGCGTGCTGCTTAAAGGCCTGGCATGATACCATGGTGGGGGCTTGCGCCGTGCTTGCTCCAAATCGATGGGTTTGACTGTGCGTTTATCCGAGCAGATGTATGACTGACCGTGGTGAAGCTGATCGAGAGAGCGGACAGCTGTGTGACCACGTGGAGTTGTAATAGTGCGGACTCCAAATGGTAAAGGAATACGCTTGGACAGGCTGTCTAATAGAGCTTCGAAGGTCTTAAAAGTGCGACTGTTGATGACCACAGGCAAACCACTAAACTGGGCGTCTCCACTTTTATAGAAGCACACACGCCTTGACGCAAAAGGTTCACTCATGTATGGCTGCTGTGATGGTACCAAGGTATGGATAGGGCTAGAGGACTGTTCCTGTAGTGCAGTCTTCTGCGATGCTGAAGCGTCATTCATAATCTTACTGTAAAGGAAACCTATGAGGAAAGAGACAGATATTAAGGATGATGGAGGTAGAGATGGACAGAACTGGAGAACCAAAATATCACAGAATAGATGTGTTTTTTCTTCCAGATAGTAACATTGAGGATAAAACCTGACCTCATGTGTACCCATGTATCAAGTAATAGGATTTATGTAACTGAAACTTATTTAAGTACAAAATCACTATAATGGTTCAGTGTGACCATATACCTAAGACATAAGGAAAGTAGGCCCACCCTAACCCATTCCGAAAGTGTGGGAAATACCAGACACTATGCAGTAACTAGTAAAAGCTTAGAGATCTAAGCAGTACATAGAGCTGTACCGGTGCTAAACGAAATGAGGACGTTGGTCAGCCACAGCATTAGCAACACCTGACTAGTCTCTGTCTAGGTAGCTCCACACACACACACACACACACACACACCAAGATGCAATGCACTGTATTCCGATACCTTTTTTCTTTTTTTTTTTTTTTTCAAGCGTAGCATTAACATTTTCATCAGTTTGAGTTATAGTAGCTCTTCATACTAGCCTTTGCTCCCCATGGGTATCAATGAGCTTTGAGCACTCTACACTCTGTCCAGTTCATTGGTTGGCTTTCTTTGGACCAAGTTTGGAAGGTACTTATCATTGCATACCAGGATGATTACAAAAGATCTGCCTTTTGGAGGTAAATAAATCCAGTTGTTTATCAAATTTGAAGTTTATTTTGACATATTTTAAGTATGACAGAGGTAGATCATATAGGCCCTGCCAGTTGGTAACAGTGTGTTTTAAAATTTTTTTAAAGTTCTACTATATACCAAGTGGAAACATGAGCAAAGGCAAAGTTTTTTTTGTGGCCTTGTTAACCAAAACAGAGGAAGGTGAGCACGAAACATCAGGTGCTGAGTTAAAGTGTCTTTTAAACTTATATATATATATATAGGGGGCAGTGGTGGTCTAGTGGATATGGCGCAGGATCGCTGATCCTTAGGTTGGGGGTTCGAGTCCCTACAGGGTTGTCACTGTCTCCCCAGTGCAGCAAACTGGGTTATCAAAGGTGGGCCATGTCTCTCACTGTCTATGGTGAGAGGCATGTAAAAGAACCATTGCTGATTTTTGTAAAGAGTAGCTGCAAAGCCGTCAGCGTGTTTCTGTCCCTTGCTAAAAAGGGTTGTGACAGGAAGGGCATCCGACGTAAAAACCTCTGTCAAATCAAATATGCGAATCAGATGATTCGCTGTGACAACTCCAAAGAAAGGGAAAAAGCCGAAAGGAAACGAAGAAGAAGAAGAAGATATATGTAATACAGTAGGCCCTTGTTATTGGCGTGGGTTTGGTTCCGGTCCCTCACGCGAATGAAAATAATCCGCGGGTTCTCTACCCGGAAGTAAAACGCCATGATCAACCGGAAGTAAAATACTATGTATCTATTACATGTGCTAAAATATGCTTCCTATACACATTCTATAGACAGTCTTACTCATTAATACAGTATTAGTGTAGTGAAATGTAGTAATTATTAAGAAAAACTTTTTAATTCTTACTGTTATATTTATTTATGATAAAATATAAACATTATAGTGATGCAGAATACCCCCAGAGGTGAAAGAGTGGTCATTGGTGCAGACTTCAACGAACATGTTGGTGCAGGCAACAGAGGGGACGAGGAAGTGATGGGCAGGTTTGGTATCCAGGACAGGAACGCAGAAGGACAGATGTTGATAGATTTTGCAAAAAGGATGGAAATGGCTGTGGTGAATACTTTCTTCCAGAAGAGAGAGGATCATAAGGTGACTTATACTATACATATATATATATATATATATATATATATATATATATATATATATATATATATATATATATATATATATATATATATATATATATATATATATATATATATATATATATATATGAGACCTAAAAATGAAAGAGGGGAAAAAATTCTGGAAATAATGATAGCCCCACCACAATTCATTCATTTTCTGACCCATTTAATCCTAATTGGGGTCACGGGAAGGCTGCTGTCCATCTCAGCCAACTCTGAGCACGGTTAGAGTATATCCTGGACAACTCACCTGCTCTTGACAAAAGTCAGCAATGGTTCTTTTACATGACTCCCACCACAGACAATGAGAGACATGACCAGCCTTTGATAACCAGGTTAGCTGCACTAGCAGCAACGACCAGTGACAGTGAAGCTTAAACCTCCAACCATGGGAGTGGTAATCCAGCACCTTACCAAGGGACACCACTGCCCCTCCTCAACCATTTTCTCCCAAATTCCCACCCATCAAGTATTGCCTTCTCTATCACACGACCACCACCAACCGGGGAGGGGCAAAAGCCTTGGAAATAATGATGCATAATAACTGAATTGAATGATATTTCATGTTTCATAACATAACAACTACTGACAGGTAAAGTTTGCTATGAAGTGTATGCATATCAAACTTTACCTGTCAGTAATTGTAATGTTTTCAATGTTATGGTTGATTGATTAATGTAACTCCAAAGTGTATAGTCTAAAACAGGGGTTGGGAACCTATAGCTCCAGAGCCAGACGTGACTCTTATAGTGACTGTATCTGGCTCTCAGATAAATCAGGTGGCCTTTCTTAACAGAATAACTAATACATAATTTTGCTCTCCTTTAAATAAAAATACAGGAAAAAAAGCCATCAAATAAAACAAAAACATAAATAAATCTCACACATTTCAATCTATACATCTATTTTCAATGCCACTTGTCGCTGTGGCGCGCAGCGGAGAGCCAATCCTTTCTGTACTCCAGTGTGTGGGCGGGGCTGATACCTTGAAACTCTAATTTTATTGGATTATATGCAACAGACTGCGCGTGTTGTTTTTGGGTAAAGAGGTAAATTTCCCTCGTTTTTGATCAGCTCATATGCAAGAAGCCAAGCAGAGCTGGCAAGCAAAACACAAATGGACAAACATGGAAAAACTTCAACCCGCAGACCAGCTGATTGCCAAAACTTGGGACGTGCTTCCTGTCTCATAAACACTGCAGTGCGAGTCCTGTCGTATTGACCATGTTTGGCTCCACATACGCACGCTAGCAGTCCTTCTCACCTGAAAAGCATCAAGACCAACCTGCGGTCACGTTTAATAGATGGAACCCTGAATGCCTGCATGAAGCTGAACCTCAGCATGTATCAATCAGACTACAAAGCCATCAGCACCAGAAGTCGCATCAATAGTAAGTACTTTTCGTATTAATAAATAACGAACTTATATATAAATATATCTCTCAAAGGATTAGATTTAATTTTTTTTTTTGCTCTACTTGTCAAAAAGGTTGCCAACCTCTGCTCTACAACAATCATGAAGTCTTTGACAAATTCTTAATTGATACTTGATACGATCAATTTCAGTATAAGTATTAGAAAAGAAAATATGATTCCATGCCATGTGTCATGTCTATCTCTTCATTTAAAACTATGTCAGAGCCCTGTAAATCTCTATCCCATTAACAATTGGGAGGCAAACACAAGAATGTGTACAGTAGCTCATTTAATTCCGATTTACTCGTACTGCATAAATAATTTACCACTACTGTATTCATCTTTAACTTCTCGTCAGTAAAATCTTTATCCAACAACTATTCGAGAGTTACTTGGCTGCATAACAGCTTATGCTGTCACGGTACAAATTCACCTGAATTAAATAATGAAAAATACTACACACTAATCACACTAACAGTAAAGTTAACCCAACGGAATATAAAATGATCGAGCTTTGAAGGAATTAAAACATTTTTTGCGTTGCTTGCTTGGAAGACGATTTTTATTTTTATTGCTGTTGTTGTTGTTTGTTTGTTTACTGAGTGTTATCAGTCATAGCATTTAGGTAAAAATAGACATTGAAAAAGAAGAATAATGTAACAGATGAATATTATAATATAATATATTCTATCATAGTATAAATTTCTTTCAGTGGTTATAACTAATGAATAGTTCTAAATGATCATATTACCCACATCAACAACAACAAAAACAACAGGACGGTTATAAATTTAATAAGTGACTATTTAGAAAAGCCAGTAGATTAATGTGACGATATAATTCCCATTAAAAAAAGGATTTGCATACTTACCAAGGTTTCCATATTCAACCAAGAGGTATTAACAGTTCTCTCATGCTGGTCAGTGCAGTTGGTGAGCGGAGTCTGGGAGTTATTTTGGGCGATGGCTTCACCATTAATTTGCTTAATCTTTGCTCACCACTAATCCCAGTTACACAGAGGAGAGTGTACAGTCGGGTGTGTATACTGTATATGTGCTTGTGTTTAAACCTCAGCATGTCCTGTGCGGTAAGGAACGAGTAGCTAACACACAAGTGCATAAAAATTCAAATCTTTACTTTTAAGCAGTTTAATACACAAAATGATATGATGTGTGATAAAAAAAAAATTAAAAATAAGGCCAGCAAGTATGCAAACAGACAAACAAACACTTACAAACAAATAAACAAAAATCCCAACAATGCACTTGGACTTAAAATCATCTGGGGTCTGTGTAGCCCATGCACAAATGACTCAGATTACGTGGAATATACGTAACATAACATACGCAACAAGCAGACTGAAGAATATTTTATAAATATAATTCTCTAGTCGCGCTACCCAAACACTCTGCATCGGTTTTAACGCCAGATGGCCGTTGTTTCTATGTGTAATCTCATTTAGTATAAAAGGATAATGCCAGCAGTCTCTCGCTCTCTCGCTCTCTCTCTCTCTGTGTGTGTGTGTGTGTGTGTGTGTGTGTGTGTGTGTGTGTGTGTGTGTGTGTGTGAGGGCACAAGAGAGAGAAATACTATTTCTATAATTATCTGTCATTTTTTTTACTTTTATGTTTTGTTTGAAGTATTGTACTCCTTTAAAAATCACATTAAAACCACATCCATTATTGAGTAAAAGGAGGAAAAGGCAATGAGTCAAAAAGTCAAAGGGGGAAAACAATGTTCCAGAAAGTACTAAAGTGAATGACGGGAAGAAAGGAAAAAAAAAAAAAACGTCACTAAGCTTACAAAAAAGTTTGAGACGGATTCAACAAATATTAGTGAGGCACACAAAGCTAAACGTGAAAAGTTGAACTGAAAGGAAATTTCGTAAAGTCCGTGCGATATATCTGAGAAATCCACTTGCAAAACCTACCAAGCCAAGTTTTGTAAAAAAAAAAAAAAAAAAAAAAAAAAAAAAAAGAGTTATTTCCCTTTGCCTTGATTTCAGGCAGCTTTGCATGATATCCCACTAATAGCTCCACATTCAAAACCTGCGAACCTTCAACAGAATATAAATACAATAAATTGTAGCATAAGAAGCAAAACTCTATCCAGAAAATTCTATGCCTATTAAAATAAAATCAGATTTTTCTTATAAACTGACCAAACTGACTTTGGCGGTTTTGCAAGCGGACGCCTCATGTCCGGGATCACGTTGGGTTCAAGTGCAAGAACTGCAGCAGCTTCATGTAGGCACTTGGGCATTTCTGTCAAATACATGAAACTGCGTTTGTATTACGATAATAAGAAAACTGATGAATGAAGGGTCCTCGTGTGTAAAAGTTGGGTGCATGTGAGAGGAGAAATCAAACATTAAAGGTTATTTATTTTAATTAATATTCTATCCCTTTGTTGTAATGCAGTGCAATGCATATGAAAGAGAGAAACTGTGCTCAATAACAGATGTGGGTGGATTTCCACAAAAAGACTTTCAACAGCATGAACTGTCATGAAATTTTGAATGAAGTTATTTCAGATTATATGAATAATCTCGACAAGGGTTCTGTTAATAAATGGCAAACCACGGGGTATGTGTACTTTGGAAAAACCTGGGAAAAAAAAAAAAAAAAAAAGAACAATCTCGGATCACTGTAGATAAAGTGCACATTAACAAATGCATGGATTTTTATTTTGCTTTGTAAGCTGTGCTTGTGGGGCGGGTGGTGTAATGGTTAGGGTGCTGGGCGCATGATCGGGTGGTTGTGTGTTCAAATCCCAGTTAGACCCTCACTGTGCTATGACCTCTGGGCAAGGTCCTAACCACAAGTGTGCCTCTGTTCACCCAGCAGTGTAAATGGGTACCAGTAAAAAATATACTGGGAAGGTAACCTGTGATGGGTTAGCGTCCCATCCAGGGGGAGTTGAACTCCTGGTCGCTTCACGCTACGGAAACCGGGGATAAGCACCGGCCTGATGAGCCGCGAGGCTTGGATTTAAAATAAAAAAAAAAAAAAAAAAAAAAAGCACAACCGACT
>CM045745.1:6947781-6952781 GCA_024760905.1 Plotosus lineatus | reverse complement strand
CCCAGAGAGCGGTTGGAGGTTAGATGTGCCGCCCAAGTGCAGCTAACTGGGTTATCAAAGGCGGGCCATGTCTCTCACTGTCTATGGTGAGAGGTTCATGTAAAAGAACCATTGCTGACTTTCGTAAAGAGGAGCTGCAAAGCCGTCAGCGTGTTTCCGCCCCTCGCTAAAGGATTGTGTCAGGAAGGGCATCCGACGTAAAAACCAGCGCCAAATCAAACATGTGAATCATTAATATGACGTTCATGGAGATGGAGGCAGAGGATTCACTGTAGCGACCCCTGAAAGGGAACAGCTGAAAGGAAAAGAAGAAGAAGATGAAGAAGAACGAAGATGAAGAAGAACGAAGATGAAGAAGAACGAAGATGAGTAACAGAGACAGCTGGAGAATGTGGACCGAGTGAACCAGGAAGTGTGAGGGATTGGAAATGGAAAGTCAGCTGGCCCAGATGCTAAATCAGCAGAGGCATGGTGATGTTTTGGCAGAATAGAATTGGAGTTTTTAACCACAAACTTGGCGGGTGGGAGGATGGCTGAGGAGTGGAGATGAAGTGTTATTGAACCAATTTTAAAATATAAGGGAGATGTGCAGAGCTGCAGTAATACCGAGGCGTGACTTGAGTAATACTGAAGTTGATGAGTCATCTCATAACATGTTTGGAAAGAGTGTTGGAATCAAGGTGGAGAAGGTGTGTGTGGAGGAGTAATCTCTGAAGAGCAGTATGTTCTGGAGCATCACAGCTGCCATATTTGCTTTGAGAATGTTGATGAAGAAGTCCTGAGAAGAACAGAAGGAGTTGCATTGTGTTTGTGGACTTGGAGACAGCATACAACAGAATGCCAAGGGTGCTACTGTTTGAGGAAGTCTGGAGTGCGAGAAATATATGTGGAGGTATGACAGGATATGTATGACAGTATGGCAGTGGTGCGGCGTGTGGTATGAATGATGGACTGGTTCAAGATGGAGGTTTGATTGCATCAATGAGATCAGACAAGGACCAACGAGGTAAGACAAGAGTCTCCATGGACTGTGGTGTTTGCAGATGACAGAGACAGGGCCAGATGAAGATACTTTGTCCATGTGCAGAAGATGGACAAAGGGTATTGGTGGAAGAATGTTGAAAATGGAACTGCCTGGTCGGAGGAAAAGAAGAATGCCAGAGAAGGGATTTTATGGCTGTGGTGAGGGAGGACATGTAGGTGATGATGTAAAGGGAGGCAGAGAACAGAAGATGGAGAAGGAAGATGAAGAAGGATGATCCATTGTGATGACCCCAAATGTTATTAGCTGAAAGAAAAAGAAGATTCAAAATGTAAAACTGAAATACACACTTGTTTAGATTGTATATATTTAGTAGGCAAAGGGGCAGTGGTGGCCTAGTATAGGGCGCTGGATCGCTGATCCTAGGGTTGGGGGTTTGAGTCCCACTCTCCATAAAGTTGTCACTGCCCCCCCCCCCCCCCCCCATCTCCATGTCAGACCAAAATCCACTTAAATGAATATAAAACCAACTGTGAAGTCCAATGACTTCTCCACGGGACAGTTTAATTTTCCAATACAGCTGGAAAAAACCCACCGCCATCCATCCATTCGTGCTGCTTTTCTATTAGCATCATGAGGACGCCGCAGCCAATCCCAGCTCACTTCAGTGTGTTTGACTGAAATACGTCTTTTCTTTGTACTTTTGTGAGAGATTTTTGTTTTTACTGGACTTCAGCAAATTTTCCAACTTTTCCGTGAATTAAATGTCTTTTCATTTGTATTATGTAAACAAATATTCATTTATTTCTGTCACAGTCAGTTCATCTGAACATACTCAGCCCATAGTTACTCACTTCTCACATCTCTCTCTCTCTCTTTCTCTCTCTCACACACACACACACACACACACACACACACACACACACACACACACACACACACACACACACACACACACACACTGTGTGAACTGAACCCAGAGAACTGTGCATTTTTTTCCAACAAAACAATAAACATAGTGCAATATAAATCTAAATCTAAATATAATATAATATAATATAATTTAGTGCAATTTCATTTATTGCGGTTATCTACTGATTGATTTATTGTATTATTATTATTATTATTATTATTATTATTATTATTATTATTATTATTATTATATTGTTTACGGGGTCTGTGCAAGGTCATTTTAAACAGAATTTTTTTGTATTTATTTTATAGCAGTTTGTGTGTTGTTGATTTGAGCCTTCTTTTCTGTTTGTAACTTGACTCCTTGAACAACGTAGGTGGCGCTGCTCATTGGCGACACACGTCGTAATAATATGGCGTAACCAAAATTTCCCCCGGGATAATAAAGTACTGTATTATCTTATCTTATCTCACACACACACACACACACACACACACACACAGAGATGCGGACACACACACACACACACACACACACACACACACACACACACACACACAGATGTGCACACACACACACACACTCACACACACACACACACACACACACACACACACACACACACACACACACACACAGATGTGCACACACACACACACACACACACACACACACACACACACACAGACACACACACACACACACACACACACACAGATGCACACACACACACACACACACACAGAGCACTTTAAAAAGGAATGGGAATTCAGCTGTATGACTCTGGACTCAGCTGTGATGTAACACTTAGTGAAGCAGGCTTGGTTCAAGTCTGGACTCAGCAGGGAAAATGTGTGGTGTTCAGGTAGAGCTAGCTACATCTTCCCTTTCTACACCTTTCATGACTGAAAGGCCCTTGAGCAAGTGTGGAGAGTGGGACTCGAACCCCCAACCCTAGGATCAGTGATCCAGCTCCCTTTACCACCAGGCCACCCTTGCCCTCCTTATTCATCTTCTTATACCTTCCCAATGCAGTCTCCTCACTTGTCAGCACATTACCATATACATCCTTTATCACCCGAGCAACCTCTTCCGTGGTCCCCTTTTGCCACCTATGTCCACCTCGCCCCACATTTTTTACACCCGACTACTTTTGTTACTTCTCAGAGTGTTCCACATCTTTTTCCTAATTTCTTGTTCTTGATGTTTTTCCAATGTTCCTTGATACACCTCAAAGTCTCTTTTCCTCCATCCTCTGTCCAGATGCCACCACAAGTACCTTCCTGGCTTTCTCCCTCACCACAACTGCTGTAGTTTTCCAAATATCCAGCATCCCCTTACTGTTACCCAATGCCTGCTTTCCCACCTTTCTGAATTTCACACAGCAGTCTTCCTCCTATAACTTCCTCCGTTTAATTTTCGGTTCACCAGTCACTCTCCTTCTCTTCTTCACCTCGACAGTCATCCTGCATACCACCATCTGGTGTTGTCTCGAGAAACTGTCCTGTTGTACCACCCTACCTTGGGTTTACACTGGGGTATGATGGTCATGATCGCCACAATTTGAAAGAACCATAATGAGCGTGGGAGGGGTGGAGGTTCAAATCATGATGATCTTGAGGGAACTTGGTGGATTTGTGATAATCATGGTGATCATGGAATTTTTTTTTTTGTGTGTGTGTGTGTGTGTGTGTATTACGATTTGACGTCAATCTTGATGGAAGGTGGAAATCACAATAGAGTCCAGTAGAGCTTAAGAGACCTTAACATTTCATAACAAACCTAAAAGGATATCTTGATGAACTTGGAAACACGATTCCTTAAAGTTTCATCTCCTGGATGCACTCTGCCTTCTTTTTATACCCCAAATAGTCATGGGGATCGCTGACATCATGCCCCAGTGTACATCCAAGAGTGCAGTCAAAAATCTCCTTGAGGTTGTGTGTCCTGCATCGGGCATAGCCCACCTACGGGCATCTTCCTTCACTCTTATGTTCCTCTGTGTTCCTTTGTTTTTTAAAATAAGTATTCACGGCTGCTGTTTCAATTCTTTTTGCTAAATATTCTGCTACCTGCCTTTCAGTGTTCCTCCACTTGACATAACACCTGCCCATCACGTCCTCATCATCTCGATTCCCCTCAACAATTTACCCATGTGCCACTCCTCCAATCACCTCTTTTTGATCTTTGGGAACACTTTCAACCACTTCATCTAACACCCTCCAGAAGTCATCCTTCTCCTGGCTCTCACACCCTCTGTGGAGCACATCCATTGGTGACATTTCAAATTAATCCATCAAGTTCTATTTTGAAAAATCACCGCTTTATTAGACTTTATTTTTGCTTCCAAAAGGCGAATGATTCCTTCACGATTAACCCTTCACCATTTGTGTTTCCATCCATCGAATAAAACAACTTAAATCCATCCACCTCCAATGTTCCTGGCCTCACTTCCACTTCCCTTCCACTTGGTCTTTTGGACACACGCTATATCTTCTTTCTCCATGTCTGTGGACTCATCTTCTTCCTCCTCGTCTCCTTTCCCCCAACAGTAGAACAATTTCCACCTCGCTGACCAACAGTGCCAGCGGTGGTGATTGTTCTAAACCCAGGACTGGATCGAGTTGGTTCAGACATTCTGTTTTGATATCATCTGTTTTACTGGCCACAGGATTGACAGCTAGGCATCCTAGCACAGCCGTCCCCAATTACCTGAAATTGATTGAATGGATGGTTTCCCATCGTTTTCTGAAACTATTACTGTCTGTGGAAATCATTGACAAATTGCCATTTACCAAACAACTTAATCCTACTATGAGGGTAATGTGGAGGCTGGAGTCTATCTCAGCCAACACTGAGTCACAGGATCCTCACAGAGCAGCACACACAACCACTCATACTCACATGTGAGAAACTCAGACCAGAGTAATGTATTTTCCTTTAAATGGCGATAGAGAGATTAAATAAATTCACAATTATTAATGAAATGAATGCTGCACCATCTACTCGCTATTAGAGTTAAAAAGGCTTTATGGGTTCAGAAATATTTCCTTCAGTTTCATCAAAGATTAAGATCTCAGTTAATCCTGACCTTTTCACCTTCCT
>CM045745.1:6930281-6942781 GCA_024760905.1 Plotosus lineatus | reverse complement strand
ATCAGCATTTGTGAGTTTGATTATAAACTCAAAATGGCCAGGAAAAAAAAATGCTTTCTTCAGAAATGTATCAGTGTACATTTTCTGAACCACTTCATCCTGATTATGGTCGCGGGGAGGATGGCGCCCATCTCAGCTGACTTCTAGCGAGGGCAGGGTACATTCTGGACAGTCTCCCAGGCCATCGCAGGGCTATTAGTTCTTAGAAATGAAGGCACTTTCACACAAAAACCTGACAGGAAACTGCAGATTTAATACAATGGACTGAACTACTCCCATCACAGAACAGTACAAACTGGCTCAAACCAGGACTGACAGGATTCTGAGGCCCGTTGTCCAAATGGCAAGTACATCAGAATCTCTAGTTTACACTGGGTTTACTCTAGAACCCAATGTCACAATCTCCACGATTAAAATAGCATGGAGCTCCAAGACTTATGACCACACTTGACACATAATTGGATATAAAAGGAGGCAGAAATGAGGACATTAGAGGGACAGCACATGTAAGAGGTTTTGGAGACAAAGTCAGAGAGACTCGATTGAGATGGTTTGGACATGTACAGAGGAGTGATAGTGAGTATATGGGTAGGTTGGAGGTTCTGAGGTTGGAACTAGCAGGCATAAGGCCTAGAGGAAGACCAAAGAGAAGATTTATGGATGTGGTGAAGGAGGACATAGTTGGCGTAAGAGAAGAAGATGCACAGGACAGTGTGAGATGGAGGCAGATGATTCGCTGTAACAACCCCTGAAGGGAACAGCCAAAAGGAGAAGAAGAAGAAGAAGAAGAAGAAGAAGAAGAAGAAGAAAAAGAAGAAGAAGAAGAGATGCATCCACGAGATGAACCTTGAGGAATTGTGTTTCCACGTTCATCAAGATACACTATGATTGCGCATCAAGGCCTGTTACACTCTGTTAAGTTCTGTTAATCACTACTGTGCTCCACCGCGTATCCCATACATTGTAATAATTGTGGGAAATTTTTGATAGTTAAAGATTTTGCCATAATCGGCGCAATTATCACAAATCTACTAAATGCCCAAGAGGTCAGAATGAATCCCTTCAGTTCCCACAATCTCATTACAATACAATCTCATGATCCCCCATGACCATGAACATGAACAGATCATGAACATCAAACTCCAGTGTAAACCCAGGGTTAAGAACATATGCCTAACAGGTCTTCAAGTGGCAACTTTATAAAATAGTACCTGCAAAACACCAATCTCTACTACAACAGCAAAACGTTGACTCCTGGATTTGCAAACAAAAAGCCATATCAGAGACCAGTCAGTAACAGGAAGTGACTAGGATGGGGCAACCGAACACAGAAATTAGACAGCAGAAGATTGGGAGAAAAAAGAGCTATAGGGTTTATAATGTTTGGGTCATAAATAAGAACATTTTTAAGGTTGCAGTCAGATGTCATACCCTTTGAATGGCACTGGAAGCCACTCCTACAACAGAACAATGAGTCGAAACACTCCAAATTATGCAATAACTATTTAAAGAAGAAGCTGTCAGCTGGTATTCTGTTGGCTATGGAGTGGTCAGCATTCTCACTGGATCTAAACCCAATTGAGACATTGTGGGAGCAGCTTGACCTTTTGGTACATAAAAGTGCCCATCAAGCCAGTCCAACTTGTGGGAGGGGCTCTAGGAAGCAGATGGTGAAATATTTTCATGTTACCTCAAGAAATTGGCAGCTAGAACAACAAACCAGAAGCTGTTATAGATGCAGATGGAGGATTTTTGACAAAAACAAACTTGGAAGTAAAAATTATTATTTTTAACTTTGTCAATGTCTTGACTCTATTTTCTATTTTATTCTGTAACTCATTTGATGGATGAACTGAAAGTTCATAAAATGTAAATGCTCATGAAAATCTTGAAATTTTCCGTGTGACCTCTCACTTTTGAAGGGTAATATATAGGAAAAATATAAATGTAAATATAAACAAAGAAAATTTGCACTCAGTAGTGGCAAGCACATCTTTTAATAATCTGGTATAACCTATTTTGCTGCGAAATTCAACTTCACAACTTCAACTATTCAATTGAAAAACAATGGGTATGGCAACACGTCATGCATTCCAGCAATGTATAAATTTTACAGTGTATGGGGCTGCTGGTGTAGTCGTTAGGGTGCTTTGCTGATGATCACAAGGTTGAGGGCACGAATTCCCATTGGATCTCCTCCTAGCAGTATAAGTGGGCATCAGTAAAAATACTGGGAAGGACCAGAGATGGACTAACCAACATCCAGAAGGAGTCTCCTATTTACATATTAATAAATATAATATGAATATAAAAATGTTCCCACTTGTAGTTTAATTAATTGCTACATTTCATTTCATCTCAGTCAACTCTGGGAGAGGGCAGAGTACACCCTGGACAGCTCACCAGGCCATCTCAGGGCGGATAAACGCCAACAGCTTTATAGCCTACTTGTGTCGAAAGTCAGCAATGGTTCTTTTACATGAACCTCTCACCATAGACCGTGAGAGACATGGCCGGCCTTTGATAACCCAATTAGCTGCACTGGGGGGACAGTGACAACCCATTGAGGGTGGAACTTGAACCCTGACCTCAGGATGAGTACTCCAGCACCTCACCACCAGGCCAGCGCTACCCCAATTGCTACATTTATTCATTAATTCATTTTCTGAAGTGCTTAATTCAAATTTGGGTTGTGGGGAGGCTCATCTCACTCCGGAGGAGGGCAGAGTACAATCTGGAAAGCTTTGCAAGGGCAAACAGCAACTGAATGGCCTACTCTTATGAACGACAGCGATGGCTCTTGTCCATGTCTCTCGCCACAGTCAGTGAAAGACATCGTTGGCCTTTGATAACACAGTTAGCTGAACTGGTGGTATGGGTGGGAGGAACAGTGACAACTTGGTGACAGTGGGGGTTGAGCCCAAAACCTTTGGATCAGTATAACTACATTTATTTCATTTGAACTACAAAACTAAAAAAAAAAAAATTGGACTCACAAGTGTTGTGACGTGAGAGGAATAAAACACTTTTTGGACATGCTCTATCAACAAAATAAAGTTGCCCCCCTACTTACAAAGACCCCTGGGTACGAAATCCCCAGGTTACGAAGACCATTTTCCCAAGTTTCCGTCCCTGGGATACGAAAACAACCCCCACTTACGAAAAGAAATTCAAAATTCAAACGCGCCAATCAAAATTTCACATGATGCATGAGTTGCTCTCTCATTGACTGTCTCTCAACATCTCGCCCAGCTGACCTCCCAGATAGAGACAGAAGGAAGCTTCACTCTTTAGTTTTTAGTTTAGCTTTTTAAGTTGTTTAATTCAGTAAATGTTTAATAAATGTGGGCGCATTTGAGCTCATCTGGAATTCCAGTCCCTCAAGGAATCAAATTAAAGTTGAGTTTGGACCTCCCTGTCAAGCAGGGAATGCGCTTTGAATTCCACGTCTTGTGGGCGTGGCCCGCCAGTGCGCGCTAGAGAGAGAGAGAGAGAGAGAGAGAGAGAGAGAGCAAGAGAGAGGGACAGGTATGTGTGTGTGTGTGTGTGTGTGTGTGTGTGTGTGTGTGTGTGTGTGTGTGTGTGTGTGTGTGTTAATAAAAAATGTTTAATAATAGTTTAATTAATAAATATGTTAATAAAATGGTTTAATATGTTAATAAAATGTTTAAATGGTTTAATAATAAATAATTTTCTTTTACTTTTAACACATATTTCATACAAAATTTGTGTACTTTTATAATTTTTAAAGGGTTTATGGGTTTAAACAGTCCAAGGACTGGAGCCTTGGAACGAATCAGGCGTTTAACATGTAAAATGCGACCCCTACTGACGAAATCCCTGCGTTACGAAAAAGTCTCTGGAACGGATTAATTTCGTAGGTAGCGGGCCGACTGTAATAATTCCTGGGCGATAAGGCGTACTACACGATCACATCGAACAGCAGCCCTACCATGTTTTTTCCTTAGTTTTTTGGTAAATTGAAACTCTCAGTGATTCCATAATATGGACACAAAAACAGACACGTTTATAACAGACACAAAAAGAGAACCTCTTAACTGCACATGCTCCATTTCCACTACTCCGGCGCTAATGACAACATATGATCATTTATAACCGGTTGGTGATAGGTCTGGTCTGGTCCAAAATTATGGAAGCTTTACACATTTTCATCTAAATATTGAATTTGATTTGGGGGGGAAATTGTGAAATCTTTTCGAGCTACTTGATACCGAATGGTAAAGGGATTTCAGCCATGACTCTAGGACATGAAATTAGGTACTTGCTATATTTAAACATGTTCAAAAACACATTCATGGAATATTTTGGCCTGCCGGAAGCATATGGAAGTGGAAGAAGACTTGAGGAATAACTACGGAATGACACGGAATGACATGGCAGATGAGGGAGTAATTGTGGAACGTTTGCGGATGACAACATTTTTGCTTCTGTAAGTCTGCCGTGCTCCAATGAAATGCGGGTATAATGCTGAAAATCTTCTTTGCTGAAGTATTTTGACAGCTCAGCGAGCAATTACAATCAACATTTATTTACTTTTTTATGTACCCAAAGCATACATGTATATGACACTCTCATACTGTATCATTTTAAATTTAAAGAATATGCAATTTTTTTTGCCAGATGCAAGTATGCAAATTACACTTAAACTCTTAAATGAATGAATTCCTGCGCTCCAGTACTCGCCAGGCCATCACAGGGCAGAAACACAATGACTGCTATGCAGCCTATTTTTGACAAAAGTCAGCAGTGGTCGGTTTACATGCCTCTCACCATAGACCATGAGAGACTTGACCTGCCTTCGATAACCCAGTTAGCTGCAGTGTGAAAGTAAAAACCTGTTGATAGTAGGACCAGAACCCTCCCCCTCCCTCAGCCTGAGATCAGTCATCCATCACCCTAACACCAGGCTCCCACCCACAGGGGATTCCTCTACTGTGAATAAGTGTAGATCTTCTTATTGCTTCCATAAAATATATTTATATCACATATACACGGAGGTCAAAGCGCGTGAGGATGCATTTGCAGATAAAATGTTTATTCGTTTATACATTTGTTTTGGATAATCACTTTATCCTAGTAGAATTGCATAAAGACTGGATCTCAGCTGAATTTGAAGAGGGGTTACACCCTGAACAGCTTGCCATTCCTTCAAAGGGCCAGCACACACACACACTCACACACACACACACACACACACACACACACACACACACACACACACACACACACACACACACACACACACACACACACACCTAGGGGCAATTTTTAACTGCAAATTAACCTTATGTATTGGTTAATTGGCTGAGGACTATGGGGACGGGGGGTATATACAAATTTGGGGTGAACATGCAGATTTAAAAAATCTGTTTCGCAAAACCAGTCCAAACTGAGAGACAGAGTAGACAAAGGTAAGTTTTAGGGTTACAGGCAAACAGGTATGTCAAAGGCAAATCCAATGTCAATGTCATAAAGCTAACCAATGGTCAGAGGCATATCAAGGATTACGCTAAGGCAGGGGTCGAGAACCTTTTTGACTAAGAGAGAACCAAAAAAAAAAGACATCTTTTAAAATCTAAATCTCTGTGAGCCATATATATATATATATATATATATATATATATATATATAGGAACAGTGGTGGTCTAGTGGTATAGGGCGCTGGATCACTGATCCAAAGGTTGGGGGTTCGAGTCCCACCTCCACAAAGTTGTCACTGCCCCCCCAGTGCAGCTAACTGGGTTATCAAAGGCAGGCCATGTCTGTCACTGTCTATGGTGTGAGGCATGTGAAAGAACCATTGCTGACTTTCGTAAAGAGTAGCTGCAAAGTCGTCAGCGTGTTTCTGTCCCTTGCTAAAAGGGTTGTGACAGGAAGGGCATCCGACGTAAAAACCTCTGCCAAATCCAACGTGCGAATCAGATGATTCACTGTGGCGACTCCCGAGTAAAAGGGAAAAAGCCGAAAGGAAGACAGATATATATATATATATATATATATATATATATATATATATATATAAATAATGACTACAACTAAATTGAAAAAGAAGACCAACGATTTGAGAGTATAGTAAGACTCTGAATTTATTTTAAACGACATCGTCATAACGAAGTTATTTTTTAATAAGTAAAGTACTTCTTACTATTAATGCAACTTCTGGTTGATACGTGCTGAGGTTCAGCTTCATGCAGGCATTTAAGCTTCCATCTGTTACATGTGACCACAGGTTGGTCTTGATATTTTTCAGGTGAGAAGGACTGCTCGCATGCATATGGAGTCAATACGACAGGACTCACACGCTGAAGAGTTTATGTGACACAAAGCGCGTCCCAAGTTTTGGAAATCAGCTGGTCAAAGTTTTTCCATGTCTGTCCATTTGTGTTTGCTTGCCAGCTGTGCTTGGCTTTGTGCAAATGAGCTGATCAAAACGAGGGAAATTTATCTCTTTACTCAAAAACAACAAATGCAGTCTGTGGCTGTTGTTATAATCAAACAAAATTAGAGTTTCAAGGTATCGGACCCGCCCACATACTGGCGTACAGAAAGGATTGGCTCTCTGCTGTGCGCCACAGTGACATGGCATTGAAAATAGATGTAAACATTTAAATGTGCGAGATTTATTCATCTGTTTTTGTTTTATTTGATGGGTTTTTTGTATTTTTATTTAAATGACAGTGAAATTGTGTATTCGTTATTCTGTAAAGAAAGGCCACCTGATGTATCTGAGAGCCAGATACAGTCATCCAAAGAGCCATGTCTGGCCCGCGAGCCATAGGTTCCCGACCCCTGCGCTCAGGCAAAGTCGGGGTACATGGAAACAAGGTCAAAGAAGGGTAGAGAAATAAACATAGACAAAAGCTTGCTATAAATGTGACACAGTGAAAGTATTAATACAGTAAAACCTCCGCTGACGAACGCTTAAGCTCACGAACTTTTCGCCTCAAGAACATTAAATTTGCGAGCATATAGTCTCTGCTGACGAACTAGTTTTCGGCGGACGAACCAAACCACGCGGTCGAACAGCGCCACGGTGGCGGCCACGAGAAGCTGACGCACGCTCACGGCTTCACAGTTCGTCACCCCCTTTCTTTGAGTGCGGAAGTGGTTTGTGTTTGATAGACATTTTGGACCATATTGAGTGTACTTTTGCTATTATGGGACCGAAAAAGACCCCACCACAGGCGGAGATCATTGAAAAACACGAACGAGGTGTGCGTTTGTGTGACTCAGCGTCCCAGTACCAGTACGCTAAGTCTACCATTGCTCCCATCCTTAAGAACAAGGAAGCTATTAAGGGCGCGTGTGTGGCTAAGGGTGTTTCCAAACAGTAGGCGTTTCCAAACTCTCCTTCCAAACAGTAAGTCCCACCCTCCCTCCTCCTCCCACTCCATTCCATCAAGCCATCAACTACCATCACAAAGGTAAATAAAACCACTTTATTATACAGTACAGTTTATTTCTTTAATTACAATACAATAGCACATTTATTATACATAAAATAAGGTATATTTTTGTGTAGTTTTAAGGATTATTTAGTAGAAAATTATGTTTTATGGGGACCTGGGAACGGATTATTCTCATTTTAATGGTTTCTTATGGGAAATAAATGTTCGGAAGACGAACTTTTCGCCTTACACACACTTTCTGGGAACCAATTATGTTCGTGAGCTGAGGTATCACTGTACTATGAAAGGAAACACTGGCAACACAGTTGTTTCTTACTTGTGCTCGGTGATAAGATGCAAAGCTGACGGGTGTAATTGAGAACATGTGACATGATTGTCCAAACTTATGTGAATTGGAAAGTGCAAGGATTGTAAAATGGAAGTGGATGATACAGTGCGCTGACGCAATGACGATTTCAAACAGGAAATTTCATGCATGTGTCTTTGTTGTGACCTTGCCCATGTTGGGATCAATTTCAAAATGTAATCAGTTCATATATTCGATGCAGTGTTAATTCCATATAAATACTAAACTCAATCAGCAAGTTTAAATTTTCTTATCAGAACAATAATCTCAGAGATACACATCAACCGAGCAATTAATACCCTGACAACATAGTAGCGAAGGCATTAAAACGAAATGAAGTAGGATGAGGAGAATACGTAATAGGTTACAACGATTAAGGTATTTAACGGTTAAAGCCGTATTCCCAGTGTCCGGGATTTTCCCCAAAATTCTACGTTCATTCGTAATCAAAATCCTTAAGAAAAGCCAACTTTCCAAATTCGTATTAAAATTTTCTCTATTAAAAAACTGCAGTTCATTAAATGTATAATGCAAATACTATACAGTATATCGAAAAGACATCACATCCAAATTTGCTTTTTAAAAATCTACAATTCATAGATCATTCTTTCAAACCCCAACATTATTTACACGACTTTGAACACATGCTGAAAAGTAAATAAATTACTGACCAGTAATCACTCAACCTTCCCTTAAATAATTCTATGGCACATTTCTGTGTACCAAGTACCAAACAACAACAGTAACAACATTGATTATCTTTCCAGAGCTACAGTTAGTTTGCTCAGTGTTAACCCAATTACTGTGTCTGTCCATTATATTAACCAATCAACAACCAGTACAACCTTAAGCTAAGCCGTTAAAACCCTAAACGCACTCAGACGGTGCAAACCTCCACCAAGGAAAGAAAGTCTATTTCCTGTGTAACCTACTTGGCAGGAGTAAACAAAAAACAAATAATTTGTTCCTTGACCCATTCTGGAGGTTTACTGAAAATTTCACAAATATCTGTTCTTAACTTTTTTTTGCATAAAGTTGATAACAAACAAACAGAAACCAGACAAATAAACATACAAACAAATGGTGGCAAAAACATAACTTACTTAGTGGAGATAATGCGAATCGTTTACACTGATGACAGACAAAGACGAGCCAAAGTTGAGGGTGAGTTCTGGGGAGGGTTTATCACAATTACAACTTTAAATTGTCACATTCAGCACAAGTGGTCGGCAGTTCACGGTGCCATTTAACAGCAGCTCATAGCACAGATAAAACAATGGGTGGACGTAGCAAAAAGCCAGTTTGTAAAACCTAGAATTTTACAGAAACCTGTGTTTTTATAGATTTCAGTTTTGTTTTTTTCCCACTAACAATACATTGCCAAATCAGCCTCAAGTTGGTCAAGTGACTGTTGCAGACTCAGGACAACCATTGCAGTTCTATTCCATGGCTATGGTGCTCTACTCATTAACACTGCTCAATAAAAGCTTTGTGGATTATTATACCGCCATTTCACTGGAGCACGGCAGACTTACGGAAGCAAGAGTGTTGTCGTCCGCAAATGTCCCGTAATTATTCCTTCATCTTCCGTGTCATTCCGTGATTCTATAGTTATTCCTCAAGTCTTCCTCCACTTCCGTATGCTTCCGGCAGGCCAAAAAAAAAAATTTCCGTGAGTGTTTCGCGGGGTCACATTGGTGTACTTTGTTCCGCACATGCCGTGAACGTTCCGAGAGTGTAAGAATTTTCACTTTTCCGTAGGATTTTTACCCATTTTCCATGTAAAAATGCCGAAGCTCTTTTGTGCACAGAGTTCCGCACCTTTCCGCTACACGATCCTTGCGTGCCGTGGTCCAGTGAAATGGGGGTATTAATTAAAGAGACATCTATTAGGTGGGCAATGCAGCCATGAGGTGGGGGGGCACTAACCAGTGTCTCTCCCCCTCATGCCGGTCCCAAGCCCGGAGAAATGCAGAGGGTTGTGTCAGGAAGGGCATCCGACGTAAAACCAATGCCAATTATTTATGATGCAAATCAAAAGTATTACCTCCATACCGCATCGGTCGAGGCCCAGGTTAACAACGACCGCCATCAGTGCTGTCAATCAACAGGGTGCTGATGGAAATTGGACTACTGTTGGTCGAAGACGTCGAAGAAGGAGAGGTGGGAGGCGTGTCCGTAGGCAGAGAGAGAAGAGGAAAGGCATGAGTCTAGGACTGAGAGTGGGGACTTTGAATGTTGGAACTATGCACAGAAAAGGTAGAGAGCTGGTTGACATGATGCAGAGGAGGAAGGTGGACATACTGTGTGTTCAGGAGACCAGGTGGAAAGGTAGCAAAGCTAAAAGCTTAGGAGCAGGGTTTAAGCTATTTTATCACGGTGTGGATGGGAAGAGAAATGGAGTAGGAGTCATCTTGAAGGAGGAGTTTGTCAGGAATGTTCTAAAAGTGAAAAGAGTGTCAGACAGAGTGATGAGTCTCAAGTTAGAAATTGAAGGTGTAATGCTCAATGTTGTTAGTGCTTATGCCCCACAGGCAGGATGTGAGCTAGAAGAGAAGGAGAGATTCTGGAGTGACTTAGATGAAGTGATGCAGAGTACCACCAGAGGTGAAAGAGTGGTCATTGGTGCAGACTTCAATGGACATGTTGGTGCAGGCAACAGAGGGGACGAGGAAGTGATGGGCAGGTTTGGTATCCAGGACAGGAACACAGAACGACAGATGTTGATAGATTTTGCAAAAAGGATGGAAATGGCTGTGGTGAATACTTTCTTTGAGAAGAAACAGGAGCATAGGGTGACTTATAAAAGCGGAGGTAGGAGCACACAGGTAGACTACATCTTGTGTAGGCGATGTAATTTGAAGGAAGTCAGTGACTGCAAAGTCATCGTGGGTGAGAGTGTTGCCAAACAGCATAGGATGGTGGTGTGCAGCATGACTCTGATGGTGAGAAAGGTGAAAAAGGCAAAGGCAGAGCAGAAGACAAAGTGGTGGAAGCTGAAAAAGGAAGAGTGTCGTGTTGTCTTCAAGGAGGAGTTGAAACAGGCTTTGGGTGGCCAGGAAGTGCTTCCGAATGACTGGACAACCACAGCAAATGTGATCAGGGACACAGGTAGGAGAGTACTTGGTGTGTCCTCTGGAAGGAAAGTAGATAAGGAGACTTGGTGGTGGAATGAGGAAGTGCAGGAGTGTGTACAAAGGAAGAGGTTAGCCAAGAAGAAGTGGGACATTGAGAGGACCAAAGAGAGTAAACAGGAGTACAGGGAGACACAGCGTAAGGCGAAAGTAGCAGTGGCTAAGGCCAAACAGAGGGCGTATGATGACTTGTATGATAGGTTGGATAGTAAAGAGGGAGAAAATGATCTATACAGGTTGGCACAGCAGAGAAATAGAGATGGGAAGGACGTGCAGCAAGTTAGATTGATAAAGGACAGAGAGGGAACTGTATTGACTAATGACAGAAGTGTGCTGGGAAGATGGAAAGAGTACTTTGAAGAGCTGATGAATGAGGAAAATGAGAGAGAAAAAGAGTAGAAGAGGTAACCATTGAGGAGCAGGATGTAGCAAAGATCAGTAAGGGTGAAGTGAGAAGGGCATTGAAGAGGATGAAGAATGGAAAGGCAGTTGGTCCTGATGATATACCTGTGGAGGTATGGAAGTGTCTAGGAGAGGTAGCAGTAGATTTTCTGACAAGAACATTCAACAAGGCACTAGAGAGTGAGCAGATGCCGGAGGAGTGGAGGAGAAGTGTGCTGGTGCCCATTTTTAAGAACAAGGGAGACGTGCAGAGTTGCAGCAACAACAGAGGGATAAAGGTGATGAGCCATACGATGAAGTTATGGGAAAGAATAGTGGAAGCTAGACTAAGGGCAGAGGTCAGCATTTGTGAACAACAGTTTGGTTTCATGCCAAGAAAGAGCACCACAGATGCAATGTTTGCCTTGAGGATGTTAATAGAGAAGTACAGAGAAGGTCAGAGGGAGCTACATTGTGCCTTTGTGGATCTGGAAAAAGCATATGACAGGGTGCCAAGAGAAGAACTGTGGTATTGCATGAGGAAGTCTGGAGTGGCAGAGAAGTATGTTAGAGTGGTGCAGGACATGTATGAGAGATGTAAGACAGTGGTGAGGTGTGCTGTCGGTGTGACCGACGAATTCAAAGTGGAGGTGGGACTGCATCAAGGGTCAGCTCTGAGCCCCTTCTTGTTTGCTATGGTGATGGACAGGCTGACAGACGAGGTGAGACAAGAATCTCCATGGACTATGATGTTTGCAGATGACATCGTGATCTGTAGTGAGAGCAGAGAACAAATGCAGGGAAATCGAGAGAGGTGGAGGTATGCCCTGGAAAGGAGAGGAATGAAGGTTAGCCTCAGAAAATCAGAATACATGTGTGTGAATGAGAAGGACCCAGGAGGAACGGTGATGTTACAGGGAGCAGAGATAACGAAGGTGGAGGATTTTAAGTCCTTAGGCTCAACAATCCAGAGCAATGGAGAGTGTGGAAAAGAGGTAAAGAAGCGTGTGCAGGCAGGCTGGAATGGTTGGAGAAAAGTATCCGGTGTGATGTGCGATAGGAGAGTGTCAGCAAGAATGAAGGGAAAAGTGTACAAGATGGTGGTGAGGCCAGCGATGTTGTATGGCTTAGCAACAGTGGCGCTGAGGAAAAGGCAGGAGGCAGAGCTGGAGGTAGCGGAGATGAAAATGTTGAGGTTCTCTTTGGGAG